>LR991025.1:1922175-3131963 GCA_905163495.3 Cosmia trapezina
ACACTCCTTGCATAAAAATGATAATAATTTTCTACCTACATAAGTTGATCCACTCGATATTCTATACGCAATGTTTCATACATTGTTAGATCCACCTCTACTAAGAGGTGCGGCACCACGCACAGAATGCTATGTGTTTCCGTTTTATGCTCTCCTTGCGGAAATGCATACATACGTTGATCCAGTCGATTTTATATTCTCATTGCTTCATACGTTATTAGATCCACCTCGAATATGAGGTTATAAGTACTATGTGGTTCCGTTTTATACTATCCTTGCAGAAATGCATACAAACGTTGATCCACTCGATTTTATATTCTCATTGCTTCATACATTGTTAGATCCACCTCGAACATGAGGTTATAAGTACTATGTGGTTCCGTTTTAAACTCTCCTCGCAGAAATGCATACATACGTTGATCCACTCGATTAATTATATTCGCATTGCTTCATACATTGTCAGATAAACCTCGATTGGTTATAAGTACTATGTGGTTCCGTATTATACTCTCCTTGAAGAAATGCATACGTACGTTGATCTAGTACATTTTATATTCGTAATGCTTCGTACATTGTAAGATCCACCTCGAGTATGGTGGCGAATCCAACAATGTATGAAGTAATGTGAATATAAAATCGAGTGGATCAACCTAAGTATGCATTACTGCAAGGAGTTTTTTCAGTTATCTACGTTTAGCGGTCTAGGCGGCTGAAGTGTCTGTACGAAAACGCCACTACGTCAGTCCGACTCCAGGACCGTACCTCCAAACCTATCCTTCTGCAGCGAGGGGGACAGGGAGACGTTATCTCTCCGAAACTGTTCGCCGCTGCACTGGAGGATGCCTTCAAGGTTCTGGACTGGAACGGGCTAGACATCAACATCAATGGCGAGTACGTCAGTCAACTTCGGTTAACCGACGATATAGTAGGCATGGCTGAGACTACGGAGGACTTTAGTACAATGCTCGATAACCTCGGTAGAGCTTTCAAAAGAGTGGGTCTTAAAATGAACATGGATAAGACATGGATGGATGGTCACGTCAAATGCCCATGTAGCACCCACTCTCATGAAGATCGGAGACACTACACTCGAAGTTGTGGACGAGTATGTTGCTTAGGACAAACTGTCCAGTTAGGTAGGTCCAATTTCGAGAAAGCGGTCAACCGTCGAATACGACTCGGCTGGGCAGCGTTCGGGAAGACATAGTCCAAAGAATTGCCGAACTTAAGTGGCAGTGGGCAGGGCATATTGTTTGCAGAACAGATGGCCAATGGGGCCGAAAGGTTCTGGAGAGGCGGCCGCGTACCGGAAGACGTAACGTTGGAAGGCCTCCCACAAGGTGGACCGATGACCTTGTAAAGTTCGCAAGAAGGAATCCGCTGGATGCGGGAACTACAGTACCGGTTGATGTGGCGGAGCTTGGGAGAGGCCTATGTCCAGCAGTGTGAGTGATGTCTTTCAACTGAAATGATGATGATGAGGTACAGAAGATAATAGAGAAGCTTTTGTGCGCTTTTGTGACCTAATGTTACATGTGACAACACCATTAACAGTGAAGCATTCTGACAGTGACAGGCCACAATGGCGTATTTGGTTAAAATACCACCTATCATGCCACAGCTCGTGGGTTCGATTCCATACCATCACATCCCATCCAGGACAAGCATTTGTGTGCAAGCACATGTCTGTATGTCCTCAGTCTGGGTGTAGTTATCTATAAAAGTATGCATTTACAAAAAAAAAGTGTGTGTTAGCTCCGACGCACGACTGGAGTTAACTTCTGTTTTTTGTGTCGTTTCGACTTTCTATTTTTCATTATGTCATTTCTGTCATGCAGGGTTTCTTCAATGAGTCAGTACTATACAAAAATCAACTTTAACGTGTAAAGGCGCTCGTCCCTCTCACCCCACCTCCAACCCCTTCCCTATGTCCCCTCTATGCCCACCTCTCACCAACACCCTCCGCTCCCTATCTCACCCCACCCTCTACCCTCTCACACCCCCCACATCTCCCTCTCACTCCCATCCTCTCACGCATCCCCTTTCCCCGAACTTCCCCCTACGCCTTTCATCACTGCCTCCCCTCCCTTTCCTCCTCACTCTTCCCCCTGCATCTCTCCCCCCCCTTTTACTACTGCCTCCCGTCCCTTTTCATTCAAAACATCCCTCCTCCACATCCTCCCCTTCATTACTCTATCCCTCCCACCACTCCTCACCCCTCCCCTCTCACCATCCCCTCTACTCCTCACCCCCACCTTGCTCACCACCATCTCCCGTTCCCCCGTCCTCTTCCCTCTCACCAGTACTCACCACACCCTCCCCCTCTCTGTATCCTCCTCCCCTCTCGCACCCTTCCCTTCCTTATCTCTCCTTTAATACCCCTTCCTCTGACGCATCCCCTTTCCCCAACCTCCCCGTCTGCCTTTCACAATGGTGCCTCCTATCCCTCTCCCCCCTACATGCCCCTCAATCTCTCCTTTTACAACTGCCTTCCCTCCCTCTCCCCCTCATTACTCTATCCCTCTCACAACTCCTCCTTCTATCCCCCTTACCACCCCCTCCACTCCTCAACCCCAACCCCCTTCATCACCATCCTCTCCCGTTCCCCCCTCACCAGTACTCACCAAACCCTCCGAAAACGAAAACGCGGAACCATGTTCGCGTCTGAAGTCAATGTCGTGATAGCGGCGGCACGCTGTATAATGCAAGAATTAATTTGTTTGAATACCATCCATGTTCTATCTATCTATAGTAGCCAATGACAAAGCCCGTGCAAAATGGTGTGCTCTGATTGGCCCATTTGAATCGGATCAACTAGTGCTCAAATGCAAAAAAGGTGGATTTGTATAAAAATGTCTTAATTATTATTATTACTCGCGTTAACACTTGTGGCTCCAAACAGAGCCACTTACGTATGGTTTGACTAGCCTGCATTGGATCAACAAATACCACCCGGATCAACAAGTGAAAACGGATCAACAAATTACTACCTATATGGCACGATGGAGCCACAATGTGCCCATGGGTATATCTATATATATATATAACATATAATATATATGCCAAAGCCAAGCAATTTATTCATAGATTAAATTAACTAATAACTATTAACTTTGATTTAATTATTTTGATTTTATTTAGATTAGATTAGATTATTTGTTTTTTTTTTTTTTGATTAAATTAACCGTTGAACTACAGGTCTTTATTTTTCTCAACTAAACCATTTCTGTTAAAAAATAATTTACTAAGAAAACAAGCTGATCTTTGTCAACTAGGGGTCGAAAGTGGACAAGGTATGCCTGTCATTTGTATGAAAATTCAGTCTCACCCCCTGGGGGTCGAGTGTGAACTATGTTCAGGGTTTGAGAGGAAACAAATAAACAAATCTTTTAGGGGTCGATGGGACGAGAGTGGACTAAACGCGGACAACGAAGTGACACGTTCGTGAGAAAAAAGGGTCTCGACAGACTGACAGTCAGACGGACAACGAAGTGATGTTATAAGGGCTCTGTTTATTCCTTTTGAGGTACGGAACCCTAAAAAGCAGTCCTAATTATTTGTAAGTATGAATGTATATTAATACATGCCGATAACTATTGATCGTTTACCAGTTTATACCCTACAAGAGCTTACCGAAATTGTGTCCCAGTTTATACCAACACTACCAAAACCTCGCCTTTGTCCACAACATGGAAACGCGTAAAACAAAATCGTAAACAACGCATCGTTTGAAATCAAAGGTACCAATACAAAGGTATTTGTTCCAAAATCCAAGTAAATCCAGTAAGATTGCTCCGTAATCGTTGTATTGCCGAAACATTTTCTGTCTAGATTCAAATCGGCATGTCTGAAGTAGCATTAAAGATAATAGGATTTTTTGTAACAAAATTATGTGTAATTTTATAGATATTGGATTGGCTCGCGAAATCTCTCTGATGGTATTGTACTTACAGACAAATAGGATTCGATTTGAACGGTTTCGGCTTGAGAAGTATTTTGGATACAAATGTTTCAACATTTCTTTCAGTAACAAATTCTTTATTCTTTAGATCTTTTATGATATTATGTATTTTGAAACTGGTCGTGCGTTTGAAAGTAAATATGTATTACCTTTGAGATCGTTGATTTGGAGATGATATGTTTCTACGTGACAAAATAGCAAGACATGGAAATAATAATGGAAATTTTTTATCTTATTTAAAATCTATGGAAGAAAAAATATTTTTGAAGGTCATCGTCGGTAGGTTTACGAAATAGATTTTTATAGAATCCATAGAAAAAATACCTACCGCACCTTGTGTGTGGTGCGGTAAAGTAGAAAGTATACCTAGAATTAGTTGCAAAAACGCAATTTTTCCAAGAACATAAGTTGATAATATGGCTATCATCTTGAGATTCATAATAATTACCTCCTGAACCTGATGAAATACATTTAACTGTGATATGAATATACTTATAGAGGTATGAGGAACAGGGTGTAAAGTTCACTCATCCTCCATAGAAAAGGTAGGATCCTCCGACCAGACGGGTGTCGTGTCTGGTGGACAACTGCCCAACGGTTGATGTCGGGACGTTGTATGTATGCTAGTCGCGCGGTAAACTCTAATTGCGCGATGCAGGATTGCGTGACGTCATTTCATTGTGATGCGTTTTTCGTATGTGGCGATGTAGATGCCGCCACATACTGATATCTTACGAGTATGTTTACGAATAACAGAGTCACTAATGAACATGACCAAGAATATGAAGACTTAATTAATCCAAAGAAAGCACTTCAAGCTTCTATTTTAAATCTTGCTTCCACAACATTTATATTAATTTCTCCTCAAACAAAATTAAATCTACATTTGTTGATAAAAACATTCCAATAGGAAGTAAAATCTCAAATGGAATCCCTTTGTTTATAGAATAAAAGATGAACTTTAAAACCGCTAAACGTCCTTATGTGTTATCCAACACCATCAAAAAAACAAATTTGAAACAATGCCCACAAAACACGAAAATATACCCAAATATTATTGGTAGCAATTAGCAATCAAACTGGACGAAATGATAGCAAATTAATACAAATTATAACAAAATTTGGTGTAATTTGGCTCTGTGCGGCCGTTTGTCGTGTAATGTCTACGGTTATCGCTCGTTAGTGAGTCGCCATTGTCTGTAGACTTCATTAATGTACACCATTATAGCGTGAAATAGTACGCGATTATTTAGGGGCCTTTAGTAAGCAAATGAAGCAGGCGCGGTTCAGCTTTGTTCCATAAGTATCATCATATAAATGTCTAATTCTTAGCACGAGCCTTGTTCATTATCTTTAACCTCTTACCAATATTTTTGGGGATGGTGTAATGGCTGCACTTATGATTTTTTTATTTAGAACAAGCCGTCCACACTTTTCAAAAACACAACTCATGTGAGTGAAAATCGATCAACCAAAAAAGGGCCGAGACTATGATGAAATTTGGGAAATCCCAATACCTACCTTCTAATCTCATCTAAATCTAAAAATAACATTGGATATCTTCTTTTTCTCTATTGCGATGTGAATGTGTAATTTCATGAACATGTTATAACTATGTTGTCAAAAACAAACCGGTCTTCCAACCTTCCCAGATTGGCGTTACTGTTCGGAGCTCATAAAGTTAGTCAATATAATTATCCTTAACCAGTGAAACTTTGTCATCATCTACATTGTCTTTAAACACGTGTATCGTGTAAACATCGCCATCTTGGTTGTTGATAATACGTTTGTGTGTTTTCTCTTGTGGTGGGATAATAAAACTCTATCGATAAAATCTTTTCCTGTAAGTGAAGAAACGAGAAATTATTTATTATTAGAAACATTATTAATAGCAGGATCAGCCACAGCACAAAAAATATAGTTTTGTCAAAAAAAAATCCAGTTGCAAATATTTGATGTAATAAATAAATTATATAAAATTAATAATTTCGCAGGATAATTATTAAGATTTATTCATATTTAATCCAGTCAAATTTACATTTTACCAAACCGAATTTCATCACAATACGCCCCAAAAAAGGGACTACAGAAACTGCTAAAATTAAACAAGACTTAATCCAATCCTAGCTCCAACTACTAACTCCAAGTATAACAGCTATCTTGAAAACTCTGAAACAGCAATTTCGCCAACTTCTATACCTACGGGTCCTAAATGAAAATTAAATGAATTTGAAGTAAAATCTAGGTCACCCAGATGTAGTTAACACAGAACTTTTCCGCGAATAAACTCTTTAACAGGCTTTAGACCAACAATTGTTAGCAAGTATGGCTTGTTTAGCGTTCATTAGGAAATGTTTGTCTTGTTATTAAATATTACACAAATGTAGGATTTGTTTGGTTTGTTATGCTTTTGGTTTAATTACTAGTGTGTAACTGTGTTTTGACCATTATAAGAAATTATTTTGGGATCATTTATTTAATTAAATACCTAAATTATCAAGTTTCTTGTGTGTGATAAATACAACAGTACACTCGGTTTTGTATCTTCAATCTAAAATTGAACAGAGTCGTTTCAAGAGCAATGAGTCCCTGCACATTGATAGTCAGACTTTGTAACACTGTCATCACTGTGTGATATCACAAGGATGTCAGATAATACACAAATAATACTTTATTATGTCATCTCATCATACATATATTATACATCTACAGGGTGTAAGGGACAGCCCTCCGCAGACTGATGGGGTGAATTCAGTATATCATACTAAGATGACCGGTACATGAAATTATTTCAGGAACGCTGTGGGAATCCAATAAACCTGATTTATTTGTGTTTTTGTGCACAAATCGGAGCGTCTGTTATTGGTTGGGAGGGGTAGGTAATAGGTATGCGGTGAGATCGATGAACTCTGTAGCCTAAGTAGAAGGTGGAAAGCTGATTTCACGCGTCGTTCGTTAGAGTATTTCAATTTCCATTGCCGGTTTTTTTTTTGCTGCTTTTTTACATAAATGGAGTGCTGCGTACGCACAATGTAATTTTACACTGAAATAAAGGGAAAGTAACTGAAAAACTATAAAAAAAATGAAAATTTTCCTGAGAAAATTTCCTGTGGAATATGCTTCAAAATAAGGAGCTGAATGCACCCTGTAAGTTTGCGGAGGGCTGTCCCTTACGCCCTGTA
This sequence comes from Cosmia trapezina, assembly GCA_905163495.3. NCBI lineage: Eukaryota > Metazoa > Arthropoda > Insecta > Lepidoptera > Noctuidae > Cosmia > Cosmia trapezina. The sequence goes on from LR991025.1 coordinate 1,929,319, forward strand.
TATTATGTTACATCAAACAATATCACCACAAAAGTATTCAGTACTCGCCAATCAATTTGCCTAGCGCCAAGGCCTTTCGGCCTTTTCCCAACCATGTTGGCGTCGGCTCCAAACTAACCGGATGCAGCTGAATACCAATATTTTACATGGAGCGACTGCCTATCTGACCTCCACAACCCAGTTACTGGGTAATACAATACCCCTTGGTAAAACATGGTAACGACTGTCAAAGATCCACGGATGACGGCCGGTACCAACGGCTTAACATGTAAAGATGGTCACCCACCCACGGACCAACCCTAGCAAGCGTAGCTTAACCTGATGATCGACCTGTGCGGCTGTTATTACTTAGCCACGAGCTCCTCTATTCAGTACACGCATAACAAGAGATAACATTATCACTCACATCATGTATGTTATTCTTCCATTACAAACTCTATATAAAAAAAACCGGCCAAGTGCGAGTCGGACTCACACATGAAGGGTTCCGTACCATAAACACTCCTGTTACAGATTTATTATTAGAAAATAATGGTTCACGGTTTATGCTTATGGTTTATGTTTATGAAATTAAATGTTTTTTTTAATTTTAATTTTTGAGTTGATTGAATGAAAGGTAAATTGCGGTTTACGATTTATGACGTATTAAAAAAAAACTACTTAATAAACTCCTTTGCAAAAAAAACCGGTCAAGTGCGAGTCAGACTCGCGCACGAAGGGTTCCGTACCATATTATATGTTTAAAAATCGCAAAGATAACTTTTTACTTATTTTATAATGATACTGTGTTGTGTCATTGTGTCACCCTATGTAAAATTTCAACATTTATATCTGTAATTTTTATGGTGTGCATAATAAAGAGTATAATTCTATCTATCTTCTATCTATACTGTGAATTACAAGGTTATTTTTTGCAGTTGCAGAAAATCACCCATGTTTAAACAAAATACCTTATGAATCGCCGTTTTCAGTATTGTTGATTAAATACAGTATTCATGGTACCTACATGGTATAAAGAAGTTTCAAATTCCTAATTTGTTGAATTGTTGCGCTAGAGCTCGTACAAAAACGGTCTAAAATTTACAACTTTTGCGGCCCCCTATTTCTTAATTTTAAAAGATTTAAAAAAAATATGTTTGTACTCTACCCAATGAGTTCTAGACGATGACACACATGCTAGATTAATTTTTTTTTTTTTTTTCAAAATGAAAAGTTTATTGTATGGGGATCGACCCCTTACATTTTTAACTTTGCTTTATTTTTATTATTTGTTGTTATAGCCGTAATAGACAGCGGAGGCTTAGTAAGTTTGTACTGGACTGTACGTGGTTGTCTGATTTCATGGATTTTAATTTTCTTGCGCGGAACCCTAATTATTTTTCTAAAATAAAAATAGCCTAAGTTACTCCTTAAAACATCAGCCATATGTCGTCAAAATCGGTGAAAATTCGTTTGGCAAGTTTCCTAACTTGACTCAAAGTACCATTTTTTTAATCGGACTGCGCTTTAAAATACTTCTATACAAACTTTAACATCCCTGACCTCATTTGAGGCGTAGTTTTGAAAAACTAATAATGACAAACATTATTAATTACTTATGCAAGTATTTGTGCTAAGTTTCAAGTTCATTAACCAAATTAATAAGATTTTTCATATAAACTGTAGGTATCTCTGTTTTCACGAACACAAATAAAGAATTTCAAAAATCGTCTGGTATGTTTCCATAACTTGACTCAAACATTATTTACACCAATTTTAGAGTTAATCAAGCCCCCAATAAAATCCTCCGCTATAAAATTAACTTTTCACCCCTTAGGGGTAGATTTTTGGAAAACCCTGATACACGTTGGTCTTAATTTGTGGTCTCAAGTATAAAAACTGAGTTTTGAGTTAATCGGACCGCGTGTTAAAGTTCCTCCATACAAACTTTGACACCCCCAATCCCTAATTAGGGGGTAGTTTAGGAAAACTAAAAATGATAAACTTTATAATTTACTTAGATGAATATTCGTGCTAAGTTTCGTCTATTAACTCAAGGGATAGGATTTTTCATACAAACTTTCATCCCCTATTTTACCCCCTTAGGGATGGAATTTCCAAAAATCTTTCCTTAGTGGATGATTACACTATATAAGGTATCTATGTGCAAAATTTCAAGTCTCTAGGTCCATTGGTTTGGGCTGTGCGTTGGTATATTAGTCAGTGACTCAGTCAGGACTTTGATTTTTTATATAATAATATATAGATTTACCATGTTATTTTAAGACCACAGACTTCTTATAGGTTTTCCTGTAATCTACAGGCATAGAACTATTTTCTATATTTTTTTCAAAATTTTAGGCTCAGTAGTTTCGGAGATAAGGGGGGGGGGGGGGAATGGTCAATTTTCGTCAATTTTCTTAAATAACTTTAAAACAATATATTTTAAAAATATAAAAAATATATTTGAGACCCTCATAGTAAGCCCTTTCATTTGATATGTCACACGGTACAGTTTACAAAACTTTTTTTTTAAATTTTCTTATTTTCCCCCTAAAAGTGACTCTCATATTCAAAATTCATATATTTATTTTAGCTGTACTTGTTTGGGTCACAGAAATCCATATGTGTACCAAATTTTAACTTAATCGGTCCATTAGATTCGGAGCAAATTGGCTGTGACAGACGGACAGACGGACAGACAGACAGACACACGAGTGATCCTATAAGGGTTCCGTTTTTTCCTTTTGAGGTACGCAACCCTAAAAACGGGCACCTTACAGTCATTGGTCTTTCTATGGATAATATTAATATTTTTAGTATGTCATTAGCATAAATGACTACAAATTTCTTAGTATCATTGGAAATATATTTTTTAACCCATAAGTCGATGTTTTAGTCAATGTATACAGAGAGTCGTGTTAAAATGAAAATTTTTAGGGTATAACTTAATTAAGACTATGAATATTTTTATGGTATTTTAATAAAAAAAAAGACGTTAAAAATTAATAACGAGTATGACCTCCCCTTGCAGCGATTATGGCATGTAATCGTCTTGGGATGCTTTCCACCAGGCTTTTGATGGTGTCCTGTGGAATGTGTTCCCACTCGGCCGGAATCACACGTTTAAGCTCCCTGATGTTTTGTGGAAGGGGTTGGACAGATCGTACTCGTCTTTTTAGGAGGTCCCAGACGTGCTCAATGGGGTTAAGGTCGGGGCTCCGCGCTAGCCAATCCAGACGACGAATACCGACCTCTTGCATATAAGCATCTACGTCGCCAGAACGGTGGTCCCGAGCATTATCGTCCATGTTAATGGCATCTTCACCAATTACAGTCAGTGCCGGCTGTGCATGTTGACAAATTATTCCTGTTATGTACCTTTGCGCATTTAGTGTGCCATTTTCAATGAACACTATCTCGGTACGATAGCTGGAAGTTACGCCCGCCCAAAACATAACGGACCTTCCGCAATAAGGGGTGATTTCTTCAAAACACACGTCAGCATAGCGTTCCCCTGGTCTTCGTAACACTCGCCGACGTCGGTCCTCACCATTCAGACAAATTCAAGCCTTATCGAAGAAGAGTACGCTACTCCAGTTACCTAGTGTCCAAGATAGACAATTTCTAGTGAACCTCAGTCGAGCAATCCGGTGCTCACGGAGTAACTTGGGGGCCCGCGCTGGTCGTCGACTGGGTATATCAACCGCTAGAAGCCTCCTCCTCACTGTCCATAGGCTAACTTGTGCTCCTCGTACCTCTTCAAGGTTTCTTTTGAGGTCTATGTAACTGAATTTGCGGTTCCTCAGCGCCTGAGTCACTAAAAAGCGGTCGTCTCGTGGTGGTGTGCAAAGTTTTCTCCCAGAACCTTGCCTTCTTTGAACGGAACCTGTCTCTTGGTATCGAGTCCAGGTTATTTGGACGGTTGAACGACTCACGTTTAACCGCTGTGAGCCGTAACATTGGCTACAACCCCACTTCCAGCAGCGCTATAATTTTACTAGCTCTTATTGCTTTTTCTACCATTACAATCGACACAAAGATGTCTGTTTTAAGTCACAATAAGGCAGGATTATGCGACAAACATAAATTATTCTAATAAAAATAACGAGAAGTTAGTTTTAGTTGCCTGATAACCTTTTAACCGCAAACCCGCGAATAGTAAGTAAAAAGACATAAACTGAAAAAGGGATTATTATTTTTAAAAACAACAGTGTCGAATTTGAAATTAACTTTTTTTTCATACCCAGACTCTTTATTAAGTGCCAGTAACATAGTTTGGCTCTCAACCTCTTTAGAACTAAATGATTACCAATAATGTAGAAAAATCCAAACCGCCCGTTTTTTTTGCAAAGGAGTGTAGATCTCGATCAAACAAATTTTTAATGGAAGTTTATCATATATTTTTTGTATTTTTATCATTCTCTTATTTTAGAAGTTACAGGGGGGGGGGAGGGACACACATTTTACCACTTTGGAAGTGTCTCTCCCGCAAACTATTCAGTTTAGAAAAAAATTATATTAGAAACTTCAATATAATTTTTGAAGACCTATATCCATAGACACCACACAAGGGTTTGATGAAAAATTTTTTTTTGAGTTTTAGTTGTAAGTATGGGGACTCCCAAAATTTATTGTTTTTTTTCTATTTTTATGTGAAATTCTTAATGCGGTTCACAGAATACATCTACATACCAAGTTTCAACAGTATAGATCTTATAGTTTCGAAAAAAGCTGCTGTGACATACGGACGGACAGACAGACAGACATGACGAATCTATAAGGGTTCCGTTTTGCTACGGAACCCTAAAAAAGAAAAATGTCACACAAAAGCCAACATTATTTCCCAGCTCCAACAAAACACCGAAATATCTAGTACACAAAGAATAATATTTCTTATAACCCTTCTTCTTTGATAGTTGTGCAATAGTAGTAAGTTTGTCGTGATGTTAAGAACACGTTCGAACAAGCTATAAATTGAACACTCTCTGTTACGCAAGTCCGACGCCGATACAACAAGCGACGGCTAACAGTTTTTATTTAACTTTTATGTGTTTTAGATTTGTCTCACACATTCTGTTTCAAAACTGGACCATAGAATCCATGGTCCAGTACTAAAAAATAAATAATTTAAAAAATTAAAAAACACGACTGCCCTGCCAAAAACCTAGTCAGGGAATATAACTTGTTTTTAGGGTTCCGTACCAAAATGGTAAAAAAGGAACCCTTATGGTGTGACTCAGTCTGTCTGTCTGTCTGTCTGTCACAGCTGGATATCTCAAGAACTTTTAATGCTATCAACTTGAAATTTGGAACAGTTTTAGATGACGTTTACCCAACTATTTTTCAAATAAGAAAGAAGTAAAAATATTTATATTTTTTTTGTAACAGGGACTGAAAGGGGGTCTTAAAAATTCAAAGCGGGGCTACTAGGGCATGTGGGGTATCATATGAAAGAACGCTGTTTGCACATTCTTAAATTTTTTTTTTTTTTAAGCCGCATAGTTTTCGACTTTTGATGAAAAATGTAAAAAAAATACCGTTCTTTGCAAAATTCGGAGATAAGGGGGGATCTCCGAAGTTTGCGAAGAGAAAAATCTGAAATTATTCTATGTGATAGAAGTTTATGTAAAGATTACGGGAAAAATAAAACGATGTCTCTAAATAGCACACTTTTTCAGAAATCGGAACGGAACCCTCGGTGCGCGAGTCCGACTCGCTCTTGACCGGTTTTTTTACTTTTTAGTTCATTTTTTGGCAGGGCAGTCGTGTTTTTTAATTTTTATTTTGTACATTTTAGTGACAATTCGCAGTCTTACTAAAGCCTGATTAAGTGCTCAGTCTGACAAATTGTAATAGAATATAGCTGAATTTTTGTTTGGCCGACACTTTTACATTTGGACCAAAAATGTATGAAACGTGGTTGATGTCAATAAGTTATATTTTTTTGGAATGTGCTATTCAAGGTCTTCAATTTGATACCCATACTGTAATAATTAAAGAAAAAAATTTTTTTTCACATTTTGAAATTGACCCATACACTGCCGCCATATTGAATTTAAAAAAATACAGCCAGTGTCACTCGGGATGATGTAAGGATTCTAACGAAGCCTCATACATCCAAATCTGTTCAGGCATTTAAAAGTTATGGTGAAATAAAGAAACTCACATGCATACAACCATACATTAACCCTGAATACATTAGCTACACTCCTTTTTGGGCAGTCGTGTAAAAAAATTTGGCGTCACTACTAATGACCATTTATAATAAATCGGTTGAGATTTTGTTCATAATGTGGGCAGTTATTCTAAAATCTAAACACAAACCCAATTGATTAAAAGTCACCCAAAAGATTGTTCGAACACAATAGCAAATACAAAAAACTAACCAGAAGCAGCACATGTGAGCCGTCCCCAACACCCGTACGACGAAGTTTCCACCCGTACGACACAGTCCGGTGAACGACCGTCAATGTTTTATTGTCTTTTTTACGACAACTAGAAAACTCCGCCTTCACTTCTTTTGTGTCATATTCTTAGGGAAAACTTAATAAAATATTTTTTTCTAGTTTATAGTTGGTACGTGCCTCTGCCTTTGGTGAGTTACTTAAGCATTGAAAGTTCAGAATATTGAGGTTATTTCGCTTGGAATATATTATTATGAGACAGATGTAGAGAGTGCAGATAAATATCTATATTGTGTTGAGCTTACGTACGTCAGTTGCATATCTAGGATGTCGAAAAAGAAGTAAATATAAATTTTTTACATGGAAAAAAGGAAAGGGAGACCTTTGCTTTCAGTACTTTCTACGCAGTCTGGTTTTTTGATTTCGTAAATTTACTTTTTTCTTTAACATCATGCCTGTATTCACCGAAGGGTTAGGCAGAAGTGTACTTATAGTACGGGGGCGTGCCTTTTGCCATCAACCGGGTACAAATCCAGACCCTGGGCTGCTGGTTCCCATTTGAAGTCCATAAAAAAAATGTACAAACAATTTTGATTGTTGACGTGAATAAAGTCATACCCCAATGAAGAAATCACTCAAAATTTCCACCAGACTTCCTTTTCAAAACCATGAAACTCGAGAATGTTCCCTGAGTTCCTCCAGCTATGATTCTAAGTATTTGGGGAATAACTCCGGCGTATAATCCGCCAGTCAAAGGTAGAGGCTGCAGTCACGATGCATTATGCAGGAGGCTTTCGACGCGTTTGACTCCACCCCGGTCTGTGCCTCTTTTTGTTCTAGTGGTCCAATTTGCAAGATTGAAAAAACGGCGGAACACTTAGTGTACTTAGTTGTATTTGGAAAGTAGGCTCAGTCGGTGAATAGAAACCAAGAATGAACGAGAATGTCATTGTTCAGTTTTACTGCAAGGTAAACAACAATTTTGAATTGGTACAAAATGTTAAAGCAAAACTTACATTAACCTAAGAGTACCGATATTGTTTGCACCAACATTTTTTAATCCAATCCTATAGATGTTTCTGGTTCAGCATTGTTATTATTTCAAGTACTTAGATGAAGATATAAAACTACATACTACCTTTTATCCGCGGCTTTGTTCGCGTTAATTTAGAATATCAATCGATAGGGCTGTACTCTGCTAGTAATAATATAGTTCAATCTTGATTCGAAAGACACGCGGCGCCATCTATTATCATAAGAACGTTATTGTTATTTTCCTCGGGAACGCTGCTTTTTTCGGGATGAAAGGTACCCTATGTCCGTTTCTGTACACTTGACAACGTATATGTACAATTTCAATACGATCGGTTCAGTGGTTTAGGCGTAAAAAGCTAACAAACAAACTTACTTTCGCATTTATTGTACTTAGTTATTAGTTACGTTTTCTTCTAGCTCTCCGAAGGTTCCCGCTATTTTCTTCATTCTTAAACCGTTTCCAAACAGCAAAATGGCTATAGCCTGGCATAGCTTGTTATTGTCGTAAGTGCCTCCAACTTAAAGTTGAAGTTCAAAGCTTCATTTTATTTTTAGATTTGAGAGCTTTAGCGCCGCCTTCGCCATTTTACACGTAATAACAGAAGTTTTGCTGCCATAAAAGTAAAGAAGGACGGAATTAAGATGAACTGTAAACCTTCAAATGGACCTTAGATTTTTAATGATGAAAATAATATAGGTACTTTAACTTTAGTACCTAACAACGAAAGAAAAACAAAACACGCTAAGTCATACAGTAGCTAAATGCTCATTATATTCCGCAAAGTTTTATGAGTCAAGGTTGTATGAGATTTTAATTTTGAATAAAAAGTCAAGACAAATAGCGACATAGTAAAACTACGATATTAAACAAGTAAAATAACATTTTTCCAGAGTGTAATAATGAAGCATTTGTTACTTTGTAAAACAAGCTTTTACAACCAAGCCATCAACCAGATTCGTTCAAACAAAACTCATTCTTGAGCTCCTAAGTAAAAATCAATATTGTTACATCCGTAAAAGGTCAATCTGGCTCTAACAATAAAATCGAAAGCAATTACAGACAGTAAATTTCGAAAAAAGAATTCACGATTTTTTCTACCGAAAATTATAATGAAGCCTGCTCTTAGAAGGGTAGAGTGTCCAATTTTACTTCACGGCGATCTGAAATATAATTAGCTAAACAGAGTAGTATTTTCTTATTTTCTATACACACATATGACTTCGCGACTTTTGGAGGATAAAATATTTGTAAATATTTTTTAAATAGAATTGTTTCACCTCATAGTTGGCAACACATAGCTGTCACTTTTTCTTTTCGCGCGCGTTCTTGACATCGCGAGAAAATTTTCTCTCTAGACAAATTACTCATTTAAAATAAGTTTACGGTGTAGTTGACTAAAATAACAGAACGTTAACTATGCTAGGTGATAAAAAGTGTATCGAGTGCATCGTCGATGGACCTGAGACGCAAAATCTGAGCAACAACAACTCACGTTTGCACAGCCCCGGCGTTCATCAACGACATCTACGGGAAGCCGATAAATACATCAGAAGCAGACGCAGACCCTTAGACCTGACCACAAATGAATGATACGGAGGCATACCACAACCTTGAGATACGAGAATGCCTGGCTTTAACTGACCACCTAGTAGGGACGTGATACTGACAGTTCCTGCTGAGAGCACTATGGTGGTCATTAACACTGCATTTTGCATGTATGCTGTAAACTTGTTAAAGCATTGCCTCTCCAGTGTGCACGCGATGCCCTCAGTAACGTTACTTCCACGTTACTAGCTGGATGAGAAGCTACCAGTGGGGCACGAGATGCCCTTAGCGATGTTATTCTAAATAACAAGTGCTGGTAGGCGCCCGTCAGCAGTACCTCTCCAGTGCGCACGAGATGCCGCCAGTAACATTTCTCTAATGTTACTAGCTGGATGAGAAGCCACCAGTGGGGCACGATTATGTCCTTAGCAATGTTATTCTACATAACAAGCGCTGATAGGTGCCCGTCAACAGTACCTCTCCAGTGCGCACGAGATGCCGTCAGTTACATTACTTTCATGTTACTAGCTGGATGAGAAGCCACCAGTGCGGCAAGTATGTGATGCCCATAGCGATGCTACTCTACACATCTAACACCAGTATGTGCCCGCCATAACAGGTGAGTCCCATTCCTATGAACTAGGTTAGGAATATATAAAACAGGTGCTTTGATATATTTTAAACTTATGAGCATGAAAGCTGCGAGACAGCCTTGCTCAATCCTGCACATTGTCTGTGCTGTAAATTTGCAAAAGCACTATACTTCCCCAGCGGGAAGGGATCCCACCCTGCTAACTAGTTTGTTACCAGTGAGTACGAGATACTCTTAGCAACATTAATTATATGTTGCTAGCTGGTACACATTTGCCATAATGTGCACATGCTTAGCATGAGACGCTCATAGCAAATTATCACAACTCTATAGGATCTAGCTCTCGCATCGAGGATGATATCATGGTCACCTCGTCTTGACAGATTACCTTTTATCAATTATTGTTACACATGCCTGCAACAAATGCTAACATATTTCTGTTTATGGCTATGCTACCCAGTTGCCATTTTAACAAACAATTATACCTAATTAAAACAAATCACCATGTACAAGATACTCAGTGCCCATCTAAGCACTAGGTGATTTAATTATCCGGACACAAAATTATAAACAACATCTATTTTGTAAATTATTATAATAATAAAGCAAAAATGTGCAATTTTTACATTAATAAACTCAAATACTAGTACATTGAGTACAATGTACTTTGCCAACATGATTCTGTGGTACATTGGCTGATGACAAATGCCTCAATGGCAATTCTTGATTTCAGATATAACCTAATGGACCAAACAAATACAAAGTACTATTCTATGCTCCCCTACTTACTCATAAGGTCATTCATAAGCCTTACTCCCAGATTCCTTCTAAACTGAGGGAACAAGGGATTGAGATACTCCAGAACCAAATTGGACTGATTACCCCTACCATAGGGAAAGCAATGACTGACCCATGCTAATGAAGAAAGTTAAGACAAAAATAACCTGGTGACTGATTTGGATGATGGTTGCACCACAAACACCTGCCAATGTTCAATACATACCACCAAATAAAAACCAGAACAAAAGTTCAAAAGTAATATAATCTCTAATGATCATGAATCTTAATTTATTATATTTGGTAAACAAACAGATTCTGAAACAATAACAATTAATCAAATAATATTAAAACCACAAGACAATCACTCTTAAGATAATAGAGAAAACTTACCAGTCCTATTGGAAAAATGTAAAACAAGCACAAAAGGAGGTGATTGGTTACAGTAGGTACAACAAATTAAAACATCATACAACGGGGTCAATAACAGGAATCAATCAATATTGAAAACAAAAATGAATTTTTGTGGTGGACCTCAACAATAACTCGGCTTATAGCTATACTTACTCTAAAATAACAATTCAACAAGACTGATACTGGAATCACCAACTGAATGCTGACAAAATAGTTACATGCTGCTGTTATTGGCTGCGGGTACAAAGAACAATAAACTATTTGATAACTATCAAAATTCAATGCCTTAACTTCTCAATACCATTACAGTCAGTAAATACTGAGATGAATTAAAATGCATTATTGACCTACAAACAATTTATGTAAATATCGATTTTCAAACCCAAACAAAATAGCAAATTCAGTTTCATTCTGAACCTAAAACAGTTAATTAGCACCTTCTAGGGCAGTGAAAATTCCACCATATTTTATTGGCAGAAAATGACAAATACAATTTGCAGTAAAAACGATTGCTTTATACTGATACCGACCCCAACATAGTTGGGAAAAGGTTAGTCAGATTGACTGACAATTTGCACACTATTCAATTATTGTTCAATATATCAAAATATAGGTACCTATAGGATTTAGTCCTATAGGTACCCCTGTCAGTTCCTGTTACCAGATACCAAAATAAAGGGTTAATCTTAAGTACATTCTCTAATAACTTCCATATTAGAACTTACATTCTTCAACCTTACCTTATAGCTATGATGTAGGTATTTACTACATTACCAACAGTAAATGATACCTACTGAAACAAGATTTCCTACCAACCTACCATGACTAGGTATTTACTCAAAGTATCAAGACTGCCATAAAACAAAACAGTACTATAAGTGTATTTAAATGTTTGGACTTGAAAATTAACCATAGAAATCTAACACCTGACAAACATAATGTGAATTGTTAAGTTAGATTGCTAAGCTGTAGGTACTTGAAGCATGTGTCTATACTTATTAGCTCACAAGTTAATGGTTTAGTGACCTTAGTGGCATTACATAATATCAAACCCGTATTTCCTGAAGGACCGGGCAGAGATGGCAATCTTAGTCAAAGGTTATTAAACCAAAATACCTAATTAAACATTCAACCATTTTAACTACCTACTAGTCTAAATAGATATTTAGCAGTAGACTTCAATGATAATTACAAGTCATCACTAAAGTGAAATTGTCAAAGAAACAAAGGGGGGGGGGGGGCACAAAGTATTGAGGGGCGGTAATTAGAATACAAACAGGTCCATACAATCAATGTAGGCAATATGAATGAATTAACTACCTACAAATCATTTTACACTATAACCACCTGCTCACCAATTTTACACTGTAGCTAATTATACAAGTCCCTCACTTAAACTAATATAACTCATTCCATAGGTAATCTACTTGTGGATATAATACGAGGTCAGGGAAAAGAGGTTCATACTTTTATGCTTTTAGAATAATTAATCTACCTTTTTCTTGTTTAGCTCTCAATCTGACAATCTTATTAAATGCATTAATAGTCAATTAGGAAATTTAGTAAATTAGTTAGCGCAATTTTTTCTTCTATCTAGGCAACAACCTATAAAATGGTGCTTACAAAACTTTAAATAGATAAAATTAAAAGTGTCTTCTGCTTATAAATCTTAAAATTGATAAAGTTAAAAGCATCTTCTGCTTAGAAAACTTTAAATTGATAAAATTAAAAGCGTTTTCTTCTTACAAAACTTAAAATTTATAAAGTTAAAAGGTTCTTCTGCACTTGGCACTCTAGGCTCCAAAATAACTATGTATCTCATAAAACAGATACTTAAGAGCTGTAAAAATACTGTGGATAAATACATTTTTAACAAGGATTTGAATTACAGGACGCCACAAAGTTCTTGTGGCGCGTGACCAAAGTTGGAACTGACGCCGCCACTTTAACTTATCTGCAAAAAAAAAAAAAAAAAAAAAAAAAAAAAAAAAAAAAAAAAAAAAAAAAAAAAAAAAAAAATGCCATCTGAGTGACTAAATACATATAATGTGCCATGCAACATAATTTACAGTATACAGATTATTGTAAACTCACGCAACGCACTGCAGTTCTACACTGCATCTCAAATAATACAGTGATTGTTTACGTTTACGGAGACAATATACAACTGCTATTCTCAATCATAGAAACTTTCTAGACTTACAATTCAATATCACAATTAATATCTTCCTGATCGGTTTATACAGAACAAACCAGGAAAACCTACAAAAAAAAAAAAAAAAAAAAAAAAAAAAAAAAAAAAAAAAATAAGTACTTACCTACTGAGACTGATTTAAAGTTTTTTTTTTATCAGTACCTTAGCTGTGGTGTGGTAAGTGAGAGATAGATCAATTCTTCAACTCTCACAGTACAACACATACAGCAGCTCAACTTAGAGCTGGCATCAATTGAGAAAACAACGTGGATTAATAAGACTTGCTGTAATAATGTGTGATAATACCTTTTTGCTGGTTAACAATAGCTTCTTGAAAAAGCAATGCTAATGAAGAAAAATAAAAGTACTTAGTAAACTAGAATACTTATAACCAGATAATTTATTAACTAACTTAATTATTGCAGACAACTCTAAACATCTACTCTGTTTAACTAATTATATTTCAGATCGCCGTGAAGTAAAATTGTGAATCAAACGAGCTTACCTGTTAAGCGAAGTCTTGATTCTAATTTTATGAACGGCGATCTGAAATATAATTACCCACCCGCCACCTAACAGCCCCAAAGCTGCAATAATTAGTCTACTTAAATATTCACTTATCCTTTCAGGAAAACCTAGTGAATGTAAGTATATGGAACTACTCTGTACAGAAAACAGAGCTTGTTCCTTATCTCAAGGATCTCTAAAATAAGTGACAGCTATGTGTTGCCAACTATGAGGTGAAACAATTCTATTTAAAAAATATTTACAAATATTTTATCCTCCAAAAGTCGCGAAGTCATATGTGTGTATAGAAAATAAGAAAATACTACTCTGTTTAGCTAATTATATTTCAGATCGCCGTTCATAAAATTAGAATCAAGACTTCGCTTAACAGGTAAGCTCGTTTGATTCACAATTAAATTCGATTAATAAAACGAGAGTTCAACAATCTGTGCATTGAGTTCGATCAGATAAAAGACTCGGGAGCAATATTTGGACGCGAAAATGTGATTACTCAGCCATTGAAAAGACTAAATTAGATATTGATTCGATGATTTGAATTGCGAAGTGAAAGAGGTTCCGCTTTTTGTGGTAAGGGTTGCGAAATCAATTAGTAGATACTCTTGTGTTGGTCCAATAGATTGAATTATTAAAACTCGCTTCTTGAGGTTTTAGATTGACAGCGATGCGGACGAGTACTTCGACGCCTAAGTGTCCTTTTGCTTTGCATTTTTGATAGTACCTTGTGTTAAATATTGTAAAAAATAGGTTTCTCCTTACTAAAAGTTCTTGAGATAATTATCTCAATACATAAAAAGGAAAGTCCTGACTGACTGACTGACTCATCAACGCCCAGCCCAAACCCTTGGACCTATAAAGCTGAAATTTTGCACAGAGGTTCCCTTTATAATGTAAACAAGGAATAAGGACGGATTTTTGTTCCCGTGGCATATTTTCCGACATCCACGCGGGTGAAGCCGCGGGAAAAAGCTAATATAAAATAAAAACTCAGACTTTTGCCTGTACCAGTTTTGACCTTTCATTTCTCAGCTCAACATTAGTCACAAAGAAACTGTTGAAATCTTCCAAAAAATCCTTATGAACAAAGAGATATCATTGTACATGTCCCTGGCCTATTGTCCCAGAGTAGTCTGTTAGATGAAAGCTTAATTAACGCAATATTCTGAATGATATAAATTGAATGAAGTTGGCCCCTGTTCTCACATTATTTTCACTTGGCCCCTTAAGGCCACAGCATTTTTTTTTCCTTCTTACGAGAGTGATAAATGGTTTGCGTGAAAAGGCAGAATTCTGTTTTGAACGGTGAATTATTATGATCGCTCGATAGGGATCCTGGCGATTTCCTTGTGCTTAAGGAGAGTGAGTCCTCTTAGTAGCAGATAACATCATCCCTACTGCGGCAACTAATGGTATGGTGTTGCAGGGAAGGTCAGTCGGCACGATTAATAATTAATAATAATAGGTCTTTCGTTGAGTTGCACAAAACCAACATTAGTTCAACAGAGACTTTAAATTCATGACATCCCTTACGTTCTGTATCAAAAAGAAAGTGACAGCAACAATTTAAAGCCTCCGTTAAACTAATGTTGGTTTCATGCAACTCACCGTAAACCTATGAAATTGCCAATTTTTGATTCCGGCTATAGTGTGAAGATCAATATACTTTCATTCTATTTAGAATTCCAAATTCAAATTAATTTTATAATTACCAGACTACGGCGAAGCAAAAAGGAGGGTTATGATTTTGACCGGTATGTATGTATGTATGTTCATCTGTTCCCTCATAACTTCTAAACTACTTATCATAATTTGAAAAATGAGATATCATTGGAAGCGTCTTGATTGTCCGCTGGTTATAGGCTATGTGACGTCACATTAAATTATAAATGGCGCCCTCTAGTAATCTGTTCGATTTACCCGCCCTAACACGACGTGTGACTCCGGATTTTTAATTTGTCTGTCTTTTTCTAATTTCAGATGAGAATATTTTCTTGTTTCATACTTTTTAAAGCGTGATTTTTCAGTAATCGAGTTTTAGTTTTTAAACTTAGCATGATATTAAAAAAAATCTGCAGTTCATTTGTTTTCCCGCTGTACGATTTTTCTTTGATACTGATGTATAACTATGGAAAAATCGAAATAGCGCGCTATTGTCGAATACGAGTTCCGTCGTGGTACCAACGCAGCATAGACAGCACGACGTGTATGATAAAGGTACCACAATGGGCAAGTGATCGCACACAGCCGCGGGGTAAAATTTCAAATCCAACGAGAAGGTGAAAAACGCCTTTAAGGCCCTGGTTCCAAGCTTGGTTTAGCTCGGTGTGTAAGTGAAATGGCGTTATGGCTGTCTAGTTTAACGCACGAGATGCAGATAAAAGTGCAAATAAAATCGTATAAAATTAGAAATTAACTACCTATTTAATAAAAATAAATCCATCACTGGATGCAGTTTAGAATTTGACATTTCATGGTATATTTTTAATTATAATTATAATTGGTAATGAAGGGATAAACAGCTTTTAAAGATTATTAAATAGGTATGTTTAAAGATTTTGTTGGTGCATTAAAGTATGTTTAATTATGTTTTGGCTTCCATCACTGTATGCGAAAAGCACTTGAAAATATCATATTTTTTTTACATGTCAAAATTATTTACCGTTTATGAGATACACAACTTTAAAAAACCACCTTTTCGATCGTTCTCAGAAAATCTGCGCCTTAAAGAATTAATCGATTCCCGTCCCCAGGATTTCTATTGCAGAGGCATTAATTTTTCTATGTAAAATGGCAATTTCGTAGCTAATATTACCAAGAGTACCAATGTCACTATGAGTAAAAAGAGGAAGATATCTACCTACATTCGATTTTCTAAAACGTTACAATATCACACTATATTAGATGACACGAGGAAGTAGAACGGCATGTCGTAGTTATCAGGAGCGAAAAAGAGACAAGATAGTACACTATGTAACTTGCTTAACTACCCAAGCTTTTAAGTGCCACTTGCGGAACGCGTATAAACATCATCTCTTTTTACTCATTGAAAGTACGAGAAGAGCTCGTGGCTAAGTATTAACAGGCGTATGGGTCGATCCATCCGGTTAAGCTACGATTGCCGGGGTTGGTCCGTGGATGGGTGACCATCTTTACATACCGAGATTCCTCCATGCCTCGGTAAGCATGCTAAGCCGTTGGCCCCGGCTGTCATTCGTGGGTCTTTGACAGTCGCTACGGGTCCTCAGAAGCCCGAAAGTCTGACAACCAGTCTTACCAAGGGGTAACGTATTACCCCGTAACTGGGTTGTGGAGGTCAGATAGGCAGTCCCCCATATAAAATACTGGACCCTAACATAGTTGGGAAAAGGCTAGGCAGTTTGATTCATTGAAAGTACCAACGAAAAAAAATATCTGGAATGGGAATGATGAATTTTATTAGCATGATGATTTTTATACTTTTCTTACCCATAGAACATCAATTAACTCGATTCAACTATCAAATAAATTTTCAGGAATTACTTCTAATTTCGGATCGGATAAAATTTCCAAGATTCCAGTCGTTCAGAGTACAAGGTTCAGGGTATAATAACTCCCACACTAACTCTTATTTAGCTTTCAGTCCAAACATTTACATTTAGCAAAATATTCTTTTTTTCAAGCAAGTTGTTTCAATATAGCTCAAGACAAGTGAGCTCGCGGAGGAATTCGCTGGGATGTTTGATTTTAAAGGCAAAGCTTCCAACTTAAGAACTTTTGATTTATAAGAAGTGAAATACTTATTACGTTCCTGAATAGAGCTGGCTAGAGAGCTCGTGGCTAAGTAATAACAGCCGCAGATCAAGCTACGCTTGCCGGGGTTGGTCCGTGGCTGGGTGGGGAAAAGGCTAGGCAGATTAATACACCCACGACTACATATTGTATCCCATTCTTCAATGAATGAATGAATCAGATATATGAACGTGAAAGAGGCAAAAAGAGTATGTAAGAAACGTAGCAGATGGCGTTCAGTTACTTCTGCCACCCCCACAATAAAGTCTTGAGTTTATGTGTACACTAGATTTTACCCGTGGCTTCGCCCGCATACAGGTCGGAAACTATACCACGGGAACGTACTACCGGGATAACAAGTATCCTATGTCCTATGGCTGACGTGATAAGGTAACAGTAAGACAGAGAGACAGAATTACTCTTTCGCATTTTTAAAATTAATAATATTATGGATAAAAAAAAACAATCTGCCTAACCTTAAGCAGATGGATAGACCCATGCAGCTGTTATTACTTAGCCACGAGCTCCTCCTCAAATAGCATGGATATAATCGAAAATAAGTGACATCAGTACTTTCTAACATCAAATCTAGTGCGGTTGGTACACAATTTACTTCACTCTCTCTTGGTCAAGTACAACACATCTTTCAACTACGTAAGAGGATAAACATTGTATATCAAAATGAATTGTTGTTTTCGCACTCAAAACATATTATACAGGGTGTTAGGTTAAACGAGGGACATACTGTAACATGAAAATGAACAACTTTTATCATGGAACTATCCATGATATGAAAAAGGAAATCAGCTGTTCTCTACAAAGTGAAAAACCTACGCGATCAAAATTTACGAGACAGCTGATTTTTTTTTTCATATTTCAGTGTTAGTTCTATGGTAAAAGTTGTTCATTTTCATGACTACTACACTCCGTTTAACCTAACACCCTGTATAAACAACAGCAGCAGATATAAGTACTAGGGCACTAAAATTTATAGGCTTGACGGCGTGGCCAGGCCCTAAATGACGTCAGACCCGCAAGGTCTAATAACCAAGATGGAAACATTGTTGTGTACTAAAATACGAGTCCCTTTACGGTTCTAAAATCTTCAAGAAGAGGCGTAAAGAGTATCCTTGAGTATTTTGCTGCTCATGTAGAAAAAGACCAGCAAGTATGAGGCGGACTAGCACACGAAGCATTCCGTACCATATTATAATGTTTAACAATCGCAAAGATAACTTTATATTTCATAATGATATTGTGAATTACAAGGTTATTTTTTGTAGTTGCAGAAAATCGCCCATATTTAAACAAAATATAAAAATAAAAATAAATAAATAAATAACCTTGGACATTTCACACAACGCCATCTAGTCCCAAGCTAAGCAACCTAATGCTTGTGTTATGTAAACGAGATGGCTGATAAACTACTTATATACATTTTTTTTCCCTGTAAATACATACATATTATAGATAGAAAAACACCCAAATAACCAAACCAATATACCTTATGAACGGCGTGTTTAGTATTTGTTGATTAAGTACAGTATAAAAAAAAAAACTTTATTGTTCAAGAATTAAGCATTCAATATTTCCATAACCCTGCCTCAACACTAGGATTTCCTGTGTCGTGGAGACTAGTCTCCTTCGTCTTACAAGATACATAATCGGTCGATAGGATTTTGAGGCGACAATAATTAAATGTTCTTATGAAATATAAAACAAAAATTCATTATGATGCGATAGAGCTCGTGGAAAAATGGTCTAAAATTGACAACTTTTACAGCCCCCTGTTTCTTAATTTTTGAAGATAAAAAAAAAAATCTACTCTACTCTACTCGATGAGTTCTAGACAATGACACCCCACATGCTAGGCTAAGATTTTTTCTTTGGAAATGAAAAGTATAATGTATGAAAAGTTTAAATAAAATAAAGTTAAAATTGAAAGAGCGTCGTCCCCTTTCATTTTTAACTTTATTTTATTTTCATCATTTGTTGATATAGCCGTAATAGAAATACACAATCTGTGAAAATTTCAACTGTCTACCTATTACGGTTCATGAAATACCTACATCCCTTGACAGATAGACGGACGGACGGACAGCGGAGGCTCAGTAATAGTTTTACGTTTGGAACCCTTCGGGTACGGAACCATAAGGAACATTAATTAGATTACTATGAAGCCATAGACATATTTTGAATAGAAGCCGTGTTTAGGTGCACCCGTTCCGAGCCGCTGTGCGCCAACGTTTTTAAAGGTAAGATAAACAGATTTCAAATTATATTGTCTAGATAATCTATTATAAACGCAGTCAATGTCATATAAGCAGATAGGTATTATTGAGTCAATATCGCAACATAATATTGAAGGCAAAATTTAGTTTATATTTCGTTAGTATTGTATAGGAATAGAAACATATACATGTTGATGGATGGAGAGGCAGAGAAAGGCCAAAGAAAAGATGGATGGATTGTGTGAGGAATGATATGTAAGAGAAGGGAGTGAATGAGAGCGTGACGGTTGACAGAGGAGAATGGAAGAAGAAAACGTGTTGCGCCGACCGCACGTGACATGGGATAAGGGCAGGAAGATGATGATGTATAGGAATAGAAACGGGAGCCAAAACTTGCACACATTTGAATGTTATTGCATTCAAAAAAGTGCTTTTTAAAAAAAAAAATGAATCATTTTGCCTCGAATACAGATCCCATTTTTGATTTCAAAAATGTATGAAACCAAATCGCGATTGTAATAATTATAATTATATTTGATTTCAAACCTTTAAATGGAAATAAATTAATGATGAATCAAAAAATATCTTACGCCGTCAAAATATAAGGAAAAACATCGTATCCGTTTTTCGAGAAAAAATACTTGAGCAGCTTTGAAACGGAAGTGATCCTATTATGTTCCCGACATTGTTTCAATCTGAGGCCAGAACTGAAGACATTGAAATATCCTATTATGTTCTTATTACGATAAATTATTTGCAGTCAAGTAGATTGATGGGCGTACAATGGAAAAAGCTGATGATTCAATAGTGGCACGAGAATCGAGAATTTTGATTGCTGAATTGATGCTGAAGAAAATTGTGTGTTGATCGCTTTTCTTGGCATTTTTTAGATTGGAGATGACTCTGGATGTCTTTCTATTTAAGGGGTAAGAATCTGATAAAACATTGATGTCCTATACACAGGTAAGTTAAATCTTAATGACTGTTATATTATACTGAGACTAAAATTATCTTACCATGTTACTATGTAAGTACCTATAATCTGGCAAATAAATAAATTTCATCTCATTTCAGCCCATTGTTCATACTTATTACCAGAATTACTTATAAGTACTTAAGTATTTACACAAATCTGTTTTCTCATAAGAAAAGGAAAATTGAGGCTTATTTTTATTAAATAACCTAAACATATACGCTTATTAAGTATTTAGAATTTTCATTAACATCAGTGACAACCTTACCAAAATATTAATCAACAAATTATATCATTTTAATTTATTTCTTAGAAATATTTAGAACATCTAAATAGCTAATTGATTATGTTCCGAGAAATGTTGTTATTATTGTTAAGTAATATTGAATGGTAGCAAAAAGCTTTGTACGAAGAAATTTATATGAGATTCTAGGTTTAAATGAAATGCTATTTTCATTTCTTTGAAAAATACAACAGATATACTCGTATATATGTAATTATATTGATAGCGAAGTACTGAGGTCTCGGATTAAACTGTATTATTTTAGATTATTAGAATTAGCACAGCAACAAAGATTTTTTTAATAATCAAAAACTTGTGGGGGAAACCACCAAGAAAACAATGATTTCATATTTCAAGAAATGCTTTATTGAATCAAAATTATTAACAATATCACATATCACCGATACTCTTAAAACTATTTTAAATATCAACTCTATCACAACGTCGGTAGGTAAAGAAAAAAATTAAGTACATTAAAATTTCTCTTTGAATATTTTAAAAGATTAGCAGGTAGATGAAAATTTATTCCTTTCACAATATCATTAATTAAATGCGTCTGCATTTGAAATATTAGCGAAATACTTAAATCT
The DNA here is from genome assembly GCA_905163495.3 of Cosmia trapezina. Classification (NCBI taxonomy): domain Eukaryota; kingdom Metazoa; phylum Arthropoda; class Insecta; order Lepidoptera; family Noctuidae; genus Cosmia; species Cosmia trapezina. The sequence continues at coordinate 1,950,633 of LR991025.1, forward strand.
GTCTGTTGGTGATGTAATCATAAAACATGATTTCATAATCACCGACAAGAAACAAAAGTTTTCGATAAAAAATAACTTGATAAAACAAAGTGAATAATCTTAGTTCACCATTCTGAATTCAAAACCGCTTACAAACTAGCGATTGGGACAGAACTATGATAAGCTAGATTTAATTTAAACCCGACATTATTTACATGCTACATCTTAATTCTATGATGATAATTATTATCAAAAGAGAACGTGTTTTCTAAATCTACATTTTGTTACTTATCCTTTTTCTGTTCAGTCTTGGATGCATCTGTTTTGATGTTTTGGATAATTTCAGGGATTTCTTCAAGCAACACTTTGCTGTCTATAAGATCGGGGTTCTCAGCTAGAAGGGCTTTGCCTTCAGGACTGTCGAGGGATGGTGCTTCCCCGTGGTAAGTGTCTTCAGTGTAAGCACGGGTCGTTTTCCTCATTGTACCGTGTAACTGTAAAATAACGTTTAGATTTAGTAAGTATTTTTACCGATACAAGGTCCTCATAATATCGTTAAACTTCACATCAAGTCAATGATCTGATTGATCATAAATTTAGAGTTAAATAATGAACACTTATTTATGTATCTTACTCGCAACATAATTGAAAAGGAATTCTTGTAAAATTATTTGATTTATGACTATCAATTTCATACTTGTAAATTGATATTCTAATGGCACAGTGCCAAAATAAACTGCATTGTATTGTAAGTATACATTGCATTCACAAAATGAAGGATAATCCAACATATCTGAATATTTTAAATAGTGTGCCAAGTAGTTAGATTTGCAAGATCGAAAGTACAAAGTGTTAAAAACACCATAAATACCTACAATCAACATATTAACTATAATGAAAAATAAAAGTTAGCATAAAAAAGTAGCTAGAATATACCGTGGTTAAATGCTATGCATTAAATTTTTTATAAATATCAGTCATCAATCTTTCACACAGTTATTGATAAAATTAACATTCAAATAGATTTGATTTAGGACCTGTTTCTCGATGTCCGAGTAGCCGCTACGTATCGAATAAATTCAAAAATGGAACAGATTTTTTATGAAATTATCTGCCAAGTAAGTTAATAGGAACTTAATCGTAGATAGTGAAACAGGCCCTTAGAAAAATAAAATCGAAGTTAATCTGATTACTATTCATATGATGAAAATAATGTTTTTAAATTATCAAAGTCAACTTACTTTATCCCAAAGAGACATGTTGAAACCGAAGTTGCAGTGGAAGAACTCATGATGCTGGTCGTGGAACTCTGCATCAGGCTGCCACGGCTGCCACCACTGAGCCTTGAAGTTGATGCCGGAGTGGTCGATGATACCGTGGTAGTACACGTAAATAGCAATAGCGTAGAAGGGTACTGAAATACAATACAAACAATCTTAAGATTTTATGTTTCAGAAGATAAGAAAGAAGCTGTATTCGTGAGATTGATAAACATTATTATCATTTGTAATGATTCGGTTGCTTGCAATCTAAATGTAGATGTGTTTATAGCTAAATCTTTGTCCAACCCTTTGAGGAATACAGACGTCATAATTGAGTATGTAGACCCAATGATACGTAATCGAAGTCTCTCACAGATGATATGAAAAACTATTATTCGAAAATCTATGCAGTTTATAAAAAGGGTTACTTTAATTAGAAATTAATTTACCAACTACAATTTCATTAACTCCTATTGGTTCTATGTAGTTATGCAAAAATATGGTGTAGAACTCAAAACTTACGCCAGTGAACAGGGAAGAGGAAGAGTGGCACGCACATAGTAAGCTGGACGTGCATGATCTCAAACGGATGAATGGCAGTGACAGAGAAGGCAGTCGGCTGCTTGTACTTATGGTGTAGCTTGTGGAAGTGCTTGTACAGCCACGGGGTGTGGTACAGGCGATGGATGATATAAGTCGTATAGTCCTGAAAACGAAAGTGAAGTATGGTTAACTTTAGTACTTAGGTACCGATAGACGAGCAGAGTATTAAATTATGCAAAACCTTTTCGACGCAATTATATTTACACGTATTAAATAAATGGAAAATGTGATACTTTCCTGTTTTCACAACAGCAAAATTTTTATAATTGTGGAGGTAATGAATTTACAAAAGATTTTGAAGAATTATTAAAAACAAATAGTCCAGGCTTGCTAAAAGTAACACTAACCGAATATAAGAAGATAACAGGGAACTGCAGGAAGAACCAAAGCCAGCCGTATTCATCGAACTGGTAGTAGACGGTGGAAGGGTTCCCGTTGTAGATGTAGCAGGCAAGGAAGGCGGAGAAGGTGCCAGTGATCACGAGTGACAGGGTGCCGACCATGATTTCGTGGCGTTCCAGCTCAGGAGACAGCCACTTGTCAGGCTGGATCTTCCACTCTTTGGCAAGATGCCTTCTTCTCATGTAGAAGTACCACTGGAAATGAGAATAAGAGAAAGCATATAGAGATTATATTTGTAATTACAAAGACAAAAAATTTAAGAAACATTTTCATAATATATTCTAAACTTTCTTTCTGCTATGTTGCGTAATTAAAAATAATTCATTGTGTAATTAAACGTAGATAAGTAGCTATGCCTATTCTAAATCATTGTAATTTTCAAGGCAAATGATAATCATTAATCTCATAACACGGCCGCGATTAAAATGCTACCAACATTATTGTGAGTACCTATCAAAACACAAAGTCACGTTAAGACACAAATGCTCCGAATGTCTTCGTCATATCAACAGATGTTCACAAGTTTGATAACTCTAAGTACGTATGTGACGAGAGTCAGGTCTACAAATTCTTCAACAAACTTCTGATTAAAACAGCAGATAACAAGCGGATTGTTCCATATCTCAGTGACGTAAATATTAATAATTCAAAATTATTAATTACCAAGGAAGCGAGGGATTAGAGATTTTATTAGATTATTGCTTTTGAAAAGGGGAATCTTGAACAGATATTCGAAAGGGCTATTAATATTACAATCATGATAAATGAAGCAAATTTAAACGAATAAATCAGAAACAGGTTTCGTTAATTAAAGGGGATATAACCTATTTTTCTCATGGTTGGCAGATTATGTATAAAATATCGATGTGTAGGAACATAAAACAAACTTTGCTGAATAGTGCTTTTAATCCGTACTAAACAAATAAAATCCTTTCATTAAATTGACCTCGATTAGATACTGTCGCTGACGAAAATTAGAGCGAAACGTCAAAGTCAAAGCGAATTCACTTGTAACAAAGTCCTTCTCGGAAATACTGCCAACCGTTGTCAGCTTAAAATTCTATTAGAAATTGATTTCAGCTAAAACGTTCATAATGTGCGGATTCAAATCTGATGCAATTACTGAATACAGATTTATACATATTTAGCCGGAAGTTTCCTAGACAAAACCAATTTGTGGTGGTCCATTATGTTTTCAAATTGAAAGTTTTTAGACTAAACGTGTGTGAAATATTAATGTAGCGATTTCGAAGTAGATTTAGTGGAAAATTTGTTTTGCGATGTTCAAATGTTTTTGTTATGTGGTCTGGAAAGTTTGCTCCCACAGGTAAAAATAGCAGCTTATCTGACTTAGTTCGGTTTAGAAAAAGGTCACAAGATAATTTGAACGTATGCCGCCCACGGTCATTTAAAACGTGTTTTTAGGTTTCATGAATTATTGGGTGTGTTTTAAGAAAAGAGATTGGAAATTGTCAATAGCTTACACGACAAATCTTTTTGAACAATTTAAGCCAAACATAATTTAATAATAAAATAAGTAGTGTTTAAGCTTAATAGGAGGAAAAATAATTCTATATTTATAAAAATCAATGCCACTTTTCGTTGTAATTTTATAACTCAAGAACGGCTGGGCCGATTTAGCTGATTTTGGTTTTGAAATACGTAGTCCAGAGAAAGTAAACGATGAAAAAAAATTAAAAAAATGCCGGGAAAATTGGAAAATTCTGGAAAACTGAAAGTGGATTTTATATGGGAATATTGAAATTGGGACAGGACAACGTCTGTCGGGTTAGCTAGTATTGTATAATATCTAATGAGACATTTTCCAATAACATAACATCTACTTACATGCAAGAATCCTCCCATCAAGAAGTACATGCTCATAGAGACAGCATGTGCTCCAATGAAGATGGTAGTGAAGTTCTCCATCTTCAAGTTTCTTGAGGAGAACAGCTCCATGATGTCAGAGGATGTATTTGTGCTATTGTTTGTTTGACCACTCAGCTGCTTGAGCGCTGTCACCAGGATTACCACCCATTCTCCTGGAAATGAAGAAAGAATTCTTATGTTAATAAATGCTTAAACAGGGTCAAATTGAATTAGCTAGAGAAACTGCGTAGACGTGATGGGTATCGATATTTAAACATGATAAAACAAAAAAAATATTAATTTGATGATAGTTTTTTGGGGTCATCAATACCCTTTTTTTCAGGAACGCGTGGAGGTATAATGTTGAAGTGAATATCAAATACGTAGGTCTATGGTCCCTTGGAGTTCTAAAAAAAACAAGCTTCGAAGTCAACGCAATAAAAAAATACGGCTATATATAAGCTACATTAATATTTATACTCGCAAGTAAATCAAAACCTATAAGGTCAACAAGCAAGAAGCAAGGTCTCACAGCACAAATAAAGGAAAAAGTCCGAACATAATTATTTTGTAATTTTATCACATAAAAACGTTTTTAGAATAAAGTTTTTATTGTATATGAAAAGCCGCAACAAATAACCTTTGAGCTATTCAATATGGACGGTAAGCTATCGATGATATTACAAACTTTCCTGTTTTTCTTTTTTTTGTGACATAGAATCGGTTGATATGGAATTGCTATTTCCCACCGGTCACACTCGTCACCAAAATACTTTACTGTTCCTAGAATTCTGATGGTTCTACCAAATCTATTTCAAAACCAACAACTTACATGTAAATGTATTAATTTTGTTGAATTATCCGATAGCGATTTGTGAATTGTCTGTATAAGCTGAGCTAACTATTTTCAAAGACTTAAGTAAAACGAGCAAAAGGTATTAAATAATTGGCACTTTATTTATGGTGGCATAAGTTATGGTGTAAATAACGTTGAGCTTTTAGAATAATTTACTCCTAAATCGAAACATTTCAAAACCTAAGCATTTGTAAACTTTACATTTAAATTGAATAGATAGCGATCCATCGATAGATTCTCTAACCAATTTAGCTTCGAGGTATTTATTAATACAGTTGTGATTATACTAATTACAATATCTTTTAACGTATCGGTAGATAGCCACGTTGTTTGCGATAAACTATTTTCAACACTTGGGGACCTATGAAATTGGAAATGATAACGGGACAGCTAATAGAAACAGTAAAAATGATAACGGGACAGCTAATAGAAACAGAAAAAATGATAACGGGACAGCTAATAGAAACAGAAAAAAACCTGCCAACTGCGTGTCGGACCACGCACATGAAGGGTTCCGTAGTTGAAAAGAATTTATCCCAAAAACAAACAACATTGTAACCCCAAATTTTTGTTTTTTACGTAATTTTACAATTAACAATTTTCTAACTTTTTCCTTTACTTGTGCTGTGAAACCTTGCTTTTTGCCACATTTCATGATTCTAGGACAGCGGGAACTACCATATAGGTTTTGATTTACTGGCGAGTATCAAAATATGTCGCATAAATGGCCGTATTTTTTTATTGCGTTGACTTAGAAGCTTGTTTTTTTTACAACTCAAGGGACTAGGGATTTGATATTAATTTCAACTTGTTACCTCCACGCGTTCCTGAAAAAAAGGGTCTTGACAGACTGACAGACAGACCGAGGGTTCCATTTGAGGTACGGAACTTTAAAAACAATATGCTGACCTCAAATAACATGGAACAAGGCAGCCAGAAGAACAAGGGGGAAAGGGAGACTTCACTGACGACGACGTTTTGAAAAGAACACTCGTAAATACTATCTATTACTGGCGTTTCAACTTTAAACACACCAAAAGCATCGCCACGAAGTACTCATCTGCACCAAATACTTTTTACCCCTCAGACTTTAAAGATAAAGGAGTTGACACAAGGATCTATTAATAATAGGGATAAAAAGGTACCATCTTCTATGACAATAACAATGTTTTGTCTCCTCCTATAGACAGGTGGCCAGTGTCACCAAGCGTATAACATACGCATGTTAACCGCATAGTAACTCTAGTCACCTGTTTGTTATACAACCTAATACCTATAGAGACTGGCCATGAAGCAATAGAATTATTAATCCATTATTATCGATATTTCAAGTCCTTTTTCAAAGGTTTATGTATATTTATCTACACCCATGCCATAAATCCCCCATAAAAGTCTCTGAAACAGTTAGCTTATTGCCAACATTAAAACAGCCAGGGTCATAATAACCATGGTAACCATAATAGCATCCAAACGGGTGCTTTAATGTTGTACTGAATTTCATAATGCAACTCGTTTTCAAAAAAAGAACATTGTAATGCACGCGCGTTTCACTACAACAGCGCCGTAATTTAAAAAATAACTTATTCGAATTCACGTCGTATACTATGACGCCGGCCGCCATGTTCGATACGAGTATTAGTATTGCAAAAAACTGTTTCAGAACCCTATGTATGTAGATAAAGTCTTGTATGCAACTGTACATAATTAGGTATTAAAACACTCATGTGATACTATTATCACACTCGGCTTCGGCTCGTGTGATAAACCCACATTCGTGTTTTAATACCCCTTATTATACGTCAGTTGCATAAATAACTATTACAGTCACAAAGATGTATATTTGTTACTTCGTCAACCCAAATACCTACTAATGTCAAAGATAGCTTATCGACTTGAGCAATTAGCTCCACTGTCTTGATTGCAACATTGTTAATGCTTGATTACATTGTCGTCAAGAGAATGTTTGGAAAAATACTGTAAATATTATTCAAACTCAAACTCAAAGCATTTATTTCAATTAAACCAATTACAGGCACTTTTGAATTGTCAAAGAGTCGGTCAGTAGGTAAGTCAGAAAGTTGAAGCTAGAGTCTGGCCACGCTAACTCTGCAGTGAAATAATGGTAGAATTTGGAAATCTGTATAAGACATCACCGTCTGTACTACGGAAAAAAGTAATAAAAACATTCTTCGATAAATAATCTATTATGCAAAAATCAAAAGGCAAAATACCAAAATCATTAGATCTACATACACGATACCATATGTAAAACTTTTTGGGGTTGCCCATTTATTTCACTGCAGAGTTAGCGTGGCCAGACTCTAGTTGCCCATTCCAAAACGTAGATCTATGGAGAAGAACGGGCAAGAAACTCCACGGATACTATTTAATTTGGAAATAGGCTCGCTCTCTGTACGCGCATAATTATTGCCAAATTAAATTGGTCTTCAAATATAACTGGCGAAATGAGAGTTACTACTGGTACAGGTACACCTCTGACAAAACCTTCGGGGATGATATGATATGATAATGTGTTATTAAATTTTGAAGGCACCGATTTTAATTAATGCAATTCAGCATGAGTTACTGCTACATTATCTGTACTAATCACACTTATATTATAAAGGCGAAAATTTGTGAGTGTGTGTGTGTGTGTGTTTTTACTTCTTCACGATCAAACGGCTGGACTGATTTGAAAGAAATTTTGTATGTAGATAGCTTCTGGATTAAAACATAGACTACTTTTCATCCTTAACTACGCGGATGAAACTGCGGGGCGCAGCTAGTAATATTATACAGGGTGTTCGGCGCATGGACCGACACAATTTTTTGGGGGATTGGGGGGGTCATTTGCTAGGTTTCACCTAAAGACCTCCATGTCCTAAGTGTGACGGTAATTGAGATATGTTTTTTTTTGTGCTTTCTTTGAATTACCCAAAATCTCGCCTTTGAATCGATATATTTTTTTTGTTTATGGTTGCAATTGAACAAAATAAATTTTATAATAGTCTGCAATGTATTTTTATTCTAAATAAATTATTATTTGATGTAATTGATCAGTAGAAAATGACTTAGGTACGTGCTTCCAAAGTCTTAAAAATGTTTAAATGTATGAAAAGTTACTCTTAAATTCTTTTTTTTTTTTAAATAAAGCCATTTTGACCTTATTTTTATCTCAAAAAGTTCTTTAGCTTGCTACACGCTATGAAAAACAATTCAAATGTAGTCAAAATACTAGTTAGAGTGTCAGTTATGGAGTGTTTTAAGAAAAGACTTATTACGGTTACTATATTTTTTTATTTTATTTCGAATAAGAATACATTGTAGACTATAATAAAAATTATTTTGTTCTTTTACAACCATAAACAAAAAAAAATATATCGATTCAAAGGCGAGATTTTGGGTAATTCAAAGAAAGAACAAAAAAAAAATAAAACTATTACCGTCACACTTAGGACATGGAAGTCTTTAGATGAAACCTAGCAAATAACCCCCCCCATCCCCCAAAAAATTGTGTCGGTCCATGCGCCGAACACCCTGTATAGAGGAAATATTTCTTTGTTTGTTTGTACCGAATAAGCTCCGAAACTACTGGACCGATTTTAAGCATTTTTCATCACTAAAAATCTAAATCATCAGGAAGTAACATAGGCTATAATTATTTTCAAAAAAATTTGAGATGTTTAAGAAAATTGCAATAATGTAACCCAAAGTAGCAACATTTTGCCTATAAAATTCATTAAGTATTTGGCGTGAGCAGAAAAAACTATTGATTATACATAAATATGTACTACATGGTTAAAGTACTTATTATTAAACCTACAAAAAAGTCCCCAACGGAATATATCTTACTATCATAGTTATGTCAAAATAGCTGCTTTGGTGTTCTACAATTTATTTAAAACCTCCACGCGGGCGAAACCGTGGGCAAAAGCTAGTCAATTATATTACATAATCATTCATGTTTTCCGTAGCAATAACTACAGGTACTTATGAACTGATGTGTAGATTAGCTGTTGAATCATCGATTGTAATCAAAATCATTCATTCAAACTGTGTCCCATTGTCTTAGTGACGTCTCTTTTAACTATCTTATCATAATTATTTTAATACAGTTCACATGAATCAGTTAAGTAATTTATGGCTTAAAGCTATAATCAATTTCACGTGAACGATAATATTTAAATTAAGCATTGCTGAAATATTAATCATCGTTAAAATTGGCGTATACCGCTATGCAGAACCTGCTTGATTAGTGGTCTGCACTATTCATTATTATTATGAATATCAATTGATATTGTCAACACTGATTTATACGTGGCTAATGGATACTAATAATAAAATAATAATAATAAATTGACGATCAGGGAAGAGCAGTGGTGGCTCAGTGGTAACGGCTGCGACAAACGAGTCGAAGGTCGTAGGTTCAAACCCCGACAGGCGCTTTACTTTGTGTCCCGTTTAAAAATGCACTCATCTAGTCCACTGGTTATGTCGATAAAAATGTACAATAAACTACCTGAAATACTCAGAAATGAAAAAAATTGCTATTTTTATAAATAAATTAAGAAAAATATTAATAAATGATTTATACGTGGCTAATGGATACTAATAATAAAATAATAATAATAAATTGACGATCAGGGAAGAGCAGTGGTGGCTCATTGGTAACGGCTGCGACAAACGAGTCGAAGGTCGTAGGTTCAAACCCCGACAGGCGCTTTATTTTGTGTCCCGTTTAAAAATGCACTCATCTAGTCGACTGGTTATGTCGATAAAAATGTACAATAAACTACCTGAAGTACTCAGAAATGAAAAAAAAATTGCTATTTTTACAAATAAATTAAGAAAAATATTAATAAATAAATGTTATTATACTATAGATGGATATTTAATTGACAAATCTATAGAACTGATATAATAAAAAAAATTAGATTAATTAATAATTAATAAAATGTTACCCTTATTTTACTTAGAATAAGTTAATTTGCATGTTTATATAAGTCCTCTTCCTTCAAACTTTTATTTTGCTGTGCCCGACAGGGTCCACGATTGTTACTACAAATTTTTACTCACCACCTAAGCATAAACATTGCGGAATACAATAAATAACAATAATAAAAAAAGCATCACCACTGCTCTCAAAACTGTGGAGAAAAACATCGTGAGGAAACCGCCATGTTCTAGAACCAAAAATTCGAAGACATGTAAACATCTACCAACCCGCACTCGGTTTGCGTGGTGGATTACGGCCCACTCACTCTCACAGAGAGGAAGCCTGTGTCCCAGCAGTGGGAACGTTAGAGGCTGATTATGTTTGCAAGGAAGAAAGTATGAAAAAGCTGAATATACAGGGTGACTTTGAAAACATGCGACAAAATTTAAGGGGGTGTTCTACGCATCAATATGAACAACTTTTACTATGTGAACAATTTCGAATTCGCAAAAAAAATCCGACCTTCTTTTACAAAAGGGCCACTCAATACCTTTAACTATAATATGGGAAGGTATTTTTTTTTTGCGAATTCGATGTTGGCCCCTTAGTAAAAGTTGTTCATATTGATGCCTAGAACACCCCCTTAATTTTGTCGCATGTTTTCAAAGTCACCCAGTATATAAGTAGTTTGTCAGCCATCTCGTTACCATAACACAAGCATTAGGTTGCTTAGCTTGGGACTAGATGGCATTGTGTGAAATTTCCAAGGATATTATTATTTTTATTTAATTCACCTCATCATAAAAAACCTCTTGGGAATAACATGAATATACCTAATGCCATCAATAACCTAAATACATAGGTACAAATTAATCCTTAACTAACTTAAAAAACTAGAGGTGTCGTGGGACACGACCTGGTTGAAACGAAGTTCCTTTCGCCTTTGCACACTTTTGTTACGTAATAAAAAGTGTCATGACGGTCAAAATGATACACTTTTTTCGATCTTAGTTATGTCAAGTGTGCAGAGTACAACGTGCGATAAGAAACTTCGTTTTATTGACCAAAAAGAACAATAAATTTTATAATTTTGTACTCATGATCAAAGTTTTCTTTAGTGCAGTTATACTGACATTGATAAAACATAATCTAAACCTTATCTAAATTGAAATCGTGACTAATAAATTCGGCCAGGACCACGCACAATAAAGGGTTCCGTAATTCAGATGAATTTATCCCAAGAACAAACTTAACATTATAGTTGAAAAACATTTTCTCCCACACATGCCAACTGCAAATGTAAGTTTGTACACACAATATTGAGAGATTTACCATGTGATTTTAAGATAATCTATAAGTAAGTATACAGGGTGAAATTTAATAAATGCGACAAAATTTAAGTGAATAAATGCGACAAAATTTAAGGGGGTGTTCTACGCATCAATACGAACAACTTTTACTATGGGACCAAACCTGAAATCGCGAAAAAAAAATCAGCTGTTCAGTACATTTTGACGAATTATGCGAACATAAATGTACTGAACAGCTGATTTTTTTTTCGCGATTTCAGGTTTGGTCCCATAGTAAAAGTTGTTCATATTGATGCGTAGAACACCCCCTTAAATTTTGTCGCATTTATTCAATTTCACCCTGTAGAACTATGTTCTGATTTCTTTTTTAATTTTAGGGTCAGTAGTTTCGGAGATAAGGGTCATTCTCTCAAATAACTTTTATTAAACTTAAACTTATATTAACATTATTCAAAAAAAAAATTACCCTTACAGTAAATCCTTTCATTTGATATGTCACACGGTACAGATTGCAAAACTTTTTTTTTAATTGCCTACCGATATTACTTACTTCAATTAAATTAAAAATTTTTACACATATGAATTTCTGTGACCCATATACGGAAGTGTAACTTAAATAAATAAATTATATTATATTAGATTCAGAGCAAATTGTCTGCGACAGACGGACAGACGGAAGAAAGACATACGAGTAATCCTGCAAGGGTTCTGTTTTTGCATTCGGATGTTAGGAAACAATAAAAAATAGAAAAACAAAACAACATACCTCTTAACGTAGCTCCAAATGTGAAGATAGCTAATGTGGCAATGAAGGTAGTGATGAACTCTGGTAATCTTTCGAAGAAGTTCTCGAGATTTTCACTATATTTCTCAATCCACTTGACGCCATCTGTGAGAGGCTCCCAATGGTGCTTAATCTTTGTTGCATCTTCTGTAACATTATCTCCTGTTTTTTCTTCGACCACCTTCTGTTCGGCTTTTGCACCTGTCATCCTGCAATCAGCATAAATAATATTATTAGCAAGTTTTGAGGTAATCCCTGATTGTGAAATGTTATGAATAGCTATAGGTACAAACGATTTAGACTAAGGGATTATATTATGACGTTGTCAATGACGATGATACCTACTGCAAAAAGTCCTATGGTACCTATGTCAAATAGAGAATTCATGCTTTCTTTACTGTTTTTCATTGTGGACTCGGAAGCCATAAGCACTTAAGACAAATCTTCAAAGATTTGAATCCAGTTGTTATGCTTGGTAGCCATATTAAGCACTTAAGTCTAATCATCAAAAAATTGATTAAGTGCTTTATGGCTTCCGAGTCTAGCATTAAAAGTAGAATTTTGTAAGGTACTATTTTTTATAATTTATGTTTGTTAAGTTTATTTTTAATAAGTGTATAATATTTTAGAATTTTATACACAATAGTATACAAGTAGCGACGAGAATAGATAAAGTAAGAAATGAGGATATAAGAGGAAGTTTGAAGTGGCGGCAGTGACAGAAATGTTGAAAAGAAATCGTTTGGCTTTGTATGGGCACGTGATGAGGAGGGACGAAACGCATTTGACTAAAACAGTGATGAATATACATGTTGATGGATGGAGAGGGAGAGGAAAGCCAAAGAAAAGATGGAAGGATTGTGTGAGGAATGATATGAAAGAGAAGGGAGTGAATGATAGTCTGACGGTTGACAGGGTAGAATTGAAGAAGGAAACGTGTTGCGCCGACCCCAAGTAACATGGGATAAAGGCAGGTAGATGATGAGTGTACAAGAAAGTGAAGTCCGGCAATACACCGGAAAAATATAAAATAAATGTAAAACATAAGTTGTTGAATATTGATGCCAAAATATTGATGGTTGGGTTGAGGTTTTCCTGAACGTTTACTTAAATTATTATTATGATTAACGGTCTTATTGTGAATGTGATCGTTTTAATTTTGTTATGTTGATTTAAATCACCAATCTCGAGAAAACTTATTTTGGTAATTGATGGTAGTTCATTACTAATAAAGTTATTTTTATTTTTATGACTCTGCAGTTCAAATAATTGCCATTCAATACCTATTAATATTGCCAGATCAGAAAACTAGTGAAATAGATGCCCAAATTCACGAAACAAACTTATTTAAGGAATTGCAAACTAAAATAGTTTGTAATCTTTTCAACCTAATCTATTTGACTTAACTAAAGTAAAAATAAACTAATCAAGAAATTTATCCAAATTTCTGAGCGGCTCACCTATACAGTTGCTTTTGAACAATGCCAATAAGGCATATCACCTAAGAAGTATGTTATGTTAGCAATAAATATGTAACAATGCTAATAAAGCATAGCGCCTAAGAAAGGTGTCAAAAACAAATCAAAACAAAGGTTCCATAATCAGGTGCAACTGTATTAAAAATATTATTGAAATGCATGCGCAGATAAGAAGGCGGGTGCTATTACTACGAGATTATTCACTATAATATTACTATTGTAGAAACGAAAGAAGAAAGAACGTCAATTTATTAATGTAACTCTAATTTGATGTAACTCTAATTTGGCAACATTTTTTAAAAGCATCACTATCTATATATATAAAAATGATTCGCTACTTCTCTTGGTCATTGCATCACGCGTGAACGGATAGAACAATTTCCCTAATAATTTTATTCGTTGTGTTTAATAATGTCGAAAGCAGGTTCTTATGAAAGACAACATTAAGAAAATTGGAAAACTTAACGACAATTTAACTTTACATTAGAATATTCATAACTAAGACAAGACAACGTCTGTCGGGTCAGCTAGTAAAAATATAAGTTTAGGTCATTGAATGCCTCACAGATGCGCTATACAGGGTGTATCAGAAACGTGTGGTCATATTTAAGAGTGTGGTACAGACCCTCAAACTGATCCACTTTCTCCATGGGACCAACATCGTAATCGAGAAAAAAATATCAACTGTCTCGTACAAAGCTTCAATAACTACTCGACCCAAATGTATGGGAAAGCTGATATTTTTTCTCTATTACGATTTTGGTCCCACAGAGAAACTTGTTTAGTTTGCTGGTCTGTACCACAATTTCAGCTGTAATACCAGGCAGACAGGTGGCTACTATCTCTCCAAACAACTGGAAACTAACCTGTTTTCTTTATATTTTCAGCACCATGTGAAACACGTCCTTTTTGCACTAATTATTATCACCAAATGAATTCAAACAATCGAACTTTTTGCAAACTTAAGACGATAAACACACGTGACAATATATACGTCCGTATAATTAATAAAACACTGATTAATATTAAAATTATCTGATTAGTATTTGCTACCGATTATACTATTATGAGATTTTTTGTTCCTATTGCGATTATCTTGTAGTTTTTGCTCCAGTAGAGATATAATAAGAGGTCGCAATATTATTCAATCTTCATAGGTAATACATGATTTGAATTTCCTTGTTATTATGGAAAAGTCGTTGCTATAGCAACTAACCTCATTGCACTACAACTATCTCAAGGCGACTTTGCACGTGAGAAAATTTTGTTACTGTTTCTTAAAGCTAACTCAAACTCAAATTCTTTATTGCATTCATGTGTGTGTGTGTGTGTGTGTGTGTGTGTGTACATTTAGTTGTTACAGTTAAAATAGTTTCAACATGAAACCCGGTTAAGGCACGGCAACATAACAACAATTTTAAACAATTATGTAATACTAATAATAACATAATAGTAAGATGTATGTAATTGACGACACGGTTGGCGCAGTGGTTGAGCGATTGACTGCTGCGCAGCATGTCGCCGGTTCGATTCCCGCACGGAACAAATATTTGTACGACCTACAAGTATTTGTTCCGAGTCTGGGTGTTTTACTATCTATAATATGTATGTATTTACAAAAAAAAAAAATGTATATAAGTAGTTTATCAGCCATCTCGTTACCATAACACAAGCATTAGGTTGCTTAGCTTGGGACTAGATGGCGTTGTGTGAAATGTCCAAGGATATTTATTTTATTTATTAATTACTTACTTACTATAATTGTTACTACCTGCCACCATTACTATTATTCTAAAATGTAATTGACATAATATCAGGACCCTGGGGTCCCGGACCTTTGGAAGGCGTACGAGGGGCCGAAGCCAACTCGCAATAAAACAACAGCAATAAAACTAAAAACAAATGTTATTGCACCGGTAATGTGCGTGAAAATTGGCATGAAATTGGCATTACTCGTTTTTCATTTGAGAAAAATACCTACTTAGTTTTAGATATTAATATAGAACTTTTAACGTTATTACTGTGGTAAGGTCAGCTACTCTATATTCTAAACACTTTAGAATTGACTCTGACTATCTCTAAACTCAACAATCTAGACCATCAGGAGTCACCAAATGGCGGACCGCGGTTCGGATCCTCAGCCGACCAACTTTGAGCGGACCTTCAGTTTTCAATCTCGACTTACTGGTGAACATCTTCAGGTTTTCATGACAATAGTTTGAACCAACTTTACTCTAGACTTATTGTTAAATGTTAAAAAAAGAACGTCTTTCAAAGTAATACTATTAGGTACTTTGTTAAAATTATACAGCACCCTAACTGCGTAACACATTATCAATCAGAGTTTATTTCATTTTGACAGTTCAACAACATTCATTGCATTATTTACGTTGTCGAGCAGACAAATTTTTCGAACATATGAAGCAATGGATTAGCAATTTGTTCCAAAATGATACAAACTCCGAATGATAATATGTTACGCAATTAGGTTGCTGGTTTCTTTTTGTTTTATTTCTTAACTAGCTTTTGCTAGCGGCTTCGCCCGCGTGGATGTCGGAAATTATTCCACGGGAACCGTACATTTTCCGGTATGAAAAGTATCCTTTGTGCTATTCCAGACTATAATCTATCTCTGCGCCAAACTTCATCCAGATCCGTTCAGCTATTTTGGCGTTATTGAGTAACAAACATACATCGATCCATCCAAACTTTAGCATTTATAACAAACATCCATCCATCCATCCAAACTTTCGCATTAATAACAAACATCCATCCATCCATCCAAACTTTCGCATTTATAACAAACATCCATCCATCCATCCAAACTTTTGCGCAGACTGGGATAAAAGTAGCCTATGCGTTAATCCAGGGTATCAGCTACTTCCATACAAAAATTTTATCAAAATTGGTCCAGCCGTTTGAGCGTGAGTAAGTAACAAAAATACAAACACACACTCACAAACTTTCGCCTTTATAATATTAGTGTGATATGATTATTGTAAGAAGTAATAAGATAAGATTGATATTTTTAATCTTGGTTGCTAATAATCGTCT
This sequence comes from Cosmia trapezina, assembly GCA_905163495.3. Lineage (NCBI taxonomy): Eukaryota > Metazoa > Arthropoda > Insecta > Lepidoptera > Noctuidae > Cosmia > Cosmia trapezina. Next base: position 1,967,166 of record LR991025.1, read on the forward strand.
ACCATAGACACCGCGAAGGTCGTATTAGCATAAAGGTGTATAATTGCACTCCCTCAGAGATAAATTTAAAGAAATTAATATAATGACTGTGCCTTCTCAGTATATCTATGAAAATCTTTTGTATGCTCATAAAAATATCAATTTGTTTAAAAAATACAGTGACGTCCATAATGTGAATACTAGAAACAAACACAAATTTGTTGTTCCTACAACCAGGCTTAAGAAAATAAGTGGTTCGTTTAGTTGCCAATGTATACGTTTTTATAATAAACTACCTAGCCACATTCAAGAACTAAGCCTTAATAAATTCAAAAATTGTATAAAGCGGAAACTTTGTCAGAAAGCCTTTTATACTGTCAAAGACTATATTGAGGACAAAAAGGCTTGGGATTGAGCTGCTCCAATAAATTTACACTATTAATGTTGATTTAAATACCTTTTTACATATTCTATACAATGACATGAATATTTACTTTGTAAAGTATTACTTATACTATTTTTAATTATTGTGAATGTGAAGACTACGTGGATCATTGTTTTTTATTTATTTTATCCTTTTCTCAGTTTTAGTTACAGTTTGACAGTTTGAGTAATTTATGCGGCCTACCCAAATGTCTTTTCTTTGGTATTGTTCGTCGAATCGTTAAGCTCCTTAAGTTTTGAGTTGAGCTGCACGATTACTGACAAATGCGTGCACTGACTGGACAGGTCCACTCAATCTGTGTGGTTCTTTCATCAAAAGACCATTTCAGACTGCAATCTACATGGTCTTCACATGATCTGACCAAGATTATGTCTGGACTTTAAAAGAGACTGTGACCTCTGAGTTTGTTTCGGCGTTTCTTCTCAGAGTAGTCAGATAGGAAACGTCGAACTCATCTAGTTTAAAAAAAAATATGTTTGACGTGTAAAAGTGTTTGTACAAACCTACTTACAGAAAATAAATCATTTATCATTTATCATTGTTTAAACAAGGTATTAAAACTATTTTCAAAAACAAAACATGAATGCAAACTCGCATTAAAAAATACCTGTCAAAACTGACTCATCAAAACACTGAGGATCTTCTTTTAGGCCATCTACCATAAAATTTTATGACTTTTATTTCAAATTAAGCATACCTGCACTTATACATATTCCCCTATCACACACGCACACCCACTTTTCACGCATGCACACCTACACCCCCACACACACATACACACTCACCCCACACATACATATACACTCACCCCACACTTGCACAAAATTGTAAATGAGAATAAGGGTTTTTAATATCGTTTTTTTTTTTTCTTTTTATTTAAATATGTAAAGAAATACTTTGTACCAATGAGTTACATATAATGGCTTGTGACTTTGCTGTGAAGGGACACTGATCTCTAAGATACAGGGATATCCCTAGTTTAGAGATCAGGGTTTCAATGTATTGTGCATAGCATAGCCACCTAGTTATAAATATAACATTGTTTTAGTGAGTACCTACTTTGGCTTTTCTTCAATAAACATTTTTTATTTTATTTATTTATTTATTATTTTTAAAAGAACCCCCAATGAAAATAATTGGTGATCCCTGATCTATACATACCGATAGTCCATTGTTACATCGGTTGTAAACTTCTTGTGGACTTGTGACTCCTTGAAGCGGATCAGAAGGTTAACTCAAGTGAATTACATTTTTGTTTCATTCTACGTTACACTACACCGACGAAATTACCGGGAGAAAAGTTCATTTGCTCCTTTTATTAGGGTTCCGTACCAAAATGGTTAAAAAGGATCCCTTATGGTGTGACTCAGTCAGTCTGTCTGTCTGTCTGTCTATCTATCTGTATGTCTGTCTGTCTGTCACAGCTGTATATCTCAAGAACTACTAAAGCTATCAACTTGGAATTTGGAAGTGTTTTAGATGACGTTTACCCAACTATTTTGCAACTATGAAAGAAGTAAAAATATTTATATTTTTTTTAACAGGGACTGAAAGGGGGTCTTAAAAATTCAAAGTGTGGCTACTAGGTCATGTGGGGTATCATATGAAAGAGCGCTGCTTGCACATTCTCAGACAATTTTTTTGTTTTTTTAGTGCGCATAGTTTTCGACTTTTGATGAAAAATGTAAAAAAAATACCGTTCCCCCCCTTATCTCCGAAGTTTGCAAAGATAAAAATCTGAAATTATTCTATGTGATAGAAGTTTATGTAAAGATTACAGGAAAAATAAAACGATGTCTCTAAATAGCACACTCTTTCAGAAATCGGAACGGAACCCTCGGTGCGCGTGTCCGACTCGCTCTTGACCGGTTTTTTCATTTTAAGATTATTTTGTAGGAGAGTGAAAGACCGAGTGCCGAAATCAACATCGTTGAATGAATTTTGTGTTCAGATATCTCACTTTCAGTGAAAGATACTGAATGAAAGATGATGATGTATTGATGTACTTGATGTCATTCCCAATCTATTTGGGGTCGGCGCAACATGTCCCTATTTCCGTACTTCTCTATTAGTCGTCATCCGGTAGTCACCCCCTTTCTAGCCATGTCATCTTTCACTCAGTCCATCCATTTTGCATTTCATTCCTCCCTTTTGTAGCCCAACATTCTGATTCTGATGTACTTGTTAAAAACCGGTTGATTACGAAATAAATAAACTTCTACATATTACTAATGAAAGACCAAAAACCACGTATCAACTGTCATTGTACTTTGTTTTAACCCTTCACGCGTCGCTATGTACTAATTTATAAACCCAGAACCCCAGGGGAGAAGATACCGCGGCCCTGGCATAGGCAACTGAAGGAACACGGGTTGGTTTTAGTCAGTAAAAGTCTGACACGCCCTTCCGCTCCGCCCAGAGCGGGAGAAGTTATTTGATGATTTCCCACCCTCAAAAAAAAAAAAAAAAAAAGGGTTGCGTGGGGGGGGGGGGTTAGTCGCGAACCCCATAGGTTCACAACTACTGATGATGATTGGTTTTCCATCGGATGATGTTTTATTTACGCTTATATATACGTGATATAAGCTCATATACCTATTATGTAAAGGTTTTTCCTTATGAACACCCGTGTGTTCACTTGACGTGTGAGGGTGTTAACAAGATGAGGTTGAAGGTTCATTGATGTCTGTAACATCTTAAAGTGTTAATTCTAGCAGTATATTCGCTTGATTTGATCTTTATGTGCACGTACAGCTTCACAGACGATCAATTCATAAATTATTAAACTTTTGACAGTCGTACCGTAGGTAATCCAGAAGTCCGATAGCCTGTTAACCTGTCTTACCAAAGAGTATTGAGTTTCCCAAGTAACTGGGTGGTGGAGGTCTGAGGGGCAATTCTCTCATCTCAGTCTCAATCTGTCAAAAACTCAAATCAAAAAAATCAAATCAAATTTATTCAAAAATCAAATTTATTCAAAAATATAAGGACTAACGATAAATACAGTTTTCCTTAAATCTATGGCAAGTTCACCCATGACTTGTGCCTGAACTAGGTAATCCTGGTAATAATGGTAATTGTATTGCGTTTACCTACATTTTTGACATTTGATTGACGCTGGCATGACATTGTAAACCTTTTAACGGACCTTTTAAGAAGTTTATCGGCCACAGTGGTGCCGATTCTCTTGTCACAAAGCCTCTAAACTAGACTAAAAATCACTAAAATTTAGTTTATTCCTGTCAAACGACGATTCCCCATTCTGAAATTGATTAAAATGACACAAATTAACAAAATTTTAGATTGACAGCACTAAGATTGTACTGAGATAATAATTTAGTGAAAATGACAATTTTGCTATTCTGAATTTGACGTTTTTTCACCTAAAATTTTGATTGTCAAACTAAATCAGACTATTTTTAATCGCGATTAAAAAGGTGTGGAATAAGATTAGTTGTCATGAGCTAAAATTCACACAAACACCTTGACTTCAAGTGCAAAAACAGTACTGTATTTTTTTTCCATATATCTCGAAAACGGTGTGTCCTATCGCAAAAATAATGAAAATTTTATAAAACCCTTAAACCCCTAACCCTCAACACGTAGATACCAAAAAAAAAAAAATCCAGAAAAACCACGTTGAAGCTGCCCCCTCCCTGCCCCCCCCCCCCCCAGCTCTAAAAAATATCTGAAACGGTAACGGCGGCGATGTCGGATTGTCTGTAAACAAAATATGACAAGCCTTCTAACTTTTCATAGTGATTTCGTTAATTCCAATTAAAGCCACCGGGTCAAATATACTACGAGCACTATACCACGTGGAGTTACGATTGTCAAACTCGATTTTAGTTGCGTCAAATTTTTTTCAAAATTTTGAGGTTTTTTAGGGTTCCGTACCAGAATGGTAAAAAAGGAACCCTTATGGTTTCACTCAGTCTGTCTGTCTGTCTGTCTGTCTGTCACAACTGGATATCTCCTGAACTACTAATGCTATCAACTTGAAATTTGGAACAGTTGTAGATGACATTTACCAAACTATTTTGCAAATGAGAAAGAAATAAAAATATTTATATTTTTTTTGCAACAGTGACTGAAAGGGGGTCTTAAAAATTCAAAGTGGGGCTACTAGGGCATGTGGGGTATCATATGAAAGAACGCTATTTGCACATTCTCAAACATTTTTTTTCTTTTTTTAGCCTGCATAGTTTTCGACTTTTGATGAAAAATGTAAAAAAAATACCGTTCCTCACCCCTTATCTCCGAAGTTTGCAAAGCGAAAAATCTGAAATTATTCTATGCGATAGAAGTTTATGTAAAGATTACAGGAAAAAAAATTTTTTAACAAAAAAACAAAACCGACTTCCAAAAATCACTACAAAGTGAAAAATAACTTTGATTTCGGAAGTCGGTGTCTTTCGTTTTTTATTTAATTTCTTTTCTTTTTGCCACCGACTTCCGAAATCAAAGTTCTTTTTCACTTTGTAGTGATTTTTGGAAGTCGGTTTTGTTTTTTTGTTAAAAAGTTTTATTTCTCGCTTTTTAGTGGGTCTGTTTATAATTTGTATAAGTTACAATAGTCTAATGTCAATTGCTCATCACATGTTACAAAATATTGCTTTTCCAGATGCTGGGACGTTAATTGTTGAGGAGTTCTGCTGGTAAGACCCAGGAGAACTCCTCAACAACCACTCACCACACGCATTGTGTGACGAGCGGAAATTGCTTAGCAACCATATTAAAGTAATCGAATCGCAACCCGTGAAATATTTATCATTGAGTAGTTCCGGTAGCCATCTGTGGTCTTCATCATCAGTTCCACTTCACCAAGTGGTGCTTTCCGAGAGCAAATGCACGAGCTACTATAAAAAATACCCACATCGCTATAGGTTTGCCTATAATATTTGAAGAGTTTCTTCGATTTCTCCAGGATCCCATCATCAGAACTGGATTTTGACAAAAATGGGACCATTTGGGAAGTATACCCTTTCCAACCAAAAAATAATTTTTCAAATCGGTTGGCAAGCGACGGAGTTATGCGCGAACAAACATAAAAAAAAAAAAAAAAAAAAAATACAAACATCCGAATTGCCGAACTCCTCATTTTTTAGAAGTCGGTTAATAAAACGAAGTCTCTAAATAGCACAGTTTTTCAGAAATCATCAACAAAAACTAAATATAAATGATAGTACGGAACCCTCGGTGCGCGAAAAAAACCGGTCAAGAGCGAGTTCCGACTCGCTCTTGACCGGTTTTTTTTGCAGAATAGCGGTAAGATTCTCATAGCCAAAAGTAAGGAATTTTAGTATATTTAGTTTAGTTCGGTGTACAACAGAATCGGCACCAATGTTCAGAATGTTACTTATCCTTTCTAAACTAAAATTCATCCACTCTGAGTAAAATGGGCTAAAAACTCCATAGTGAACTTCCGGGTTATTTTTAAGCCACATAGCCATCTTTATGAGTTGATGATTTGATTGATTTATCGATGATTGTTGTCTGCTTTTAGAAGTTATCTAACGCGTTATGTTATGGATACTTAAACATATAGACAATTAGGTACTGTTAATTATGATGATTCATCATTGAAAGATTCATAATAGTTCCTATATAATGAATATATTCTTCTTCAAAATTCTCTGTTCTTTATAAATTTTTGACTTTCAAATGTCGGTAACCTACATGATTAACTGTAGGTAAATAGATGTAAATATTTTGACCTTTGACTGTTTTCATTATAATCACATTAATCATTAATTACAGATTACACCATGATCTCTAAAATAATTATGATAAAAATTATCAGAAAGAGTGTAATTGTTATTATATCCGTATACATATAAAACTGTTATTAACTGCAGGTGTTCCACAAAAATAAAACGTAGGATACTAATCGATCGATCATCATAATAAATATTACGAAATCCAGATATATACCTACAGGTGCAGTAAATAAAAAATGCAATTCAAGTCTTTTATGTAGACTGTATGTTTAATTCATTCATTCTCCTGCCCTTATCCGAATCTACTTGGGGTCGAAGCAACTTTTTTTTCATACTTCTCTATTAGTCGTCATCTCGGTAGTCACCCCCTTTCTAGCCATGCCATCTTTCACACAGTCCATCCATCGTTTCTTTGGTCTTCCCCTACTCTTATAGCCATCGACATTCTTGTTGCTTGAATTTTATTGTATGCACCTTGCATCGTGTAAATGGCTTTACTGTTGATTTATAATTCTGTTTTCTTTTTCTAAATTAATTTCCGTTAGGTAAATGCTATCATTTTTGATAAACTCCCCTCTTTATCGAGTAATCAAAAATAGGCATTACTTACGAATTTATAATTACCCGTATCTAATATTATAACGTTCTATGTAGGTATGTATCGAAAAAGGAAACAATGCCTATACCTGCCTTCGTAAATATGTGTGTTTTCGAAATGAGTTTCAGTAACATTAGGATTGTTAATGCAGGAGCCTAAAGATAATATTTTGCCTTATAGGCACGACGACTAGCGACTGCTGAAACAAACTTTTAGTCACAACCGGTATTTTGGCCATTTGACCATGCAGGAACTTACACATTTGAAAATAATCGAGCGATTTTCTTATCGTTAGTTACGTAATAATCACAATTATATTATTATATTATCACATCACACTATTATTATAAAGGCGAAAGTTTGTGGGAGGGTGTGTGCGTGTGTGTGTGTGTATGTTTGTTACATCTGCACGCTCAAACAGCTCAACCGATTTGGATGAAATTTGATATAGCTTATATCTTGGATTAACACATAGGCTACTTTTTATCGCGGTCTACGCGGGTGAAACCGCGGATCACAGCTAGTAATTTATATAAAAAAGAAAAATAGATTTATTTGTCACAGAAACGATGAGATAATTAAAATAAAAAAAAACCGGTCAAGTGCGAGTCGGACTCGCGCACGAAGGGTTCCGTACCATATTATATGTTTAACAATCGCAAAGATAGGTAACTTTTTACTTATTTTATAATGATACTGTGAATTACAAGGTTATTTTTGCAGTTGCAGAAAATCACCCATGTTTAAACAAAATACATTATGAATCGCCGTTTTCAGTATTGTTGCTTAAATACAGTATTCATGGTACCTACATGGTATAAAGAAGTTTCAAATTCCTAATTTGTTGAATTGTTGCGCTAGAGCTCGTACAAAAATGATCTAAAATTTACAACTTTTGCGGCCCCCTATTTCTTAATTTTAGAAGATAAAAAAAAATGTGTTTCTACTCTACTCAATGAGTTCTAGACGATGACACCCCACATGCCAGATTATTATTTATTTATTTTTTTCAAAATGAAAAGTTTATTGTATGGGGACCGACCCCTTAAATTTTTAACTTTGCTTTATTTTTATTATTTGTTGTTATAGCCGTAATAGACAGCGGAGGCTTAGTAAGTTTGAACAGTTGGTCGATTCTGTAAAAATCTCACCGTGAAAACTTGCGTGGAGTGAGCTGTCAGTGTCATCCCACGGATGCTAGGGATTGACCAAATTACATTTTCAATCATAATCGAGATTTTAATTATATTTTTTATACTAATTATCGTTTACATAATGATTTTATATTATTTGTAAGCTAGTAAGTATGGTGTCTAAACATTACTATTTACGGGGTATTAAAATAAAATAGTCAAATAGAAATTCAGACAAAACTCAATTTAGTTTTTTTGAATTTAGTCCATTACATAGCAAGAGGCGCGAGCGCATCACGCACGAACAAAAAAAAAATAATAGCGAAAAAAATATTATTAAAATCTCGATTATGACTGTAAAAATATGCTTGGTCCATCTCTAGCATCAGGTGGAATGACACTGACAGTTCACTCCGCGCTCGCTTCACTTAAGTTTTCACGGTGAGATGATTACAGAATAGCATTGCTGGACTGTACGTGGTTGTCTGATTTCATGGATTTTAATTTTCTTGCGCGGAACCCTAATTATTTTTCTAAAATAAAAATAGCCTTAGTTACTCCTTAAAACATCAGCTATATGCCGTCAAAATCGGTGAAAATTCGTTTGGCAACTTTCCTAACTTGACTCAAAGTACCATTTTTTTAATCGGACTGCACTTTAAAATTGTTCTATACAAACTTTAACATCCCTAAACCTCATTTGAGGCGTAGTTTTGAAAAACAAATAATGACAAACATTATTACTTACTTATGTAAGTATTTGTGCTAAGTTTAAGTTCATTAACCAAATTAATAAGATTTTTCATATAAACTGTATCTCTGTTTTCACGAACACAGATAAAGAATTTCAAAAATCGTCTGGTATGTTTCCATAACTTGACTCAAACATTATTTACACCAATTTTAGAGTTAATCAAGCCCCCAATAAAATCCTCTTCACCCCTTCACCCCTTTAGGGGTAGATTTTTGGAAAACCCTGATACACGTTAGTCTTCATTTTTGGTCTCAAGTATAAAAACTGAGTTTTGAGTTAATCGGACCGCGTGTTAAAATTCCTCCATACAAACTTTGACACCCCTAATCCCTCTTTAGGGGGTAGTTTAGGAAAACTCAAAATGATAAACTTTATAATTTACTTAGATGAATATTCGTGCTAAGTTTCAAGTCTATTAACTCAAGGGATAGGATTTTTCATACAAACCTTCATCCCCTATTTTACACCCTTAGGGATGGAATTTCCAAAAATCCTTCCTTAGTGGATGTTTACACTATATAAGGTATCTATGTGCAAAATTTCAAGTCTCTAGGTCCATTGGTTTGGGCTGTACGTTGATATATTAGTCAGTGACTCAGTCAGGACTTTGATTTTTTTATATATATAGATTTACCATGTTATTTTAAGACCACAGACTTCTTATAGGTTTTCCTGTAATTTACAGGTATAGAAGTATTTTCTATATTTTTTTCAAAATTTTAAGCTCAGTAGTTTCGGAGATAAGGGGGGGGAATGGTCAATTTTCGTCTATTTTCTTAAATAACTTTAAAACAATATATTTTAAAATTATAAAAAAAATATATTTGAGACCCTCATAGTAAGCCCTTTCATTTGATATGTCACACGGTACAGTTTACAAAACTTTTTTTTTTAATTTTCTTATTTTCCCCCTAAAAGTGACTCTCATATTCAAAATTCATATATTTATTTTAGCTGTACGTGTTTGGGTCACAGAAATCCATATGTGTACCAAATTTTAACTTAATCGGTCCATTATATTCGGAGCAAATTGGCTGTGACAGACGGACAGACGGACAGACAGACAGACAGACAGACACACGAGTGATCCTATAAGGGTTCCGTTTTTTCCTTTTGAGGTACGGAACCCTAAAAAGAACAGATTTATACTCACGAACAATCAATTAATCTGCCTAGCCTTTTCCCAACATATTGGGTCAGCTTCCAGTCTAACCGGATGCAACTGAATACCAGCATTTTACATGGAGCGACTGCCTATTTGACGTCCACAACCCAGTTACTGGGTAAAATGATACCCCTTGGTAGGTGTGGTTCTCAGACTATTGGGCTTCTAACTACCCGTAACGACTGTCAGAAATATACGAATGACAGCCTGGACTTCCGAGGCACGGAGGGGTCTCGATATGTAATGGAAGATCACCCATCCACGAACCGACCGCGGCGAGCGTAGCTTGGGTAACTTTCAATCGACCCGTGCGGCTCCAAGGTAAGGGTATATAAACTCACGAACACATAACAGAAATAGCCGGCAGCTGCACGTAGTGACGGCGACAAGAAGACTCAACATGATGTGCTGGTTTTCAGTGGTCACCCGAAAACGACGACTAGCGGGTAGGTACTACAAAGTCTACCAAGTACCAACGATATTTATTGTTTGTTGTTGTTTTTTAATAGACAAGAATTATCCAATATCTACACAATAAATGTTATTTTTAACCGACTTCAAAAAGGAGGAGGTTCTCAATTCGTCGGAACCTTTTTTTTTTATGTATGTTCCCCGATTACTCGAAAATGGCTGAACCGATTTGGATTTTTCTTTTTTTGTTCGAAAGGGTATACTTCCCAAGTGGTCCCATGATCATCAAGTCGGGATCTGATGATGGAATCCCATGGAAATCGAGGGAAACCCTCAAATTTTATGGGCACACTTATATCGATTTCGGTATTTTTTATAGTAACTCGTGCATTTGCTCTCGGAAAGTACCATTTGGTGAACTGGAACTGATGATGAAGACCACAGATGGCCATCGGAAATACTCAATTATATCTAAGTATATCACAAGTTGCGATTCAATTACTTTAATATGGTTTATGCTCGTCAAAATGCATAATGGTGATGGTGACTTCACCATGAGCTCCAGTTCTCCTGGTTCTTACTAGGAGAACTCCTCAAAAAACGTCCCTGCATCGGGAAAAGCAATATTTTGTAAAACGTGATGAGCAGTTGACATTGGGTTATTGTAACTTAGATAAATTACAAACTGACCCACTGAAAAGTGAAAAATAAAAACTTTTTACAAAAAACAAAACCGACTTCCAAAAAAAACACTACAAAGTGAAAAATAACTTTAATTTCGGAAGTCGGGGGCAAAAACCTAAAATACAGATCCAAAGACACCGACTTCCGAAATTAAAGTTATTTTTCACTTTGTAGTGTTTTTTTTGGAAGTCAGTTTTGTTTTTAATAAAAAAGTTTTTTTAGCCTACATTTTGTCCCACGGCTGGCCAAATGGCCTCCCCTTTTTCCTTCCAAACCGCCCTCCGTCTTGTGCGATCACTGGTTAAGTTGGTCTTGCAAACCTTATCAGATCATCACACCACCTTAGCATCATACATTTATTTAAATTTTTCGGCATTATATCTAGCAAAATAAAAACAATTTAGAAAAAAAGATGAAGGATCATAATAATTATTGTCCTAAACATTACCGACTTCTTGTAGAATTTTTGCTAACCACACCAAAACAAGGCCAATATTCAGATTTTAGTACAGCGCCATCTATAAAGCGGTTCAAATATTACTTCCATCGCTGACTAAGGTGCTTTTTAAGAGGTAGCTCCAAGTTGTAACTGGATAGCGCTGTTTAAAAGTTCTGTTTACTTCAATTTAGGTATAATGAAAAGAATTTTGAAGTAATAAAATTATACTTATTTTCACATTTATGAACGTATACGAAGGAAAAGGAATATGTAAGGATCTATGATAATGGCGTTCTAGAGTTTCTGCCCTGATGGGAATAAGGCGTGAGTTTATGTATGCATTTGTATTTATTTTCAAATGACCTAGGTACCTAATAATCAAGGAAATTAGTGTTTACTAATGCCATGCTTATAATTCAAGACTGTCAGTATTTATGCTGCAAACTGAAACTATTTTCAGTTCTTGTAGTGACATCTTTGAATCAATGTTCAAACTTTGACAAACGTACAAACGTTGCGTATCACCCTTTTATTAAAGTTGGTGTTATGTTTGATAGATGGCGTTGTTATAAACTTAATAAAACTTAATTAAATGTTTATTTAGAACTCGAAACTGATGCCATACTATTCCTAGATTATTACCTACAACAACAGTAAACAACATTATATTATTTTGTAAATGCATATTACAATATTTACGTACAAAAACGCCTTCTTCCCATGGGGGTAGGCAGAAACTACAGAACGCCACCTGCGTCGTTTACGTTCATACATCGATCATATACGTACGCCGCTGGTTGCGAGTACCACGAACCTGACCTTTCTTATGACCATCACCAATAAGGTCACTATTATGTCTTCCTGGGGCGTCCCCTCTCTAGCGGTTTCACCCACCTATCTGCCTCGCCTCTAAATATCTTTTGTTAGTCGCCTTTCCTTCATCCTCTCAACACGACCAAACCATCTAAGCGTACTCTTTTCAATTACAACGCATTCTTTTAAACCGCACCGTTGCCTTATCACATCATCCCTCAGCCTATCATTCACAGTCACACCAGACATGCTTCGCAAGGAACGCATTTCCACAGCATTTATTCTACTTTCATGCTTCTTTTGCCACACTTGGGTGTGGCAATCTTTTGCCACACTTGGGTGTGGTTCATTCACTTCCATACATAAGCGTAGGTACCACTGTGAACAGCCAGTCGAGCCTTTTTCTACATCAACTGGTCGGTCACAACCAAATGTATAGCACCACCATTGACTGAATTTCCCGCATTTACTCTCCGTTCCACGTCTTCATCAATCTTTCCATCCCTTGTAAACAAATTTCCCAAATATACAAACTCACTTACTTGCTTCAAACTCATAGCATTTATTTTCAAACACCATAACCTTCGTCTTATTTATATTTATGTTCCTCCCTTTCATCTTCATCTTCCTTTCTCCATCCATCACGATCACCATGTCTAGCAGCCTGCTGATGATGCAAGTATAACTTGCTTGACTGCTACTGCAACTACTTGCCTACAATATAAAGATTTCGGTACAAGTTAAAAAAAAAAAAGTATAAAGATTTCAATTTTACAGCAAGATTTAGAAGAAAGAAAATAATTATGTTTTTCTTGGTGTTCTTTTGTTGGGAATTAAACAGCAATAAATAACTTTGTTATTTTTAATAAATCTAATACTAATTTTCAATTAAGCACAAAACTATTGTATAACCAAGCTTCTAACCCACTGGTAATGTACTAATTAGAGTACAGACAACAGCTCATCAGGTTATACCAAACTGTCAATTTTTTCCAAATGATTTTATATATTTTATACCTTAAATGTTGATTATTAAATTCAAAATCGAACTTACCCCTGCTACTGTGTGTAAGTACATACATGCTGATCAATGACACCCCGCTGAGCGTTACGGATCAGCGGCGCGACTGCTCACGGTGACACCATGGGTGATCCGGAGCATTGCTGCAATGTGTTAAATAGTAGGCAAAGAGTGGAAAATACTTAGACGTGGCAGTGATTTGGTTTTGGTGGCCATGAAGTTTATTGTTCGTTTTTTTTTTTTGAACTGGTAAGTCACTTCTACTTTCGAGTTAGATAGTCAGAAAAGTGCTTGCATAACTATGCAAAAGTAGGTACTTGTTCATTTTATAGAATGTTTTGGTCCTCTATAATAATGTGTAGGGCATAATGTGTCCTACAATACTTTCACGGGATCGTGACCCTGTATAAATTCTGGATCAACCATTTATCATTTTATGCCTAGATATCTCTTCCTATTATCTATCATTGAACCAATCTATCCCCATCAAACTACACACAACACATCATGTAAACCGCCTGTACTACAAGTACACTCAATACTTGCTGTCAGGCACTCCAGCTCGTTCATTGCCGGCGGCGTCACGTTCACAAAGGGTGCAACCGGAACGCAACCGGCGACCGCTAATCCGACCTGTTCGTTGTGCTGCGGACACCCGCGGCGGTGCACGTAGAGATGAGGAAGTATCGATACTGGTGTGATAAGGTAGCTGGGCGAAGGATTAGAAATGGAATTAAATTTTAGCTGCTTAGATGATCATAAACCCGTTTGTTCTTACCAAGCTTGCCTACAATGAAAGAAGTTAGTGAAGCATCATTATTCTCCCTGCCCTTATCCCAAATTTATTTGGGGTTGGCGCAACATGTTTTTTCTTTCATACTTCTCTATTAGTCGTCATCTCGGTAGTCACTCTCTTCACAGTCTATCCATCGTTTCTTAGGTCTTCCTCTAGTTGTATAGCCATCCACATTCATACTTTCCGGACTACAGTTTCCTCATTCCTCCGCATCACATGGCCACATACAAAATGACAACCGATTTCCGCATAACTTTTCAGTCACCGGTGTCACTTTCAGACTTCTTCTTATACGCTCATTTATAATTCTATCCATTCGTGTAACACTACATATCCCTCTTAGCATTCTCTTCTCAGCTGCATGCAATTGCCTTTTAATCTTTCCTTTTGTGGCCCAACATTCTCATCCATACAAGACAAGCATCCGTGTTGTATTTTCAACAAGCAGGAAAGTTATTCTGTTCCACTCTGCTTGCAGATACATATCTCTTTCCCAGTGTGTCCCTGTATGAAGAGTATCACCATTATGGTGCTGTTCCACAGGAGAATAAAATTTACGAATTCATGAGGATAATTCAAGTTGATTTTGAAGTCAACAATAGTAGACGATATTGGTCTAGTTACTGTGTGTAAAATATTGCTATTTAGCTGTATCCGGTAAACCTATTGTAACACAGTTGGGAGAGAACTAAGTGGATAGATACAAAAGTTTCAAAATTACTACATCTTGACAAAATTATCTCTCAAAGTATAATCCGACTTCCCTTTACGTAGTTACTCCCGCATCAGTCAATCATACTACATCACCGACAATACGCGACAGTAAATCAACATCGACACATATCGACATCGATAGCTGCCCACCGAATTGTAGTGATTAGTTTTCTATTGGATCACCACTACACGCGCCGCAGACAGATTTGGTTACTACTGAATGGGGAGATATTTTATTTGGTACGGTAAGCGTTGGTACGGTACCTAAGCGTCTGCATGTGCATTTTATTTCATACACTTTTCCAATATGTTCAGTTAGTGTGTGAGCATGACACGTGAACTTTGCTTATTTATGGCAGTCTATTTTGTTGTTTATAATCTTTTACTATTTTGCGTTCTTCTGGCAGTGAGATTTGTAGCTATATTTTACTAATCTCTAATCTGAACATCTACAAAGTCTATCATAGTACGAGTACCTCTTGTGGTAATCAAGATCAAGGCTTTTGCGTGACCTCCGTTTGAAAAGAAAATAGACCTACTTACCCGAACTGGAACCGACTTGGCCGATTTTCATTATTTCAGACACGTTGCCCGACACTTTATTACTGCGATGCTTTGTTCCATGGACGACATTTTTGTTCGATTTTACGTTCCTTCTATAAACTTCTATGCAAATATCATTACACCGATGTATTATTACTTCGAGACTTGATGCATTTATAGTCTATAATGATTTAACATATAATTTAAAAGAGTGTCCATAGTTTTTTGCCCGCTTTGCTCCGTAGGAACTTTAGGAACATCTTTTGGATTGACCAACTACTTTGACAATTTAAAAATGCCTGTAAATACATAATCAGTCTTTAATGTTCCCACAGCTGGGACACAGGCCTCCTCTCGGTGAGAGGGAGTGGGCTGTAATCCACCACGCGGGCCCAATGCGGGTTGGCAGATGTCACATGTCTTCGAATTTTTAGTTCTAGGACATTTCCTCACGATATATTCCTTCACCGTTTTGAGAGCAGTGGTGATGAAATAATTTACAAAAAGTAAAGCGCCTGTCGGGGTTCAAACCTACGACGAACCTCATAAGTCGCGGCCGTTACCACTGAGCCATCACTGCCTGTAAATGGTTTAATTGAAATAAATGGTTTGAGTAGACTAAATCTCGCAAATTAACTCACGCATACGATTTCATAGTCACAAATTCCTCAAATTCAGCCACATCAACCAAATCATTTTATGAGGCTCAAAACCAAAACCACATATTAAAACCACCACAATTCCCCAAACAAGAACCTCCCAAACCAGCAACAAACCGTCAGCGACATCTCATTTCATTTTCTTCCACCCACATTAATCACGGCCGTCCAGGTGGTCTTTTGTGAACGAAATTATGGCACACCATGAGTTATGGCGCGGAATTTAATGTACTAACCACAATGGCTCATTGATTCGGTTAGACTAATGTTCTGCGGGCACGCTATGAGAGTGATGTATGGCTTCGTTTGTTGGGTCGTGGGCGGCTGGTGATAGGATTGAAATGTTAATAAGGGACTAGTTGATTTGGAGTATTGGGTATTAGTTTAGTATTGTACAAAAGAGTAGTGTATTGAAATAAAACTGGAATCGATCGAATGCGTGTTTGTATTTCTTCATATTTACCTTCTAATTTCAAGACAGACTATAATTTGTTTTTGCTTATTGTTCTAGACTCTCTAAAATTATTATAATCTAGCACTTCCCGTGCGGCTTCGCCCGCGTGGATGTCGGAAAATAACCGACGGGTACAAAAATGTTTACTTAGTCCTTGTCTTCATTATAAAGGGAACTATAGGTCCGATGGTCAAAATCTTCTGTAGATGTTATGTTATATTACTAAGAATTAAAAGAAAAAAAAACTAACTGTTATTTAATAAGAATTATTCCTGTAACATAACATCTTCTTCTTCTACTTATATAAAAAGAAAAGTCCTGACTGACTGACTGACTCATCAACACCCAGCTCAAACCATTGGACCTAGGTTCCCTTTAAACATACGTACATATCATCACGCCTGTATCCCTGAAGGGTTGGGCAGAGCTACACCTATTATAGTACATCCACATTTTGCTAGTTCTGTTTAAGTCATGTAATTGAGGGCAAGCCCATTTGCCATCAACCGGGCACAAATCCAGACTACGGACTGCTGCTGAGAAATTCCTGGTGGAAAAACCCAATAACACTTGCCCGTCCTGATAATCGACCCCAGGACCTCATGCTCAGCAGTATTGACTTACGACCACTAGACCTCGTCGTGTTATTCCGACAACTCCTGAAAAAAACATTATTTTGAATGATTCAACACAATTCAGCCTTCAGACAGACAAACATTATAAAAGTACAATGAAGAGTACAAAAGAAGTCTGGAATAGTGAAATGAATAACATGGAAATAATTATTTACATCAGCCGTGGCTAAGTAATAACAGCGGCACGGGTTGATCCATCAGGTTAAGCTACGCTTGCCGGGGTTGGTCAGTGGATGGGTGACCATCTTTACATACCGAAATTCCTCCGTGCCTCGGAAAGTACGTTAAGCCGTTGGTCCCGGCTGTTATTCGTGGATCTTTGACAGTCGTTACGGGTCGTCAGAAGCCCGAAAGTCTGACAACCAGTCTTACCAAGGGGTATCAGGGGGTCAGATAGGCAGTCGCTCCATGTAAAATACTGGTATTCAGCTGCATCCGGTCAGACTGGAAGCCAACCCCAACATAGTTGGGAAAAGGCTAGGCAGATTGAATTATTTACATCAGCCAGTCGTGTTTTAGCATTTCAAGACTTTTTAAAGTTCAAAATTGGGTGTTTAAGCGACTAATAAGCAAACAGTTAAGACAAGTTAAATCTAACGACAAACGATAGTCTTAAATGACAGAATGAGAATATTTTGAAGATTCCCAAGAGTAGACTACCTAGACTTTTATCTACTTTATTTTTTAATATCCTTATATTCCTTATATTTCTATCTATCCCTCTAACGGGTGTAAAAAGATACTTGCCGAAGACGAAAGCCACATATTCTACCCATTATTTGGATCGTTTTTTTCCACTAGACCATACCTGGGAATCCACTGGTTCTGGAGATATTGAAGGTCAAAGTCGCAATTTTTTTTACTAAAACTTATTCCAAGTGTTATTAAGTACTAAACTTTTTCCGACAAGTAAAGCGAAGGGGCGGGGCTTAACTCCATTTGCCTGGGTTCGCGTTAGTTTGCGCGTAATAAAAAAATGCTTTTTTATAAACTAAATAAAAGTAATTTCCCAGCAATAATTTTTGCGCAAAGCTACTTAGTTAGATGTACAGTATGCATGGCTGACGGCTTTATTGTGATGTGTCTTTTTACACCCTACACACCCACACACCCCCACACAAACACACACACACAAACAGAAACTACACTATGCACAGTCAGCGTCAAAAATATCGGTACGAACAGACTGTTGAAAACTATCTCAACAACTAAGGAAGAACTAAAGTTCTTGTCAGAATGACAGTTGTCGTGTACTGACTTCATTCTGAAACATTCCTTGTGTCATTGAGTTATTATTTCATTTTCATAGTTGATTAAATCATTTTGAACCGTCTGTTCGTCCCGATATTATTGACGCTGACTGTGCATAGTGTAGTTTCTGTTAATCCATGTTAGAATACTCTTTTTATTTATTTTCTCAATGATGTAGGGAATTTTTACCTACGACAGTAAACAATACTACATTCTATTTTTGAATTTTAACGAACCAAACCTATTATACTATTTAATTACATCCATGAGTGAATTAAGCCATATCACCTTACCTCTATACAAAAAGTAAAAATTGAAATTCATAATTTATTCTCAAAAAAAAAAAAAAACTTAAACCCCTCATCATTCAGTAAGTAATCAGCAGAAACCCGCTTCATCATTACGCCTAATATTGAGTGTAACGTCGGGTTTAATACGGTGGGTAGCGAGTTCGATTCCCGCAGGGAGCTGTCCAGGGGTCCCAGGGTATTACAGTCATAGATTAAAGTTTTTTGGAAGACGGGATTTGTTTTCGTCGCTGTTCTAGCTTTTGCCCGCGGCTTGGCCCGTGTAAATTTAGAATTTAACAATCAATTCGGGTTGTATCTACTCTTCTTGTAGTCACGTGGCGCCATCTATTATCATAAGAACGTTATTTTCCTCATTAACAGTACTTTTTTCGGGATAAAAGGTACCCTATGTCCGTTTCTGTACACCTGACAACGTATATGCAAAACTTCAGGATGATCAATTCAGGGTTTAAGCGTGAAAAGGTACACAAACTTACTTTCGCATTTCAAATACTAGTTAGGATACCTATGTGTTTTGTAAAATACACACTTGCACCGTCAAAACTGAAAATCTGTCTAAAACAAAACCAGTTTGAAAAACGAGATTTCCTTGGTGCTTATGACAAAAACAAGCAAGCAACAACAAAAAAAGAAAATCATATTTTGTTAAAAAGGTCGATATGTGTAGTCTTTTTTACATTGATGATATTTTTGGTGGCTTGAATAAAAAAGATCGCCACAAATGGCCCTCCATTTGTGGCGATTTTCTTAGATCATCCGAAAGTTTGGCCGGGCACATCTCGACGTTCAGCAATGAGCAATCGACTGTAGGAGGAGGAGGCTTGAAAGCTCAAAATAGTCAGTGTAGTCAATCCCAAGAGTGGCATATGTGCCTCCAATTACGTAATCTATGCAACGCTTTCAGGGTTCAACAGAAAGGGGTCTCTCTCACCAGGAGGTCAAAAATAATCCCGGCATGATTTGAAATTGATACAAAATTTAGCTTCGTTCAATAGCCGTATTAAGTATTTGGACCCTTTGTTATTAAGATTGAATTGTATTAAATGGTTTTAGACAATCTATTTATGCGGAATAAGTTCCTTTTTGAAACATAATGATTTTCTGATGATTATGAATTTTGTTGGCAGGCCACTGTGAAGGGAATGAGGTTTTAAACACGGGGGTCCTGGATTCAAGCTATTGATTGAAATAAATTATAATTTTATTCATGTTTTGCGTTAAAAGTAGACCACCAGAGATTTTCACATGACTATCCATGCAGGTTGTTTTACAGAAAGATAATACATATAATTATAATAAATATCCTTGGACATTTCAAATATCTATAAATCCTAACCTTATTTTTTTTTCTCTGTTTTGTAGAAAGAGTCAGTGTTATATGGAAAGTCTTTATCCCCGCGTATTGCATAGTGCTTGTTGGCTTCGATAGCCCCTGTTCTAACAATTTTACAATAAAAAAATGGGGGCTTAACAAAATGAACTCTCCTGTCCCGGGACACAGTTTTTATTATGCACAGCACCAGTTCCACCTTCACAAAATGTTTTATGAACCACATACACGGAAATTCTTGAGGATTTACAAATTTATTGACAGTAGCAACGCGCGGTAATGTGAACCGTCGCACTTTTCGAAAGACAGTGAGTGACGCCATCGTCTTCGGTGGCGCGCGGTTGAAGTTCGGTTAAGCCACCGATAACAAAATATACAGTGGTTCTTTAAAAAAAAAACTATTCCTATTAACTATATGGTCCAGAAATTCTAGCCATTAATCCTCTCTAGATTAAATGTGTACTGTGTGGAAAAATGTACTTCCGACCACCTCACCAAATACGCAATAAAAGCTTCGTCCACCCTACACTACATGTAATATGATATAATAAAATTGCCAACATAAAACACACTAGCGCTCATTCCTCATATTTATGATGTCGATTCGCCCCAAGCCCGCTATTTTTACTATCCCGGGTCATCCCTTAAATTCTTTTTATTGCTGGCCTTGTAAATCATGGCGTAATGCTCCAGTGCATTATCCGTAGGGAAACTTCATTATGGCCGTTTTAATGGTTCGAAGGAGCGATAAAATCTAGCTGGTGGCGAGCGAGCGGCCGGCCGACGTAATGGTGGTAGGGACTGTTTGTTTTTGTGCAAAGTGGGATAGGTTCTGGTTTTTGCGTTTGGTTGGGTGCGTTTTTGGTATGGTTGTGAAATATCTATAAGAGATGTCATTAGAGCCTGCCATTTATTATTATTTATTTTTACAATTTCAAGAAAGCTTACAAACTAATACACGTAAATGGTAACAAAATAATAACAACTGACAATTTAAGGTTGAACTAGTCGCGGGCTCGAACTCACTGGTGTGGTTGGCCAAAAAGCATGCTGTCTCACCTGGCATCGTGTCCGACAGAGATAGTATAGTTGATGAGCAGTTAGACGCTACTAAAATAATAAATAGCATTAGTAAAGTAAAAAATTTCGAAAAGTCCTTTGGAAGATCGAGTTTTATGAAAAACCACAGCATAAATCAATTACAAATATAGTTTATTGGACTCTTCAATAATTGAGCTTTGTCGGTACCGACTTTTTTTTGGTAATGTTACACTTCTTTTATTACATAGTTACGCCCAAAGTCGCGTCAAATTAGCAAGAAAAACTAATTATTGTTGGCTCATAACTTTTTAATGCGGCATGTCCTAGAACCAAAAATTCGAAGACATGTGACATCTACCAACCCGCACTGGGCCCGCGTGGTGGATTACGGCCCGCTCCCTGTCACCAAGAGGAGGCCTGTGTCCTAGCAGTGGGAACGTTATGGGCTGATTATGTATGTGTAACTTTTTAATGGCTTTTTATTTTAGTATTCTGTTTCGGCTCAGACAACATTTGAGACAAAACGATATCATGTTTAACTTTGGATGCACAATGTCGATCAGTGGAGTTAATACTCTCCCAAAATTCGTATGGAAAAAGTATCGACTAGTTCCACCTTAAGATAAGTTCTTGTTTCTTTAGCTTATTGCATAAAATCCACCTGCTTATTAGATGCATGCATTATTATTACATGCTTACTATCCTTCATTCAACAATACTCATAAATAATTATTTACGACACAAATCAACGTTTCTACTTTCAAACCAGGACTGTCCCTCTATTCTCAAAACAATGCTGCACGCAATAATAGCGGGCGATACATCACGCGCAATTTGTTGCGATAGCTCTACGATAGGTGGTCTGCGAATGGCGCTCTACCTATTTTATTGCTCTATAAAAATGTTAGTCCACACGCTTTCAGGTTCCTTCGGCTCTTTGGGCTTTTAAAGGAAATATTTTAAATGTGGTAAATGCGAAATGTAGTTGTAAGCTTCCGTTTACGCAGTACGTAATTTTATTTTATTTCTCCATAATAAATTATGAATGCCATATTGAAGAGCAACAATATTTTCTAACTGCAGTAGATATAAAATATGTGGCCACTAAGGGAAAATGTAGTATTTGTCTATTTTAATCCTAATGACATTACCTACCAAGTTTACAATCAGGGTAATTAAAAATTCACGCCAAAACCACCAAATTTCATCCTCACAAAATATCCGTGTTCACATTAAGTGTTCATAATAACAAATTGAATTGATGCGGCCGGCTGATCGGGCCACAATTAAGGCGGGCTGCTATAAATCGGCGCGTATCTGATTCTGAACATGAAAGAGGCGTTGCGGCTCGACAACGAATAAGCAGTCGCGTGGTACAACGAGAGGGTTTTTATAACGATAACATTTATGTAAATTATGATTTAGGATCTAAGCTTGGTTGTAAGAAAAATGATGTAAACGATTTGAGGAATAAAAACAAAGAAAAAGTTCCTATCTTATTATTATAAGTAGGTAAGGAACATGAAGACATAATGAAATTAAAGAAACCAGATATCCGAGATGTCAAAAATCAAATTCATGCACTAAAAGTTCACAAAGTGATAATAAACTAAACAAACTCACAGTGCAAGGATCATGGACGCTGCACTTGCTGAACATGGAAAACTGTGTGCTGATGTTCAGTTAATTGCTTCTATACAGGCCCAAATAGCGATAGAAGCAATAATGAAACAAGTAATCCTAAGAATAATAAAGTTAATCAAAGTTCATAAGAAATCAATGATTATTTTTCCACTGAAAGGTCCTTCGACTGTCGCTCTCACTGTGCCTCTGTGCACAAAATTATACAAATGTTTCGTTCACATGTTAACATATCGTTTGACGTTCGACGCACCCCTTTGTGTCCGATCCGACGTGTTGAAGAATATATCAGCCCTTCGAGGCTGCTTGCGAATTGCATTGGTCCAAGATAATATCTATCTAATCACTGGTATTATACTGTCCCATCGTCGTATATCAGACATTTTCAAAATTAATCTTCACAATAAACCAAGGCAAGCGCAAGAAAGCACCCGTTCAGTCACTAATACTTACTGCTTCAATGAAAAATATCACAATAGCCTCACGTAACCTATAAAATTCTCTACAAAAAATATCTGAAAGCCTTTACCAAACAGAAGCCACTGTTAAAGATTCCACATTTGATATATTCGAGCACAATAAATATTGTTACAAAAATGGGGAAACAGAGACATAAATAATGTTCGGTATCGGACCGAACTCGTAAATATCGGGTCGTGAGAGCACCCTGCCCACATTGCCTACTGCCTCTAGATACAACGGAAGATGGAAATTTAATTTCGATTTTAGTTCTGTTATAGTATGATTTAGTTCGTCTGCAAGGTGGTGTTCATTATGTTAGCTTGGAGAATGTTTAACTTAATATATATTGCCGGTAAGAACTCGTGGCTAAAGTAATAACAGCCGCACGGATCGATCCATCAGGTTAAGCTGCGCTTGCTAGGGTTGGTCCGTGGATGGGTGACCATCTTTATATACCGAGACTCCTCCGTGCCTCGGAAAGCGCGTTAAGCCATTGGTCCCAGATTTTATTCGTGTATTTTTGACAGTCGTTACGGGTCGTCAGAAGCCCGAAAGTCTGACAACCAGTCTTACCAAGGGGTATCGTATTACGCAGTTACTGGGTTGTGGAGGTCATATAGGCAGTTGCTCCTTGTCAAATACTGGTATTCAGCTGCATCCGGTTAGACCAACCCCAACTTAGTTGGGAAAAGACTAGCCGGATGATGATATTGCCGGTTGGTGAAATGAAATCATGCGAAACCTTTTTGAGTAATAAAATAATACCGAATATAGCTTCCCTTAGCTTGGAAGAAAAACAAAATAAGAAAAATAAAGACAAGATAAATTTTGTGACGGTTAATATTGAGATAAATCATCTTGGCAGCTCTGAACAGTGAGAGGTGGAAAGAGAGTAGGAAAACCTTGCCCAGCAGTCGGACAATAATGCCTAATAAAACAAAAAAACATCTAGCACGGTGTGTAAAATACCATTCGTCTTCGTAATAGCCCCCTGCTAATGACCAGTCAAATAGAACTGAAATACTCACTAGCGCGATCCAAAATGAAATCATCAACCATGCAATAATCATCAATTCAACACCTGAAATCATGTCACTGACGCCATTACACATAAATTACTAATAATATGTTTGTGTAGCGGTCTCATATTGTCTGGCAGAGCTGTAAATCACTGTTGCAAATCACTGTTACAAATCACTGTGGGTTCGGCCGGTGATTTCAGAACGACATAATGCATTCTGTGTCTGATAATGATGTCAAATACCTTTGTGTTATCGTACATCTAATTGTGTTCATGAGTACAGGGTGTATTATGTGACAAAGCATTTCCGGACATGTTATATTGATGGGTAGTTTTGATCGACATAATAATATTATGTCATAATATCAAGTTGACTTAATTACTTTTGATTTAATGATAATTTTAACAGTTCTAGTTAGTTTGATGGTTCTGCCTGTGCCTCCTAAGCGGCACACATGGCACGTGTAGTTAGAGACACAAATATGAAAAATCTTCTTTTTATATCCTTTGCACTTCTTCCCTACGCGTAAAGTAAGCTATAGGATTCATAGGGAGGCTTTATTTTCAGGTACAAATTCATAATTTTCTCAATTCCTTCCTTGTCTTCAACCGAGGTGTTGTATCTGGTCATGAACTGGCATGGGCATTCGTTCGATCTGGGAATTGGCATTACCCTCACAAGTACGTCTCCCTATATAACGCTTCAAGGATTGCCTCCTCGATACCAATCACCTCATTCACGACCGCCATGCCTAACCCCACGGGGCATAAACAAACACTACGTCTGTACTACTGTCATTAGGTTACTAACCAAACTATTGGCACAGCCGACACAGTTTGCTCAGCCGTTCGCTACCGCACTAAATCACGCACGATTGCATGCACACACAGTATTCATTTGTGCATGCTAAACTTTTGGAGGAAAGATATGAATTCTGTCGTGCAAATTTCCCCAAAGTTTATGGGTAAACTTTAGACTCAAAGGAGCCAAAGTGTGGTGAACGTGATCTAGCTTCTTTATTTGCATTTGATGTCTTTTATCGATGAGAATTGGTCTGTAATGATTGTGATAAGACACAAGACACACATCATTCTATTTGTCACCTCAGAACCGAGACCGGTAGCGAAGATAGCTACGCGGAAGATCCAATTGGGCGGTACATTCGTCCATCTACGAACGTTGGACGATCTTCTATTGTCATTCCTAATATCCTGTCGACAGCTAAACTGCACACTAGTTTTATTGTACGCATGTGAGAAGTTCAGGATTGCAGATACCCGGTTACTAGAGGACATGAAACTGAATGAAATCAATTGTTAAATTAAAATAGATGAAACATGGATTGAAAAGTTCCCAAAGAACGTGAGTTCCAGATAAATGCTACTTATAGGATATAGAACTCACGATGTTTTGGGAGTGTTCTGTCAAAACACTGTACTTATAGAAAGCATGCAACTAAAACGTTAAGTCACGTTTTGACAAAACTCTGTGATCATTAATTATAATTAATATGTATAGTTTTAACAAAACAGAACCCTTTTTTTTTTTTTTTTGAGGGTGGGAAATCATCAAATAACTTCTCCCGCTCTGGGTGGAGCGGAAGGGCGTGTCAGACTTTTACTAACTAAAACCCACCCGTGTTCCTTCAGTTGCCTATGCCAGGGCCGCGGTAACTTCTTCAAACAATCCGCGACAACAAAACAGACCCCTAAGACTTGAATAAAAATTTTGATACACCATCCTATGTATCCGTATGTAGATAAGTGTTACGATAAAAAGATGTTACAATGTTTTGTCATTGCACGGCAGAGATGTATGTATCCTTTATCATGCTACTGAATTATATATGTTTACTCTTAAAATCTTAAAATTAAATAACTCTCCGGAACTAACGGTAATGCCAAAAACTATAACTCTAGTTTCGATCATCCATACTAATATTATAAATTCGAAAGTAACTCTGTCTGTCTGTCTGTCTGTCTGTCTGTCTGTCTGTCTGTTACCTTTTCACGCCTAAACCACTGAACGGATTTCGATAAAATTTGGCAAGGCTATAGATGGTATACTGGGGACGGACATAGGCTACTTTTTTTTTCAAAAATAATCCTACAGGGGGTGATATAGGGGATGAAAGTTTGTATGGGAAACTCAGTATTTCTTAAGTTAGGGATGTGAAAATTAAAACGTATGCTTTTGATAGGAAATTAAGAAATATGCGGTTCAGCGTTTTTGAAAAATCATCCCCTAAGGGCGTAAAATATAGTAAAATAGGGGTTGATTTTAAAATTTACAAAACTGCACGGATTTCGACAAAATTTGGCAAGGCTTTATGTAGCATCTTGGGGAAGGACATAGGCTACTTTTTGTCTTAAAAAAGAATCCTACAGGGGGTGATATAGGGGATGAATGTTTGTATGGGAAACTCAGTATGTCTTAAGTTAGGGATGTGAAAATTAAAATGTAAGCTTTTGATAGGAAATAAAGAACTATGCGGTTCAGCGTTTTTGAAAAATCATCCACTAAGGGGGTAAAATAGGGGTTGATTTTAAAATTTACAAAACTGCACGGATTTCGACAAAATTTGGCAAGGCTTTATATAGCATCCTGGGAAAGGACATAAGATCCTTTAAAAACAATACTACAGGGGGTGATATAGGGGATGAAATTTTGTAAGGGAAACCCAGTATTTCTTAAGTTAAGGATAACAAATTTATGCTATTGGTAGGAAATTAAGAAATATGCGGTTCATCGTTTTTGAAAAATTATCCCCTAAGGGGGTAAAATAGGGGTTGATTTTAAAATTTACCAAACTGCATGGATGTCGATAAAATTTGGCAAGGCTTTATGTAGCATCCTGGGGAAGGACATAGACTACATTTTGTCTTAAAAATAATCCTACAGGGGTTGATATAGGGGATGAAAGTTTGTATGGAAACTCAGTATTTCTTAAGTTAGGGATGTGAAAATTAAAATGTATGCTTTTGATAGGAAACAAAGAAATATGCGGTTCAGCGTTTTTGAAAAATCATCCCCTATGGGAGTAAAATAGGGGTTGATTTTAAAATTTACAAAACTGCACGGATTTCGACAAAATTTGGCAAGGCTTTATATCTTGGGAAAGGACACAGGATACTTTTAAAAACAATACTACAAGGGGTGATATAAGGGATGAAAGATGGGAAACCCAGCATTTCTTAAGTTGGGATATGAAAATTCAAATTTATGCTTTTGGTAGGAAATAAAGAAATATGTGGTACAGCGTTTTTGAGGGGGTACAATAGGGGTTGACAAATGTTTGTGTACCTACCTCTTTTTACGAGATTTAAGGGATTGGAAATGTGGTCATAGTTCGAATCTTGAGGTAACATTTAGTCTTTATTTCATTCGAAGTTTTTACGAGGAAATTATTTGAATGAGTGGACACTCGGACAAAAGTTATTTGTTATTAGAGCGTGACTGGCATAATAAATTTTAAGTAATTAACAAAGTCCCCCCGCCGCGTAAGTGTGTCTGTTTGAATGCGATAATGTCAAAAAGTACCGAACGGATTTTCATACGGTTTTCTCCAATGAACGGAGTGATTCAGTGTAATTCATTAGCTTTTCACCCCAATTACCCGACAACGATATATCGTAACGATTTGCGTTTGTACAGTTATATCGGACGGCCCTATGTTTTCCACATGTACGTTCCCATGGGATATTTTCCGACATCCACGCGGGCGAAGCCGCGGGCAAAAGCTAGTGCATCAATATATTGAACACATATGGTAGTGTTGGGACAATGCGAGCTCGATGTCTCGATATGAGCGAAATATGCTAAATTCAATAAAGCTCACGACCCGCAGGTGTGTAGGGTTGGCTGGTTGATACAAAAACTTTTGATTTTTGTGTAAATATCCAAATTATGTGTACTTACTCGTACCTGCAACTGCTCAGATGGCTATGAAGTAAAGTTTCAATAACGCATCTATTTGATAGGATAATAGGTATTGACAGCTTATTATTTTGCATCTTATAAGTCCTATTTTACGATGTCCTAGTAGCCACTACTTAAAATGGAACAGATTTTGTATGAAATTATCTGCCAAGTAAGTTAATAGGAACTTAATCGTACGTGGTGAAACAGGCCTTTATACTCTTTAAAGTTAATTTGACGATGACGTTTTTTTATTAGAGACTCCTGTGGCCTTAGTGCGAGTTTTCATACTTACTGGATCACGTTAACGTAAACGTCAGTTTATACCTACTGAAAATGAATAAGCGCCGCCTGGTGACTATAATGGGAAACACAATTATTCCATAAGGTAACGTTAACGTAAACGCGATCGAGTAAGTATAAGCTCACTGATCAATGCACTCAATAATGACCACGAAAGTTTTTTCACGATTTTACATCTTCACTCGATAAAGATTTGTAAAATTCTCGGAAAAATCTAGGTAGGATGACTCGATAAAGATTCTGCGAGAAACGAAACTGCGATTATTCTTTGTGCTTAAACATTAAATGCAATCGAAAACATTTGCATATACGCTAACCACTGAACAGGTGTGGCTAACAATTCCTAAACATTTAGACAGCATCGCTTTACCTAACTAATGTATAAGATGGTGATAAGACACCATTTGCTATCACCACCACATACGGTGGCAACCCTGTACACCGATGTGCGATAGCGCGGGTCACGCGGTGAGTTACCGCGCCGTAGATTATCGGCGCACGCGCTGCCGGCCACAAAGCCATTAATGTCGCAATGATATGCTTGTACAGGGGTAGGCAGTAGCTCAGGTTACCACGTTAAAGTGGAATGATTGTCTTGTAGATTTAGTAGTAAGGCTCCTAGTGGAAGAATTTGTCCTGGTAGTAGACCCCAACTACCAGGACAAATTCTTCTTCAAGGTACGAGTACTCGTACGGGTGTACGAGTAGTTAGCTGCTTCTACACAAAGTACCATTACTTATATCCCTGATTAAAGCAATTAAAGAATGTTGGTACAGCTGATGAAATTACAAGGGTAGGGAGAATTTTAAACTTTTATACATACAATACAGGTGATTGGTAGTTACCGCATACATGCAGATGCAGCTACTCACTTTCAAGTTCATTCATCAACCTTCTCTTCTTGAAAGCGCCTTTCTTTCACTTGCCAGTTTCACTAGCTAATTGGTAAAAAAATGAATCTCCCTCTTTCATTCTACACCGTATTCAATAAACTCAGATATGCGATACGAATTTTAGAGACAATCACAAAAAAAAAATAATCCTCAAGAGCTCACTTCAAACTCTTAAGCCCTAGCTCACCTTATTTAAATTAATTTACTCATCAACCTCCTCTCCTTTCCCTTGAAAATCAAAATACCTACGAGTAAGTACATACATAATTTACAAGCCGAGCCGTTTATTAAAATCTTCGTACGTGATTAAGATGGTATACTCTCCCCTCAGTTCCGTTAATTTGACAAATAGGCGTCGAAATTGTCGCGTTGGGGATTCAAGGATGCTTTGAATCTCCGCCCATCCGAGACGGTGATTTGTATGGGAGGTAGAGTGTGATTTTGATAGATAGGACATGGTTTAATCTTCCTTTTCGTAGCACTCATCAGAGCGGTCGTGGTCTTCATGTAGTTTCTTGTCCAGGGGCTGATGTGATTCACCTCGTGATTTCTTGCTGTCTACTCCGATTTTTGGTGTTTTAGTGCTATCATACAAGGGATCTCCCACTGCAGACTAATAGAACATGGAACAGGAATTGATGCGGGAAGCACAGAACCGGTCGAAGTGGCGGTTCTTTGGAGGCCTATGTCCAGTACTGGACGTCTTTCGGCTGAAATAATGATAATTAATCATCATGAAACATGGAACTGGTTTAATAGAAGGCTTTTAAAAACAATTTAAAACAAGCCCTTCATCTTCATAACTTTCGGCAGTCCACTGCAAGCTAGATTTAACGCCAACGTTACGCCATGTAACTTAATCTTCGGCAGCACTCATTTAGCTGCAGCACCGGCCCAAAGTCATAACAACATTGTTATGATCATGGGACAGCACATGAATGTAGAACAGAGGAGAGAAGGCAGAGAGACACGTGCATTCAACACCATGTTTGTTACTGAACGCACGTGAATGTAGAACAGAGGAGAGAAGGCAGAGAGACACGTGCATTCAACACCATGTTTGTTACTGAACGCACGGGAATGTAGAACAGAGGAGAGAAGGCAGAGAGACACGTGCATTCAACACCATGTTTGTTACTGAACGCACGGGAATGTAGAACAGAGGAGAGAAGGCAGAGAGACACGTGCATTCAACACCATGTTTGTTACTGAACGCACGGGAATGTAGAACAGAGGAGAGAAGGCAGAGAGACACGTGCGTTCAACACCATGTTTGTTACTGAACGCACGTGAATGTAGAACAGAGGAGAGAAGGCAGAGAGACACGTGCATTCAACACCATGTTTGTTATTGAACGCACGTGAATGTAGAACAGAGGAGAGAAGGCAGAGAGACACGTGCATTCAACACCATGTTTGTTACTGAACGCACGGGAATGTAGAACAGAGGAGAGAAGGCAGAGAGACACGTGCATTCAACACCATGTTTGTTACTGAACGCACGTGAATGTAGAACAGAGGAGAGAAGGCAGAGAGACACGTGCATTCAACACCATGTTTGTTACTGAACGCACGTGAATGTAGAACAGAGGAGAGAAGGCAGAGAGACACGTGCATTCAACACCATGTTTGTTACTGAACGCACGTGAATGTAGAACAGAGGAGAGAAGGCAGAGAGACACGTGCATTCAACACCATGTTTGTTACTGAACGCACGTGAATGTAGAACAGAGGAGAGAAGGCAGAGAGACACGTGCATTCAACACCATGTTTGTTACTGAACGCACGTGAATGTAGAACAGAGGAGAGAAGGCAGAGAGACACGTGCATTCAACACCATGTTTGTTACTGAACGCACGGGAATGTAGAACAGAGGAGAGAAGGCAGAGAGACACGTGCGTTCAACACCATGTTTGTTACTGAACGCACGGGAATGTAGAACAGAGGAGAGAAGGCAGAGAGACACGTGCGTTCAACACCATGTTTGTTACTGAACGCACGGGAATGTAGAACAGAGGAGAGAAGGCAGAGAGACACGTGCGTTCAACACCATGTTTGTTACTGAACGCACGTGAATGTAGAACAGAGGAGAGAAGGCAGAGAGACACGTGCATTCAACACCATGTTTGTTATTGAACGCACGTGAATGTAGAACAGAGGAGAGAAGGCAGAGAGACACGTGCATTCAACACCATGTTTGTTACTGAACGCACGGGAATGTAGAACAGAGGAGAGAAGGCAGAGAGACACGTGCATTCAACACCATGTTTGTTATTGAACGCACGTGAATGTAGAACAGAGGAGAGAAGGCAGAGAGACACGTGCATTCAACACCATGTTTGTTACTGAACGCACGGGAATGTAGAACAGAGGAGAGAAGGCAGAGAGACACGTGCATTCAACACCATGTTTGTTACTGAACGCACGTGAATGTAGAACAGAGGAGAGAAGGCAGAGAGACACGTGCATTCAACACCATGTTTGTTACTGAACGCACGTGAACGTAGAACAGAGGAGAGAAGGCAGAGAGACACGTGCATTCAACACCATGTTTGTTACTGAACGCACGTGAATGTAGAACAGAGGAGAGAAGGCAGAGAGACACGTGCATTCAACACCATGTTTGTTACTGAACGCACGTGAATGTAGAACAGAGGAGAGAAGGCAGAGAGACACGTGCATTCAACACCATGTTTGTTACTGAACGCACGTGAATGTAGAACAGAGGAGAGAAGGCAGAGAGACACGTGCATTCAACACCATGTTTGTTACTGAACGCACGGGAATGTAGAACAGAGGAGAGAAGGCAGAGAGACACGTGCATTCAACACCATGTTTGTTATTGAACGCACGTGAATGTAGAACAGAGGAGAGAAGGCAGAGAGACACGTGCATTCAACACCATGTTTGTTACTGAACGCACGGGAATGTAGAACAGAGGAGAGAAGGCAGAGAGACACGTGCATTCAACACCATGTTTGTTATTGAACGCACGTGAATGTAGAACAGAGGAGAGAAGGCAGAGAGACACGTGCATTCAACACCATGTTTGTTACTGAACGCACGGGAATGTAGAACAGAGGAGAGAAGGCAGAGAGACACGTGCATTCAACACCATGTTTGTTACTGAACGCACGGGAATGTAGAACAGAGGAGAGAAGGCAGAGAGACACGTGCATTCAACACCATGTTTGTTACTGAACGCACGGGAATGTAGAACAGAGGAGAGAAGGCAGAGAGACACGTGCATTCAACACCATGTTTGTTATTGAACGCACGTGAATGTAGAACAGAGGAGAGAAGGCAGAGAGACACGTGCATTCAACACCATGTTTGTTACTGAACGCACGGGAATGTAGAACAGAGGAGAGAAGGCAGAGAGACACGTGCATTCAACACCATGTTTGTTACTGAACGCACGGGAATGTAGAACAGAGGAGAGAAGGCAGAGAGACACGTGCATTCAACACCATGTTTGTTACTGAACGCACGTGAATGTGATGGAAACTGTTGAGTACAAGTTACTTTAAAATATTCTGTGATTGTTGACTTCGTTGGTTTTGCTTTAAAGGAATTTTTAGCTACATATACAGGGTTATTTGTAAAACACCAACAACCTCTTAAGGAGCCATTGTACTCATGATTGTGAACAACTTTTACTATGGGACCAAACCTGAAATCGCGAAAAAAAAATCTGCTGTTCACTACATTTATCTACATCAAACTCGTCAAAATGTTTGGTCCCATAGTAAAAGTTAGAACCCTTGAGGAGGTTGTTGGTGTTTTACAAATAACCCTGAATATGTTTCATCTCATAACCAAACAAGACGCGTTTTTTTTCTTGACTCTATGCAAAAGTATCCTCTTAATCTTTAATTACGGCTACTCTTAAGAACAGGCGCCATATTCTCAAACAAGTCGTTATTTTCACTTCACATCACCTTTATTTTCTGCAACATATGGTTCAATTCAACCAAGTAACAATAACCTGGTAATCATGAGTTCTGAGAGGTGACTTGAAATAATGTTGAGTGCTCCCGTAGTTAGTAAGGGGCGTGGTCTAGTTACGTCACGTGGTCCTTATGTGAATTGGGCTATAATTAAATGGAATTGAAATGAACTGAAATATTTAAAAAAAATCATTTTAAGTACGGTTTTATTAAGTGCTCTTTTAAAAATAAGTTTCTGAGGGCTGTGATTATAACATTCAAATAATGCTAAAGTAATGGGCACTAATGATGGCAATCACAGTATGTAATCATTCTTCATGTGGTTTGACGACACGGTTGGCGCAGTGGTTGAGCGATTGACTGCTGCGCAGCATGTCGCGGGTTCGTTTCCCGCACGGAACAAATATTTGTTCGACCTACAAGTATTTGTTCCGAGTCTGGGTGTTTTTCTATCTATAATATGTATGTATTTACAAAAAAAAATGTATATAAGTAGTTTATCAGCCATCTCGTTACCATAACACAAGCATTAGGTTGCTTAGCTTGGGACTAGATGGCGTTGTGTGAAAATGTCCAAGGATATTTATTATTTATTTTATTATTTATTCTAGCTACTAGAAAGTGATACTTTTTCATTACAAGAACATCGGCACCTCAAAGATTTAGACGGAGTCTTTTAAATTGTAAACTGGTAACATAACAGTATTGCTGATAAAATATATTTACTGACGTCTAAATATGAACTTATTTCTTCGTAATAGAGAATGGCTGTTGAGCTTTAAAGAGTGTATCAATGTTCGGGTTTTAAGGTAAACCAACCAAATTGAACTAATTTCTACACTATAGAAAGTTTTACGTTATATTGAAACACGTCATGAAGAGTTTACACTATATTACAATCACGTAAGAAGATGTGACTATCGGCTAGATTATTGTAAATACGTTCTTACTCTCTACTATAATTATCCTGCCAGTCGTAACAAACAACTTCTCTATTTACATACAGAAATAAATAAGTACATAACGCTTGTTTGTGCTGCTATTAGTGAATTGTGAAATGGTGAAGTGTCGTTGTGACGAGGGGCTCGTTAGTGATGGGCGGGGCAGCACAGCACTAGTGAGATTTATTTGAAGAGAATCGTATGACTGAGTATTTGTTTGAATTTATTTGCTTTGACGAGACAAAAGAAATACCAATATAATCAAGAAATAATAAACATGTGAGTGAAACCGTAAACAATAAAAGACGTGAATGTTATTATGTTTTAGGAAAGCTGTGATAAAAGTACCTTTAAACCTATAAGAAGAGAAGAGTTTTTGAAATTATATGCGTGTTAGGTTAAGATATAGAGGAAGGGTACGGAGGTACATATGGACTCTACTCTGAAAAAAAGCTGCTGTTCCCTTAATTTTGGTCACTTTGTAGGGAACAGCTTTTTTTTGAAATATCTCAGAGCACAAAGGTATAAGTTTTTATGAGCTGATGATGATGGTACGCAAACATAAGTCCCATCACATCAACCAATCAACTCAGCCTATCGCAGCCCACTGCTGGACATAGGCCTCTCCCAGTCTGCGCCACAACACCCTGTCCTCCGCCTTCCGCATCCAGTCTGTCCCAGACACTTTCTTCAGGTCGTCGGTCCATCTAGCTGGGAGGCGTCCCACACTACGCTTATGCCTGGGCCGCACACATCGCGATGACATTCTTGCGACAAACTTCGTCTTCGGTCTACAGCGAAGCTACGCGGCCACATAGTGCGTGTTGTCAAGTTTATCGCGATGTACGAGCGATGTACAAACGAATAAAACAAAATGGACGCCGCGGTTGCTCTGTATTTTATGGCAGCAAATAATTATTTTTTACAATTATGTCATGTAAAAAACAAATTAAAAGCAAGAAAAAGGAGGAAGTGGATGATAACTATTCACAAATCAAGAACTATATTAGCTATATTATGCACTGTAGTTTAACTTAACACGTCCACTACGCACGAAGGGTGGCGGCCGACTGAAGTGTGGCCGCGCAAGCGAAGTTCGTCGCGATAAAACGCTTTGATCTGCGAGAGTTTACCGACAGCGGAGCGAAGTCGTTGCGACTACGCACGAAGCTCCGAAGTATACGCGAATACTTGGCTACATACATCGCGATTACGCGAATCTTCGGGTTATCGCGATGTGTGCGGCCTAGGCATTACCGATACGCGGTCTCTACTCCAGGACTCGTCTACTCCACCGGCCATCGGTCTTTCGACAAACATGGCCAGCCCACTGCCATTTCAGTTTGTCTCATAAGTCCCATATCACATCCGAACTCAAAACTGTCCACAGACCATGTGTTGAAGGTTCTCTAATTTTAGTCTACGACGAAGTAAGAGGTGAGATTTTCAAGAACCTTATTCAATTTTGAAGCAAAACTCTTTTTCTAAGAAAACATTTGTTATTTCCTCAGCTTTAACAAAAATTTCATACATTACCAAGACTCCCTCAATCACAGAACATAGCATTTCCCTTAACAGCCCGCCTGGAGTGACAACGGGGCGTGTCATCCCGCCTTCCCTGACAAATTATACACTGCCGCCCCAAACCGACTACAATAGTCTCGTCACCTTTCACACGGTTCAATGTATACCGCTCAGCATTGTTTGTAACGGTAGGAGGTAGAGTTTAAAGGAATGTACTGAATAGGTTCAACGGTGTTTGTTTGAAAATATTGGTGTTTATTCTTTTATTTCGATGTGGTTATATAGATGGCTAGATTTTGTTTGTTGTCGTAAATAATTTAGAAGTATTGTGCGATGTATTTACGCCTCTCATTTTTAATTGCTTTGATGATTTTCAATGGTTTACAGGCAATTAATTATGTACCTACTGTCTTCTTTTAAAATTAGGTACACAACTGGTTTTGATTACAGAAAGTACTTTTGAAGTAATTAAAGCTGAATGTGTTCCATGCCTACTAATTTTTTCTAGTAGAAAGGTATATTTGAATTCGTGTTATAAACTGAAACTTACATTTTTTTTATTCCCTCTAAATACAATAAAGGATGTATTCTGGATGATTCATTCAAAATATTGGTAGAAACACAAAGAAAACTCTAACCGACTGTACCAATAAGTTATACAAAATGAAATAGCAAGACTCGACTGAAAGAAACGCATTACTTTATTCTCAGGAGAACACAAGCATACTCGGAATGTTATCACTGCAATGTTTGTACTTTGAGCGATATTGCTATGATTTTGAAGTAGGAAGACGGTTCTGTTGAGGTTTTGTTGTGAGAGGAAATGTATTTTTTGTGTGTTCTCGTAACTTCCTTGATTATTGACGTGGTTAGAGGTTTTCAATTCTTCAATTAAAACAAATTAATGAATCCATTCGCGTAAAATATGCGTTTCGACACGATTGATCGTGTGTACATAAATTAATATAATCTTACAAATTGTTGACAATATAAATGAAGGAAGGACTGAGACAAGTATCTTTTAAACTTTTTAAACTTTCGCGATTTGTACACATAATAGGTATATAGGTAGGTACCTGTTTACCTCGTTAAAAAGAATATCGCGATAAGACCCGTTTTCGATAGTGTTTTTAGGGTTCCGTACCAAAATGGTAAAAAAGGAACCCTTATGGTGTGACTCAGTCTGCCTGTCTGACTGTCTGTCTGTCTGTCTGTCTGTCACAGCTGGATATCTCAAGAACTACTTACGCTATCAACTTGAAATTTAGAATAGTTTTAGATGACGTTGACCCAACAATTTTGCAAATAAGAAAGAAATTAAAATATTTATATTTTTTTTGCAACAGGGACTGAAAGGTGGTCTTAAAAAATCAAAGTGGGGCTACTAGAGCATGTGGGGTATCATATGAAAGAGCGCTATTTGTACATTCTCAAACATTTTTTTTATTTTTTTTTGGCCGCATATTTTTCGACTTCTGATGAAAAATGTAAAAAAAAATACCGTTCTCCCCCTTATCTCCGAAGTTTGCAAAGAGAAAAATCTGAAATTATTCTATGTTATAGAAGTTTATGTAAAGATTACAGGAAAAATAAAACGATGTCTCTAAATAGCACACTTTTTCAGAAATCGGAACGGAACCCTCGGTGCGCGAGTCCGACCTTGCCTCTTGACCGGTTTTTTAACCGACTTCTAAAAAAGGAGGAGGTTCTCAATTCGGATGTTTGTATTTTTTTTTTTTTTTATAAGTATCTTTTTAGTTTAGGAGCCCGCTGTTCAACCTGTTTTTGACTACCACTTGTACTATCATGTTTAGTGTATTTGTTTTATGTGTTTCTCCTTGTACAATAAACTTAATATTTATTTATTTATTTGTGTGAAAGATGAAAAGGCTAGAAAGGGGGTGACTACCGATATGACAACCAATAAAGAAGTATGGGAGAAAATACATGTTGCGTCGACCCTAAATAATTTGGTATAAAGACAAGAGAATGATGTATCTTACAATTATTATAGTTGGGCAACCCAGACAGTTTTGCACTCTGACTCATAGTGTCTAGATGCAATAATTTCACAATCAACTTACTAATGGCTATTTGGTCAATTAGCTTCATCAAACACACCATTCATCCAAAGCTTTAACTTCATCATTATTATCAACACTTATATCTAAGCTCAAGGCGAATATAGTTGTTAACAGGGTCACCATTGAGAAAAAAATTAATAAGTCAGGAGAAACATTTGGAATTAAATGGAACATTTTGAAATTTCCTATGCCCCATCTTTAGTCAGATGAGGTAGAAAACAGCCGTTTTTGGCGTAAACTGATAGTAACTTCGAACCTAAGAGATTGAGTGTTGATTTTTTTAATAGAAATAATTCTACCTAAAAATGTGTGCATAGGAAATTTTCAAAATACCTCCAGAATTAGGGTTCCGTACTAAAATGGTAAAAAGGAACCCTTATGGTGCGACTCAGTCCTTATGGTCCGTCTGTCACAGCTGAATATCTCAAGAACTACTAATGCTATCAACTTCAAATTTGGAACAGTTTTAGATGACTTTTGCCCAACTATTTTGCAAATAAGGAAGAATTTTTTTTTTGCAACAGGGCCTGAAAGTGGGTCTTAAAATTGAAAGTGGGGCTACTAGGGCATGTGGGGTATCATATGAAAGAGCTGTTTTTTTTTTTTTTTTTTTATGCAGCATAGTTTTCGACTAATCATCAACAAAATTTACATATGATAGTACGGAACCCTCGGTGCGCGAATCCAACTCGCTCTTGACTGCTTTTTTTCAGTTAGTAGCTATACTCGCCTTAATATAAGCCACTTCTAAGAAAAAAGTAGTCATACTACCATTACTGGAATTGATTAAACAAGACTTCAATTCATGCCCAAATAAAACACCCATACATTCCCATCTCCTTAAGATGAAGTGGAGACATCATTTGGAATAAAATGCTGGCTGGTACAGTGTGCCCAGTCTAAATAATAAAATGCTGGCGTTCGGCCTAGGCATGAATCTAGGATGTAACAAGACAGCCAAGCTGTTATGCCTTGAGATGCTTCGTATCACTGGTTTTAGATACTTTTTCGCTTTCGAGTTTATTTCTCACATGGACAACTCATTTTGTGACGTGTTTATCTGTTGACAAACATCCATCCATCCTCCACCTCCATCCACAACCTCCATGTTGATCTCGATTTCCAAAATGAATAGGTATAACTGGAAAATAATTAAAAGTATGATTAAGGCATAAGGCATTTCAATAAATAAATAAATAATAAATAAATAAATAAGTTTGTGCAAGGTTATACTCTATAAATAAGGATATTCTACATCGGCATTAAATTAAAAAAAATCGTTTATTAACCGAATAATGATCTTACATTTCCTTAAAAGTAATACAAAAATCAACTACTCCTTAAATTATAGAGAATTAAGGAAACAAAATTTGTTGCTGTTCAATCACTTTTGACAACAATTTCTAGTAGGTAAATTAAAACTTTGCTAAGGTTGAAATTATCCAACTGTCACATAGACAAATAGACCATTTCGCTTTATGACGTGAAAGTGACACTCAAACTTAGAGTGGTTAGCCAATTACGATGTCAACTATACACGAATGATAAGAGCATAATTTATTATTTTGTATCTAAAATAACTCTGCGAGATATTGACAGCAGTGTATGTGTGCGTGTTGTTCAGTTTTTCCAAGCCATTTTAACCCTCAACAATATTATTTCCTAAACCCCATCGAGAAACTCATAGTAACCGCAATGTTTTTCATAACATCCAGCTTGGGTCGTACGGCTGCGTAATGGTCGAGTCACTGCCAAAATAAATGTTGCTTAATACGCTGAAACTTTTGAAATATGTCTCGTTTAAATGTGCCGCTGAAAGCGCCATAATTTTCCCCTTTATGTTACAACTTCTAAGGCCTTTTTGTTGGCGCGTGTATCTTTTTTATTGTTTAGCGTTTTCTGCGACCGTCTTTTGTTGTTGTTTAATGTTATTTCTGGATGTTGTGCTTGAGTTATGGTTCTGAGATTGTGTTGTAGAAGGTTTTTTAATGTTGGGAATTGTGTAAGAAATTACTATAGTCGTGTGATGCCTGAATAAGTTCTATATTTTGAGTATACAATGGAAGCATATTAGTTTTAGGTTTAATTGAAAAATTTTGAAAGGTCTGACAGTGTCGTCTTTGAAGACTTCGAAGTTTTTTTATCAAACTGGAGAAACAAAAAAGACATTAAGAAAAATAGTCCAATCATAAAACTAAACAGTACAAATAAGTTATACAATTCGTCCAAACAAGAATATATCTTCGATGTAGCCAATCATAGAAACAAAACACTCAAATCTCCGTCAAACAGGTTACCTCCCAACTAGTCCTCGTGTCCATAACTTAAAACTATCAGCACCACAAAGTTCCATCAACAAATAAAACCCGACACAACTCCATTGAAAAACTTCCTCACGTCTATAAAATACACTGAATGTACCCATTGCAGCAATAGAGACATACAGATACGATATCTTCACGGCTCGCACTTAAGTGGCTATTACAGATAGGGAATAGCATATAACCGATACTGCATGTGCACCACTGATGGCCTATTTCCATACCTATTGAAGCCTCAATGGGTCCGCTTGATACCGTCATTTTATCTCCTGGACTTGTTTTCCATTTTGATGACACTGTTCACCTTAGCCACAAGTATGACTATGGAGCTTGTGACACTGTGTGTGTTCAGTATTCTTCTGTGTTGGGGTTGTAGTGCCTCCTACGTAATACTTTGGTTAGAGGTAACAATGGGAGGAAGATGCGTATGTTTTTCGTATCGAAGATAGTTGGATTGTCTGCAGATAGTGCCTACACGAAGGTGTAAATTTAAATTGGTCTATGTTGATGTGGTAGATCGTTAAATCTGAAATATTTTAGGTTCGTCTCGATTGTGTTTAATCTTTTTCCTTATTACTTATTGTGTGATAACTTGAGACACTACAAGGCTGTCTGTCGAGTCAGAAACTACCTCATGATATTTTATTGTAGAGCCAGTGATTCTGACTTAGATGGCATGGGTCTAGAGACAAGATATGAATGTAAAACTAAAGGCATTATTATTTATTACGTTCGTTTAGAAGTAAAAGACTCGTTAAATCAGTATTAAAAGCATCAGAAAGTAGATAATTTAAAAATCCAGACAGTTTAATGACCTATATCGCCTATAGAGAAATCCTTAGGCACTGCATACTTGCTATTCGATTACCTTGAATTCAAGCAACTATCATAATAAATATCATAATCTTGGATCTCGCTATTTACTCTACCACATCTGGCTTTGCGTATATACCACTTTCATCACCATCAAAAATCACCACACCAGATAAAGTCTCATCAAAACCTCCCATTAACACGTCACCATTGGCCATATCTGGTCATAAACTACGGGAACATTATCGCCGACCCCCAAACGGTACAGGATAATATTATTGGATTTACGAGGGCGTGATCCGGCGTATGATTTACGTCTTCCTTTGGCGATAAATTATAACGTGATAGTGTAGCCGCTACTATTGGGACTCGATGCCGATTTCAATTTGGACTTGGAGTTTATACTATTGAATATGCCTTTTATCGAAGAATTTTATCATTTATTGACCAAGCTCTTTCTTCACTGGCAGTATTGGTGTCTTTGAGAAATTCAGCATTTTTGCCTGTTTGTTAATGCATACAATTTTCTGCTCTTGTAATTTAACACGCTATGTTGTTGTGTGCAAACTACTACAAAAAGTTTTTGAAGAGTATATTGACTTTATGCCACAATCCTTGAAAGTAAGAAACTAATGACCAAGTATCAGATTCAGCTAAAGCGAAACCTAACGAAACATTCACAGAATTAACTTCGACTTGATTCAACAACCCCAAATCCTCACGCTAATCATCGAACAAACAAACACACAAAGTATCGGACGGTAGTATTTACGAGCGAATCTCAACCCGTACAATGCTATCGGGATCTGTTCACCCTGGGCCGAACAAAGACCATTCATCCGCCGATGCAGCAACAAGATTATCATATTTAATGGCTCCACACATTATTTATGCCACGCCGCCACGTAAATTTACATTCAGTTACGCCTTTAGATCTCAATATGGGTGGACTGATAGCGGGGTTGCTAGTTCCAATGTAGTGTCGGGGTTATTTGTTTTATGAAGGGCTTTGGATTTATGGTTTTGTCTTGGTCTTAGCGGAAAGCTGGTATCTTCTTCCCATCTTAGGGAAAGCTACAACAGTATTACACTTATCGACATCATCACCTACAATCACCATCGTCTGGAAATCATCATCGATGTTTATGTCTACATTCTGATGACAATTATTTTGTTTTGGAAGATATGTTATCAATGGTCTATGTTCAGCAACTCACAAAGTACCAGACGTATTTATTTGAATTGCAACAACGTTTACAGCACGTTTCTAAAATATGTTTACATTTGAGAGGACGCGAGCTTTTATTCAACTCCATCGAAGTGCAAACATTTATGTCTAGACACCGGCTTTAAATGTTTACAAGTGGTCCCGTATATTGGAAACAACCCCTTCGGTTTAATATAAATGGTACGGCTAGTACTACCGGCTGCTTTATTGGATGTCAACCATATTGGGTTACATACACGACTTGACATTCAATGATGGATATATTTGAGAACATTCTCTACGTGGGTGTTGTCACCACAGAGTAAGAACCTCCCAACTATCAGGACAAGAAACATGATGAGTGATGACAGGATCTCTCAAGAAGGTTAGTCAAAGATTAGTAGGTACTTTTTAACAGCTAACCATCCACTTTCTTATCTCTATATGCTTACCTGAAACTTTGTAATTTTTGGCAAAAGGGCACCAACTTAATTTGTAATTGCAAAAGGACACCATTAATTTCGTACACCAAAGACACCAAAAATTAAAGTGACGCAGTGCAGAAAAAAACATTTTTCCTGTGGGAAATAACACCATCAACATTTTTTACAATTACAATGATAGTAAGTATACAATTAACCCTTCCGATGCATTTAAGTTTGAAAATGCTAAAAGTCATATTTTGACATAAATGTCTCGAACTACATGACCATGACCATTGCAATTTTTAGGGTTCCGTACCAAAATGGTAAAAAAGGAACCCTTATGGTGTGACTCAGTCTGTCTGTCTGTCTGTCACAGCTGGATATCTCAGGAACTACTGATGCTATCAACTTGAAATTTGGAAAAGTTTTAGATGACGTTGACCCAACTATTTTGCACATAAGAATGAAATAAAAATAATTAATTTTTTTTTGCAACAGGGACAGAAAGGGGGTCTTAAAAATTTAAAGTGGGGCTACTATGGCATGTGGGGTATCATATGAAAGAGCGCTGTTTGCACATTCTCAAACTATTTTTTATTTTTTTTTTAGTCCGCATAGTTTTCGACTTTTGATGTAAAATGTAAAAAAAAATAACGTTCCCCCCCTTATCTCCGAAGTTTGCAAAGCGAAAAATCTGAAATTATTCTATGTGATAGAAGTTTATGTAAAGATTACAGGAAAAATAAAATGATGTCTCTAAGTAGCACACTTTTTCAGAAATCGGAACGGAACCCTCGGTGCGCGAGTCCGACTCGCTCTTGACTGGTTTTTATTAAGGATGTCTATTCGACACAGCGGTTCTCTCTATTGAGTGTTTTCGACAGATTTGTCATATAAATTGCGTCATCATCAGTGACTGTAGCCCACTGCTGGACACATACTTCTCCAATTGCACGCTATTTAGCTTGATTCTAGGCAACTCTCATCCAGTCAGCCTGCAGAGATCATCGCACTAGCGGCTAGAGCGACAATCTTCGCAGGTTGGCTGGATGGAAACGTAAGGTAGTGCATACGTTTACTGATTCGCGGTCTCAATAAGTCATAACAGGCGGAACGAACTGATTGAAGACCTTAGTCTTTAGGCTCTGTGGAATACGTGACGAGAAGACTCGACGAAGCTTCCCAAACGCTGCCTAGCCCAGTTGAATTCTTCTCTTAGCCTCTCTTTCGAAGTTGTTCTAACCAAACTACAGAGTTTTCTCGAGGTTATCGTATTCTTTTCGGTACAAAATGTTCGACACCTGAATGATGTCCGTTTCTATTTATGATTGTCAGTTGATACAGTATCATACGGTTGTTTTATCTCACGAAAGCGGGTGAGCCATACTTGTAGATGTAATGCTTAAAGACACACGCTCAAAACGCGCTCTTGTGTGCGTACCTGCAGGTAGCGCGCTCCCGAGCTTACGCACACAAAGACAATGTGCATCTAACATTTACACATACAAGTATGGCTCGCCCGCTTTCGTGAGATAAAACATCTATATCTGTTTCGCTGTCATCATCATGTCCTATCACAATTAAATTGTTATTCAAACTTCCCATGCAATAGACCCTTAACCAATTTCTTAACTACCATCCAAACACTTCCTAACTGCAACCCATTCAGGTACGCAA
The DNA here is from genome assembly GCA_905163495.3 of Cosmia trapezina. Classification (NCBI taxonomy): domain Eukaryota; kingdom Metazoa; phylum Arthropoda; class Insecta; order Lepidoptera; family Noctuidae; genus Cosmia; species Cosmia trapezina. Next base: position 2,011,243 of record LR991025.1, read on the forward strand.
TATTTTCCATTCTTCAAGTTCCTCAACCCTAGCAACACTACCTTAACATGCGTTGAGCATTCAGACCCCAGCGCATTGAAATTTAATTGTATCTGAGATATACGATTGAGATGTGCTAACGTATGGCTGCCGCGATTTATAGCTCCGAATATTTATTTATACAGCGTTGTATACAGATGGATAAGGAAAATTAAGATTAATTGCTGATTTGCTACGGTGATATTGGGTTGTAATGATGGCTGTGTTTTTATTCTGCGATTGAAATTGTTGTCTTTCTACTATATCTTTATAATAATGAAACATTAATCGTATCTGTAAACATATGTATTTCCAATATCACGAACATTAAATTTATTCTAAATATTTTCTGTTTTTATTTTCGTTTGTCATCATTTCGAATTGATCTTTTGATGAAGAGCTCAGAAATCACTCTGCTGTCGTAGAAATTTTTGTTAATGTCTTGAATGTAATTTTGTACCTACTTCAATTAATTTCCCTTAAAAAACTAGACTAAACCTCTTCTTTAAAATTACAGGGAATAGGGTGGTTATGATCATTTTCACTTCTTTTTGTTTCACACCAAGATCATCAGAAACTTTTAATTACATAACAGTTTTGTGACGCAACAACAGCTGTAGGCCAATAGTTACCTACGTCATCTACCACTTATAAAGCAGCAAATAGCTACATACAAATTACTTCAAAGTTTCCTTCCTTTTCAACAAGCCGAGTTAATAGCAATACAAAAAGCATAGTTATTAACAAGTCTAGGTACAATTTATTGCGTTATAACCGCCTGTTAACGTAGGCAGTAATTACAATCGATATTACTTTAAAATTCATAAGTCGTGTTCAGGCACGCTAATGTAAACGTATTAATTATAATATATTGTGGTGGAGGCGGGTTTGCGAGTTTTATAGCTTTTTTAGAAATATTTTGTTGATGGCAGAGTTGTGGACAATAATTATGTGGTGCCAAAACTTGAAATATGTGACCCAAGTGAGGCTTCGAACATAAATTATTAACATTTTCAAATATATTCGCTTGGACAATTATTATTTTATTTTTTTCATTTAAAGCAATACTTCAAAAATACAATGCAAATACAATGCGTGCCACGATAGATGAGACTTGACACGCCACGTAGTAGGACTTGCGCAGTAGATTATAATTCTCTGATTCTGAATATTCTGATTTTAAAGAAACCTATCTTTAGCGGTATGAGGTCTGAGACGGGAAGGGACCGGGCGTCATCGGGGCGGCGGAAAGAGCGCGGGAGGCGCGGTACTGCGCTCGTCAAGTCTCATCTTTCGTGGCACGCATTGTACCATCAATTCAGCTATTTGATGTGCCAAAAGCTACCTGTGTGTGTATCGACTAAGAAGGTGACTATTGAAACTGTTGTAAAACTCTCTGGTTTAACCAGTAACAGTGTCTCCACGTGACCATGGGATAATTGAATTAATTTCAGAAATTCATGCAAGTATAAACAGTGCTTCGCCCAGAAATAGCATGTTTCCAGCATCGTTATCAACATAAAGTCCAATGTGGCCTTGACCAGGACACCAGTCTTCAAATTAATAATCAAAATTGTGGTGTCATAAATCTAAAAATAATTGGTTAAATCCAGAAACATTAAGCATTCAAGAGTCTTGCGCAAACGTCACTTTTCTCATAAAACACACATCCAACAGCCAGACTTCTTAAGAAATCGATTAAAATCTAGATCTTACCGATTGACAACCGATGATTTACATCGCATAATGTCTGTTCGGTGTTATCGATAATGCTATCGGAAGATATCGGATTGGAAGGATTGACAATGAATCGGTTAGTTTCTTGTCACGTTCTGTGGTTTTGAAGTTAACGCCATATTGATGAGTTAGTCATGAAGTGTTTATACGCAATTGTGATAATGCTGTAAATTATTTTTTGCGTGAAGACATGATAATAGAAAGATCCTACTATGCTTCGGTGAATCACAGCAGCGGGGTTCTTTATAAAAGTTGACTAGCTTAACTGTTTTTTTTTTTAAGTATTATCTTGTGGCGTGATGAGAATAGTACCATCATAGATTAACTACCATCAAAATAAATCTTTCAATAGAGAAAAATAATTAAACCGATACCGAGGTACAATGCTCATATATCCATTCTTTCTTATGAATAACTTTAAAGGTTAGCCAATCAGCGTCAGTTGGAAAGTCTGTCTGTCCGAATATCTGAAGGCGCCTGACAGACTTTAGCTATGTACTATCACACGACATGTGGTTCATAGTGGCGCTTTCGACAAACCCATCTTTTCCTTATAATGTTTTAATACTATGAATTTGCATAGACAGTAATCTGCTACAATGTTTTCATAATAATTTATCGATTAATGAGATAGGTTGAACAATCAATCGCTGTTCTCAAGAAAAATGTAAAATGTTAATTAAAACCATAAGAATATCAGCAGCTGAGACTGATACCACTACGTTTTACTTGCAACAAGGTGTGAATTAAAATATATTGATATTTTCCAAAGGCAGTTTATGTATAATTGGCAAACCTACACAGTTATATACAGTATATCAAATTACGCTTCAATTTACTATCTTTACTAGATTTTAAACCATTTGTGACTTATTTTTTTCGGTCATCAAGGACCCGACAAATCAAAGAAACGAATTATAAAAGTAAAGCCGCTTAGGTATACCTAAGTACGATCAATGTTTGATAAAGTAACAAGATTGGAAAACACTGATATGCACTGAAAAGTAGGTCTTGTCAAATCCATCGATCTCTTTGCAAATTAAATCGACCGACTAGATTAACTTCAGTAGATAATGAACGTGGACAGAATAATAAACAACGCCCATAATTCTAAAACTGCAACATAAAACAAGTTCGAGCTAAACAAATTTAATGCAATCACCGATTATAACCGATTAATATTAATCAATCAATCAACCGAGCACCTGCGCGCTTAATAATCGATAATCGGTTTACGATCGAGACATTCCCTGGCTTAGTCGTAGTTGCAAGGTTTATGTAAGGGACGGTTGTAACAATATGGCGGAACTCACACGGGCTACGTAATATTGTAGCTATGTCAACGCTCTGTGTTGACAAATTATCTAATAGTTTTATGTTACAGATGACTTCCAGAAGTGTGAAAAAGTACTATAATATTAAACTGTGATTGCAGGTTTGTTGGATACTCAAATCATTTCATACGTAGAAGGAACGCACATTGATCATAAGGCTTTTTTTCACAGGATGTTGGCGATTTCAGATTAATAAGTCCGGGTTTTGTTTTGAGCATTCAACCAAGTGCACATTCGACATTAATCATCATAGTCATTTCTCTGTGGCAAAGTGGAAAGCATTAGCACTTTGGGTCATGGTTGCTGAACGAGTGCTTTTTGCAATGCTTGACTGATTAATGGATTCCATGCTAATTGTTTTTCGTTTTTATAAGTTCACAGTATGATAAATAACTTATAAACTAAGCCCCACAAAACTCTAATAATGGTTTGGCTGTGGGGTCTGGCGAGTCTTCACACACTACTTAAACTCCATACTTAAGACTTAGGTACCTAGCACTTTAACACATTTCTAAATATGTAATATCTTTTTAATTTATTTCTGAACCTGTTTTTATTGGTTCACTCCTTATGTCTGCCGGCAGACTATTTAATAGATATGGTATTCGTTTGTTTAGAGTTTAAGATTCATGGTAATGATTCTAGCCCTTATGTTTCCTGATCATCTAGGGTCCTCTTTCTTAGTCGTTAACATTATGCCACATAGTTGCAAAAACTAAGACTAAATCCATATGTTTTATGTGACTTCAGCCATCAATACTGCTCTTATAAACCGACAATAAATCCGATACCGCGTGGGCTATGACTGCCCACGGAAAACTTTATTGAATTCACATAACTACGGAAATTTTAACTTTAAGCCTAGTTAATAAAGTAGATTTTCCCATGGGGTTTCTGATATGCAGTTTACAGACTCACTATTGTTTCTCGATTTGCGCCAAACATTACTTTTTATCGTTCCGAAGTATCGCGATATCCTTTTGAGTTTCGATTCGCTGTTTTTATCGATTTTCAGTTATATTCCCGTGGTTGTAAACTGGTCGGGTTATGAAATTGTGTCGTAAAATGTTTGTATTTTATAACTGTATTCTGTATCGTGGCGCCTTTTTAAATAATTCGGGGAAGAAAGTTGTATTTTTATGTTGAACAACAAATTAAGACACATTGAAATTATAATTGAGGCTGTGTTCGACGATCATAAAATCATCGCATCTTTAACGATAAGTCTTTGTCTACTGTTTTGCGAATGAAATGAAATGAAATTGATTATTATTAGTAAATATGATATCGAAATCACTTTTACACTTCATTATTAAAAGAATAAGCTAGATGGAGTCGACATTTCCTGACTACCCAGAGAAGAAATCTAGTATAGGAACTAACCTCTCCTATCAGCTCCGGCTGAAGGAATCGTGCTCCTGTAATACTCCAAGTGTTGCAGGTGTCTATGATCCCATTATACAACTTCCATATGATTTTTGTATACCTGTAATACAAAAATCTTTTATATATTTTATATTTTATTGAAAGGAACAGCAAACAGTTACATTATAAGAACTTACAACTATCCTAATAAACAATATTATTAATAATATAACCCACAACGCTGTCCACAGGTAGACATAAAAGTTTAAAAAGGAAAAAAAAAAAAAGTGTAATCGCTAGGGGTTTTTACAATAATTAGCTAATTTCGTGCAATAATTAGCTGTATAAATAATGTTAATAAGCTTAAATTTAGTTAAAGATTAAATAATATAAAATAAAACATGTTCATAGGTAAATACAATAATTTACCCCTGATCAAATCGAAGTACCCGTAATTCCCCATAAACATTCCCCCGTTCATAAACCGATACGACCCGAAGTTAATTGACCCAACCCGTTATTGTTTGGTTGCTGGTTGCCGAACGATGTATTGCCGATAATTGCTGGTTGCCGGCGGACGGCTATGAAATATGAAATTATGTATTACGCGTGGTTACTGGATATTGAATGTTTTTCATTAATTCTGATGATTTTATTGAGATATCGTGAATGATGGATGGTGTATGTGTGAAACGGCTGCAGGCTTGAGTATTGGCACAGCTTGTTTAAGCCTTGTACGGTTGTCTTATGAAGTCAAGGCGACTTTGGATTTCCAGCTTAGCAGCAGTTGCTCGATTCTGTTTTATTTATTTCAATGACTGGACAATATTGTTTTCTTTTTGTTATTATTTTGTAAGGTTAATGTGATGAGAAATAAATAAATATACCTATTATATTATAATAGCTTTTGCCCGCGGCTTCGCCCGCGTGGATGTCGGAAAATATCCCAAGGGAACCTGCTACCGGGAATTCCTTCCTTATTCCTTGTCTTCATTATAAAGGAAACCTCTGCGCAAAATTTCAGCTTTCTAGGTCCAAGGGTTTGGGCTGGGCGTTGATGAGTCAGTCAATCAGTCAGTCAGTCAGGACTTCTCTTTTTATTTATATATAGATTTACATGATGCATTAAGGCCCTAAGATCCGGCGCTGGAGCCGCGTACTGAACTGTAGGCTCGCGAGTGGTTGCCTCATGCATTTGGTAGGTGTTTAAACATAGTAATTATTTTAATCATTTTATCACGAGAAACTCAGCGAACTGTGCTAAACAATGTTACTACCTTTTCATCCTACTAATATTTTAAATGCGAAAGTTTGGATGTTTGTTAGGTACTCAGTCACGCAAAAAGGGCTGAACGGATTTGGACGAAATTTGTCACACAGATAGTTTATAACCTGGATTAACACATAGGATAGTTCTTATCCCAGTAGTTAGCTTCTGTGGGATAATTTCCGACATCCATGTGGGCAAAAGCAAGTAAATAATAAAATTAATACAATTTAATTAATAGCTTCATCTCGAGGTTCTTTTACTTACCTACCCTTGAGTTTCTTCTTTTTTATTCTCTGTTTATATTTTTTTTATCACAATCGCTACCAATCGCTACAAATAATTATTACAATCGCTACCAATCGCTACAAATAATTATTACAATCGCTACCAATCGCTACAAATAATTATTACAATCGCTACCAGTCGCTACAAATAATTATTACAATCGCTACCAATCGCTACAAATAATTATTACAATCGCTACCAATCGCTACAAATAATTATTACAATCGCTACCAATCGCTACAAATAATTATTACAATCGCTACCAATCGCTACAAATAATTATTACAATCGCTACCAATCGCCACAAATAATTTTGCTGCTGCTGATTCATTCTTCATGAATAAGGCCATAAGTTTCGCTGCAATCATGTTCAATAAATTATCCCGGGAGCACGATCTCACGTGCGAAACGGCTGTAACCTAAGTGATGCAACTCCTCATCGTTCCATACATAGCCAAGTACCCGCCAGCAAATTTCTGAAACTAGCAATTTCCAAATCATAAACAACGAGTACTGGGTACAGTCAGTAAAACAACCGATTGCGGACGCAGTGAAAGTACGGTCGTAAAATAAATCATTCGGCAACACAATGAGCAGTTAACCGCACAAGATTACCGCTTCATTTGACTTATTGATGGTTTTGTACGGTTGGCAAAATAAAATGGGAATTAAAAGTTATATTTACAGGCACTCCGTGTGATTGGTACATGCTTAAAGGTGAAGTTAATCATGGTTCTGTTTATACTGCAAGCTCTTTATGGGATACGTAATGAAATTGCTTGGTACGTAAAACACTTATTCGTTTTATTTTTTTTTAATCCTTCACTATCTTTTATGGCCAATTCGTATAATTTATGGAGCGTAATTGGTTAAAATTATGATTCTTGTATCTTTTCCAATAATGAGGTAAAGACCTCATAGCTTTGCATAGTAGAACCTCCCATATGGAAGTAGCCATCACAGGCAGTTATGGAATTAAAAATACTATCATTGGTAACCAAAAAGACTCCTTATGCCCTGGGCCCTAATTCACTATGACCATTTAAGGCTTGTCCGTCGCAAAAAGCACGGTCACTGTCGGACTGCATAGAAAAGAAAGAGAAGCGCGATGACACAACGCTTGCAAAATATGAAGTAATTATCGATTTACAAAAAATCTGTTGATTAAATTAAAAAAGTAATGACAAGAAATCATTCCTTATTAGTTTGTAAAGAACTGTATAAATTTATGAACACTTTTAATGAAAACTGTAGGAGTAATATGGTAACAACTCGAAAAAATAAACCAAAATAGACCTGGATTTAGGTTTTTTTTCCTTAGTTCTACAAACTAAAATAGATTTCAGGACACATGAAATCATTTCTTATGTGTTGTAGATTACTGTGTATTCTTTCTTATCAGGAAGATGCTATAGTTACTGTAAAATATGGTTATAAAGTTACTTAGTTTCGCCGTATTTTAGGAAGGAGAGTTTAGCTCGGTGTGTAAGTGAAATGGCGTTACGGCTTTCTAGTTTGACGCACGAGATAGAAGACTCACGCGCACCGGAATTATATCGTAAAAGTGGAAATAAAATCGTATAAAATTAGAAATTAACTATTTAATAATAAACGATCCATCACTGGATTTAGTTTGGCATTTGACATTTTATGGTATATTTTTAATTATAATTGTATAAGAAGGGATAAACAGCTTTTAAGATTATTAAGATGTACGTTTCATGATTTTTTTTTTGTGCATTAATAATAAGCTTAAGTTTTGAGTTCCATTACTGTATGCGAAAAGGAATTGAAAATATCACTTTTTTTTTATTTCTCAAAATTATTTACGGTTTATATGAGACTCACAGCTTTAAAAAGCTACCTTTTTGACCGTTTTCTAGAAATCTCTGCCTTATTCCTTACTTCGAAACTACGTCAGGTTCCTTGAGCTGATCACGACATCTTCTAATAACATATTCCTTTATAATAAAAAAGGTTTAGAAACCTTTTTTATTATAAAGGCGGTTTCGTTCATTGTGTCATAGAGAATATGTTATTAGAAGATGTCGTGATCAGCTCAAGGAACCTGACGTAGTTTCGAAGTAAGGAATAAGGCGGAGATTTCTAGAAAACGGTCAAAAAGGTAGCTTTTTAAAGCTGTGAATCTCATAAACCGTAAATAATTTTGAGAAATAAAAAAAACTACAACAACAAACTGAGTGCTTTAGCTACTCCCAAAAAAAAAAAAAAAATATTATAAAAACAAAGCTACTGGACAACGAACCTACCTGACGAAATTACTGTCCAAGGCCATACAATTACATACAGGCTCTTGTAACGTTTCAACTTTGCCTCTTTAGTTGCCAACGTACCAGGAAACTCTCTACTTACATAGGCACTATAGGAGACAGTGACCAGTCTCCTTTTGGTGAGTTGCTCATTTTTCCAACAAAAACTAAAGTTTTAAAAGATATTCTAAAGTTTGTTTTTATTTTAGGGTTCCGTACCCAAAGGGTAAAACGGACCCTATTACTAAGACTCAGCTGTCTATCCGTGTGTCTGTTCGTCTGTCATGAACCGTGATAGTTAGACAGTTGAAATTTTGTATTTCTGTTGCCGCTATAACAACAAATACTAAAACAGAATAAAAAGAAATATTTAATTGCGGCTCAGACATGATTTTTTTGCCGTTTTTAGTCTGACTCGCACTTGGCCGGTTTTTTTTAATATCGGAGACTAAATTGACAAGTGCAAATTGTCAGACTGATTTAAATTTTTTAATATCGGAGACTAAATTGACAAGTGCAAATTGTCAGACTGATTTAAATTTTTTAATATCGGAGACTAAATTGACAAGTGCAAATTGTCAGACTGATTTAAATTTTTTAATATCGGAGACTAAATTGACAAGTGCAAATTGTCAGACTGATTTAAATTTTTTAATATCGGAGACTAAATTGACAAGTGCAAATTGTCAGACTGGTTTAATTTTTTTAATATCGGAGACTAAATTGACAAGTGCAAATTGTCAGACTGATTTAAATTTTTTAATATCGGAGACTAAATTGACAAGTGCAAATTGTCAGACTGATTTAAATTCATGTGGACCTCTTAAAATGTAAGTTAGTTTCACATTTGCAGTTGTCAATAATCTCCGAGATTAAAAAAACTTTTTAACAAAAAAAAAAACCGACTTCCAAAAATCACTACAAAGTGAAAAATAACTTTGATTTCGGAAGTCGGTGTCTTTCGTTTTTTATTTACTTTCTTTTTTTTTGCCACCGACTTCCGAAATCAAAGTTATTTTTCACTTTGTAGTGATTTTTGGAAGTCGGTTTTTTTTTTTGTTAAAAAGTTTTTATTTCTCGCTTTTTAGTGGGTCTGTTTATAATTTGTATAAGTTACAATAGTCTAATGTCAATTGCTCATCACATGTTACAAAATATTGCTTTTCCCGATGCTGGGACGTTAATTGTTGAGGAGTTCTGCTGGTAAGAACCAGGAGAACTCCTCAACAACCACTCACCACACGCATTGTGTGACGAGCGGAAATTGCTTAGCAACCATATTAAAGTAATCGAATCGCAACCCGTGAAATATTTATCATTGAGTAGTTCCGGTAGCCATCTGTGGTCTTCATCATCAGTTCCACTTGTTCCACTTCACCAAGTGGTGCTTTCCGAGAGCAAATGCACAAGCTACTATAAAAAATACCCAAATCGCTATAGGTGTGCCTATAATATTTGAAGAGTTCCTTCGATTTCTCCAGGATCCCATCATCAGAACTGGATTTTAAAAAAAATGGGACCATTTGGGAAGTATACCCTTTCCAACAAAAAAATAATTTTTCAAATCGGTTGGCAAGCGACGGAGTTATGCGCGAACAAACATAAAAAAAAAAAAAAAAAAAAAAAAAAAAAAATACAAACATCCGAATTGAGAACCTCCTCCTTTTTTAGAAGTCGGTTAAAAAATAGACTTTAGTCCAAGTCTGTTTGTCTGTCACTTTTATCTTAAAACAAGGCAAGTTTCCACACAGTTTATACCCAACACGTGCAATACCACAAGGCTATATAATTTTATTATTAAATTAAAATATTAAACCTATACAAATTGTTACATAAATTAATACTCGCCAATACCTTTAAAGGCTTAATGGCCTATACTTTTAAATCGTTTACAACTAGATAATGTTACAAGAACACGTATTGCCATACTAAACTACTAGCTTTAGACTTTGTAGGCATAATAGGTAGAAAATTAATAGCTGTCAATGATTTATGATAGTAATTAAATGAAGGAAATTGATAGCAGAAGTATGACTCTAAACGGTACTTGAAATCGAAGGGATCCCCGACACGATTAATTGCAATTTGATCAATTGCCATCAATTTATTTTGTAGTAATATTGTCAATCGCTTCAATTGCATATAGTATACGATCAATTTGCGTATTAATGTGTATCATTAATCAATTGCATAGTCATTGTTTCGGGGACAATTCGGGGACCATCAATTCTCAATTCTTTATTGCATTCCATAATGTATTAGTTGGTAGGAAAATTATTATATTAGACACAATTATGGACCCTGTCGGGCACAGCATAGATCAAGGACCGATTTAAGCAAAAATGTAAACCACAACCCACAACATCGAGAATTTTGAGTTTTTGTGACCTATGTACTCCAAATAAGGTATATTTTAACATATCAAAGACTCATAACTCTATGTTAATAATTGACGAAAATCCGTATGGTCCAACCCACAGCTGAAATATCGAAGACCATTTTTAAAGTCAATTATCTCAAAATGAGGTTTGTGTGGTTTGGAACATTTTTGCTTAAATCGGTGGTAGGAGAGAGGAGGAAGAAAACTGAGTAGGTACCCTTAACTAGAACCAGGAATAAATTAAAATACAACTACAAAAGTCTTATTCCTGAACTCTAGGGCCCGTTAAAAAGTTTCGATCTTACAGCCCAACCGTCGAGAGACGTTCTTGACAGCTGTCAGTTTCATACTAACGAATGTGTGTTTTGCGAATTTGATTCTTATTACAATTAGAAATTGTCCAACTGACAGGAGTCAGGAAAGCATTCTCTCTACACCCGGACTATAGTGAAGTTTTAATGTACCTACTGGGAGTTGCTACAAACACTGAATTACATGTCTATAAACGTTATAAAGGTCTCTTTCTACATCATCATCGTTCTCCTGCCCTTATCCCAATCTATTTGGGGTCGGTGCAACATGTCCCTTTTTTGCATACTTCTCTATTAGTCGTCATCTCGGTAGTCGCACTCTTTCTAGCCATCTCTTCTTTCTCTTTCTACATAAAATTATAAAAAAATATAAGTAAAATATGCCACGAGAATGGTGTTTTGGTGAAATTGTTCATTGCATAAATGTAAACTTTTGTACTCTACTTTATAGTAATCACATAATGTAAAACTGTTACAATTATCTGTTGTAAATTGCAGTCCATAGTAATTAGCTCCCATGTAGTGCATTGCACGTTGCATGAGGTGACAATGAGTAGGCAATGCAAAAATAAAGGTATGTGTTAATGATTTGTGCCTACGAAGTTCACTCCTCTGTGATAATGGAAAAAGTATTTTAAAGCACTCAGTGACTGAAAATAATTGTTGTGTAGTATGATAAAACACTTTTTATTTTTTAATAAAAAATAAAAATCATTTATTAATGAATCATTTATCATTTATTAATGATGACGCCGACAACTTGGTCTGTTTGATCAACTTTGGTATAGGCCTCGTCCATTTATTTCCACTCAGTTCTGTTTATCGCTTTTCTAGTCCATGTTTTCTCTGTTAAGGGCTTTATTTCGTCTTCCCACCTTCTAAACTGTCTTATTTTATTTCTTGGGCACCAAAATACAATGTTTTTGTTCTACTTCTAAATGCCTCATATTATACGGCCTGTCCATTTCCACTTAAATTTTCTTATTCTCGTTGTCTTAATTCGTACGGTTTTCTAATATACGGTGTGGCGACTTCTACATCACCACATACGAGCTACGCATCCCAATGACATGACGTCACGCAATCTTGCATCGCGCAATTAGAGTTTACTACGCGACTAGCATATATACAACGTCCCGACATCAACCGTCGGGCAGTAGCCCACCAGACACAACACCCGTCTGGTCGGAGGATCCTCCCTTTTCTATGGAGGATGAGTGAACTTTACACCCTGTTCCTCATGCCTCTAAATACGGTGTAAGTTTTAATCCACGAACAATTTCAACGCTACTGGGTCTATAATCAATCATAATTGTATACTTACTGAATTAAAAAAAAAGTTTGCGCGTCGATGTCCCTATCACCCTGTAGGCTATATACGTACATTTTCAGCAATATCAAGTGTAAATTTTGGTATCAATATTGACACTAATCATTAAAGCAGTTACCTCAAGCCTTATGAAATACTAAATACTGTGGTGAAACAGCTATTCTGTAAATAAATAACAATCTTTATTTCACAATTATGACGACCAAATAAATTATGTTGTGTATTTAATACCTTAATCCTTGGGTTTCTCCAATTGTTTGCCAGTTATAAATTACTGGGTTTTTCGAATAAATTGTGCCAACATCAGGCCATAAGAATTATGATTGTTCTTGATTTTATAATAAAGATAGTATCGACAGTAAATTATATTATTTGGACGCTAGATTGTACTTTATAGATATGGTTTTATATTGTCTCAATTGCCAAAAAACTGTGAAAGGAAATCAAGCTTTAGTGGTAGAACTTCACGATTCAAAATTAAATGTTATTTTGCTAGACAGCCAAGGGGTTTTTCCTAATGATAAAAGTAATCGTTTTAAAGAGAATTCTATTCTAAGCTGTATTAATACATTATTGATTTATTACTGTTTACTGATCTGAGAATTAATAAGGTATTAACTGATTATGCTATCGCGAAATAATGTTAAGGATATCGCCCACTGCACGTCTCGACGCGTGACGTTTGAATTAGCATTGCTATTGAGTCTATATTGTGATTGGACTTTTGACAGTTGAGCAGCTGCCTGGTATTATAAATATAGCCTTGATAGAGTGACATAATTGCAGTAACTGACATGCTGATAGTCTTCTGCATTATAATTATTATGACTTTCTGAACGATCGGCTTCGGTCGAATATTCTTTGCAAGCAAAGGATATCATAACTATAATGATAATGGGATCTTAATCAGCTTTTTCTATGAGTTGATAAAAAAGCATAATAAACATCCCATTAGTTTTCCTTTTGCCACACACTGTCTGAAAATGAGAGTTTTCATGAAAATTCGCGCCACCAGTTGGCGCTACTTTGAGAACAGGTCTTCCATTTCGACAAGGAATATAAAATATAAATGATGACATTCATCACAAATGATGAACGTCATCATAAATATAATATTCAGTCATGAGTAAAGATAATATAGGTAGGCACTTTGACACTTTGCCAGGATCTGACGTCTCAGTACGTACCTAGTGAACGACATTTCAGAAAACCCTCATTGCAACAAGATCACAATGAGATTATAAAAATCATGTCTATCAAATATACAGTTTCATTCTACCATGTCACATTTAAGTTTTCACTTTAAATCTACAATAAAGTTAAGATAGAATCTGACCTCGTTCCCATGATTATAAGGTAAACCATAAATTAAAATAACGACCTTCACACTCAAACTTTCTCTTAGTGAAGGCAGGGCAGGGCAAATCTCACCTCACTCGCAAATCACTCACTTACGTAGCTCCTATAATTAAAATATGCAGATTATAAATGTGGCATCCGACGACGGTTCAACTGAGAGATTAATTTATTATTAATCATGAATAACAAGTACGTATAAAATTAATTTATAACGCGGATGTATCAGTAAACCTGTGATTTATTATGTTTGCGTCGTTTATAATTGATTATATTGCTTGTTTTATGTTTTGAATCATTTTTATTTCGTGCTTAATTATTAATCCTTTAATATTTATGTGTGTGAATTGCTTGGTTATGTCCGGCTCAGTCGGAGCCTTCAGATAAACTTCCCGGTGGGATTTAATCACGTTGTTTTTTCTCCATAGAAAGCATTGGTGATTTTCAGTATTAATTTTTAAAGAAATGGCTTTAATAAAGATTTACGACTACTACAAGACGTACTTGGCAAAATAACATTATACTTATTGCATCCCAGGCAGTCCAGTTCAAATCAGCCTAACGCAGTCTTGTACTAACACTACATAGGTTCCCCACTTGCATCCAGTGTCTTACAGCCTTGTTCTGATATATATTTATTCTACTTGAACACTATACAGGGTGTAAGGGACAGCCCTCCGCAAACTGATAGGTTGAATTCAGTATGTCATACTAAGATGACCGGTACATGAAATTATTTCAGGAACGTTATGGGAATCCAATAAACCTGATTTGTTTGTGTTTTTGTGCACAAATCGGAGCGTCTATTACTGGTTTGGAGGGGTAGGTAATAGTTATGCGGTGAGTTCGATGAACTCAGTAGCTAGACAGAAAGTGAACAGCTGATTTCACGCGTCGTTCGTTAGAGTATTTCTAAATCCATTGCTGGTTTTTTTTTTAGTTTTTTTTTTTTGCTGTTTTTTTTTACATAAATGGAGTGCTGCGAACCCACAATGTAATTTTACATTGAAATAAAGAAAATGTACTTCTTAACTGAAAAAATTATTAAAAAAAAAATCCTGAGTTTCCGGTGGAATTTGATTCTGAGGAGCTGAATGCACCCTGTTAGTTTGCGGAGGGCTGTCCTTTACACCCGGTATAGGTAGGCTTCTTATTGTTCTTTTGGTGCCTCTCCATTTACTGAAGGTTGGCCATCAACTCCAAATATTTCTCCTTGTCCATTGCCAGGTGGAACAACTCAGCAGCTCTCGTAACTCCAGTCCATTCTCGAATGTTTCTCAACATCTGAAACATTTGTTAACCCATGTAAAATTACTATGAATATTTGAAATAAGTTTATAAATAAATAAATAAATATGTTTGGACATATCACACAACGCCATCTAGCCCCAAGCTAAGCAACCTAATGCTTGTGTTATGGTAACGAGATGGCTGATAAACTACTTATATACATTTTTTTTTTGTAAATACATACATATTATAGATAGAAAAACACCCAGACTCTGAACAAATACTTGTAGGTCGTACAAATATTTGTTCCGTGCGGGAATCGAACCCAAGTGCTTTAAAAGTATGAAACATGCATTCACTTAATTTATTACAAAACATATTTACTCAATTTAAAGACCACAGACCGAATACCACAATTTTCTGCATAATCACCGTAAAATATCTCGTAAATAAAGCACAGTATCCGCATTGGAATTCCGCTCTTAATTGAATTACAAATTAATAATTAGCTTACAATGTTTACCCCTACGTCGATGACGATACTGAGGGACGTTCGGCTAACAACTTTGCTGACCAAGAAAAAACGTCTTGTTCTATTCTAGTAAATAAGTTAATTTTGTACTTCTTCATGTGCACGACAGTATTTCAGATCTTGTTGGCCCAAAACTTCGCCATATCTACGACGGCGTCGTTGGTGGCAGCGCAGAGGTCATTTTGGCTAAATGTTTTGGGTCACAGAGTGAATATTAATTTTAAATTTTTATTTATGAATTATGAACCTTTAAGGGTTGACCATCCCTATTACTACACACACTATACTACTACAAACTACACACACACACACACACCACTACACTACACTACACTACACTACACTAGCTACGAGTATATGGTTTACTATTAAAAATGCGAAACTGAGTTTGTTAGTTACGATTTTATACTAAAACGGCTTATTGGATTTGGCATATGCGTAGATCATGACCTAGATTAGGACATAGAATCCTTTTTATCATGGAAGTATGTACCCGTGGGATAAATTCCAACATCCACTCAGGTGAAGCCGCGGGCAAAAGCTAGTTTCTAATAAAATGAAGAAAGCCTTTCAGCTTCTTTAAACTTAATTATAAATTACGGACAATTGCCTCAAGTTTACAACATTGTAAACAGAGGTGCCAATACACGGGTCGTGTGTGTAATAAAATGATAATGAATGTGACATAATAATGGACGCAGACTGTCGTTGCATGCGGAATAGGAAAGCTATAGAGTTGTGTCAGGAATGTAATTCTCAAATAACTGATAAATGCCTGTTGAAACGATGGATGGATTGTTGTGATGGATACGATTGGTGATTTCGATAAATAAGAGATAGTGGAAGATATGTTACAAGTGACGTAATATAGTGCCGCTTGAATATGATGAAGTGGAGAAGAATATAAGAAAGGACAACCGTTATTCTGCATAGTTGACTATGCAGAAAAAGAGATCGATAGCGACTATAAAATACAAACTCACTTTAATTTGTCCTGTTTAACTTGACACTCAACCAGCCTTGAAAATATATCATATGTGCCACAAGAGTGATGAATGAATATACATGTTGATGGATGGAGAGGAAGGCCAAATAAAAGATGGATGGATTGCGTGAGGAATGATATGAAAGAGAACGGAGTGAATGATAGCGTGATGGTTGACAGGGCAGAATGGAAGAAGAAGACGTGTTGCGCCTACCCCAAAGTAACATGATGATAAGAGAATCCATCTTGGTAGCACAGATACTTGTCTTCATTTTTGTTGAATCCTGTAACAACGAAAGAACGAAAGCAGGTGATCAATTAATCGGTTCCGCTAAGGCTGCAATTAAACAAACAGTAAATTACAAGACAAACTCGAAGCATGAAGCATGAAGTCGTTAATTTTATCAAATATTTCTCATGTCCCAAGAAACATGGAATCCAAAATATAAATGCCAACATCCACTCCCCACACGGTGGCTAACAGTGATTTATCACGAATATTCATTTCAACAGGCTGGCTGTCAGATTGTGCGCGATTACAGTCCAGATTTATGTCGCGATGCCGCGTCTGCCCGTGTGGGAGCTCGCGTAAAGGCGCGTCAGGCGAGACGCGCGTTGCTCGTGGATTGACGCACTTATGTTAAGAAGCTCTTAGAGATTATTTTGATGAATGATTAGGGATTATGATGAAAGTCTTTATCTACTTGTAATTAATCAATCAAATTCACTTTTTAATGAAAAAAAAAACCGATTGAATATTGTGATAATGTCTGTCAAAATATTATTTACCTTTTTTTTCACTAGTTTGTCTGTTTCTCATCTGGATATTGAAGGTGATGTCTTTTTCTTATCGTCTTCTCTATCTTTGCACATTTGCCCAGTTTCATCCTTATTAAAGGCGAAAGTTTGTGTGTGTGTGTGTTTGTATGTATGTTTGTTACTTCTTCACGCTCAAACGGCTGGACCGATTTGGATGAAATTTAGTATTTAGATAGCTTATACCCTGGATAAACACATAGGCTACTTTTTATACCGGTCTACGCGGCACAGTGTTCCAATCGATCAAAAAAAAATCCCTCTGCTGTTTATGATATTTATCGATCAAGGGATGCATTTAAAATGCACGAGTAAAACACCCACGTGTCAATTTCAAAAATGCTTTATCAGACTATATTTATATAAAAAAAAATATATTGGACAGTTACGTTTTCAGAATTTATTTTAATTCGTATTATTTGACCTTAGAACGAAATAGCGTATTCTTCCCAAAAACCGCAATAGTGCGACGTGACTTTTTTATCAGTGATAGGCCTTGTTACGAGCAATACTTCTGTGCTAGTGACAAGTCGCACTTTTGAGTTTTTAGGGAGAAAAAAAATAAAAACAAAAATCTGAAAAAAAATTATTACTCGGTATACGGAGGTGATTTTCCAAAAATAAAAACTGGAAAATATGCGCCTAAAGATGTTTTATCAGACTATATTTATAAAAAAAAATATCTTGAACAGTTACGTTTTCAGAATTTATTTTAATTTTTTTCATGAAATTTTCACCCAAACTTCATCATTTTTTATAAAAAAAAATATTTGAAATTGACACGTGGGTGTTCTACTCGTGCATTTTAAATGCATCCCTTGTTCGCTAAATATCATAAACAGCATAGGGAATTTTTTTTGATCGATTGGAACACTGTGCGCGGGTGAAACCGTGGTGTGCAGTTGTTTGATTTCTTCGAAGTTATATCCTGGTTTTACTGAAACTCAGCAACGAACACCATCACACCATTTCCCTGTGATACTTGTTTCTAATTATTTACCACTAATTAGCATTGATTTATCCAGCAACAGACCTGTAACAAACATTGATTTGTAAGGAAACATGTAACTTCTACTTAACGTCATGTAAACTACTTTGAAATAGACAGTTTTATTGACTGGACAATTTCATTTTATATTCTACAGCGTTAATTCTTGTTACTACGTGTTTTATTCATTTCCTGGTTTTTGTTAACAATCGATAGAGTTAAAGTGTTGTGTGTAGATGTTGAGTCGAGTTAGTACCGTTTTAAATTTCCGCGCGTCTTATTTCGTCTGTAGAGGATCTTATTTATAGTAATATAGTAGTATTGACAGCGTGATTTAGCGCGATAGGTCGCCGTGTCAGAAGAGACACTGATGCCTTTGCCATGCATGTTTATATCTCACTAGCTTTTGCCCGCGGCTTCACCCGCGTGGAGGTTGGAATAAAAAAATCCTATATAAAACCTCCATTAATATCATGGTAATCGGTCCAACGGTTTTGGAATTTGTCAATCTCATAATCATCTAATTTTATTAATAAATACATACATAATAATAAAATAAAATCTCGACTGTAGCAGTTTGAGGAGGCTCTTACAGTACCAATAATAGTAGTACTGACAGCGTGATTTAGTGCGATATTCGCAGTGTCAGAGGACGCACTGTTGTAATACATAACTATGTGAGTGCTAGGCATGTTTATATTTCATACTATTATTATAAACGTCCGGCAAAGCTAGTAATGTAGTAGTAATGGCAATAATAGTAGTGTTGACTGTTGACAGCGTGATTTAGTCGCCGTGTCAGAGGAGGCACTGATGTTTATATTGCATACTATTATAATAAGCGTGCGGCAAAGCTAAGGTGAGAGTCTGTTATAGTAGTAATACATTAGTCCTGAAAGCGTTGTTTAGTGCGAGAGTCACCGTGTCAGAGGCGGCACTGATGTATACATATTATGCATACTGTCATGCATGTTTATCTTTCATACTGCGCGGTAAATCTAGTGTGAGGAGGCTCCTATAGTAGCAATATAGTAGTGCTGACAGCGTGATTTAGTGCGATAGTCGCCGTGTCAGAGGACTCACTGTTGTAATACATATGCTTAGTGTCATGCATGTTTATGTTTCATACTGTTATAATAAACGCGCGGCAAAGCTAGTGTGAGAGGCTCTTACAGTAGCAATATAGTAGTGCTGACAGCGTGATTTAGTGCGATAGGCGCCGTGTCAGAGGACGCACTGTTGTAATACATATGCTTAGTGTCATGCATGTTTATATTTTATACTGTTATAGTAAACGCGCGGCAAAGCTAGTGTGAGAGGCCCTTATAGTGGCAATATAGTAGTGCTGACAGCGTGATTTAGTGCGATAGTCGCCGTGTCAGAGGAGGCACTGATGTAACACATATTCCAGTGCCATGCATGATTATTATCTCCTATTCTAGTACTTAATGCTTTTCGTTTTATGTAAATATTAATTCTTGCTGAACGAATTCAATTAAACCTTTTATGACATCATCATCATCAAGCTTAAAAGTTTTTTTTTTATTTTATTTTTTTAATACAGTACATCTCTAGGCAGTAGTACATTATAGTGCAGAACATTGGTACAAAAATCTAATTAAAAAAACGGTCACCCATCCAAGAATTCACCGCGGTGGGCGCGGCTTGACCTCCCATTATCTTACTGTTTTCTATTGAGCCACGAGCCCCCCCTCCATGCATTATGTGATTATCGAAGAGTTAGAACGTCACAAATCACAATCACCCATAAATAATAAAGCTCTGTACACACTACGCTACTATGCGTTGCAAAATACTGCTTACCATGTAACATACTGTTTATTGATTTTACATACTGATTACTTGATGTTTTATGCATGTTTATAACTTGTGTTTAAGTTTATGACCGGTAAGTACTCAAGTGGTAAATTATTTTGAATATTATTTAGTGTTTAACTTAGGCAATGCTGTCCAGTGTCGGCTGTACATAAAGCCGATATTTAGTTTACACTGACTTATAATTTAAGTAAACCTTTAATAGGTATTGAAAATAACGATTGGTAATGCACAGAATTTTCAACACCGAAGAGTAAAATAGAATATTTTATTAAAATTATGTAGTTACCAATCTGTAAAACCACTTTTTTGGTACTAACCGAGCACTTATCCAGGCTTCTGAATTTTTTAATGGAAACCTAATAACTCTTTGCCCGTCAAGCAGATCAAACTCACATCAAAGCAAAACTCAAAGCATTTATTTCAATTAAACTAATTACAGGCACTTCTGAACTATCAAAGAGTCGGTCAGTAGGTAAGTCAGAAAGTTGAAGCTAGTTGCCCATTCCAAAACGTAAATCTCTATGGAAAAGAACGGGCAAGAAACTCCACGGACACTCTTTTAAATCAAGATAAGTAATACAACATCCTGGGTACATTATTTTTGTTGCTTCTACATGTGAGAACAATGTAAAAAAAGTAAAAAATACTTAAAAACAAGTCAACATATAAAATTAAAAATAAGCCCTGGCAGATAAGAGATGACCAGTCTCAACTGACGGCGCCCGTTCACGAACATGACGCGTGGATGAGCACCATCCAGCTCAACCATTTTGTAGGGAACCGAATGATCCAACACACGCGCCACCATCAGTGAGAATGACAAACTCTTAGTCAAACAAATCAAACCTAGGACCCCATGGTCAGCACTAGTCCCAGCAACCACTAGACCAATAGACCAATGAGGCACGTAGATCGACCATGTAAAAATTGTGACGGAAACTCCTCAATTTTTAACTAGATACTATAATCATTGCTACATAGAACCTGGCTTAACAATGGTCTGTAACCTACCATCATCTTCAGATACTTCTATAACTCACCCACACAATGACAGCACATTATAATTCAAGCAACACTATATCTAAATCTACTTAGATTGTCATCTCATCTTCACATTAAGATGCAAACCCAGGCTGTACTATATTATGACCATATTAAAATGGTAATCAGTCGTTATTATGTCTTGTGTTAGCCTCGTAAAACTTAATTGCTTATTATTATTCTATAGGTGTAGAGGAAGAGTATAAAAATAAATTTATTAGCTGGTTTGCAAGCGTATGACGTTCATGAGATGTGCATTTTATTTAAACAAAAAAGGTTTTTATGAGGTTGCAGTTTTAAATATTATTGTGACTTTTTAGGGTTCCATACCAAAATGGTAAAAAAGGAACCCTTATGGTGTGACTCAGTCTGTCTGTCTGTCTGTCTGTCTGTCACAGCTGGATATCTCAAGAACTACTAATGCTATCAACTTGAAATTTAGAATAGTTTTAGATGACGTTGACCCAATTATTTTGCAAATAAGAAAGAAGTAAAAATAATTATATTTTTTTTGCAACTGGCACTGAAGAATTTTTAAGACCCCCTTCTTAAAAATTTAAAGTGGGGCTACTATGGCATGTGGGATATCATATGAAAGAACGCTGTTTGCACATTCTCAAACTATTTTTAATTTTTTTTTAGGCCGCATAGTTTTCGACTTTTGATGTAAAATGTAAAAAAAAATACCGTTCCCCCCCCTTATCTCCGAAGTTTGCAAAGCGAAAAATCTGAAATTATTCTATGTGATAGAAGTTTATGTAAAGATTACAGGAAATATAAAACGATGTCTCTAAGTAGCACACTTTTTCAGAAATCGGAACGGAACCCTCGGTGCGCGAGTTCGACTCGCTCTTGACCGGTTTTATATGTTTGTTGTACGTTTAATAAAATTACTGTGCTTTACAATGGTCTGAAACCTAGCATAGACAGTTCCCTGTCTACCAGAAAATATCAGATGATCTTTTTTGTACTATAGAAAACCTTATACTTTTTTGGGTGCATTAAATCACCTTTAAAGTTATTCCGAAAGCATGTGATTTATAAGAGTCTTCTTTCGAACTTTGATCTTGAATAATTCAAACCACTTTTTTCTTAAAAGTCCTGGCTTTCTTCCAACGATTGATAACCCAGTGTGTAGTCACCCTAACAGAATTATAAAATGCAAAATGGAATTAATTCCGATGTTAATTTGACGTGACAAACGGCAAAATACATTAGCTTGAATTTCAAATAAAGAATTCATATTCATTCACTCGATTCTAATAAGCGGGATATGAAAGTGATCATTCACTCGTTCCGTTCATTTGAAAGCGTTTGCTGTGGTGTTGAATGAATTCTAAATTTGAATTTAATTGATTCTTGGATGTGTTAAGGTACAGGCACACGATTCTACTAAATAGTCGTTTAACTTACAAATTATTACCGTTGTGTTGCAGTTTAGACTAATGAATAATGAATATATATATGGTTGATCGCCGTCTACACGAGTTCTTACTTTGAGTCATAGAATGTGGTTTAATTCATTATGTATTCTTGGATAATTGCAGTGAGAAAAATATGGTGACATTATAGCGGAAATAAACATTGTGGATTTATAATTGAGTCATCACGGCTTAAGTGGTGTCAAGACCACGCCGAACAAATTAAAATGGACACTCTGGCATCTCATTGTTCTGAAAATGACTTCAAAAAATTCTGGCAATGTACTAATAAATTAAATATAAAGCAGAATCGGGCTGAATGCATTAACTCTGAAAGGGATCCTCGTAACATTGCTAATATATTTAAATCTAGTTTTAAGGTAAGTCCACTTGTGTCTTCAGTAGCGACGCAATGCAATCTCCAGCCAGGTACTTCTACCACTATACAAATAAGAGCTAAAGATGTTAAGAGTGTTATTGACTGCATGACTCGAGGTAGATCGCCTGGGCATGACAGCTTGAGTGTTGAACATTTACGGTATGCAGGCTGTCATGTACCCAGAGTATTGGCCATGCTTTTCTCCCTGTGCATGAGTCATAGGTATCTCCCTCAGGACCTCATGAGAACAGTAGTCATACCAATAGTTAAAGGTAAAACTGCAGATATTTGTGATAAAACTAACTATCGTCCCATCTCCCTGGCAACAATTCTGGCTAAGGTAATGGATGGTCTGATTAACAGGCACTTAAGAAGGAACCTGAACCTGCATCACGCGCAATTTGGCTTCCAACCTGGCCTTTCGACTGAGAGTGCTGTTCTCTGTATGAAGCACACGGTTAGGTATTATTTGGATCGTAGGACTCCGGTTTATGCTTGTTATTTAGATTTATCCAAAGCCTTTGATCTGGTTTGTTATGAGGTCCTGTGGGATAAACTGCGTAAACAAAATGTGTCTACAGAATTAGTGGAAATTCTGAAATTTTGGTATGACAATCAATTAAATGTCGTTAAGTGGGCGGGTTGCTTGTCTGAGGAGTACAGGCTAGAGTGTGGCGTGAGGCAAGGGGGAATTTCCTCACCCACTCTTTTTAATGTGTACATGGACAGCCTGATTGGCGAGCTCAGTAGCATGCATGTGGGTTGTCATATTGATGGAGTCGCTGTCAATAATATAAGTTATGCCGACGACATGGTGCTGCTGAGCCCGTCAATTGGGGCCCTTCGTCATCTACTGAGAGTTTGTGAGCGGTATGCTGAGAGTCATGGTCTCAAGTATAATGCTGCTAAGAGCGAGTGTATGTTTTTTGGTCTGGGTGATAAAACCCCTCATGAACCTCCACCTATTTTCCTGAACGGTTCTCCTCTCACAAGAGTGAAAAAATTTAGATATCTAGGGCACATTGTCACCGATGATCTAAAGGACAATGAGGACATTGAACGTGAACGCAGAGCGCTGGCGGTCCGGGGTAATATGTTGGCTCGCAGGTTTGCTCGTTGCTCAGCTGAAGTCAAATTAGCGCTATTCAAAGCTTACTGTCAATCTTTCTACACGAGCAGCCTGTGGGTTAATTATACTCAAAGGGCATACAGCGCTCTGCGGGTACAATACAATAACGTCTTCAGGATGTTGTTGCGGTTGCCGCGGTTCTGCAGTGCGTCCGCGATGTTTGCCGAAGCGCGTACTGATGACTTTTACGCAATAAGGCGCAAGCGCGTGTCGTCGTTGTTGGCCAGAGTACGCGGTAGCAGCAACGACATTCTGAAGATAGTTTGTAGTAAATACCAGTGTCCGATACACTCGCTCTGGGTAAGTATCGTGGTTGGGACAGTTAAATGAAATGTTTTAAATTGTTATATAATTTGATTGTATTTTGAATTCATTACCTACTAACATAGTTTATAAGCTCCTGCTGTTACTAACCATAATGATAAAATATTTTAATTGTTATTTATTTTATTTTTGATTGTAATTTTAATTTAGATTCATTACCTACTAACATAGTTTTATAAGCTCCTATTGTTACTAACCATAATGGATCATGTCATCTGATAAATAAATAAATAATAATAATTATGTATTAGCATCTTGTTTTGTTGATAATACTGACGTATTTATTCAATTTCCCCGAGCATAAAATTCTTAAAGAGTCGTCCTGTAGTTGTAGAATTTAAAAATTAAATCAAAAGTGGTGAAACAGGCCTGTATAGAATAGTTTACTTAATTGGTATTATTATTTGTTCAAAATTGTAAGTTGCATCTTTTAATTATTAACAATAAAAAAGCAACAAAACGCTTGCCGCGGTTGGTCCGTGGATGGGTGACCATATTTGCATACCAAGACCCCTCCGTGCCTCGGAAAGCACGTTAAGCCGTTGGTCCCGGCTGTCATTCGTGGATCTTTGACAGTCGTTACGGTCATCAGAAGCCCGCAAGTTTGACAACCAGTCTCACCAAAAGTTATCGTATTACCCAGTAACTGGGTTGTGGAGGTCATTAGGCCGTCGCTCCGTGTAAAATACCGGTATTCAGCTGCATCCGATTAGACTGGACCCCAACATAGTTAGGAAAAGGCTAGGCAGATCATGAAACCAACGATTCTATCGACTGTTGACCACAAATTAAATAATTTATATTAAAACTTGCGGACAACCCAAAACTTAACAAATCAGTCTTCACCACGTGGGCATATAATTGATGAACCTTAGGACCTGAAGATTAATGCTCCCGTTTTTAATAGTGCCGCCGATGTGTGCGGCCCGAGACAATGGAGTGACACCCACATTCAGCAGGGTTATCGTGATTGATACGTTGTTATTGGGTTTGTGATAGCTGAAGACAGAAATTGTCTAGTCAGAAACGTCTGTTGGTGTCTTCTGAATTACTTTCAGTTTGTAGATATGTAGATTATTCTGGAAGTCTTGCCTTCATATATTCTGTAATTTTTATGGCGCACATAATAAAGAGTATTCATCTATCTATTATCATGATTGGGTTAAATTAAATTTTTAGACTCGGATTTTTTTTAGTTCATCTTGTTATCATGTTATGTTCTTAATTGGTATAAGTATTTTTTTACTGTTGTATTTGTAACTAGCTTTTGCCCGCGGCTTCTATCGGAAAATATCCCACGGGAACGTACTACCGGGAATTCCTGCCTTATTCCTTGTCTACATTATGAAGGGAACCTCTGTGCAAAATTTCAGCTTTCTAGGTTGAAGGGTTTGGGCTGGGCGTTGATGAGTCAGACAATCAGTCTATCAGTCAAGTCAGGACTTTTTTTTTTATTTATATGTATAATATATATAGATTTTTGTGTTTAAGTGTACTTACCTACATTTAATTAAGATTTGCACACCAGATACCTGGTGTGCAAATCTTAAATCTGACGGGAAATAATGTATATTTGTAAACTTATTTTTCTCGTATTCTTGCAAATAAATAATATTCTTATTATTATTTTTAATCCCAAATTATTTTTCTCCGTGAAAAGGTAAGAAGGCGTAGCTAGATTTCCGACAAAGCTAATTATATGTAGGTCAATGTGTACGTGAATACATAAGGTTGTGTGTAATACTCGTATGTATGGGTTAAAATTTGTGAGTGATTGATTACCTTCAGAACAGCTGGAGTTAATGAAGGTAATGTTTGTAAGATTTTAATATTCTATTGTGTAGCTGTCATTAGTGAGACTGAGTTAATGATGACGTATGCCGTCTGGGGCCTTTCTATCTTGAACATTGAACAGTCATTCATTTAGGGTTGCCTATTTTGCTTAACTTAAACTTAACTTAACTTCCACGTACCAAACGTCAATGTGTACGTGAATACATAAGGTTGTGTGTAATACTCGTATGTATGTGTTAAAATTTGTGACTTAACTTAATAAGCTTTAAATGTAGATTTTGACGGTTTGTCCTACAAGACACAAGTTGCAGTCGAATAAGAAAATAACAAGTAAATCAACAGATATCTTATGATGACATAAAATAAAAAAAATCCATGTGAGAAAGAAAATGCAGGACAATTCCAGTTTGGAAATAAAAACTCACTATTCAGAACAATACAATCCATTTTAAGGGTTCCGTACCAAAATGGTAAAATGGTGTGACTCAGTCTGTCTGTCTGTCACAGCTGGATATCTCAAGAACTACTAATGCTATCAACTTCAAATTTGGATCAGTTTTAGATGACGTTTGCCCTACTATTTGCAACAGGGACTGCAAGGGGTCTTAAAATTAGAAGTGGGACTACTTGGACATGTGGGGTGTCATATGAAAGAATGCTGTTTGCACCTCCCACACATTTTTTTTCTTTTTTTTAAGCCGCATAGTTTTGGACTTTTGATGAAAAGTTTTAAAGAAATTACCGTTACCATTTCCTCCGAAGTTTGCATAGATAAAAATCTGAAATTATTCTATGTGATAGAAGTTTATGTAATAATTACAGGAAAAATAAAACGATGTCTCTAAATAGCACACTTTTGCAGGAATCATCAACAAAAATAAATATAAATGATGGTACGGAATCCTCGGTGCACGAGTCCGACTCGCTCTTGACCGATCTTTTTCCCTTTAAAATTCCTGGGTCCCGCCATTAAAAGTAGTATGTAGTAACTTGAAATAGCTCTGTGTTCCCATGTAGGCTATCATTGGTCGTCATCAGTCATAGGCCGTTAAAGTCCACTTAGGTGGAACACGTCGTAACGCTAACTCTAGTGGCGATTAACATAAAGTTTTCAGTTAAAGCACTAACATTATGAAACAATTCATCGGCCGAGGGGCGGGTGGGGTCACAGTGTAGCGGGCCGCAATGTTTTTTTTTTTTTTTTAATATATTTTTAATATACTCTGCATTTTTGTTAGTAAGTTAAGTGTGTGAATATTTTTTGGCTTTTCCTCTGAAACATTTTCTTTCTCGAGCAAAAGAAATGAAAAAGTTGTTTTCTTCTTAATTAAGTATAGGTAAATTGTATAATATAGGCATATACCAACAGAAAATGAATTATTATTATTATGAAATACTAGCATTGGCCCGCGGCTTCGCCCAGGTTGACGTAGGAATTTATCGCAAGGGAACCTAATACCGGTATAAAAAGTATTATTTATATCCTAATCCACGTCATGGCTTACTCATGTGCCAAATTTCATCTAAATCCGTACAGCCGTTATAGCGTGAAAGCGTTACAAACAAACTCACTTTCGCATTTATATTATTAGATTGTTTGTGAAAGATAAATTTTTCAGTTTTAAAAATCATGTATCAAATTATCGCCGAATCCTTTTGACAACCGATCTGTTTTACAACTAATTCTTATTACGTATAACTTACATATCCCTTATGATTTCATAGACGATAGCATAGTACTTAATAATACAGGTACACACGGCTACACATCAAGCTATAAATTTCCAGTTTACACTGACCTCTCATTGTAAGGATATCTTATACAATGCGAGATCAGATTACACTGGAAATGTATAGCATGATCTATACATTTCCAGTGCGTACCTACTTGCTGGTAATTATCTATCACACGACTGTCATAAATAATCTATTAATTATTAATATGATTATCGCTTTCCAAATAGAAGATTATCACCAATTAATCATTTTTTTTTATATTAATTACAATCAGACATGGTAAGTTTTAAGATTTTAATAAAAGATAACTGTTACTGCTTTTGCTTAAGTACGAGTACCTACGTTCCACGTCAATGGGAATGTATATCATTGCGGGTGGCAAATATACATCGAAAATCAAGGTTAATCCACCTTCCGATAAATATGAATCTACAATAATTTAGTACCAGACAATCAAAAGATACCTCCGCTCAAATAGTGTGCCAAGTGAAAAATAATAATAAATAAAATATAGACGAATAAATAACATTTTATCTTACTATTATTATCCCCTCAAGTGTCTGAGTTTGGCTAATTTTAGACCTAAAACCCCAGCGAGTGGGGAGGGTTGGGGGTTAGTTGCGAACCCCATAGGTTCACAACTACTGATGATGATATGTTTTCCATCGGATGATGTTTTTTTACGTTTATATATATGTGATCTAAGCTTATATACCTATTATGTAAAGTTTTGTCCTTTTGCACAACTGGGGTGCATTTGACACGCAGGGGGGAGTGGGGGTTAGCTGCGAACTCCATAGGTTCACAACTAATGATGATTATTGGTTTTCCATCGGATGATGTTTTTTTACGTTTATATATATGTGACTAGCTTTTGCCCGTGGCTTCGCCCGCGTGGATGTCGGAAAATATCCCATGGGAAGGTTCATGTGGAAAACATAGGGCATATTTCCAACTTAAGAAATGCTGGGTTTCCAATACAAACTTTCATCCATTTTATCACCCCTTGTAGGATTATGTTTTAAGACAGAAAGTAGCCCATGTCCTTTCCCAGGATGCTATATAAAGCATTGCCAAATTTTATCGAAATCCACGCAGTTTTGTAAATTTTAAAATCAACCCCTATTTTACCCCTTAGGGGATGATTTTTTAAAAATGCTGAACCGCATATTTCTCAATTTCCTACCAATAGCATAAATTTGTTATCCCTAACTTAAGAAATACTGGGTTTCCCTTACAAACTTTCATCCCCTATATCACCCCCTGTAGTATTGTTTTTGAAAGTATTTTATGTCCTTTCCCAGGATTCTATATAAAGCCTTGCCAAATTTTGTGGAAATCCGTGCAGTTTTGTAAATTTTAAAATCAACCCCGATTTTACCCCCCTTAGGGTATGATTTTTCAAAAACGCTGAACCGCATATTTCTTTATTTTCTATCAAAAGCATACATTTTAATTTTCACATCCCTAACTTAAGAAATACTGAGTTTCCCATACAAACTTTCATCCCCTATATCACCCCCTGTAGGATTATTTTTGAAAAAAAAAGTAGCCTATGTCCGTCCCCAAGATACCATCTATAGTCTTGCCAAATTTTATCGAAATCCGTTCAGTGGTTTAGGCGTGAAAACGTAACAGACAGACAGACAGACAGAGTTACTTTCGCATTTATAATATTAGTATGGATATAAGCTTACATACCTAATAAAAAAAAAGGTTTTTCTTATGCACACATGGGGTGCATTCGACACTTGAGGGGTTATAAACTGGCGGACCCGACAGACGTAGACGTCCAGTCTGAACGATCCTAGAACCCGACTGAAGTGCCACTTACCGGGTCGAATCGTGTTTTCAAACCATCCAGGAAAAGGGCATTGTCACATTAAACTCGTAACTGTCTTGTTTATTGATTTAAGGCCGAACTATACGCCAATGACCTTGAGTTGTTAGCTTGCGCATTCTGGCCTGAGCTCACGCAACGCGTCGTACGTCCAGCCAGTAATAGGACTCGCCCATCAAGGAGCGCTGTCTCAAATTAGACGCATTTTTAATATAAAAAATATACATGTTTTTAAAAAGTAACAAAACCAAATCATTTTCGTTTGTGTTGCAAAGTAGTAGATATTTTTTTTATATTCTTTTGATAAAAAATGAGGGAGTAAAATGGTTTCATCTTAACGATTTGGAGGTGATTTGGGGTTTTTTTTTCTTATTATGTGATACCGATAGAAAAATTATGGCTAAACCAAATTACGATTCATATCATATAGATTACTAACAATTTTTTTCAGATGTAATTTCTCTGTAGGTTCCGGCGAAAAACTGCTTCATCTGCACGCTGTTTTTAAGCTTTTTTCGAAAGAGTAGCCTTAATACGTCAGATTTTTCGTAAATACGTGGAAAAACCTATTAATTTCAAAAAAACCTAATGCATATTGATAGTGGTAGATAGGCATCGAACAAATAAATATGATTGATGGTTATTTTTTACGATAATAATATTTTGTTTCAAATTGCATTATCGCTCTTTGACTTAATAAGAATTACAGCTGTGTCATAGGGCCCGTTTTTTTATGACTTTATTATCTGATTTTCCCTTTTAAAGATCGCAAATTGCCACTAACATTATTATTAAGAGTGTTAACGCCTACAGCATTTCATACAAATTTTCAAGTCATTTTTTTTCGAAATGAATGAACCGAGTTTAATGAAACTTCATACGTATAAGCAAGATACATAGGTCTCAAAAGTTAGTTAAGAACATTTTCAAAATGTCTAATTTAAAAGAAGATAATTGGAAATCTCTGTTTCGATGGAATATTTAAAATCGGATGCATTTAGCTGTAACACTATTTTTCAAAAATGTTCTTAACTAACTTTTGAGACCTATGTATCTTGCTTTTACGTATGAAGTTTAATTAAAATCGGTTCATTCATTTTGAAAAACAAGGACTTCAAAGTTTGTATGAAATGCCGGTTGGCGTTAACGCTCTTAACACATTCGGCAAATTTACCATGTTGACTGTTTATCCGTGTTCATGGTGCTTGCAACAGTGACGAAATATCGGGAACTCAAATACAAGAACAGTAAACATGGTAAATATCCCGTTTGTGTTAATAATAACGCAAATTGCCAGTTTTTAAATTCACATTCATTTGAAAAGCGAATCTAAGCGAGCATAAAAAAATAAAATTAAATTGTACTCGCCACCCGTTCAAACAGGCGCCCCACCCAAAGGCACCTCAGGCGTGCAAAGTAATTTCCTCAGCTCAATATTTCACAGTGCCCACACTAGCGGCATAAATATGAATAATCGACACCGTTCGCTTCGACAATACACATAAATTATTCGAAGCGAAAGCGATAGGGCTCGGTCGGCCCCGCTCCGTTGAGTTAAAGCGTACTCAAAGAGTAGCTATTATGTGCACGATTTATAACTAAATGTATTTGTTTATGAGGCCCGTTTATCTGTTCGACGATTTTAATTGTGGTGTAGAATAAAAGATAGCCCAGGTCATACATCAGGTGAATGGCAGCATCTAGATATATATTTACAACATTATGAAGAGAGGCCGAAGTTGTACCGAGATATTTTATTGGCAGTCATGATAATTGCGATGAGATGTCGCCTTTAAGATGGAAAGACCAGCCCTTTATTAGCTGTGTCTGCTGATGATTTAGCTAATAATTCTGCAGTCAGTAATTTGTGCTTCCATAAAGTGTTTCGAGGATAGTATCTCCCTGAAACCCATAAAAATGATTAAAGTGGATATTCAAACTCAAACTCAGAGCACTCTTGAATTAACAAAACATTTTGAGATCAGTAATAAATTATTACGTTGTCTGAAACTTTGCCCAGGAAGCATTAATGAACAATAATAGATAGACCAACGATCTTGAAAAGGCGACTAGGTCAAACTGAAAGTGGAAAGCGAAGAACCGAGAGTCGATGCAAAACTTGGGAAAGACAAATGACAAAAGTATATCCAGCAGTGGACTTTGACAGGCTGACTTCTCTGAATGAGCAATAGGTAGATAATTTCCAATAAACATAGCCGACACTTTGAGAACAATTTGTCGCACCAAACACCTGCATCGCACGACACAAATTAGACTCACGAACACATGACGAATTCACAACTTCAACCAATTACAGAGCGACACAAACGTCTTTATGACAGCAATTTGTTGTATTCCTAATGTCGGTGACTGTCATTATAATGTGTATAATTTTGTGTCATTATTACAGCCAATTGACACAATTCCTGTAATCAGTGATCGTTAACTATAAGCGAATGAGATTATACTTCAAACACAGTTTGTCCTCTGGTAGTGTTATTAGTTTTATTTGATTCGGTTACATACTTAATATATTGCAAAGGATCATTAACACTAAATCTGATACCTCAAATACCTTCAGTATGAACAATACATTACTTTTCACAGTGTGACGAAGAGTTTTTAAACTTTTTCCATTCAAAATCTAACTAAGAAAATTTACTTAGTGTTATAATCGTGGCAGCTCAGAAGAATCACGAGTATTTAAGGTGATTGCAGTGCAATGTCATTAGTATTCAAGACCATAATCCTCACACCACCACCGATAAAAATATTTTAATGCTCCTACGAAACGAAAAGACCACCCCAGTCTCCCCAAAGACCACACCAAATCAAATCCCAAAATAATTTACAAACTCCACAATTTTGTCAGTTACATAAAGCAATCAATCAAGAAGGATATCAATAAGGAACTTAGCATTTCAGTAGTGGGCATAATAAGGTGCCCCGCTGGGCAACCGGCGCGTTTAACATGTTGGTAACTTTAATGGTGGTAATAAATTATTACGAGGCCCACTCGTTATTATAATAGAGGCGCACCGACATGATAATATAATAGAAGCGTGTGATATGAAAAATGTGTTAGATGTGAGAGTTTACGCCCTTTCCGGTTATCAGGAGAAGCTTTAACAAAATGATGTGAGACTGGTAAGTTATTTTAAGTAGGTTGTATATGTATATCTCATCTAGAGAAGTCCTGACTGACTGACTGACTGATTGACTGACTCATCAACGCCCAGCCCAAACCCTTGGACCTAGAAAGCTGAAATTTTTAACAGAGGTTCCCTTTATAATGTAGACAAGGAATAAGGAAGGAATTTCCGGTAGTAGGTTCCCTTGGGATATTTACCGACATCCACGCGGATTTAATATTATTATATAATTGTTATGTATTTTGGTGGCCAACGAAGATGTCAATACTATCCTGTGATCTACGGCTGATTCAATGGAAACACGAGGACAAAAAAGCAAACCTTTAAACCCATCACCCGGTTGAATACACCAGTGGTAACATGGTTAGATGAAAACAAGTAGATTTTTAGATTTTTGGTTTTTGATTTTTTTTTTGTTTTTTTTTTATTTTTTTTTTATTTTTTTTACATCCTTTCAGCATGCCTGGATACTTGAGTTGCTCTCGTTATTGAATGAAAAACACAAATATTAATTTATGATCTACATATCATAGATAGAAAACAGCCTAAAATTACAGTCCATACAGTTAAACCCATACGTATATAAAATGTTATTTACAAACATTCTACAAACAAATTTACAAATATTAGCGGGACAATGTTAATAACAGTGTTATTACCAAGTTATTGGCTTCATAAAAGCAGCTTACTAACATTTGGGTCACTTGTAGACCAGGTGCCATTTATTTACGTTTATTGAGATTAATTTGTTGTTTGACTAAAGTTCAAACCTGTTGGGTTTCGTCTAGTTCGTAACCGGATTACGGGTTCATATCAATTACTACTATGAAACTAGTCGAAATAATTATGATACCGTCTATGACATAAATTTCTGCCATTTTCAAAATGGCGACAATATGCTTGAAGATTACATGTATCTCATAAGTAAGTTGGTGGTTTGTTGCTTGACACTATATACTCTGTTCATTTTATGATGCAAGATATCAATCTGCCTAGCCTTTTCCCAACTATGTTGGGGTCGGTTTCCAGTCTAACCGAAAACTGAATACCAGTATTTTACATGGAGCGACTGCCTTTCTGACCTCCACAACCCAGTACTGGGTAATACAATACCCCATGGTAAGACTGGTTGTCAGACTTTCGGGCTTTGACGACCCGTAACGACTGTCAAAGATCCACGGATGACAGCCGGGACCAACGGCTTAACGTGCTTTCCGAGGCACGGAGGAGTCTCGGTATGTAAAGATGGTCACCCATCCACGGACCAACCTCGGCAAGCGTAGCTTAACCTGATGGATCGACCTGTGCGGCTGTTATTACTTAGCCACGAGCTGCAAGATATGACGCTGTCAAATTATGAATATTGAAATTAGGTTTCCGATCATTATTTTAATTTAATTCTAAATTATGTTGACGATGACATATCGTCACTTAAACGTAGAAATTGTAAAAGGTTGAAGAATAACCACAATCCAAGGCACAAATATAATTATGAAAACCTTAGTTACAATGCCGACAGGATTTTTCCATTCTTAGTGTTTTATTATCTTAGGTATAGGTGGTCTGGTCTGTCAGTTAGTATTGATGGCCACCTGCAGAAAACGTCGTTAAATTACCAACAACAAGCGAGTTCTAGGAAATTGATTTAAGTTAACGTCTTGAGACTCGTAAAATAAACTAGTCAGGAAATAACATTGCAGAAACTGAACTGAAAATTATTTGTACTAAAATTTTCATAAAACATGGTGTTAAATAATAACCAAAGAAACGATAAATGGACTAGAATACTAGGGAAATACAATATGGCATGGAAGAGGGACAGAGGCTTGTAAAAAAATATCGATGTATCGATATATCGATATAAAATATAAAGTATCGAAAATAGAAAAAATAAGTTATATTTCGAAAAGCAAGACTATTATCACTACTGACTTAAACCGCTGGAATTCAGAGCCGTAAGAAACTAGACTTATTTTTATCAATGTTTTATTAATTTATGATTGAACATCAGAAATGATGTTTCTGGTTTGGTATTTTTATGAATAAAAACAAGCAGAATTTCATTAATTAAAATTATTTTTCAGAAAATTTCACTGATATATCGATTTTTTTTTCCGATATATTTATTTATTTATTTAACACTTCAAGCACAGATGTACAGAGGCGGAGTTATTGCCATAGGCATTTTCTACCAGTCAACCTTTCAATATATCGATGTCGATACGATATAAATCGATACTTTTTGGCACTTCTTTCATCTTCTACAAAGGGAGTGAATACAGAGATGATGGCTGATGACCCAAAATAAATTATATTATGGATCCAGGTCAAAAAGACGATGACTCAAATCTAATTAGGAATAGAGAACATTAATTACATAATTATTAACACAAACGGGATATTTACCATGTTTACTGTTATTATATTTGAGTTCCCGATATTTCGGCACTATTGCAAGCACATGATCACAGATATACGGAACTCAAATATAATAACAGTAAACATGGTAAATATCTCGTTTGTGTTAATAATAATATTAGTGACCATGACAGTTTAAAAACTTACATATTTTTCAACCCATATTTTGTCACCACATCTCAAACCATTTCTAAAAATATGAGTGCCTAGTTTAATTACATCAGAACTATGCATCTTTCACGCCTAGTTGGCATGAACAGAGGTGTTTAATAGATTGTCAATCGTCGCCACATTGTTGGCAGTTGATGGGCATTGCGCCGGCAGTAAATGCCAAAATGCCGAAAGACAGGTGACAAGTACAGTTCATGATGATGTATGGACAGGTTTATTGTTTTAACTAACTGGGAATATAGCTCCAGATGATTGATATTTTATATTTTATCTACACCCATGCTATAAATTCTCTATAAAAGTTTCTGAAACAGTTAGCTTATTGCCAACATTAAAACAGCCAGTGTCATAGTAACCATGGTAACCATAATAGCATCCAAACGGGTGCTTTAATGTTGTACTGAATTTCATAATGCAACTCGTTTTCAAAAAAAAAACCGGTCAAGTGCGAATCGGACTCGCGCACGAAGGGTTCCGTATCATATTATATGTTTAACAATGGCAAAGATAACTTTTTACTTATTTTATAATGATACTGTGAATTACAAGGTTATTTTTGCAGTTGCAGAAAATCACCCATGTTTAAACAAAATACATTATGAATCGCCGTTTTCAGTATTGTTGCTTAAATACAGTATTTATGGTACCTACATGGTATAAAGAAGTTTCAAATTCCTAATTTGTTGAATTGTTGCGCTAGAGCTCGTACAAAAATGATCTAAAATTTACAACTTTTGCGGCCCCCTATTTCTTAATTTTAGAAGATAAAAAAAATGTGTTTCTACTCTACTCAATGAGTTCTAGACGATGACACCCCACATGCTAGATTATTATTTTTTTTTTTTTCAAAATAAAAAGTTTATTGTATGGGGACCGACCCCTTAAATTTTTAACTTTGCTTTATTTTTATTATTTGTTGTTATAGCCGTAATAGACAGCGGAGGCTTAGTAAGTTTGAACTGGACTGTACGTGGTTGTCTGATTTCATGGATTTTAATTTTCTTGCGCGGAACCCTAATTATTTTTCTATAATAAAAATAGCCTTAGTTACTCCTTAAAACATCAGCTATATGCCGTCAAAATCGGTGAAAATTCGTTTGGCAAGTTTCCTAACTTGACTCAAAGTACCATTTTTTTAATCGGACTGCACTTTAAAATTCTTCTATACAAACTTTAACATCCCTAAACCTCATTTGAGGCGTAGTTTTGAAAAACGAATAATGACAAACATTATTACTTACTTATGCAAGTATTTGTGCTAAGTTTAAGTTCATTAACCAAATTAATAAGATTTTTCATATAAACTGTATCTCTGTTTTCACGAACACAGATAAAGAATTTCAAAAATCGTCTGGTATGTTTCCATAACTTGACTCAAACATTATTTACACCAATTTTAGAGTTAATCAAGCCCCCAATAAAATCCTCTGCTATAAAATGAACTTTTCACCCCTTAGGGATAGATTTTTGGAAAACCCTGATACACGTTAGTCTTCATTTTTGGTCTCAAGTATAAAAACTGAGTTTTGAGTTAATCGGACCGCGTGTTAAAATTCCTCCATACAAACTTTGACACCCCTAATCCCTCTTTAGGGGGTAGTTTAGGAAAACTCAAAATGATAAACTTTATAATTTACTTAGATGAATATTCGTGCTAAGTTTCAAGTCTATTAACTCAAGGGATAGGATTTTTCATACAAACCTTCATCCCCTATTTTACACCCTTAGGGATGGAATTTCCAAAAATCCTTCCTTAGTGGATGTTTACACTATATAAGGTATCTATGTGCAAAATTTCAAGTCTCTAGGTCCATTGGTTTGGGCTGTACGTTGATATATTAGTCAGTGACTCAGTCAGGACTTTGATTTTTTTATATATATAGATTTACCATGTTATTTTAAGACCACAGACTTCTTATAGGTTTTCCTGTAATTTACAGGTATAGAAGTATTTTCTATATTTTTTTCAAAATTTTAAGCTCAGTAGTTTCGGAGATAAGGGGGGGGAATGGTCAATTTTCGTCTGTTTTCTTAAATAACTTTAAAACAATATATTTTAAAATTATAAAAAAAATATATTTGAGACCCTCATAGTAAGCCCTTTTATTTGATATGTCACACGGTACAGTTTACAAAACTTTTTTTTTTAATTTTCTTATTTTCCCCCTAAAAGTGACTCTCATATTCAAAATTCATATATTTATTTTAGCTGTACGTGTTTGGGTCACAGAAATCCATATGTGTACCAAATTTTAACTTAATCGGTCCATTATATTCGGAGCAAATTGGCTGTGACAGACGGACAGACAGACAGACACACGAGTGATTCTATAAGGGTTCCGTTTTTTCCTTTTGAGGTACGGAACCCTAAAAAGAACATTGTAATGCACGCGCGTTTCACTACAACAGCGCCGTAATTTAAAAAAAGAACTTATTCGAATTCACGTCGTATACTATGACGCCAGCCGCCATGTTCGATACGAGTATTAGTATTGCAAAAAACTGTTTCAGAACCTTTTATAGAGGATTGATAACATGGATGTAGATAAAGTCTTGTATGCAACTGTACATAATTAGGTATTAAAACCCACATACGTGTTTTAATACCCCTTATTATACGTCAGTTGCATAAATAACTATTATATTGTTTAGTGTAATTATCATTAAAAGACTTACTCTTTGTTAAATA
Source organism: Cosmia trapezina (assembly GCA_905163495.3). NCBI lineage: Eukaryota > Metazoa > Arthropoda > Insecta > Lepidoptera > Noctuidae > Cosmia > Cosmia trapezina. The sequence goes on from LR991025.1 coordinate 2,049,384, forward strand.
TATTTTCAGACTCTCGATTGTTTTAAAAAATAAAACCGGTCAAGAGCAACTCAGACTCGCGCACCGAGGGTTCCGTTCCGATTTCTGAAAAAGCGTGCTACTTAGAAACATCGTTTTATTTTTCCTGTAATCTTTCCATAAACTTCTACCACATAGAATAATTTCAGATTTTTCTCTTTGCAAACTTTGGAGATAAAGCGGGGGGAAACGGTATTTTTTTTTACATTTTTCATCAAAAGTTGAAAACTATGCAACCTAAAAAAAGAAAAAAGTGTTTGAGAATGTGCAAATAGCGCTCTTTCATATGATACCCCACATGCCTTAGTAGCACTCTCTTTGAATTTTTAAGGCCCCCTTTCAGTCCCTGTTGCAAAAAAATATATAAATATTTTTATTTCTTTCTTATTTGCAAAATAGTTCGGTATACATCATCTAAAACTGTTCCAAATTTCAAGTTGATAGCATTAGTAGTTCTTGAGATATCCAGCTGTGACAGACAGACAGACAGACAGACGGACAGACAGGCAGACAGACAGACAGACAGACAGACAGACTGAGCCATAAGGGTTCCTTTTTTACCATTTTGGTACGGAACCCCAATTAACAAACTTGGACATCATAAACTCTTTTTAATTTTTTTTATTTTTTTTTGAAAAATTGTGTCATTGGTCAGTCATAGTTCTCTTTTTGTGTAGAAAGAACATATTTTGCTCAACTGTTTTTGTAATTGCTTTTTGTAAATAATTTAAATTTCAAGCGAAACTTCATATAGGCCATTTTGGTAGAGTAGTAAAAAGAATTACTTTCTATTGATCTAACTATCTATTTCATTATCATATTCACTCTTTCTTACACTTTACACAACGTAATTGTGTCCATAACTATTTTGAGAATCAAACTGAACATTACCTTCGCAGTCACCCAACCAACTTACTACATCAACATTACAAAAGCAAGTAATCACGCAATATCTAATCTTATAAGCGCGATGACTTACAGTTCGTAACATAAGGAGTCATTAGGAGGAGTGGCTGATCCATCATCCTGTCAGGATCCCGCTCCCGTGTGACTTGGAGCCATTAGTGTCTTCATTCTGTGGCTGCTTTAATTACTTGTTTAGACACAAGTCGACGATGAGCTGAAAAATTTAAGTACTTTGGTGATTGTTTTAAATTTTGCAAGAATTCTTAACGTTTTTGGAATTTTTGAAGAACTAACATAGATAGCAACACGGGTGGAAGCAAATATCACAAAGTGTGAATAAAATAAGCAATTTGAATTGAACCAATTCACATTTCTATGCTGAAAATCGAACTTACAGCTATTAATACAGAAGAAATTTACCCATTGCACCCTTTATAATGGAATTCAACATAAAAATTGAATCCAAGCGCGACTCCAAGCAAAAACACGTTAAATTAACCACCACGCTATTCGTGTAAAATATCTACATTGCCATCTATACCCCGACATGGAAACCCCTGATATCAATCTACCAATATTGCTGATTTAAAATAAGAATCAACCGATCGATCACGATCTAAGCTTCATAAAGTCGTTTTATCGAACACCGAGGTAAACTTGCCAATAAATAATACTATATCTAGCCTAAGTCAATATAAATCACATATTAATACCAGATATAATAAGATTAGTATGATTTCTCCGACAGATATTGATTGCCTAGCAAATAGATGGGGGGGGTAGATTAGATATTGTTAATGCACTTATTAGTGCTAATGATCGTGTGAGTCATTATTCTGATGATCTCTGAACTTTAGATGTAAAGGGTGAAGTTACATTGATGAAAGATAGTGCGAATGAGTGTGGATATCGTTTTTAACAGTACTGACGAAGATAGCAACAGTACTTACCTACAGTATATGCTCATTGATGAAGTCGACCCATTGTTAATTTTGAGTTCATTCTATATAAAAATTTTATCTTCTGATTTATTTATTTATTACATCCTGACATAAACAGCATCTTATCCTGTAATTACCGTAACTACATAATTATCTGTACTTACATTTCCTTCCAAATTGTTCGAAGTAGCCAATTTAGTATCGCATAAACTGCAGACAAAAATATCGGAGACAGCTATCTGATCAAAGTGACCTCCCATAATTCTGCAACACGATATTATCGTTAAAGGTTATCAAAACCTCTATAAAACTTATCTTTGTAAAAAAATTAAGTAATTTAACATTTTACTTTCTCACTCGACTCAAAAGACCAAAATTACACGTTGAGTGTCATTAACCAAATGTCACGAACGATTGTCTCAAAGTGACATTAAAGAAAGCTACTTGGTAACGTGTCATTATAAAGATATAAGGGGCCAAGTTGACAACTTGGTTACAATAAAAATGAGTTTTGACGTTGACAAATTGCTGGCAGAGGGCGCCCCGGGCGGCCTGTTAATGTCGCTGGTGCGACTACAGTGTATTCGGGGTTGGGAAAATTGTGGAAATATATTTTTCTGCTTGGATTTCTAAGTGTGAAAAATTTACAAAGATTATACATTTTTTTTTCAGTAATGGGCATTCTCACACACATTATGGCTCGGCACAATGTATTATCTAGACTCTAGAAGAATCTAACTCGTCTCCGGTATATCACTCAGGTCTATTTCGTGTCATTACTCAGTGCAGGTTATGGATTCACATTAGTATTTATTTATTTATATATACTTTATTGTACACCACGAAAATACATTAAAAAAAAACATATACATACACTGCAAAACATACAATGAGCGGCCTTATCGCTTTCCGCGATCTCTTCCAGGCAACCTTAGGATGGACAGTGATTTACCTGGATATGAAATGGGGCTGTTGTTGGTGCTAATATTAAGTACCTACTTACACAATATTATACTAAAATAGATACATACACATCCTGAATAAGTATGTATTATTTAGGATGTGTATGTATCATAAATACATACATACCTACTAAATATTGTATGTATGTATTTTTCTACGTAAAAAGTTTACGTAATCAGAAGATAAGAGAAGAGTTAGAATAGTGTAATTTGATACCATTAGAATAGTGTAATTTGATACCATTAGAATAGTGTAATTTGATACCATTTAGCCACTAGAGAATCAATACCATTATCAAACTACAATCAAACTCATTACCAATCATATTAATCGCTATGAAACATGAGCATGCTATAATTTTCGCAAAATCCAGCTTTTATATTTAATTTTCCACTTTAAAATTGATGTTTAATAATTAATATGTTGACCTTAATGTATGAAGTCATTAATTCATGTTTTATGATGTCAATTTATTATTTTAATGTCATGTTGGTACGAAAAATTGGTAAATTATTAATTATTAAAATTTACGTTTTAATGAGCATTTCAACATTTGATTTTATCAGCAGCAAGTTTTACTCAACAAGCAGATTGAAGAAACTAAACTGTTGGGAAGCTAGTTTTTATAATAAAACTTAAGAAAAATCTATATGAATAAAAAGAGAAGTTCTGACTGTCTGACTCATCAACGCCCAGCCCAAACCCTTGGACCTAGAAAACTGAAAATTTGCACAGAGGTTCCCTTTATAATGTAGACAAGGAATAAGGAAGGATTTCTCGGTAGTACGTTCCCGTGGGATAGTTTCCGATATCCACGCGGGCGAAGCCGCGGGCAAGAGCTAGTATATTATTATTACTGCGGTGGATCCATTTTATTACATTACAAGTTATAGTGTCTGACCACCTGACCCGTCTGACTGACTGCGTTGTACTCTATACTGATCATTGATTGGCATTTACTGGGTTCTGTGTGTTTTTAGGGTTCCGTACCAAAATGGTAAAAAAGGAACCCTTATGGTGTCACTCAGTCTGTCTGTCTGTCTTTCTGTCTGTCACAGCTGGATATCTCAAGAACTACTAATGCTATCAACTTGAAATTGAGAATTGTTTTAGATGACGTTGACCCAACTATTTTGCAAATAAGAAAGGAATTAAAATATTTATATTTTTTTGCAACAGGACTGAAAGGGGGTCTTAAAAAATCAAAGTGGGGCTACTAGAGAATGTGGGGTATCATATGAAAGAGCGCTGTTTGCACATTCTCAAACATTTTTTTTCTTTTTTAGGGTTCCGTACCTCAAAAGGAAAAAACGGAACCCTTATAGGATCACTCGTGTGTCTGTCTGTCTGTCTGTCTGTCTGTCCGTCTGTCCGTCTGTCACAGCCAATTTGCTCCGAATCTAATGAACCGATTAAGTTGAAACTTGGTACACATATATATTTTGGTAACCCAAACACGGACATGTAACGTAAATAAATGAATTTTGAATATAGGGGTCCCTTTTGGGGGGAAAATAAGTACAATTAAAAAAAAAGTTTTGCAAACTGCACCGTGTGACATATCAAATGAAAGGTCTTACTGTGAGGGTCTCAAATATATTTTTTTAATAATTTTAAAATAAATTGTTTTGAAGTTATATAAGAAAATAGACGAAAATTGACCATTCCCCCCCCCCTTATCTCCGAAACTACTGAGCCTAAAATTTTGAAAAAAATACAGAAAATAGTTCTATACCTATAGATAACAGGAAAACCTATAAGAAGTTTATGGTCTTGTAAATCTATATATATAAAATTAAAAGTCCTGACTGACTCATTGACTGATAATAATTAACTCACAGTCCAAACCACTGGACCTAGAGACATGAAATTTTGAACATATATACCTTATATAATGTAAACATCTACTAAGGAACCATTTTTGGAAATTCCATTCCTAAGGGAATAAAATAGGGGATGAAAGTTCGTATGAAAAATCTTATCTCTTGAGTTATTAGACTTGAAACTTAGCACAAATATTCATCTAAGTTCAGTATAAAATTAATCATTTTTAGTTTTGCTAAACTACCCCCTTTTTTGTGGATGGGAAATCATCAAATGACTTCTCGTTCTCTGGGTGGAGCGGAAGGGCGTGTCATACTTTTACTGACTAAAACCCACCCGTGTTCCTTCAGTTGCCTATGGCAGGGCCACGGTATCTCTTTCGAACATCCCGCGACCCCAGGAGACGGTATTGGTGGGTGTCAAAGTTTTTATAGAGGAATTTTGGAACACGCGGTCCGATTTACTCAAAACTCAGATTTTGTACTTGAGACCGAAAATGAAGACTAACTAACGTGTATCAGGGTTTTCCAAAAATCTACCCCTAAGGGGTGAAAAGTGGTAGTAAATTTTACAGCGGAAGATTTTATTGGGGATTGATTAACTTGAAAATTGGTGTAAATAATGTTTGAGACAAGTTATGGAAACATCCCAGACGATTTTTGAAATTCTACCCCTGTGGGCGTGGAAACAGGGATACAGTTTAAATGAAAAATCTTATTAATTTGGTTAATGAACTTGAAACTTAGCACAAATACTTGCTTATGTAAGTAATAAAGTTTGTCATTATTAGTTTTTCAAAACTACCCTTCAAATGGGGTTTAGGGATGTTAAAGTTTGTATGCAAGAATTTTAAAGCGCAGTCCGATTAACTCGAAACTCAGTATTTATACTTTTGATGTAAAATAAACAATAATAAGAAAATTAAAACCCATGAAATCAGACATCCAGGCGGGCGAAGCCGCGGGCAGTCTAGGTAGTATCTCATTATTGTGCGTACAAACTTACTAAGCCTCCGCTGTCCGTCCGTCCGTCTGTCCGTCTGTCACAGGGCTGTATCTCACGAACCTTAATAGGTAGACAGTTGAAATTTTCACAGATTGTGTATTTCTATTACGACTATAACAATAAATAATAAAAAGAAAGTAGGTAAAGTTAAAATTGAAGGGGGCGGTCCCCATACAAAACTTTTCATTTTGAAAAAAAAAAATAACCTGTGTGTGGGGTGTTATTGTCTAGAACCCATCGAGTAGAGTACAAAGATACTTTTATTTTTTTATCTTCTAAAATGAAGAAACAGGGGGCCGTAAAAGTTGTCAATTTTATACCATTTTTGTACGAGCTCTATTATAATGTACCTTATACGGTATTTAATCAACAAATACTAAAAACGGCGATTCATAAGGTATTTTTTTTTTAAATATGGTCGATTTTCTGCAACTGCAAAAATAACCTTGTAATTTAAGTATCATTATGAAATACAAAGTTATCTTTGCGATTGTTAAACATTATAATATGGTACGGAACCCTTTGTGTGCGAGTCCGTCTCGCACTTGGCCGGTTTTTTTTAGGCCGCATAGTTTTCGACTTTTGATGAAAAATGTAAAAAAAATACCGTTCCCCCTCTTATCTCCGAAGTTTGCAAAGAAAAAAATAGGAAATTATTCTATGTGATAGAAGTTTATGTAAAGATTACAGGAAAAATAAAACGATGTCTCTAAATAGCACACTTTTTCAGAAATCGGAACGGAACCCTCGGTGCGTGAGTCTGACTCGCTCTTGACCGGTTTTTTTAAAGTTGCTAATCCAAAATAAACGTATAAACGACAATCTTTGTATTGTCACTGCATTTTCTGCATTCTTACTATCGCGTTAACATACTATGTAAGTTACTTAACTTCATGTTCCTACCAACACGTATGCATCTATGACTAAAGCTACTCTTTTAGCTCATCTCTCGCTTCCTCCTCACACACGCTCATCTGCGTCCGTTACAAAGGCATCGTAGCCATTAGTAGCGTTCATCAATACAAGCGCGCATCGGTCATGCCGTGACTAGATAATGATTGAAAGAAGCTTCTAACAAGTTTGATCTTCTTGTATCTGATGAATAAGTGTTGTGTTTTTTTTTTATTTTGTGACTTTCGGATTTGTAAATTTATTTCGATATTTTTTTTTTCTAACTATTTAGTTAGTTCTTTATCATAAACTACAACCGACTTGATGGATGTGACCTACATACAGAGTGTCCTGTAATTAATGGATAAGCTCTAAAGAGGTCATTGTACTTTTCATTATACACAACTTTTACTAAGGGACCAAACCTGAAATAACGAAAAAAAAATCTGCTGTTCCCTATATTTTGAGGATCTATGCAAACATAAAATAAATGTAACATAAAAAAAAACAGGTGTTCCCACACCTGTTTTTTTTTTTCAAAATGATGAGAACAATGACCCATTAAGAGGTTCTCGATTAATTACGGGACACCATGTATATATTTTCTTAAAACGCGATATCATAACAGAGAAAATAATAATTATTGTGTCAATATGTCATGTTCCTCCATTCACACCAAAGAATATAATCTAAATTCCAACGTTATCAGTCCTTACGAAAGGCCTGTAAAATTAACATTATAGCAATAAATTTTATATTAAACCGACGCCGATAATGCTCATATAAATGTCTAGTAGGGATTAAATATAAATATATAGGCAAGGATAACAGTATACTTCAATGCCATTGGGTTCAGAGAATATTTTAGAGACTTAAAATAAATAGTTTTCGATATTCAAGTAACTTTTTGTCACTTTTTCTATCAACAATATTTCTGAATTTTCATAATGTATTGCACATTGGTCTTCACAACCAAGTGATTAATTATAGCAAAGACAGTAAACCTGCAATAAAAATCATTAGCCAAAAAAATATTCAGCTTATTCAAAAAACAAAAACTACAACCCGCCAAGAAAATGAAAGAGCGCGAACTAAAGGTACAATTCTCAAGGCGCCAAGTGCAACCACCTCTCAAATCTGACAAGAGCATGAATAAATCATAACCGTTCTCTGTAATAAAGTAGCCATGTTTATCCGAACATTCATTTATCACCGTTTTGCCAGCCTACTATAAACTGACCCTTCAGAATTTGGCCCTTCGTTCCACGTACAGGTCTTGCTGGCTGGTCCATCGGCATTCATGATTGCAGCAGTCATCAATCAACCAAGTCAGTTAGAATGATGGTCGGTATATTGCGTAATGTGTTTGAAGAATGTTTATTTGTAAGCTTTTTGTAAGTTTTTTCAAGTTGTTTTTGTTGATTAATAGCTTGATGGATGGACCTCAAGGATGGGATTGCGTTTTAATTGCTGAAGTCATTTTGTTTAGGAAGATTAGTGTTTGTGGTGTTTTTAGTTCGATGTGTTGAGACTAATATAGAACAAGTGAAAAATCGTTCTGGCCATACATACAAATATTGAGCAGGATGAAACATAAAAATAAGAACGCTGGAGTCAGCCGTTATCAAAAAAGATCTGCAATAAATTGCTCAGGAAAGGAAGTAAATGAAGATCTGTGTAGTGATGAACTTGCTAATTAACACACAACTAGTTCCAGTAAAGCAAAGCGGATTTAAGAAATCGTCTGAGAAAATGCAAACATCCCGAAAACGCAACATATTGATGATGAATGTGATGAGATTCGAAATTCTGCACACATCGATGAATAAAATGGAATTTACGAAAACAAATATGACGTTATTAAATTGACAGCTTTGCAGATGCCAAGAAACTTGAATATTTCATCGCTTCTGTGAACAAATGTGTCGATGTGCATTTGATAAACGTTGACAGTAATATAATTCGAAATGACACGTTGGAAGAATATCAATGTTTTTCTTGGAATTGAGGGTGCTTAATTTGTGGTGATGTGAGTGAGCTTATTTTTTACTTCAACTTAAAGAGTACGATTACCTGCAATGTTTTCTAGAAATTGCTTCATATCATAGTTGCAAATACGTAAAGTAATGTGAATTACTTCATAGCTAATCTATTAAGGTATTTAAAAATATGAATTTTATAACACGGAAACCTTTATTAAAGTACATCTTATAGATATAGTAGGATTTACGCAATATGCTAAAAATATATGAAAAACTACAAAACATAATATTATTCACATCAATTCTAATTATATTCTTACCAAAAATATGAAATTGTACCTCATTTTGAATGAACCACATAAAAATAAATTTAAAGGCACGTTTATATCAATGGCATTGAAAAACGTTGAAAGGTTGACAATAAAACAATCATCAATCCAATTTATACTTAACGTCATCGTTTGAAATTGGATCAATTTTAATCAATTTATCAAAATGATTCATTATCATTGGTTACGTCGATAATGTATGACCTGAATGCATTATCTAGATTAGCTTTTATTAGTTATATATGGATGATATCATTTGTGGGTGATTTATGAGAGTAATTTTCGAATGTCTGCGCTAAAGATAATTCTACATCCGTGCTACGACGTTCATGATGTAGTGTGGTGAAAGTAAAGTTGAAATTATTACCCAAGTCCAAGATATTAGTCTACATTTCCTACTAAATTAATTTAAAATCAAGATTTTAGTAAAGTTTAATCTGTTCACACACGAAATCTACTTCCCTCTTCTAGAAATGTTTGATATACATTAAATTGTTATCGTCATTTTCATCATTATCTTTGGCTTTGAAAAATTAAAAAGTATTTTCAAAGAATGTTTGTTATATCATCCTATTTCAAAGGATACAAGATCGTCAATATGTGAAAATAAATTAACAGGTAACATTGCGCATGATACCGTAAAAATCTGCCTAGCCTTTTCCCAACTATGTTGGGGTCGGCTTCCAGTCTAACCGGATGCAGCTGAATACCAGTATTTTACATGGAGCGACTGCCTGTCTGACCTCCACAACCCAGTAACTGGGTAATACGATACCCCTTGGTAAGACTGGTTGTCAGACTTTCGGGCTTCTGACGACCCGTAACGACTGTCAAAGATCCACGAATAACAGCCGGGACCAACGGCTTAACGTGCTTTCCGAGGCACGGAGGAATCTCGATATGTAAAGATGGTCACCCATCCACTGACCAACCCCGGCAAGCGTAGCTTAACCTGACGGATCGACCCGTGCGGCTGTTATTACTTAGCCACGAGCTCCTCGCATGATACCGTAATGAACATATTTTATTTTTAAGAGTATTAGGTATTTGATAAAATTTCCTTAAAATAGCAAGCGTTGTAAATCAATCTGCCTAGCCTTTTCAATCTGCCTAGCCTTTTCCCAACTATGTTGGGGTCGGCTTCCAGTCTAACCGGATGCAGCTGAATACCAGTATTTTACATGGAGCGACTGCCTATCTGACCTCCACAACCCAGTAACTGGGTAATACGATACCCCTTGGTAAGACTGGTTGTCAGACTTTCGGGCTTCTGACGACCCGTAACGACTGTCAAAGATCCACGAATAACAGCCGGGACCAACGGCTTAACGTGCTTTCCGAGGCACGGAGGTATCTCGATATGTAAAGATGGTCACCCATCCACTGACCAACCCCGGCAAGCGTAGCTTAACCTGACGGATCGACCCGTGCGGCTGTTATTACTTAGCCACGAGCTTTGTAAATGTAATCTATTTATACTTAAATCAATCACGATGCTTTAATAAACCTTAGTATCAAGGTAAGCTTTCCTGTTTTCTAAGAAATTTTATTATATGATTTTTATATAGTATAAAAAAATAAGTCAATAATCAAAATAAAACAATTAAGTCATTTAATAAAATTAAAATTATTTTTTTTTTTTAAATTCTATTTTAATAATTTTAAAAATAAGCTAAAATAAGTTAAAAATATAATATCTTAAACTAACTAAAACTAATAAAAAACTAAAATATGGCGTCGAAAAATTCCTCCGCATCGCTGTCGACTGGTAGAGTACCCAAGAGACTGGCGGCATTGCCACGTTGTATGGCAATGCTAATCCTCTGGCCAAGGTAAAAGCCAGCCTTTGGGTTGACTTTGATTAAATTTGGGTTTCCCAAAATGATATCCAAGTTTCTTGTTTTGTTGAATAATTTTAGTAACACTTGTGTCTATAAAGTAAATTATTATGCTTGATAGAAGGATTCTGAAGTAACCTTTTTAGAATCACGACTTTTGACTGCGTGGGAAGTTCTTCAGCTTAACATTAATTTGAATGAAATCGCCATAAAAGTTGTTGGCAGGAGTACCTTGTAAGCATTCACGACTTTACTATTCATGTCAGAATAGGTACGTTTCTTATCGAAATAAGGTGCTACAACAAAGTTGTACAGCTGTATTTACTAAAGTAAGTTTTTATTTGTTTTATGAAAAATATGAAAAGTACGAAAAATAAGCCTACTGCAGGATCCTCCTGCCATATTTTTCGACACGTGATTTTATATTTACAAATAATCATCAATTTAGCACCAATTTGCTATCCATAGCAGACGTATTTCGTTTATAGTCTACGTTATTCCTCTTTATTTTATGACTGCAATTTAGTATTCAATCATGTTAATTTACGTAAAATCTGACTGGAAAATAAAACATAATGATTTAACGATCTCTTTGAATTTCATAATTGACTGGTCCAACTTCAAAATTTTCTAAAACACACTATTACATCCGAGCTATCAAAAGCCCAACACTAAAAACATGAAGACAGAAAAAGACAGACAACACTATCATTAGAGAGATGGATCCAAATCCAACCTTATCGCATTCGAATAGAGTATAAATTAGATTATCAAAGGAAGAAGTATCAAGTAATTACTCACGGCCGGCGGCGTGATACCGATTGACTTTGATAAAACGCCCCAACCTACTTGTTTAACACGATTTATTACCTGCAAGCCACGAGAGAGGGCCTGGACGGCCGTCGCAGAGAATCTAGAATTTTTATTAGATGTTGGAGGCGATAATGCCGTGAGGTGATAACTTGAAGACATGAGAAATATCTGAGGGTTTATTAGTTGTCATGTTTGAAGGATTGCTTGTGTATGGATCGTCATCTTGCATCTTTGTTAGCTGTTGGATGTGCCAGAGAGATGCTTGATGGTACCTATGGCTGATACGGTAGAAAATGTCTTATTTGTCGATGCTTCTTCTCAGGGAAATAATAATGGAAGTACAAAATTATGTCAAATAATAAAGTGGGATTTTGGAATGGAATAATAATCCAGAAGAGGCTGAACACAGGGATGTTACAGAATCGATTACAAATAAGGCAAACAACATTTACTTTTGTAGAATCCAACTCTCCTCAAACTTCAATATTTCATAATCCAATGCGCAACTAAGGGTGCAAAACCATGACATAATGAATATTGTCACAATCACAATCAGAATCTTCCGTCGACGCTCGCGCATGTCATGCCACAATCTTCCATCGACGCTCGCGCAGGTCATGCCACAAGTACCACTTTTGATTAACCCTACAATTAACCCTAGAAATCTATTTCCATTTTAACATCAATTGATATTGATTCCTCTTGACATATCGATCAACTCGGTGGAACGTAACATTTCAATATTGTAGATCGAATGATTTTTGCCCCGAACGTTAACGATAATATCATCAATATAAGCTGGGTGGTCGTACACAATAATAATTATTGTGTTGTATTATGACTGTGAATAATATCAAAAGGAATAGCAATTAAAATGTAACGCTTCATTAATTTGGGAAAAAATTAAAGGTCAGATGATACAGATGTTTTGTGCGTCAAAGATGGTTAATAGAATGTAATCAATGGCTAATGTGTTTACGGGTTAGGTAAAAAATGTATTGGTTAGTGAGCTTTTTGCCCCAGGTGATTCTGTTTGTGTTAAGAGTGTGAATCGATAATCATCATTATATTTTAATATTATTATGGTTGTTTTTATGTGACTGAATAGAAGGAAAATAAACAATGTATTTGGTGCTTCATTATTATTATTTGATTAAAGTAACAACTTTTTTGTTGCACCATTATTTATCAAATTAATATTTATTTAAATCCCTTATTTCATGTCGTCGTTAGCAATCATCTTTATTGCAATTGCTTTTAAACTCTTTCATAGTAAGTTAGAGCTGCTTTGACGCTATTTTCAGTAGATGCTAAAATATCTTTTGTAATTTTGTGATCAATATTGTATTATTTTCCATTACGGAATTGTAAATTCACATTTCTACAAAGGTACTAATAAAAATAAACTGCCTCATCCACCACACATTCTGTCTAAATTGTTTCCCACTCCTCGGGCCTCACAGCGCGATGATCTATCAACTTGTCTTCACAAGATTAATGCGTGCAGATGATTGACGATTCGCGTTGTCGGCGTGCCTCTAATGGTACGTATGGCCAATGTTTGGAGCTTGGCAGTTGGTGACAGATGTTGGTTTACCAACACTCTTCTGTATTTTCACACCCGTTTTCTTTCGACCGTGCGTAGAATTTTAAGCAGTATAAGCTTGGGACTATACTCACGTTCGGGTGGTCCACATTCTCCAATCCTATGTCCGTTGTGAAAGTGAGGGAAAGTATATCTGGATAAGGACACAGCAAGTCATATCCGCAGTAAAGTTTTATTAGTCCTATAAAATAAAGTATAATGTTATGACTGGCCAATGGAATGTCTCTAGAATGGCAGATGTTGGACATTGTAATTTTTATTGTCATCAAATAATTGTCTTTGAAGAAATGATGTACAGTTGACAATCCTGTGTAAAATTACTACGAATATTAACTGACAAACAGCTAATTCACACTGCTGTCGAAATTTTGTTTTCACTTCAGTCTCACATAAAATCTGTTTGGGTGGTCTTCATTATGATGTCAATAAACATATCTTCAACACAAACTATCTTGTTGGTCTTGAGTCAATCGATTTTATGCCATTTTTAGCACCAGATACAATATCGTATTATTTCCTTGTGTGGGCAGCAGGACAAAAATCAATTCACAAATTCCAATTTGGAGCAAAACTTTATACGAATGCTGAGATAAAACTGAAACATGTCCGCTTTGCACAAACATTGGTCAGTAACAATCAACCAACAAAAAAGTTGGCACATAGTTAAAAACGAGGCATGAAAGCTTATTTATAAGATGTCGTGGCGGATGTCTCGTAGACAATAACGTGTGTTAAACTTAAATCAACTTGTCTCACGATCAAACAAGAATGTTAGACCACTTTATTCCTTTTGATTTTTCTACGAAATATTTGCTTTGTTGACTCAGCGTAGATGATGAATTGAGGATTCCATTAGCATAGTAAACATGGTTTTCATGTGAAATATGTGAGTGTTTGTGTTTGCTTAGTTTTGACTGTCTAGTGGTCTAATGCAATGTGGTGCTTGCGTTTTTTCGTGTGGCATGTGTTCATGTGAATCCCGAAAGTTTGACAACCAGACATACCAATGCGTATCGTATTACCCAGTAACTGGGTAATGGAGGTCAGATAGGCAGTCGCTCCATGTAAAACACTCAGCTCAATAGTTCAGCTGCATCCGGTTGGACTGGAAGCCGATTCCAACATAGTTGAGAAAAGGTTAAGCAAAATGATTGATGTGTTAATGTGGCAAAACAAAAAGTAGATCTTCTGGATTTGCGCTAGTAGAATAATTGGGATTTCTAGGTTAAAAATTTTGTTTGGTTTAAAATGGATGCAAATAGGTACATAGAATTGCACTCATTGTACAAAAACTAATGAGTCTCAAAGAAAAGTTGTGAAAACAACACAATAATCGCCGATTAGCTACTGAACAGCACTGAACATTAGTGTCATTATCATCATTGTTCCCACTAATGACACCACTTAACGAGTGCTCGTTAAACTGGCTACCACCATACAATTGTCAAAGAACATCAAACAAAGAAACATAGGTACGTCATTTTCCTCAATTCGTCATTACATCTCATTATATCATTTACCTGAATCCCGTTAGTAAAACACGTAATTCGACTTGTTCTTCGTGTAAGTAATAAAATCTAGATTACTGTGAATCTAATTATGAACACAACAGCTCGGTGCAATTATTTCAAATCTGATAGACATGAATCTTGGAAACCATCGCGTGACCGTCGGCTTGGAGCGGGCCGTCAATCATATTGTGTCAAAGCATAAATATACTGGAAAAGTAGACGCGACTACTTTTCCGTTTTAATTTTTCATGCTCCTTTTGCTTTTGCACACAATGGAAATTGATATTCATGTTTGTAACGGGCACACCTATCATTTTTTCCATTGATTTCTTTTTCATTTAATTTTTTATCGAGTCTTGGTCAAGTTTATCCTTGGCAGACGATTATGTGATTAAAGCAACTGGTCGTCGTGCATGTTTGTTTCTGCCTTTCAAGTGTAAATACCGGTCATTACTTAGTTTACTAGTATGGCAGCTATTTAAAATGCAACTGGCTCATTTGCTATTTAAAAATATGTTTTATTCTCATTGAAATATTCATTACCTTAATTATACACTTTCAAGTTTTTTCACAGAATATATTACCCGTCGAATCTGTTTAACTTCTTAACCTAATCTTTACTCCTTTAGTAATGAAAAACCGTCGCGGTGTTGAAGTCTGTCATCAGTATCTCTGTGAAACAATAATGAACGGGAGAATGTCCACGTTCATTACAAGCGACTTAATTAATGGCAATAATTTGCATCAGTGTTGCAAATATAATTTATTATTCCTGAGATTATGTTTCATGTAAAATCAGATAATCAACATGCTATCCAATCATTGTTAATTATAGCATTGTAGAAGCTGCCATTAATTTCCCTATGGTGACATTGACAAGAGATGGAAAACCAAACAAACAAGTAAGTTACAAAGTTCAACTAAGTGAAGGTAAAGCAGAAAAGAAGACCATCAATATTGACGAGGATACAATGCACATCGAAGGTTGAAGTACTAATAATAACAAAGTACCAGTAACTTATCTTGTCGAAGGTGAAATAAAATATCATTGTAATGCCCACTTTAAAGCCATCAAACAAATGAGACATCATCAAACGTGTCGTGTAAGTGTCAACGTTGCAACGATTGCATGCGCTTGCGGCTCTGTTCTTACTCATGTGGCTCTAGCGTTGAAATATTAGCGCGGGAGTCAGAGCGTGAAATTAATTCTAAGTACGTCAAAAATAATGCGTTTTTGTCCCGATCGATTTGAATTTTATCCGTTTTATTAATGGTAATTGGAATTTTTATCTCGAATGTTTTGAACGTATGAAAGGTGTGTTTTTTACTTTGACTTATTGAGTAATGAGTATTTTCGTCACTGTTTAAAGCGTTTTCTGTGTGGCCCTAATTAAAAATTAAAACATATAATACTAATGTATAAGTAGTTATCTTAATAAAATACTGAAACGCTGATGACTTAGGTATCATAAGTATTGGACTAGTCAAAGTTGATAAAGTTCACATAAACATAACAACGGTTGAACTGGAACGCAATAAAAAAGTAAATAGATTTTATGATGGACTGTACACTATTCTACTACTTACGCATAAAATATGAAATGTAATTACACCTGCACCCAACAAGATATTAAAAGTTATAGGTAACCATCTATCACGTTAATAGTAATAATTATTCATCACTTTATCCAAAAGGAAAGTATGAGTAAAAACCGCTTACATTTCAATTTAAACTTGGCACGACTACCAATTTGTATTTACGTCTGGGCAACGGCCGATCCAATTAAACTGATTGATTCGACTGATTGAATAATATTGATTGGTTAATGCTTTAGAAATTAGTGGGATAGAAACGTGGAATATTGTAAAGTATATATGATGAAAGGACTGTTTGTGAATCCTTGCAAAAGGTCTTGTCACTTTGGGTCAAAGTTGGAATTCAATAATAGACAAGAGCAATATGGCTTCAATTTTATTTGTAGATTGCTGTCAAAAAAAACAAATGACTGAACACGAAGCTTAAATAAGCTAACCTTTGCATTCAATATAAGTTAAAACGCATATAAATGCCAGCTCTCGATTTATCTAAAGCCAGTAAATCAGTTGCAAACAACATCGCATGTCTATTGCCTTGAGATTCTTAATACAATGCTAAATACCTTTCACTTGACAAAATATTTGGGTGAAAAACACAGCATCTTACTTCCCCATATATTATGTCAATCTTACTTTTATAGGAGTTCTCGTATCAAATGCTTGGAAAGGAGTTAAAAAAACATTGATACTGCTACAACAACAAGAATAATTATGTAGTTCTGTTTGGTGTCACCGAGTGGAGGTGTGTCTATAGGTTTAAGTAATTAAATAAAGGTAAACAAAAATCACGTGTCTGATTAAGTGACTAAACGTTATACCTGTCACTTCAGTCATCTTCGTCATCACATTTCAATCAATCTGCCTAGCCTTTTCCCAACTATGTTGGGGTCGGCTTCCAGTCTAACCGGATGCAGCTGAATACCAGTATTTTACATGGAGCGACTGCCTATCTGACCTCCACAACCCAGTTACTGGGTAATACGATACCCCTTGGTATGACTGGTTGTCAGACTTTCGGGCTTCTGACGACCCGTAACGACTGTTAAAGATCCACGAATGACAGCTGGGACCAACGGCTTAACGTGCTTTCCGAGGCACGTAGGAGTCTCGGTGTGTAAAGATGGTCACCCATCCACGGACCTACCCCGGCAAGCGTAGCTTAACCTGATGGATCGACCCGTGCGGCTGTTATTACCTAACCACGAGCTTGTACTCTTCAATTTAGCAACGTTATAAAATGCATGACAACTGAAGTGGAAGAAAGGTTATTTATTACGTTTAGTCGGTAAACCAGACTCGTGTTTTTTTATTTACCTTTATTTAATTACCTAAACCGATGGAGTATAGGCAATACATCATAATTATATCATAATATTATGATCATTGATATCTTTCTGAGCTTCCTGTGCTTCGTTCGTATTACAAATTATCTTATAAAACATTATCATGAAAACCTTATTACTTAACCAGGTTTTCCTAACCCTAGAACAAATCCAGGCTCCTAGCCTATGTATTAGCAATAAATCAGTTGCGGGCAACATCGCGTGTAGAACTCGAGATTATAAATAAACGAAACGCAACGCAGACCGGACACGACACTTCGTTTAATAGTACACAACGTTCTGAAGTGTACGATGCCGCGTTGATAGGCAAACTGCCATTTCTTGCGGATTAATTTATCGAGCGAGTATTTGTCGCTATTGTTCAATGTTGGATGGTTGGAGAGGTGTGAATTGAATAGATAGCTAGGTTTGAAGACTTGTGATCGAGTTATGTTTGCAAGGTTATGTCAGGATTTCAGGTCAAGAGCAGAGGATATACGGGGTGATTTTTTAATGACCAGCCAAATTTTCACAGGGTGTTCTACCCATGAATATGAACAACTTTCACTATGGGACCAACTTTGAAATCACGAAAAAAAAACCAGCGGTTTCCTACAAAAGTTCAATACCTACTCGATCAAAATGTATGAAACAGCTGATATTTTTTTTGCGATTTCAAAGTTGGTCCCATAGTGAAAGTTGTTCATATTCATGGGTAGAACACCCTGTGAAAATTTGGCTGGTCATTAAAAAATCACCCTGTATAGAGTCATGGTTGAAGGTTGGTTGTTGTTGGTTCATTCATGTTGACTTGGAGTTTCCAAAATTACTACAAAACGACGAAGCTTCATATTATCCACTAAGAAAATGCGGTCAAGAGTTGGACTCGCGCACCGAGGGTTACGTTCCGATTTCTGAAAAAGTGGACTATTTAGAGATATCGTTTTATTTTTCCTGTAATCTTTACATAACTTCTATCACATGGAATAATTTCAGATTTTTCTGTATGCAAACTTCGGAGATAAAGGAGGAGCGGTATTTTTTTTTATTTTTCATCAAAAGTCGAAAACTGTGCCGCCTAAAAAAAAGAAAAAAATGTTCGAGAATGTGCAAAATCGGTTTTTTTATATGATACCTCACATGCCCTCACAGCTAGTATTTAGAATTTGAATTATTATTATTTCACTTTGAATTTTTAAGACCCTTTTCGACTCTGTTGCAAAAAAAAAAATATTTCTTTCTTATTTGAAAAATAGTTGGGCAAACGTCATCTAAAATTGTCAAAATCAATTAAGTTGATAGCGTTAGTATTTCTTGAGATATCCAGCTGTAACAGACGGACAGACAGACAAACTGAGTCGCACCATAAGGGTTCCTTTTTACCATTTTGGTACGGAACCCTAAATATTGCACCGTAAGAGAAAGCTTTGGCATTTTCTCAATAACAAAAGACACCTAAAATCATGGCCTACCCAACCAAAAAGTAACAACGCACAGAACGTTTTATATCTTTGTTCCATTTGTGAAAATTTATGTCCACGATCCGAGCCCTTATTTATATCAACAAACATAACTTTCAGCCAAAAAACACAACGAAGCTGGACAATAAATTCCCCACTTTCCACAAATCAGTGACCGACAACGGACGGGCGTCGAAAAGTTATGTCACTCTCGTGTGCGCGTGTCTCGTCATGACGTCCAACATGCCGCGAACGTGATGGCCTGTCGCGCTGACGGCCGCCGGTAATTAGCTAATTGCGACATAACTTTCTCTGCAGCTACATACAGCTTTATTGCAATTGAATAAGGTTGTGTTTTGTCTGAAGAGGTGGTCAACAAAAATGTGCTTCATAATTTTCGCCTCATTAAAACAGTGCGTGAATCACAAATGATTGATGCTTATTGCGTTGCAATAAAGTTTATTTTGGTATGTTTTAGCGCGACGTTGATCGCTTGTTGTGATTTGTAGACAATGGTAACTGACGTGGTTATGACTGCGTCAGTAAATCCCTTAATGAGCTAATCTGACGGATATTGATTGACGGTCTGCATCAACTCATGGATTAATGGATTTGTTTGTCGGATTTTTTGTGTCACATGTTAATGTCAGTGTTTGTAGACGTCACAAAAAGTTAATTATTGAAAATTAAAGTTGTGTAAGTGCTTCATAAAAATTGAGTTCTTAATTTCAAAGTTCAAGGCAACGTGTTTCACGTGTCTATAGGAAACCATTTCGAAATCATTAACTTCATAAAAATATTAATGTTGTTATGAAAAACTTGTAGGTAGTCAGAGGGAAAGTAACTATACTTTTTCTGACCATGCTATGTACTAGAATAAACAAAAAACCAGTCAAGAGCGAGTCGGACTCGCGCACCGAGGGTTCCGTTCCGATTTCTGAAAAAGTGTGCTATTTAGAGACATCGTTTTATTTTTCCTGTAATCTTTACATAAACTTCTATCACATAAAATAATTTCAGATTTTTTTCTTTGCAAACTTCAGAGATAAGGGGGGGGAACGGTATTTTTTTTTACATTTTTCATCAGAAGTCGAAAACTATGCGGCATAAAAAAAAGAAAAAAAATGTTTGAGAATGTGCAAACAGCGTTCTTTAATATGATACCCCACATGCCTTAGTAGCCCCACTTTTATTTTTTAAGACCCCCTTTCAGTCCCTGTTGCAAAAAAAATATAAATATTTTAATTTATTTCTTATTTGCAAAATAGTTGGGTCAACGTCATCTAAAACTATTCTAAATTTCAAGTTGATAGCATTAATAGTTCTTGAGATATCCAGCTGTGACAGACAGACAGACAGACAGACTGAGTGACACCATAAGGGTTCCTTTTTTACCATTTTGGTACGGAACCCTAAAAATGTAGACGATGATAAAGACTAATGAGGCAATAATTCCCTAACTGTTAACAATGGTATCTCTCAGCTGATTCTAAAATTACTCTATGCACTAGACGATATATAGACGATCACATACACTCCATATAGGGGCTGTATACCACCACATAAAAATAATACTCACATAATTTCATTTTGTTTGTCAAATATTCATGTAATGATCGTTTACACAAGGAACAAAATATTACCTTAATCATAGTCATAATAGACGTGTAGCCTGTTGTAAATGTTTTGGAGTCCACAAGGAAAGAAAACTCAGTAAGACACACATTTTACTTACTATCCCAATTTGGACGAGTATTATCTATATCTATACTATGCGTCCAAATAAGAATAGTACTGTCAAGACTAGCGTTGCCGGAGAGTAATATTCCGAAGTATTCCCTTCGGAAGTATTCGGAAGTATTCGCCAGTTTTGAGTAGTATTCGCAAGTATTCCCCGAGCTAAGTACATGTGCGGTCACGCAAGTTTATCTATTAAAGTTTGACTATTGAACGCTAGATGGCGTTAATTAACGCCATCTAGCGGTCAATAGTCAAACTAACATTACGTCGTGTGTGTTGTTGTCGTACGAGTATGTTGCGTTCATTCATGACTCCGAGTAATATTCGATTTGAAAACTTCGCAATACTTCCGAATATTTCTTTACATCTACTTAGATAAGTACTTACGTAATAAGTTTTTGTATGCGGTTTAGGTGTGAAAGTGGTAGAGAGGTAAATACATAGGTAGATTACTGAGTTTATAAAATAGTTTAAAGTAAGTATCAAGAAAGAAGTCAAGGCTTGACTTCAAGTGCAAAAACACACCGTTTTCGAGATATAAAATACAGTACATTTTTTTTCTTTTGCTTATATCTCGAAAACGGTGTGTCCTATCGCAAAAATAATGAAAATTTGGCCCCCCTTTATAAAACCCATAAACCCCTAAACCTCTACATGTAGGTACCAAAAAAAAAACCATAAAGAACACGTTGAAGCTGCCCCCTCCTAGCGCCCCTCCATGTACAAGAGAATCGGCACTAATATCCGCACAAAATAGACATTTTAAACTCAACCATACAAAAATAAAACAATAATTACCGAGTCACTGGTAGATAACTACTTACAGGGAATTATTCCCGCTATTATATAACTACTTACGCGGAAATATTCGCGCTAGTACGTAGGCATCGAATAATACTCGTTGATTTTATGAATGAACGGGCTCGAGCTTCCTAAATCACGTGTGCAAGTGAACGCCGGCTCGCTGCTGGCACCGCGCGCCGACCAACTTCGGGTACTTATTGGATTATCTTTTAAATGCGACTATTGACCGCTAGATGGGGGCGCAGTTCTCATTGCAAATTACATATATTATGTCCCGCATTCGTGATAGTGCATTCATTAATACCTACGAATCAATCTTCCACCATTCATAAGCTAATCAGCAAACCTTGGTCACTGCAGCAGCAGAAAGCGTCGCATTAACACGACTAATCACGCTAGTTAATGCTACGCTTCTGTGGCACCATCTTGCGGATTCTTGCGATAACAATAGAATAGTCGGCGCACAGCATTTTTGTCCTTGAACCCCCACTTGTCCGGCACTGGATTCACCATAAAAACGTGTACAGGAGCGCTAATACTTCGTTGACTCATGAATGAATGGCTGCGAAGCTCGGTGGTGTGCCACTTTACTATCAAGCCAATGCCAGGCGAGCGCTGGCGTCGCTGAGCGACAACGAGAGCAGGTGTTCATTTACAATTCTACCATTGCCCGCTAGATGGCGTTAATTCAAGTAACGGCACGGCGTAATATATTCGGCGAGTCGAGTCTCATCAAGCGACCTACGCAAGTACGCATACATTCGTAACTAGGTACCTACCGGCAACAATTTTATTCTTAATAGGTAATAAAAAGTAGGTTACCTACTACATTCTTACTAGTAGTATTCCTTCAAATTGAAGTATTCCTTTGAATATTTCGCAATTATTCCGAATACTTGCGAATACTTGCGAAGTTTTGCAACGCTAGTCAAGACGCCATTTTGTTCCGCAATACTCGCGAACTTCATTGTCAATGCGTACTAATTTGACAGCTGTCGTGTATTTGACAGCTATCGGCAGTACTAATTTGACAGCTATCGTGTGAAGTTGGCAGCAAGCGTGGTCCTATTCTTATTTGGCACGCATATTACTAATTATAAAATAAAGTCGCTTATCGTGCTGTCTGTGTTGCCGCGTTGTTCTTCTAAACTACGCAACAGATTTTGATGCGGTTTTCGCTATCATTTAGAAAATTTATTCCGGAAGGTTTACATGTATAAAACATTCATGATTTGTCAAGTCGTAAAAACCGTACGAAGCAAGGGCCAGATCGCTAGTTATACACAAAGAAAATGATGTAATATTTAAGTACGACGGCATTAAATCAACTCACATTTAATTACTCGCTAATTTTCACACAGAAAAACACAAAATAAACGATATGCTTGGGAAATCCAACAACCACAGCCACCGTACAAAAACAATTCATAATTTTTCCATTCAGATCTCGTAGAACAATTACTCAAATTGATTGACCGTTGACAATGATTGCTATGACAATTAATTGCTCATTGTCACGCAGCCATCGATACGGCCATACGGCCTATTATCAAGAACAGAATGGCGGCCATTTTTTATTGTTTTAATAATCAAAGTTTATTGGGGTTGTGAGATTAATTGGTTGATTGACAGATGTTAAGGATTTGGGTGACGTAAATTTTACAATGGTATTTAATAGAGTGACTCAATGTTTTTGTTTTTTTCTGTCCGTGATCATGATAAATGATATTTATTTCTGTAAATTGGCTTTTAAACGTCAAAACTAAATTATGTTTTAGAATAAAACTAGATGAGGTCGGCGTTTTCCATTTGACTACTCTGAGAAGAAAGACCGAAACAAAATCAGAGGTCACAGTCTCTTTTAAAGTCCAGAGAAAATCTTGGTCATGTGAAGACCATGTAAATTGCTGTCTGAAATGATCTTTTGAGGAAAGAACCACACAGATTGAGTGGACCTGTCCAGTCAGCGCACGCATTTGTCAGTAATCGTGCAGCTCAACTCAGAACTTTTAAAAAGCTCAACGACTCGACGACTAATACCAAAGAAAGGACATTTAGGTAGGCTGAATAATGTAATCAAACTGAAAGATTATCATTAAAAAACTAACTGGAAAAAGACCCGCATAGTCCTAACATTCACAATAATTAAAATAATATTGAAATACTTTTCAAAGTAAATAAAATTCATGTCATTGCATGTAACAGATTGAAACAGAGCAAGTAAAAACTTTTTTACAAAAAAAAAAACAACCGACGACGAAAAAAATAACTTTAATTTCTGAAGTCTGTGGCAAAAAACTAAAATACAGATCCAAAGACTAGATATTATGTTTTGTGATGAACATAAATTGCTAATCAAATCGCAACCCGTGAAATACTTATTATTGAGTAGTTGCGATGGCCATAAATGTGGTCTTCATGATCAGTGGTGAAGTGGACTTCACCAAATGGTGCTTTCCGAGAGCTACTATAAAAATACCAATACCCAAATCTCTATAAGAGTGCCTGTATAATTTGAGGGCGTCCCTCGATTTTCATGGGATCCTCTCATCAGATTCTGACTTGGTGACAATGAGACCACCTATACATATGAGCATATCCTTTCAAATAAAAAAAAATATTTTCAAAATCAGTCCACAAGCGACGGAGAAATCGGTGTATATACATAAAAAGTATAATATAATTATATACACGTGACGAATTGAGAACCTCCTCCTTTTTTGAAGTCGGTTAAAAACTAGAAACCTACTACTAAAACAAGACTCACTATTTGTAAATGTAGTTTCTTGTACAGTTGGATAATTTAAATATATAATAAATATAATAATAATATAATAATATCCTTGGACATTTCACACAACGCCAACTAGTCCCAAGCTAAGCAACCTAATGCTTGTGTTATGGTAACGAGATGGCTGATAAACTACTTACATACATTTTTTTTAATTTTGTAAATACATACATATTATAGATAGAAAAACACCCAGACTCGGAACAAATACTTGTAGGTCGTACAAATATTTGTTCCGTGCGGGGATCGAACCCGCGACATGCTGCGCAGCAGTCAATCGCTCAACCACTGCGCCAACCGTGTCGTCACAATACAGGACATGAAGTACGTACTGAAGCACCAGTGTGTGTATTGGCTCTCAAAAACGCTCTTTGGGTCACAATTCACAAACAGTATGGAGCTATTATGCCCGCGTAAGTAGTGGCC
Organism: Cosmia trapezina; assembly: GCA_905163495.3. NCBI lineage: Eukaryota > Metazoa > Arthropoda > Insecta > Lepidoptera > Noctuidae > Cosmia > Cosmia trapezina. Next base: position 2,074,150 of record LR991025.1, read on the forward strand.
TTGGTATTTTCACGGAGGTTTTGCTTGCAAATTTTTGTGACCTAGCTCCAAAATCCACAGTAGACAAAAAATATATTGTTAAGTTAGACTATTTAGTAACTTATGTCTGGGGTCTGTCAATATTATAAAATCAATAAATCTGCCTAGCCTTTCCCAAATATGTTGGGGTCGGCTACCAGTCTAACCGGATGCAGCTGAATACCAGTATTTTACATGGAGCGACTGCCTGTCTGACCTCCACAACCCTAACTGTAACTGGGTAATACTATTGGTAAGACTGGTTGTCAGACTTTCGGGCTTCTGACGACCCGTTACGACTGTCATAGATCCACGAATGGCAGCCGGGACCAACGGCTTAACGTGCTTTCCGAGGCACGGAGGAGTCTAGACATGTAGTCACCCATCCACGGACAACCCCGGCAAGTGTAGCTTAACCTGATGGATCGAACCGTGCGGCTGTTATTACTTAGCCACGAGCTCTTCTGTCAATATTATAATGAATGATAATTTCAATTTAATTTTTCAGTAAATATTTGTATGATTTATGCAAATGCAGTTGTAGCGTTGATTGACAGTTGTTTTGTGACAAATACAATAGGTAGGTACTCACTATGTGGTTGTCATGTCGGGAGGTGAAGGGTCAAGACCATTTACTGATTTTACTTTGAAATGTGTCTGATTGACAATTTTCGTCGAAACAATGCTCGTGTCGGGTTTTTTTTTTTCGAAATTCGATGGATTTATTTTCAAGTTTTCTGCATTGAAATTCGAACCAAAGATACCTTTATTACTACTTAATGAAAACTTCTGCAATATTAAGTAGTAATTTTCAAGTCAATCAATCTGCCTAGCCTTTTCCCAACTATCTTGGGGTCGGCTTCCAGTCTAACCGGATGCAGCTGAATACCAGTATTTTACACGGAGCGACTGCCTATCTGACCTCCACAACCCAGTAACTGGGTAATACTATTTAGAGGCATGAGGAACAGGGTGTAAAGTTCACTCATCCTCCATAGAAAAGGGAGGATCCTCCGACCAGACGGGTGTTGTGTCTGGTGGGCCACTGCCCGACGGTTGATGTCGGGACGTTGTATATATGCTAATCGCGTGGTAAACTCTAATTGCGCGATGCAGGTTTGCGTGACGTCATGTCATTGATGCGTAGTTCATATGTGGCGATGTAGATGACGCCACAACTATACCCCTTAGTAAGACTGGTTGACAGACTTTTGGGCTTCTGACGACCTGTAACGACTGTCAAAGATCCACGAATGGCCGTCGGGACCACCGGCTTAACGTGCTTTCCGAGGCACGGAGGAGTCTCGTTATGTAAAAATGGTCACCCATCCACGGACCAACCCCGGCAAGCGTAGCACCTGATGGATAGACCCGTGCGGCTGTTATTACTTAGCCACGAGCCCCCTAGTAATTTTCAAGTATGATCTTTATTATTTTCCATCACATTTATGAAATCGCCAACCCCAGCACCAATTCTAAATCACAGTAATTATGTAAAAAAAACAACGAGCACTAAATTATGCAAAAATACAGCGAATTATGCAAATATCTCGTGTGCAATTTACTCGGAAAACCTTATCAAGAAAAAATATGAGTTCTAAGTACAGTGCGATTATCTTGATCGCAATCAATGCTAAATTAATTATGATTTATGGACGGGTTAATCCGTCGTGGTTTGACTGCGGACGTCGGGACCTTTGGGATGTCCGGGCTGCACCAACGGGAAACGCCGTTGATTATCGCGATGATGGACTTAGGCCGTAGGTGTGGCTACAACTTATCGCTATAATTTTAAAACGGCATTCACATTGCCGATTGACGTGGCGATAACTCGGTGGCGGTGTTCTAGTGTGGCCACTCAATTTATCGCGATAATTATCGGAATAATTACCACGATGTTTATGGCGATGATGGGCATTGACGTTGACGTTGGTGTGGCCCCGACAGGAGGATATTGCCAAATACTCGGTTATGCTCGGTTTTTGAGGTTCTCAGATAAAACCTCGATACTTTTCGCTCGACTTTTAAGCTAAATTCTTCCCTAGCGAAGTGTTCAGAAACACGATACTGCACCAATAATCACTATTTAATGGATAAACTCCGTTTAAAAAAACCCGATAAAACCGAACCGAAAAACCTCAGAAACCGAGCATTATGAATATGATGCAGTAATAACAATAACTAGAATTCCCTAATCCTCCATTTATTAGATACATATCACTGAAATAATACTTCAAGGAATTTTAATTAAAAAAAAAACCGGTCAAGAGCGTGTCGGACTCGCGCACCGAGGGTTCCGTTCCGATTTCTGAAAAAGTGTGGTATTTAAAGACATCGTTTTATTTTTCCAGTAATCTTTACATAAACTTCTATCACATAGAATAATTTCAGAATTTTCGCTTTGCAAATTTCGGAGATAAGGGCCGGGAACGGTATTTTTTTCATGAAAAGTCGAAAACTATGCGGCCTAAAAAAAGAAAAAAATGTTTGAGAATGTGCAAACGGCGCTCTTTCATATAATACCCCACATGACCTAGTAGCCCCACTTTGATTTTTTAAGACCCTCTTTCAGTTCCTGTTGCAAAAAAAATATAAATATTTTTATTTCTTTCTTATTTGCAAAATAGTTGAATAAACGTCATCTAAAACTATTTCAAATTTCAAGTTGATAGCATCAGTAGTTCTTGAGATATCCAGCTGTGACAGACAGACAGACAGACTGAGTCACACCATAAGGGTTCCTTTTTTACCATTTTGGTACGGAACCTTAAAAATACTATCTGAAGCAATCGCGGCAATTTTCATTATAAATCAAATTCAATCGTTGTTCATGTTTTTACTCGTGTAAATTTTTAATCGATTTATAACATCGATTCATTTAGATCGTTATCGTAACTTTGAAGTAGTTTTAGTATAACGATGTTGTTTCATTTTTCAAAGCCGCATTCGATTGATCAGAATCTTTCCAATGATTGATCGATTAATAATATAATAGCTTGTTAGACAATAGGTAATTAAGTAAGTATGTTTGTGTTGGTGGGCGTTATTTAGTGACAGTTTCGATCTTAAACAATGACATGATTGAGAGATTCTATCATGAAGAGTGAAAGGTAATCTGTTTTGTTTGTGTAACTGCTTATAATTATACAGAATTTTCAATGTAATGAATGTGCATCACGCTCTTTTAATAATCATTTTAGAGTCAGCAGTAATAATAGAAACACACACACACAGGGCCACAGGCCTCCTCTCGGTGAGGAGTGGGCTGTAATGTAAGTACCTCGCGGGCCCAGTGCGGTTGGTAGATAACCTAATCATAATTATACTTCACCATAAATATCAAATCAAATGTTTACTTACTTGGTAGAGTATGATGTTTCTTTAGCTTTTTTCCTTCGTGACTTGTCGCCGACTTAATTAGTCAATCTAAGGAGAAATTTAATAGATATTTATAGAGATGGGGGGGATCCTCCCAAAGGAAAAAGGAGGACACCAGAAGGGTGTTGTGTCTGGTGGGCAACTGCGCGACTATTGATGTCAGGACTTTGTAGGTATTGCTAGCCGCGCGGTAAACTCTGCTTGCGCGATGCAGGAGTTAGCGTGACGTCAGTCTGATGCGTAGTTCGCACGTGGAGATGTAGATGCCGCCACAGATGTGATCAATCTTTACTGTAAATATGATAATAGGATTAGGTATACTATACTATCTGACTGAAACCAGTACTATAAGGAACTTTAATAACGTAAGTCAATTTCATGAAACATTTTAAGCACATCTCGTACTTACCCTCTAACTATATCTAGGTATGATTAACGACTTTGGAGCAAATTCATCATAACGCCAGACGTCTCCCGACGTTTGATTGGCTGCAGATACGGAACCAATTGAGATGGAAAGGGTGCTGGAGTATTTTGATAGTGGACATGCTTAAAGCAATGAGAAAAAGTATTAATATACCTAATTTATAGTATGAATCAAAAAAATAATTTTCAAAAGGGTACTTTAAAACGCACATCAAAAATTACCAATTTTTCCCAAAAGAGTACACAAAATACTGTTTTCACATCAAAATTTGCATGTCTAAATAAAATAAACTTCACGTCAGGTGGACGGAGCTCCGATGCGCGGGGCTCCTATTTCTGTCTGCAGGGACCCAATTCCGGGCTCGAGCTAGATATCACGACCATGGAGATAAATCTCTGTTTCAAATCTCCGCATCAATGTCCGGTCCAAATCTCGATACTATCAAAAAACCGTATTCTGGTAGACCATGGAGAAATATTTACAACGGAGAAAATAATCTCGTCTAAAAGACGTTCCATTTTTATCGACTCACTTTGATTGTAATCGATTATGCCACGTTTTTCTTTTTTTAGTATTAATGACGTGTTTAATTTATTAAATCCAAGCAAACACATTATAAAAGATAATTTTAGTATAATAATATTGTGTTTCTTTACCTGTGTTTTTTTTTATAATTACTTACTGAAAATAGTAATTGCAAAGTAGCGTGATCAGAAACGCATTTCGCATGATTTGTGTCCATTTTCTGACGTAGGTAGGTTTTAATTTTCATATTAAATAAGACTATTTTAATCGTGATTAGTAAGGTGTGGAATAAAATTAGTTGTCATGAACTAAAATTCACACCAACAAGTGACTTCAAGTGCAAAAACAGTACTGTATTTTTTTTTCTTTTGCTTATATCTCGAAAACGGTGTGTCCTATCGCAAATATAATGAAAATTTGGCCCCCCTTTATGAAACCCATAAACCCCTAAGCCTCTACATGTAGGTACCAAAAAAAAATACGAATATAAACCTACGAATGTAAATTTTGACACATGTTCCAACGGAGATTTCATATCTCCATACCTTAGGACCAGCCGTGATATCTCGCTGGTTTGCGATCGAAAAATTTATGAATGGAGATTGTTAGAATAGCATTTTTGCGTTTTCGACGGAGATAAGCAGTTTCTCGACTGATATTTCGACCATGGAGATAATTTCCATGCCACCGGAATTGGCCTCCAGGGTTTAAAGGAATCTTACCAAACCGAACCTCGGGTTGCCCAATAATTATAATTTATACAAGTTTTGATATTCAATTAGTTAATTAGTACTGCAGTCATTGATTTTGTGTACCTACATGTAAATCTACATTAGATGTAAAATATTCTGACCTCCACAACCCAGTAACTGGGTCATACGATACCCCTTGGTAAGACTGGTCGTTAGACTTTCAGACTTCTAACGACTGTCAAAGATCACCCATCCACTCATTTATATTGATTTCTATTACACTTAAATAGAACAACGTCACCATGGTTCGGTTTGATCTAACGGACAACAGTATGACCAATCAAACCCCAACATTTCAATTAACACGTCACCTCAAAATCTTACTCTTACCAACATCAACAACATATTAAACGCGTCAATCAAATGAGTGCCGCTGTAGTACCACGAGGCGGCGACGGGACGGGGGTAGAGGTAGCGGCGGCACCTACCTACAGGGCGGTATGATGGATGACGCGTCGTTAATCACGGCGGCAGGCTCATCATTCATCGTCACCACACGACGGGTGCGCCACAGCCTAGTGGATAGCAGTATGTTTATAAGTTTTAGTCAAAAAAGCCTGCTAAGCATAATGCTATTAATTATTTAATTATAATAAGGCACTTAATAAAGAATAATAATATTTATTTGGCAACAGATCTCGTGGCTAAGTAATAACAGCAGTACGGATCGATCAGGTTAAGCTTCCTACGCTTGCCGGGGTTGGTCCGTGGATGTGTGACCATCTTTACATACCGAGACTCCTCCGTGCCTCGGCAAGCACGTTAAACCGTTGGTCCAGGCTGTCATTCGTGGATCTTTGACAGTCGTTACGGGTCGTCAGAAGACCGAAAATCTGACAAGCAGTCCTACCACGGGGTATCTTATTACTCAGAAATTGGGTTGTGGAGGTCAAATAGGCAGTCGCTTCATATAAAATACTGGTATTCAGCTGCATCCGGTTAGACTGGAAGCCGACACCAACATAGTTGGGAAAAGGCTAGGCAGATTGATTTTAGATCATGAAACACAAAATACAAATAAGAAACAAACGTTAAATGTTTGTGCCTCACGTCTGCGCCATTTCTAATATGCCGAGAAATAAATGCTTTGAGTTTGTACTTGAACTTACAAAGGTATTAGTGGTCAAACTCAACCATTCACGCACACCTTCACATACATACACATTCACACACATACATACACACACCATTAATCACTCGCAATTGTATCACGATGACAACGTTTACTGTGAGCTAAAATGGGGGATCCTGGAGTTCTAAAATACAGGCCTAGGCTTAGTTTAGACTCCAGATCTTCCACAAATTACAAATTGTCTAAATACCTGTCAAAGTGTCAATTTGTTATGTCTTTAGTATTTTAAGAAATAAGAATGTAATTTGTGATAAATAAACATAATTTTTATTTTTTTATTTATTTAAACTAAAAACCTCTGAATTCTTTGTCTATCGTAGAAACAAGCAGAGGAACTGAGTTCATTTGATGTTTCGTTTTACCAAGGCGACTACTGAAGCTGTTTAAAAAAAACCGGTCAAGAGCGTGTTGGACTCGCGCACAGTGCGTTCCATACATGTAATTTTTGTTGATGATTTCTGAAAAAGTGTGCTATTTAGAGACATCGTTATTGTTCCTATAATCTTTACATAATCTATCATTAAGAATAATTCCAGATTCTTCTCCCTGAAAACTTCAGAGATAAGTGGGGGCAACAGTTTTTTTTTTTAAATTTTTCATCATAAGTCGAAAACTATGTGGCCTAAAAAAAGAAAAAAAAATGTTTGAGAATGTGCACATAGCGCTCTCTCATGTGATACCCCACATGCCCTAGTAGCTTTACTTCGATTTTTTAGGACTTTCAGTACCTGTTGCAAAAAAAATAAAATATTTGTTATTTGAAAAATAGTTGGGCAAACCTCATGTAAAACTGTTCCAAATTTCAAATTGATAGCATTAGTAGTTATTGAGATATCCAGCTGTGACAGACGGACAGACAGACCATTACCATTTTGGTACGGAACCCTAAAATCTCTTAGATGTATGCTGAAATAGAAACTCTTCTCAATCAGTGTTAAATACAATAGTTACTAAGCTAGTACAGACAAGTACGTTATTATGTACTATGTTATTGTTGGTGTACTGTTTTTATTACTCTGTGCATCAGGAGGGGAACTCTAAAAGTGAATTGTGTATCGTTCAAAATTGATCACTTTAATTTCTGTGTTAATAGAACAAATTGTTTTTAGATATCAGAAAATGTATTTCGTAAGTGAAATATTACAGACTGACAGACATTTAACAATATTCTTATGAAAATGATTGAATACAGGCTACTTGTTTTAGTGATTAAAAGTTGTACGAACAAAGATAATTATGTGAGTGTGGAATGAAAAATTTTCTGTTGATTGATGTGATGTGTTATACTACATACAGGTTGTAAGGGACAGCCCTCCGCAAACTGATAGGGTGAATTCAGTATGTCATACTAAGATGACTGGTACATGAAATTTTTTCAGGAACGTTAAGGGAATCTAATAAACCTTATTTGTTTGTGTTTTTGTGCATAAATCGGAACGTCTATTACTGGTTGGGAGGGGTAGGTAATAGGTATGCGGTGAGTTCGATGAACTCTGTAGCTAGACAGAAAGTGAACAGCTGATTACACGCGTCGTTGGTTAGAGTATTTCAACATCCATTGCTGGTTTTTTTTTGCTGTTTTTTTTGCAGTTTTTTTTTTACATAAATGGAATGCTGCGAACACACAATGCAATTTTACATTGAAATAATGAAAATGTTACTGAAAAAAAAAATTGAAAATATTAAAATTTTCCTGAGAAAATTTCCGGTGGAATATGATTCAAAATGAGGAGCTGAATGCACCCTGTTAGTTTGCGGAGGGCTGTCCCTTACACCCTGTATATACACAACTATGAGTGTCATATAATGTAACAATAAGATACTATTACATAAGAGTGTGTGAACAGATGAAAGTTCGGTCGTAACCACATCCTTTTTGGAAAAGAAATTTGTACCTCAATTCTGACTGAAGATATAAAGAACCGGCCACCCTATAAAAAAAACCGGTCAAGAGCGAGTCGGACTCGCGCACCTATGGTTCCGTTCCGATTTCGGAAAAAGTGTGCTGTTCAGAGACATCGTTTTATTTTTTCTGTAATCTTTACATATACTTCTATCACATGGAATAATTTCAGATTTTTGTGTATTTTTATTTTACATTTTTCATCAAAAGTCGAAAACTATGTGGCCAAAAAAAAAATAAAAAATGTTTGAGAATGTGCAAACAGCGTTCTTTCATATGATACCCCACATGCCCTAGTAGCCCCACTTTAAATTTTAAAGACCCCGTTTCAGTCCCTGTTGCAAAAAAAAAAATGTTTTTACTTCTTTCTTATTTGCAAAATAGTTGGGCAAACGCCATCTAAAACTGTTCCAAATTTCAAGTTAATAGCATTAGTAGTTCTTGAGATATCCAGCTGTGACAGACAGACAGACAGACAGACAGACTGAGTCACACCATAAGGGTTCCTTTTTTACCATTTTGGTACGGAACCCTAAAAAGAAGCATATTGCTAAGAAAGAATGCCAATCATAATCCATTCTTATTTTTATCAAACTCACTTCATCAATTTCAGCTGAATTTTCATTGACCTTAATCGATTTAAATTATAGTGAATATTTATATCGATTAAGGTCAGTAAAACTCTTCGAAAAACGACAAAGCGTGATCCTAGAAACTGCCACACATAATCATCAATCATCTTGGCCTAATACTATAATATGTACCTACATATTAGAGTACATACATACTTGGGCTTTTCCTACACCACTCCCAACACCGTGTAGGTACAACATTTCGGAGAAAAATTCATAATAATATTAAAAATGCCAAAGTAACTCTTTCTATCTGTATGTATGGCTCTCTCTATCCTACATCTTAGATGAAATAAGGCGAACAGATAGACCATGGCCTGGGTTAGGGCCTAGGATACTTTTTATCCCGGTAGTACGATTCTAATAGGAGCTCGTAGCTAAGTAATAACAGCCGCACGGGTCGATCCATCAGGTTAAGCTACGCTTGGGGTTGGTCAGTGGAAGGGTGACCATCTTTACATACCGATACTCCTCCGTACCTCGGAAAGCACGTTAAGCTGTTGGTCCCGGCTGTCATTCTATCATTGTCATTCTATTTATTTATCTTTGACAGTCGTTACGGGTCGTCAGAAGCCCGAAAGTCTAACAACCAGTCTTAACAAGGGGTATCGTATTACCCAGTTACTGGGTTGTGGAGGTAAGATAGGTAGTCGCTCCATGTAAAACACTGGTATTCAGCTGCATCTAGTTAGACTGAAAGCCGACCCCAACATAGTTGGGAAAAGGCTAGGCAGATTGATTTGAGTACGATTCTAATAATTTCCGACCACCACGCCGCCGCCGCGCCGGCCGGGGCGATGGCGATGCCGCGGGAAAAAGCTAATCTACTATAATAAAATTATAACAGATACTCCAAAAAAACTTTCAGTAATCTATCAACCATAGATATAGGTACCTACTACCAAAGCTACTTCTAATAATAAGGCAATAAATTGATAACTAAATACATAGACTTGTACATACAAACATGGGCGAAGCTTGTTTGCTTACGATCCTATGTTTGCGAAGTTGACAGGTGGGCGATTAGGCGACGTTGCCAACGACATTGAAATATGATTTTGATGATAAATGTACCTACCTACTTATATTGATGGGTTTAGTTGAGGCGTTTTACCTTTTGTTAAAATACGACTTTCAAGCAATGAAGCAATTTCATAACGGATTTTTCAAAATTGCTGAAAACCCAAGTTTAAATTATGTAAGCCCAGATTTTGTGTGAACCTGAACCATGGCTTAGGTACTATAGAAGTTTCATGCTTTGGTCTATCGTTAGCAATTATTCTGGTTGACATTTCGATCATAGAAAAGTGAAGCTCGCTTTTCTTTAATAGTGACAGATAGATTTTAGCTAGGGCTCTGCGTAGGCAGTGTGTAATATAATTTATTCAGATGATTAATATAGCGGGTTTCAGCCCCATTTCTCCTGTGCACCGCTGTGTTTTATTCTATAGCTCGCATTTCACTGTTGAGGTTCGAGTTCTCACAGTACATACCAGCTAAGCTACAGAATAACCCTAAAGCTAAGGTAATTTATATATCAGTTACTTTGACGAATTCTGAACCTGACCGAACCACTAACGGTTTTCTTGTTTTGGCAGCCAGTTTTTGACCACCAGTTTTTTTTAGTAAAAACTACCGTTTGGACAAAAGTCAGGGGTTTGAAGAACTTAAATTACATTTGTCTATGCATAAGTTGAAGCTTCTTGGAAGTGCCCCATTCTTCTTCCTCTTTAACCCTATATCTCCATGTTGCGAATCATGGGATTTCCGTGTGTATTATTCCCCTCCTGACCTATTCAACATCCCGTACTTTCCTCCTCCCTGCGATCAGTATCAAACTCCAACAATATATAACAACATACGATTAATCAAATATTATGAATTATTTCTTCAGGGAGAGATATACGAGGGAATTAAAGGCACGTTAGAATTTACGATGCAAATCATTTGTTATGACTGTTGATGTAAATTGACCGGTTACAGATGCGTGGGTTTTGACGGGTTATTTAGTTTTACGCCCTTTCCTTTTGTACGTAATGTATGGATGTTATCAATTTATACTGTTGTGTTATCAATTTTATCTACACCCATGCTATAAATTCTCTATAAAAGTTTCTGAAACAGTTAGCTTATTGCCAACATTAAAACAGCCAGTGTCATAGTAACCATGGTAACCATAATAGCATCCAAACGGGTGCTTTAATGTTGTACTGAATTTCATAATGCAACTCGTTTTCAAAAAAAGAACATTGTAATGCACACGCGTTTCACTACAACAGCGCCGTAATTTAAAAAAAGAACTTATTCGAATTCACGTCGTATACTATGACGCCGGCCGCCATGTTCGATACGAGTATTAGTATTGCAAAAAACTGTTTCAGAACCTTTTATAGAGGATTCATAACATGGATGTAGATAAAGTCTTGTATGCAACTGTACATAATTAGGTATGAAAACACTCTCGTGATACTATTATCACACTCGGCTTCGCCTCGTGTGATAAACCCACGTTCGTGTTTTAATACCCCTTATTATACGTCAGTTGCATAAATAACTATAATTGTATAGTGACGGGTTTACAGTTGCAACGTTACATGGAGCGTCGATTTTAGCAGGGTGGTTGGTTGAGACAGTGTTAAATGGCGTGCAAAATGTATTTAAATGGCTTGCAAAATGTATTTAAATGGCTTGCAAAATGTATTTAAATGGCGTGCAAAATGTATTTAAATGGCTTGCAAAATGTATTTAAATGGCGTGCAAAATGTATTTAAATGGCTTGCAAAATGTATTTAAATGGCGTGCAAAATGTATTTAAATGGCTTGCAAAATGTATTTAAATGGCATGCAAAATGTATTTAAATGGCTTGCAAAATGTATTTAAATGGCATGCAAAATGTATTTAAATGGCTTGCAAAATGTATTGAAATGGCGTGCAAAAGGAGAGGCCTATGTCTGTCCAACAGTGGACTGCTGTAGGCTGATGATGATATTATACAACATGTCGTTTTGCATCGTCGTCAAATTTAAGGGTGTGGTATAGACTATCAAACCGAACAACTTTCTCCATGGCACCAACATCGTAATCGCGAAAAAATAATCAGCCGTCCCATACATTTGCGTCGAGTAGGTGTTGAAGTTTTCTATGGGACAGTTGAAATTTTTTTGCGACTACGATGTTGGTCCCATGGAGAAAGTTGTTTGGTTTGATGGTCTATACCACACCCTCAAATTTGAAGACGATGCAAAATGATACGTTGTATAGCTAGACAACCCCATCGCTTTCACAATAGATAGATGGATAGCTACAGTTCTGTAATAATATTGACGAACCGATACTTGGAAAACTTTTTTCTAAAAGCCATCTACTTTCAAACAACTTTTCATAGGCAAGCAGTATCTTTTCTTTTCTCAGGCAAACAATGGTCAGTTATGAATGGATGACTCAACAATCTCATCATTTTAAATTAAAAGTGGAAAGTCTAAAAAGGGTTCTCGAATCGTTAAATTGCAATTGTACTATATTTTCAAACAATGGTCAGTTATGAATGGATGACTCATCAATCTCATCATTTTATATTAAAAGTGGAAAGTCTAAAAAGGGTTCTCGAGTCGTTAAATTGCAATTGTACTATATTTTCAAACAATGGTCAGTTATGAATGGATGACTCATCAATCTCATCATTTTAAATTAAAAGTGGAAAGTCTAAAAAGGGTTCTCGAATCGTTAAATTGCAATTGTACTATATTTTCAAACAATGGTCAGTTATGAATGGATGACTCATCAATCTCATCATTTTATATTAAAAGTGGAAAGTCTAAAAAGGGTTCTCGAATCGTTAAATTGCAATTGTACTATATTTTCAATCATTTGGTAGACGATCAATTTTGCCCATCAATGTGTATTAATCACGTAAAAATTGTCAATTTTGCAACCAAATGAATTGCCAGTTGGTACGTACTTAATATACTCAATACCTACTCAATATCTTTATTGCTTTACCATAATGTGTACTTAATAATTTCATGCTAGCTATAGGTACTATTCAAGAATATTGCTATGTATGGAACAAGATAAAAAAACAAATGAATAAAGCCCATCTCAGACGTAGCTATAATATATATTATAGCAAGGCATAGCAAGACATATTACGATATATTTTCCATAGTAAACTTAATCGAGCGACCTCTGACGTAGCTATAATATATATTTATATTACACTAAGAAATTCACAGTATATTAATATATATTATAGCTACGTCTGTGACGGGCTTGAAACAAGCTAATGAATACACGTACAGACGTGTACAGTGGGTGTACAAATCACAGTAATATTATAAAGGCGAAAGTTTGTGAGTGTGAGTGTGTGTGTGTATGTTTGTTACTCGTTCACGCTCAAACGGCTGGACATATTTGGATGACATGGGTGTAAGGATGTTAAAGTTTGTATGGAATAATTTTAAAGCGCAGTCCGATTAACATGAAACTCAGTGTTTATACTTTTGATGTAAAATAAAAAAAAAGAAAAAAAAATAATAAGAAAATTAAAACTCATGAACTCAGACTTCCACGCGGGTCAATGCCGCGGGCAGCCTGGCTAGTATCTGAATATTGTGCGTCCGTCCGTCCGTCTGTCACATGGCTGTATCTCATGAACCTTAATAGGTAGACAGTTGAAATTTTCACAGATTGTGTATTTCTATTACGACTATAACAACAAATAATAAAAATAAAGTAAAGTTAAAATTAAAGGGCCGCCCCCTTTACAAAAAAGTTTTCATTTTGAAAAAAAAATAATTAACCTGTCTGTGGGGTGTCTAAAACTCATCGAGCAGAGTACAAAGATATTTTTCTTTTTTTATCTTCTAAAATAAAAAATAAGGGGCCGTAAAAGTGGTCAATTTTATACCATTTTTGTACGAGCTCTATTATATACTGTACCTTATACTGTATTTAATCAACAAATACTAAACTCAAACTCAAACTCAAACTCAAAGCATTTATTTCAATTAAACCAATTACAGGCACTTTTGAATTGTCAAAGAGTCGGTCAGTAGGTAAGTCAGAAAGTTGAAGCTAGTTGCCCATTCCAAAACGTAGATCTATGGAGAAGAACGGGCAAGAAACTCCACGGACACTCTTTTAAATCAATATATTGTTACAAAATATTGGTTACATCATTCATATTGAAATTATACATGTGAGAACGATGAACGTTAAAAGCGTCCGGAATAAAAAAATAAAAAAAAAAACAATTCAAAATTAAAATTAAAATAAGCCGTGGCAACTAAGGTATGACCAGCCTCCACCAACAGCGCCCGTTCACGAACCTGATGTATGGATTCGTTAAATGATCCAACACACGCGCCACCATCAGCGAGGCATTAGAGTGAGCATGACACACTCTCAGCCGCCAGGGCACATCCAAGTCAAATAAAGACGTACCCAGTAAATGGTAGCTTTAGAGTAGGTACATAGTACTCACACATGTGCTAAGCAATCATACAATACAAAGGTGATTGAGTCTACACAATGCAAAGCTATTCTTACAATCTTCAGCAGTTCCAACAGTATCTTCAAATGTTAATTAATTAGTTGAGGTTGTGGAGTAGGAACAGCATGGAGCCAAGCATTTTTATCATTTATGTAATCCCCCAACTTATAATATGCCTGCCTGCATAGTGTGCGTTTTATACAAGTTTTAAATTTCGTCTCATTTAGTTGAAGTATGTGTGGAGGTATTTTATTGTAACATTTTAAACAGTACCCCATGAACGATGAGTCTACTTTAGCCAGCCTGAAACCTGGTTGAGCTAATAGGTCCTTATTTCTAGTATTATAATTATGCCTTTCACCTCTTTTATTAAAAAGATGTAAATTTTTTCTTACGTACATGATGTTTTCGTAGATATATTGACAAGGTACCGTCATGATGTTAATATCCTTAAACAGTTCCCTTAGAGAATCGCGGCTGCGAAGATTATATATGGCTCTGATGGCTCGTTTCTGCAGAATAAAAATGGACTCGATATCTGCAGCCCGTCCCCAAAGTAAAATACCGTAAGACATGATACTATGAAAGTAACTAAAATAGACTAGCCTCGCGGTATCTACATCAGTAAATTGACGGATTTTTCTGACAGCATAAGCTGCTGAACTTAGCCGTCCTGCAAGTGATATTAAATGAGGACCCCATTGTAGCCTTGAGTCGAGCGTAATCCCCAGGAAAACGGTTTTATCGACGAATTCTAGTTTCTCTTGATTCAATACTATCTCACAATCACTACTTTTGACATTTGGTAAAGAAAATCTGATGCACTTAGTTTTTTTCCCATTTAATACTAAATTATTAGCAGTGAACCAATTTTGGATCTGCAGTAGGGCGTTATTAACGTCGTCAAAATTTGTAGCACGTCTATCTACCTTGAAAATTAATGAAGTATCATCAGCAAATAGCACCATTTGTGGTTGATTTTTTAATAAATGGAGTAAATCATTAATATACACTAAAAAGTGGAAAGGATCCAATATCGAGCCTTGTGGAACACCCATTTTAACTTTTAAACACAGTGAATTGACACCATTTATTTGAACTTGCTGTTGTCTATCATTTAAATAAGATTTTACTAAACTGAGGGCAAGTTTTCCAAGTCCGTAATGCTCAAGTTTCAAGAGTAAGGTTTCATGATCGACGCAATCAAATGCCTTGGAGAGGTCACAAAAAATGCCTATGGCGTCTTGGGCCTCTTCCCACGCGTTAAAAATGTGTTTTAATAAGGTTACACCGGCGTCGGTCGTACAACGTCCTTTGGTGAAACCAAACTGTTGATCGTGAAGTATTTTATTCGTGTTAAAATGATTGAGCATTTGATTAAGCATTACCTTTTCAAACACCTTGCTGAAAACCGGCAACACGGATACTGGTCTATAATTATTTTTGTCTTTACTGTCTCCGGATTTAAAAAGTGGAATTACCTTACTGTATTTCATTAAATCCGGGAAAACTCCTTGATCTACACAAAAATTAAATATTAAGGCTAAGTAAGGCGCTATAGTCTCAATTATGGAGGTACAGACTTTAATGGACATTCCCCAAAGATCTTCGGTCAGTTTGATCTTAATTTGCTTAAAAGCTTTTATTACTGTTATGGGGTTAATATGCTTAAAGTTAAATTCAATCGGGCAGGCCGAAACGTTCGCCCTTACTAAATCAAAAGAGAGCGAGGGCGAGGAGTTTAAGACCTCAGTAGTTTTAAGTGGGATACTGGTAAAGAAATTTACAAATTCTTGAGCAACTTCTTTGCTATCGGAAATGAGACCACATGACGACTCCAGTGTGTAATCAATATTATGCTTTCTGTTCCTGTTCGTTTCATTGTTGATAATTTTCCAAACTGTCTTTATTTTATTATCTGCTGATTTAACCTTGTTGCTAATGTATAAGGCTTTAGCTGCCTTACAAGTGTTCTTAAAAATTCTAGAGTAAGTAGCAACATACTTATTAAAAGTTTCCGTGTTAATATAAGGCTTAAGGCCATACAGCTCGAAAAGTCTTTCCCTACTTTTCCTGAGTCCTTTAGTTGCCCAGTCACTAAATAGAAACTTAGGGCTGATGGTTTTTGTGATCTTCTTAAATGAATTATCGAACTCTGTTTGAACTACCGAAAAGAATTCTTTATACAAAATA
Organism: Cosmia trapezina; assembly: GCA_905163495.3. Taxonomy (NCBI): domain Eukaryota; kingdom Metazoa; phylum Arthropoda; class Insecta; order Lepidoptera; family Noctuidae; genus Cosmia; species Cosmia trapezina. The sequence goes on from LR991025.1 coordinate 2,090,602, forward strand.
TTAACATTGTTCATTTTCAGTTCTTGATCATTTAACTTACAAATTAAAGTGTTATTAAATTTATTTAATTTAACAGATGTTATTGGTCTGGATTGTATCTGCACTTTTTGCATAGGTATGTTGGATTCAAAAGTTACGGTTTGACCACTGTGATCAGAAGGGAGATAATTAACAATGGATTTATCTAAATAGTCACAACAACAGAAAACATTATCAATACATGTAGCAGTAGTCGTGGTTATTCGGGTAGGTTCAACAAACACATTTGATAAATTAAATGATTTAAACAAATTTAATAATCTACTGGTATTTGAATTATTTTCTAAAATATTAATATTGAAGTCGCCACAGATAATTACTGACTTATTACCAGCTGCAAGTCTTGACATAACTTCTTCCATTACTGCCTCGAATATAGAGTAGTTTTGATAATTTGGGGGTCTGTAAACGCACACTATGACATGCTTATCTAGCTCAACACAGGAAAGTTCAATACTATGTTCAAACGATAGTTCAACTATGTCTTTACGATTTTTCAATTTAATACAATTTTTAATTAGGATTAATGAACCACCACGCGCCATTGATGTTCGATTAAAACAACTGGCCACACTATAATTCTCATAATTAATTAACATTTCGTAATCTTTTAACCAATGCTCGGTTAAACAAATAATGTCAAACATTGTTTTTTCTAAAAACAATTCAATTTCCAATTGTTTGGATGAAAAACCTTGAATATTTTGATGAAATAATTTCAAGGATTTCTGCTTAGCCCCTTTTCTACAGTTAACTATTTTAGAGCTAGAAAATACCTTTTTGTTATTAAGTGTAACTATACTGTTAGTGGTACTTTCTATTGTCTTACAAACTAGTTTAAATTAATAACCACCTTAACATTAGTATTATTACTAACTGTGGTGCTAATTAAACAAGACTTCGACATACTAATTATGTCTGGGTTAATATTAAAAGCTAATAGCCTAGCTATTTGATGTCTAAAACTACTGGGCAGATACACCGTATCCCTAGTCGAGCTTAGCTTATCAACAAAAATGTTGGTGTCAAAAAATATAAACTTGTCACTATGGTGACTAACTAAGAATTGCATGTAATTATTTAACATGTGAATGTAGTTGTTTTGTCTGTTTGACAAGTACTTAAAGTATGGAAAAGCACACAAAATTATTTTCTTACAATTTAACTTCAATAGCTCGGTGACACTATCAGTAATATCATCTTTTTTAACATTAAGGCTGCTACCTATAAGTATAGTAATAATGGCATTAGGATCATATTCATTCTTAGTTATTGAAGCCATTATTTGTTTGTAGGAAGACTGAGGCATACAATAGTTTAGAGAAGAATGACTCAGGTTGTTGCTAAGTAATTTTCCTAACCCTTTTCCAAAACTATCAGAAAACATAATGGAATTATAACATACTTTACTACTACAAGGAACAGCACTAGCATCTGTCTGAACTACTTGCGATGGACCTAGTTCAATATCTGGTGTATCTTGACAAGACATAGATACCTGAGCACTTCCTGACTGGGACGGGTCCTCCGTTACCTCGGGTTGAAAAGTGCCAAGATTAGATTTTCTATGCAATGAACATTGAGGGCTGCTAAGAGTCAGCGGGTCCACTTTGTCTGCATTAGAGTTGCACATGTCCACCAACTCCCTTGTAGCAAGTATGTGCTCCTGAATTTGTTTTTCAGACCTCACATACTTATTATACAGTGAATGAATTGACTCTTCCAGTACCTGAATTTCAGACTGTAATCGTTGAGTGTCAATCTCATAAATGTTCTTACTGTCTTCTAATTTAATTTGATAGTTTTTTAATTTATTTATAAGAAAAACACGCTCTTTCCTTAGTTTAATATTATTGGAACTGTGTTTTTGTTGTTTCCTAAATTTAATGCACTTATTTATCATTCTATTTAGTTTTGCATATTTTTTTATTTTATTTTGACTTACTTTAAAACTACTATTATTATGTGTCAATATTGACTCTTCAGTAAGGTCTATTGTTACTAAGGAATGATGGTTGCAATTAATGTTTAATAACTCATCATGCAAGCTAATATTACTCTGCTTAGCCTGAGTACATTCTTTTTGTTTTAGTAATTTAGTAATCTGTACATTTGCTAGAATTAATTCTTCTTCCAGGTCCCTAACCTTACACAAAGCCTCCTCATATATGTTACTGCAGTTGTTGAAACCATCCGTGACCACCCGCAGTTTGTCCCGTTCATCAACAACATCCAGGTATTGTTGATGTAGGTCTATTAGCTCCTTTTTCAAGCATGTGTTTTTGAAGACGACCTTCTCTACTTCCTTCTCACTTTCATCTATCTCCTGTAACAGCTGTTGACATTTGCTGTTTGAAGCGTTAAGATCCTGGATGGCCGTTCTTAATTTGAGCTCCAACTCCTGAGCAGCAGTCTTACGGGTCATCACAGGCATGGTTTCAGGAACAAGAACTGAAAGTAGAATTAAAGGAAATGTGAGAAGTAATTAGTTAGACAGATAAACAAAAAAAAAAACAGAAAGCTTGAAATGAAAGGACAAAAAAAAATAAAAATAATGGGAGAAGTTAGAGCTTTATGGAGAAATGAGGTAGGCTGGTGAGTCAAATTGAAATGTAACTAGATTAGATTAAGTACCAAGTTACAATGATTTTATTGTCTTATGATTTTACTTTTCCTCACGTGGGTAGGACATTTAAAATTAAAATAGTTTACTATAAGTACTTAAAGATAACAATCCAAAAAAAAAAAGAAAAAACCAACTTTCTTATTGTAGTGTATTCTAATATTGTATTATAGATTTTAAGTAAGTAGTCAGAGAGTTCACTACATAAGCATTACCTACTAGGTTTCGTTGAACTTTAAGTAGGTACGTACTGATTATTATAACAATCCAACCGTATTATTGGTTACATAGGTACATGAATAAATGATAATCAATAAGCTATAATGAGCCTAATTTTTTGTGAAGTAAATTATGTAGTGTTTATTGTCTGAGCGAATGTTTTCGTCATCAATTTTGCTTCCACTAGTTGTCAAGCAAAAAGAGACATAAACCGTGCCAATGTGTGATGGACGTAGCTCAGAGGCTGAGCAGTATTTTGTGATGTTCAGTGGTGTGTTATTATTGTGATAAAATAAAACAAAATACTCCCCGGGTTTTATGATATTTTGAAATCCGTCACCGTTGAGTTGACAGCCGAGGCCGGTTTAGTATCCTTTTTGTGCGAAGTTCTCGCGACAAAAAACACTGTATAATCGCTGGGTGGGGGTGGGTTTTTTTTGACGACCGGCTGCCAGTGTTGCCAGCGTAGAAAAAAACGGCGATTCATAAGGTATTTTGTTTAAATATGGGCGATTTTATGCAACTGCAAAAAAAAAAACCTTGTAATTCACAGTATCATTTTGAAATACAAAGTTATTTTTGCGATTGTTAAACATATAATATGGTACGGAACCCTTTGTGTGCGAGTCCGTCTCGCACTTGGCCGGTTTTTTTTGTTTACCTTTATTTAATTACCTAAACTGATGGAGTATAATTATGTAAATACAAGTTTGAGTTGGCTATATTTTCATACTCGTACATGTATCATTAAAATAATTTATGCAAACATAATTTGCATGGAAAGTGGTAAGGTATTAAATTCTATTGAAAACATTGTACCATTGGACATGGCATTATAATGCGAGGTAAATAATATTTACATAACACTAGTATGTACTCTTTGTGTAGAAATGCATAATATTTTACTAGTTTAGTAGAATTATGGGAAAAAAGTGAATAGTAATGTAAATTGGTATCTATTCTTTTTTTCAAGGATTATTTCTATTCACATTTTTCTCTGTCATCCAGCTGGATTCGTTTTCAAAATACTTTGATTATTCACGGTGTGACCATCACAAGACAAATAACATTTTCTTGAAAGGAAAATTATAAAATGATTTCGTGACACAAAAAGTGTTATTGAAAAGAAAATCTTTACGTGTGGTAAAAATCAGAACTTATAATAGTCAGCATTAACTAAATTTTATTAATTTATTGTACAAAATTGAAATAATTATACTTTACAATCCCTAAGAGCATTCCAGAATACCAACCTACTAACCAAGAAAATAATTTAACCTCAAAACACATTAAATAAACCATCCGTACTAATAGGTATCCTACAAACAATCTGCCTAGCCTTTTCCCAACTATGTTGGGGTCGGCTTCCAGTCTAACCGGATGCAGCTGTATACCAGTATTTTACATGGGGCGACTGCCTATTTGACCTCCACAACCCAGTTGCTGGATAATAAGATATCCCTTGGTAAGACTGGTTGTCAGACTTTTGGGCTTCTGACGACCCGTAACGACTGTCAAAGATCCACGAATAACAGCCGGGACCAACGGCAAATCTCGGTATGTAAAGATGTATTACCAAGAAAATAATTTATCCTCAAAACACATTCAATAAACCATCCGTACTCATAGGTATTCTACATTCCAAACTCACCAAAAATTCGAAAAACCTTAAAAAGTAACTCAGAAAATGTACGTATAATAAATAAAATATAATTCTAACACAGTGGCAAGTCACTGAGTCGCTCCTGTACTCTCATATCAAATAATTCAAATATTTGGGCAGCCCTCATCGATCACTTACCGGTGATGGATCGACTTGTTTCTTCCAACCAAAACCGAGAAAAGCGACCTTAGTCACATTCGTCCTACGAGCGAATTTGAACTTTAGGATTGGTAGAGTAAAGTCGGGAATCAAATAGCGGTCATCATGAGGTAACATAGGATTTACAATACTTAGTTGGCCCTAATACAAGCAGTAGGTCAGTGTTTGTACAAATGTAAAGGGGACGAATGTTTACACAATTGACATTATCGTTTATGTTTCACTTAGCTATAATTTATTGATGCCGCGTTTGTAGGGATTAGATAAATGGTTTGAAGATTAGTGGTAAGGCTAAAATATTGGTTTATTTTTAGTATTAAGTTGATATATTAATGTTTATGTGTACAGTGAAACTTGTCGGTAAAAATGAGGAAAATACACATTGGTTATCCTGCAAATGATTTATGAGTAAGATTGGGCATATCGCGTTGTGCTTTTAAACTGTTTGCATCTTGTAGCTGTTTTATTATTAGGGTTCCGTACCAAAATGGTAAAAAAGGAACCCTTATGATGTGACTCAGTCTGTCTGTCTGTCACAGCTGGATATCTGAAGAACTACTAATGCTATTAACTTGAATTTTGGAACACTTTTAGATGACATTTTCCCAACTGTTTTGCAAATAAGAAAGAATTAAAAATATTTATGTTTTTTTTGTAACAAGGACTGAAAGGGGGTCTTAAAAATTAAAATTCAAAGTGGGGCTACTAGGGCATGTGGGGTATCATATAAAAGAGCGCTGTTTGCAAATTCTCAAACATTTTTTTATTTTTTTTTAGGCCTCATAGTTTTCGACTTTTGATGAAAAATGTAAAAAAAATACCGTTCACAATAATAATAATTTCAGATTTTTCAGAGAAAAATCTGAAGTTATTCTATGTGATAGAAGTTTATGTAAAGATTGCAGGAAAAACAAAACGATGTCTCTAAATAGCACACTTTTTCAGAAATCGGAACGGAACCCGTTTATGTGTTACTGCAGCGCCCCACAGTTTCACCCGCGTAGACCACGAAAAAAAAGTAGCCTAAAATGTGTAAATCCGGAATGTCATCCCTGGATTTACACATAGGCTACTTTTTTACGTCCATACTAAATTTTATAAAAATTGGTCCAGCCGTTTGAGCGTGAAGAAGTAACAAACATACAAACACACATACACTCACAGACTTTCCCCTTTATAATATTAGTGTTATTGACAAGTAATTACCACACTGCACTACATTTCTCACTTTTAAGCTACATTTTTGTAGAATTTTAAATCTAAATAAAAATAGTTCAGTTGGTAAGTGCTGTGCACTATTAAGGCGCAGATTTCCTGAAAACGATCAAAAAGGTGGTTTTTTAAAGCTGTATATCTCATAAACCGTAAATAATTTTGACATGTAAAAAAAATATGATTTTTTCAAGTCCTTTTCGCATACAGTGATGGAAGCCAAAACATAATTAAACATACTTTAATGCACCAAAAAAATCTTTAAACATACCTCCTAATAATCTTTAAAAGCTGTTTATGCCTTCATTAGCAATTATAATTATAATTAAAAATATACCATGACATGTCAAATTCCAAACTGCATCCAGTGATGGATTACTTTTTATTAAATAGTTAATTTCTAATTTCATACGATTTTATTTGCATTTTTACGACATAATTCCGGTGCGCGTGAGAGTCTTCTATCTCGCGCGTCAAACTAGACAGCCATAAAGCCATTTCACTTACACACCGAGCTAAACCACGCTTGGAACCAGCAGTGCGATTCTGTAACCATCTCACCGTGAAAACTTAGGTGAAGTGAGCGTGGAGTGAGCTGTCAGTGTCATTCCACCTATAGCTAGGGATGGACCAAGCACATTTTTACAGTCATAATCGAGATTTTAATAACATTTTTATGCTATTCTAGTGATCATTTTATATTATTTCAAAGCTAGTATTTAAGTGTCTAAATAATACTATTTAGGGGGTTTTTAAATAAAATTGCAAAACAGAAATTGAGTTTTATCTGAATTTCTATTTGACTATTTTATTTTAAAACCCCCTAAATAGTAATGTTTAGACACCCTCTAGCTTACAAATAATATAAAATGATTATGTTATAAAATTAGCATAAAAATAAAGATAAAATCTCGATTATGATTATAAATGTAATTTGGTCAATCCCTAGCATCTGTGGGTTGACACTGACAGCTCACTCCACGCAAGCTTTCACGGTGAGATTTTTACAGAATCGACCTGCAGGGCCTTAAGCGAAAAAATTTACGTATTGCGTGTAATACCAAAACTTATTCGGTAAGTGACTTAGTAAGTTATGAACTTATGATACTATCAGTTTACACGGAAACATTGCTTATCGCCATACGTTGCACAAGCACTTAAAAGAAATAGGGAATTTAAAAACCGGCCAAATGCGTGTCGGACCACGCACAATGAAGGGTTCCGTAGTAGAATGAATTTATCTCAAGAACAAACTTAATATTGTAATTGAAACATGTGTAACCATACATTCCAACTGTAAATGTAAGTTTGTACTCACAATATTGAGAGATTTACCACGTTATTTTAAGACCACAGAGTTCATAAAGGTTTTCCTGTAATCTACAGGTAAAGAACTATTTTCTGTATTTTTTTCAAAGTTTTAGGCTCAGTAGTTTCAGAGATAAGGGAATGGTCAATTTTCGTCTATTTTCTTAAATAACTTTAAAATAATTTATTTTAAAATTACAAAAAAAATATTTGAAACCTTCATAATAACCCCTTTTGTTTGATATGCCACACGGTATGGTTTGCAAATTAAAAAAAAAATCATTTATTTAGTTTACCCGTCCGTGTTTGGGTCACAGAAGTTCTTATGTGTACCAAATTTCAGCTTAATCGGTCCATTAGATTCGGAGCAAATTGGCTGTGACAGACGGACAGACAGACATACGAGTGGTCTTAAAAGGGTTCCGTATTTCCTTTTGAGGTACGGAACCCTAAAAATAATGCTTACGTTACATTACACTAACTGCCAACAGAGCTTAAAGCTTTTCATGAGAGAATATAACGTCAACGATACGACAACAGTAAGTACAGAAGTCTATTTTATCACAGTTTCTTACATAACATCTAAAAGCACCATTTCAAACCGTAACTATGACATTTAACACCTCAATTTACCACTCATAAAAGATAAAGTCGGCGCTTCTTGTTAGAATACATTAAAAAAAGTCAAATAAAAAAAATAAACATTGAATTACGACGGCAGATAGGGCTCTGACAGCCGGGGAACGGGCGCCATATTTTTTTGTTAATCTCCACACATAAAAATTGTCGCGTCCGTGGTGTATCAGCATATTGGGATATTAGTGTAATGTACACCTTTTTGTCTTGATAAATGTTTTACGAAACATAAATAACTTTTGTTTTTATAGTAGGTTTTTTTTTTGGCATTTATATTGGCACGATTTTTTCCCCAAGTTTTTTTAACAGAATTTATGATGCAGTTCGGGTGGTTTATTTTTTGTAAATGATATCTTTTAGTATTGTGTGGTGTGTGTTATTTATGATAATTCTGACCCCCTGCCAGTAAGTGGCGTGTTAGAAGCGTATTCACGATAATTCAACGTGTAGAATTTGAACTTACGATATCTCGATCGTGAACCAACGTTTTAGACATCGAGCTGTTATCACTTGATTGATTGTGGAGTGGTTAGAGTCTGTCAAGCGAGTAGTGTCCCATGAAAAAGGCGACAAATTCAAAAATCTTACAGGTGTCAACACTGATATAGTACGATGAAAACATGTTTGATACTTGAACTTTTGTAGATAAAAAATTTCTTTGGTATAAATTAAAAAAGTGCATTTCAATGTATAGTAATTTATTAGTCACAATTAGAACTAAAATCAGAATCTAAAAATTCAATGCCTTTCTAAGAGAAATCACTGTCATCAATCATCACGCACAAAAATAATGAAGGGTTCCAACTCCGTTTCGGTTATCCTGTCCCTTACTTTATATTTGTTTTCTACATTAATAGTGTGATCTGTGCATTTTCCATTAAATATATTTCTTTAAATGTCCATTAATACAAATTAGATAATTGAGCTGAAAGTATCAAAATGCTGTAGCTTAGTAGAACAGAAGTGGTGACAATCCGTTTGACAGATACACAGATTAAGATAATAGTATTGCCATTATAAGAAATCAGGTAAATGGTCGTGGACGCGACTCGCTTGACAGACTCTAGTAACATTATTTAGACGTTTAAAATTCGAACATAATATTTGACATTGACATTAAAACTCGTCGCACCTCTAACATTAAAACTGACATAGAGAGGTACACCAACTGTCACAAAAAACCTTAAAAACAGCGCCAACATTTTTATTTGTCACACATTAATGTTCAAACACTGACTTAAGTCGCTCGGCGGTAATGATAAGAATATTTTATTTTTTACTACCGTGACAGGCGGCAGCACAGTAATGACGCTCGCGGCCATAACTCAGCCCCTTAATTGGTGATATTACACATAAATGCAGTGAATATGGAGTAATGCTGACACTTTAATGTTTATTTAAAGTGTATTACATATAAATTTTATGTGGGTTCTTTGGTCGTTACTTTAATAACAGGTTTTATTCAAACCTTCAGCAGTTAGATTTTATTGTTGTGTATTGCGACACAGATACAGATATCCGCTTTTATATTCGGTTTATATTCGGTTTATAGTGTTTCTTTGAATTTACTTGGATGTTTATATATGTTAATTTTGTGGTCGGATTATGTTACAGACAAAATTGCGTTTTTGAAATTGTTTTAAATTTGAAGATGCACAATCTAGTAAGTATCGTCATCTCATTGAGCATTGCCAGCATTTGAGTGGTGCCATTTTTAGGGTTCCGTACCAAAATGGTAAAACGAAACCCTTAAGGTGCGACTCAGTCTGTCTGTCTGTCTGTCACAGCTGGATATCTCAAGAACTACTGATGCTGTCAATTTGAAATTTGGATGACGTTCACCCAACTATTTTGACTGAAAGGGGGTCTCAAAAATTCAAAGTGGGGCTAGTAGGTCATGTGGGGTATCATATGAAAGAACGCTATTTGTACATTCTTAAAAAAAAATTTTTTTTTAGTCTCATAGTTTTCGACTTTTGATGAAAAATGTAAAAAAAAATACCATTCCCTCCCCCTATTCTCCGAAGTTTGCATAGAGAAAAATCTGAAATTATTCTATGTGATAGAAGTTTATGTAAAAATTACAGAAGAAATAAAACGATGTCCCTAAATATCATACTTTTTCAGAAATCGGAATGGAACCGATTGCACGAGTCCGACTCGCTCTTGACCGGTTATTATAATACGAAAACATTCTTAGAACTTCAAATCGAGTATCCAAACTCCATCACTTACGTATTCAAACCGAACATCGCACATTACAATAAAAACGACGTACATTACGAGCGTTCATTTAATATTCGCCCTTTGTGTTCTTTTCAAACGATGATGTAAAGCTGCCGACGTGAAATGACCACCCACCGCCACTCGAGCGACGGCCGACAATCGGCCAATCCATTACCCGCACACACTTCTTCTATACACTGAAAAACAACCTCATTTCAACATCTCCTACTTCAAAAAGAAACCTTACAGCTCAAAAATTAAAGTATAATTTCAGTTGGCAAGGTCATGGCTTTTCCGTCATAATAGTGACGGAAAAATGCACTTACAATATAGTGGTGTTTACACAATTCCGCCGTTTTGAAAGCGCAGGAAGCTCGGACGGTACATTCTGTTTGTCTGTCACGATTGGGAACGACAAAGGGACAGTGACGGGACACGTTGCCATTGTTGACGGGAATGACGGGACATGAACGCGGTGTGAGGTTGGCAGTTGTGGCGTGATTTACTTTGAACAGTGTCGTTCGAATAATTTATTAACGCATGGACGGGTAGCTAGATAAGTGTGTTGGCTTTTTTTGTTGTTTGATTTTGTAGGAGTTGTTGTTTGATTTAGAAAGTAAGGACATTTATTGCGTGTATGTCATAATTTTATTAATATTTCTCAGTGAAAATTCTCATGATGTATATTCATAATGACTTCATGAGTCTATGACAGTATAATGCGTGCCACGAAAGATGAGACTTGACACACCACGTAGTTTGACTTGCGCAGTAAATTATAATTCTCTGATTCTGATTGTTCTGATTTATAGGTCTCTTTAGCGGTATGAGGTCTGACACGGGAAGGGACCGGGCGTCATCGGGGCGGCAGAAAGAGCGCGGGAGGCGCGGTACTGCGCTCGTCAAGTCTCATCTTTCGTGGCACGCATTGTAAGGTCCGTAGACTGGCCTCTTATTCTATTAAAACTCCGTACTGCGCTAGACCAGCTCAAGGTGTTACCACTGACGTGCGGTCTGCTGTACCTACCTCTGTTAGACCTAGACATATTAGGTATCACCATCTGCCTAGCCTTTTCCCAACTATGTTGGAGTCGGCTTCCAGTCTAACCAAATGCTGCTGTATACCAATATTTTACATGGAGTGACTGTCTATCTGACCCTACTGTCTTCTGTCTTACTCACTTAATTACGGAGATTAACTAAAATGTTTCACTTTTCCGTAAAATTTTTCAAATATTTTCTTTCATATAAACCTTGTCCTGACACAACAAAAAAAACCGGTCAAGAGCGAGTCGGACTCGCGCACCGAGGGTTCCGTTCCGATTTCTGAAAAAGTGTGCTATTTAGAGACATCGTTTTATTTTTCCTGTAATCTTTACATAAACTTCTATCACATAGAATAATTTCAGATTTTTCTCTTAGCAAACTTCGGTGAAAAGGGGGGGGGGGTGGGGGGACGGTACTTTTTTTAAACTTTTTCATCAAAAGTCGAAAACTATGCGGCCTAAAAAAATTAAAAAATGCTTGATAATGTGCACACAGCGTTCTTTCATATGACACCCCACATGCCCTAGTAGCCCCACTTTGAATTTTTGAGACCCCCTTGCAGTCCCTGTTGCAAAAACAAATGTTAATATTTTAATTTCTTTCCTATTTGCAAAATAGTTGGGTAAACGTCATCTAAAACTATTCTAAATCTCAAGTTGATACATTAGTAGTTCTTGAGATATCCAGCTGTGACAGACAGACAGACAGACTGAGTGACACCATAAGGGTTCCTTTTTTACCATTTTGGTACGGAACCCTAAAAAGAAATAGCCAAATAGTGCCACCATTCTGAAGTGATGCGCGTACTCATTCAACAATTGATTTTATTTATATAGATAGATATGTATATAGATTGTTATGTTTTTAATGATCATGACCATGATGTGTCAAATAACATTCATTGAATATTTTTTATCAAACAAAAGTATAATATCATCCCTTCCAGAATAATCCAGTTGGACAGCTTGTTCCCATGGGTTTTAAATTTCTCATTATTGCTCATCATGCTTCAATAGATTTGATCTTTTTTACTCTATCATCCGTGAAATTATGAATGATAGCGTTGGTATAATATGTATAAGTTTTAATACTTACCTACTATTGTAAATGTCACTGTACTAGTTTCTAAAAACCTAATGAGTACCCAAGGGAAGGGCCTGTTTCACCACCTACGATTAAGTTCATAGTAACTTACGTTGGCAGATAATTTCATAAAAATTCTGTTCCATTTTTGAATTTATTTGGTGAGTAGTGGCTATTCACTATTCAGTTCGGTGAGTAGTGGCTGTTCAGTATATAGTCGGTGAGTAGTGGCTATTCAGTATATAGTCGGTGAGTAGTGGCTATTCACTATTCAGTATAAAGTCGGTGAGTAGTGGCTATTCACTATTCAGTATATAGTCGGTGAGTAGTGGCTATTCACTATTCAGTATATAGTCGGTGAGTAGTGGCTATTCACTATTCAGTATATAGTCGGTGAATAGTGGCTATTCACTATTCAGTACCCTATAGTTGGTGAGTAGTGGCTATTCACTATTCAGTATCCTATAGTCGGTGAGTAGTGGCTATTCACTATTCAGTATATAGTAGGTGAGTAGTGGCTATTCACTATTCTGTATATAGTCGGTGAGTAGTGGCTATTTACTATTCAGTATATAGTCGGTGAGTAGTGGCTATTCAGTATATAGTTGGTGAGTAGTGGCTATTCACTATTCAGTATATAGTAGGTGAGTAGTGGCTATTCACTATTCAGTATCCTATAGTCGGTGAGTAGTGGCTATTCACTATTCAGTATATAGTCGGTGAATAGTGGCTATTCAGTATATAGTTGGTGAGTAGTGGCTAATCACTATTCAGAGGTGAGTAGTGGATATTCACTATTCAGTATATACCTAGTCAGACATCGACAGAAATAGGCCCTTATTGTATTTATTCTTACCCAAAAGGAGATAATAATAAGAAGGATTTTACCAACTTATTAAATGTCATCTCAACCATTGATATTCAATAAAATTATAAAACATAATAAATATTATTTCAGTGCCACAAATCCTATACAACATAATTAACCTTTGTTGTTATAAGAATAGATTTAGAAAAAGAAATAAACACGTGTTACCCTTGATTGATCGTGATCAACAAAAAAAATCTCAAATCTTTCTTAAAATGTAATGTCAATACCTCGTACTATATTTTGTGTACACACATACCTAGCCAATTACACAATACATTGTATTGTACAATCGGGTATTTAAACAAATGCCTTTCAATACATTCGACACCCATATCAAATTAACTACAACTAACCTAAGCAAATCCCCGACCATGAAATGTGTGTTTATTATAACTATCTTCACGGCTTTTACCCTATTTATATCCCTTTTAAATCACTACCATTGTCGATTTACCACGGCTGTCTATCCGTCTCACACTGCCACCGATTACTGTCACCTCCACTCCGTACAGAGTAAAAAAGGTAACTTTCAACACATGCCACGAAAATCAGTTGGTCAATGCGAATGTAGCGAAAATTTTACTCTGTGGTGCGTTGTGTAGGGTAGACACCCCAATGAGCGGTATTGTCGTCGATGTGATGAATCGATATCGCTCGTATTGTCGTGTTCCCCGCAGCTGTCGTCTGTCACAAGAAAGATGACACTTGGAGCGGTTTTTTTTGACGCGTCCCTTTGTGTCAACTCGGTGTGGTGCCCGAAATGAGCTGATATCGATCGCTCAATATTATGCTTGTAGAAGAGGGTTTTGAGTTTGAATTGAACTCATAAATAAATAAGCGGTGTCGTGGTGTGTACGGTTTTTTTGTGTGTCGATGATCTAGTGCTTCTCTTTGTTATGTGATTCCGGGGGATCCGATACGCCAGAGGTAGAATTTATTACTCGAAATTGTTATTAACAATAGAATTGTCGGGATAAAAGTATTATAAATGATTTCGCATTAACTGAGAATTCGAGGTTCGACGATTAGCACGCTTACCTTGATTTATTGTGGTGTTTATTTTTTTGGATTTATTACACAATAGGTCATAAATTAAAATTATAATATTTGTAGCGATTTATGGCAACACATTACCTCATATATCTTCACAGTGTTTGGGGAGTTAGGGAGTGTCAATTTTAGATCATAATCACACATTGCGTACTATAATAACTTACAGTCTCATTTTTAATTCCACGGAATTCTGACATTTCAGAAGTGTTGCCAATACTACAACGGTCTTAATAAAAACGGAACGCATTTAAGCGAAATTAAAAAAAAACCTTCCTTGAATATAAGGTTTCAATTAGAAAAACTAAAATTTAAAAATTTACTGATAATTTTAAAATGGTAATCAGATTTTTACTATCACATTATTGAAGTTACGATAATTAGTAAGGTAATTATTTTTCTTTCACAGGAATCCCTGTATAATAATCCATAGGTTACAAACCTTTTTTAGGAATATCTTTTTGTTTGTAAAATCATCGCTTCTTGTAACTACAGACAGACAACGATGATGATATTAGTGATAATGATGCCTAAATAAATATTTAAATTTAAAAAAATATGTTCTTTTACGCTTTTTTCCATTTAGCCATATAAAATTATTATTTTAATTAGTTTGCATTGAATGCACAGAACAAACACTATTTACATTGTCATATAGTTTACTTGATCCCATTCTCTTTCATATTTTGTTATTTTATATCCCAAAAAATTGTAGTCATTTTCAACTTATAAAAAGGACAAGAAAGAAAAAAGGTTTAGGATATCTGAAGTATCAAAAAATTACTGCTGTCAGAATTACGTCGAATTAAAAATCAGACTGTAGTTGCATAGATTGTTGAAAATGATCATTGGGGTAACATTTTTAAACCTATCGAATTCCTGTCGTTCAGCCATGGACTATGATGAGAACTAATACTTTTATTATTCATTGCAGAAGACTGCCGTTTAAATTCAGTCTCCCCAAGCCAACCCAGCAAGATTTTATCACCACCCCAATAACGATAAGACAGTCCCCCCTCCCTCACTTTCGGACATTTCACTTAAACATCCGCAGTGGAACACGATTTAAAACTCGTGTACCATCGTCTGACGTCGGCCAAAGTCGTAAAGCGGGCTATAATTTTGAATTATTACTCGGTTACGGCGCGTACGAGCGTAATGAAACACCCTGTATATCACAATTCCAACCTCGCTGCGAGGCTAAATGGTCCCGCTAAATTAGCCTTTCTCGCAATGTATGGCTTAGTATGATATAATGTCGTTATAGATGCGAATAATGGAGTTTTTTTAGAGTGAAAATTTGTGGGGAGTCGGTGATGGAAAATGTCCTATCCAGCTCTTTAAGGGTTCTTTTATTTGAGGGTTGAATAAATATAGTGAGTTCTCTTGAAGTAATATGTGGTTAGGTTGAGTTGCCTTATGGCACTGAAACGTAGGCTCATGGACATAATGTCTGTTCTTCCCATCTTAACATAAGGTGCACAGACTTGGTTTTTGACTAACATCCAGAAGTCCAAACTCAAGGTCTGCCAACAACCAATGAAGCGCAGTATACTACGCGTAATTAACTGATCGTGTAATTAACACAATATCTACTGCGCTCCAAAACAAAGAGCTGACGTGGCTTAAAATGCTGCCCAAATAGGACTGGGCGGGACTTGTCTGTAGCATGCCGGTCAAACTGTATGCCCAAGTAATAGTCTTTCAGACCGAATCTCGGCTATGGCGACCAATCTCAGCGGAGCCTTCGGCGCGACAGATTCAAGTGTGTACGCAGACACAGGTGCATCATCTCTTCCCTCACTATCATAGTCCTCAGGGACGGCAATCCAACACGACCGGAGAGATATTAGGCGCAGGGCCAACGGCTTTACGTGCTTTTCGTGGCACGGAGGTATCACACCGCCAACTTCCAAACTTCGGGCTGTTATTAAGAAATTCCTTATGGAAAAACTCAGTAACACTTAGCCCAAATAGCACAGAACTGGTGTCCTGAGACAGTGTAGTGGGTTGCGGCAGACCAAGTAGGAGATGGCGGGATGAACTGGGTAGGTTCCATCAAAACTGGAAAGAGGCCGCGCGGGCTCGCGAAAGATGCAAGGAGTGGAGGGATTCCTTTGCCCAGGACAAAGTAGATGTCTTCCACCAACATTAGATCTCAAACATCGGTTACATTACAAGGGAATATTTCCCATAACATCACATTTTGAAACAACAACAAAATAATTACCTAACTGAAAGAATGCTGCGACTTCCCACACCGCAGACACCTCTAAACCCACAGCTCAAAATGGAGCAATGAATTCATAATTAGCACCTTAATTAAACATACAAAACAGCACCCCTTCTAAAATTTTCAAAAAGGTGCTGGCTAAAAAGCGTGTGCTCGTAAAAACGTAACACATTGCTCACAGTTGCGGCCCAAATTGAAATATACAGTCGACCATATTCATTACGGGGGCTCAGTGCGACGATAATTCAAACTTATGGCGCGCCTTTTACGAGTTTTAAGAGTGGTACTCGTGGGACCAAGGGGGGGTGGAGAGGAGTGAAGCGGGGTTAGGGGGATGACAGCGAGGTGATGATTTGTTTGAAGCGCGTCGTTTTTTGGCAGTGATGGGGTTATTTTTGATTATGAGCGCTTTTTGGGGTGCTTGGTGTGTGAAATTTTAGTTTTTTCAGGTTTTCTACGTAATTATATAGGAGCTCGTGGCTAAGTAATAACAGCCGCACGGGTCGATCCATCAGGTTAAGCTACGATTGCCGGGGTTGGTCAGTGGATAAGTGACCATCTTTACAAACCGAGACTCCTCCGTGCCTTGAAAAGTACGTTAAACCGTTGGTACCGTGTGATATTCGTGGATCTTTGACAGTCGTTACGGGTCGTCAGAAACGCGAAAGTCTGACAACCAGTCTTACCAAATGGTATCGTATTACCCAGTTACTGGGTTGTGGAGGTTAGATAGGCAGTCGCTCTATGTAAAATACTGGTATTCAGCTGCATCCGGTTAGACTGGAAGCCGACCCCAACGTAGTTGGGAAAAGGCTAGGCAGTTTGATTGAACTAGGTAATTATGTATTTTACGCAAACACAAGTAAGAGTTATTTGAGTAACATGATGAACCAATATATGTAGATATCCAAGGTGTAAAGTTATTAGTCAGAAAACTAAACTTAGGGCCTATTTCACGATGCCCGAATAGTCACTACTTACCGAATAAATTCAAAAATGGAACAGAATTTGTATGAAATTGTCTGCCAAGTAAGTTAATAGGAACGTAGGTGGTGAAACAGGCCCTTATTTTCATAAAGAAGCTTATAATTATTCACCAGAGGCTACTCAAGATGTTGCCTTTGTTTTAGTAGTCAACTAAAATAGTGGTAGTTTTAACAGTAGGTAAGTTAATAAGGTAATTAATGAGGTTGTAAAAAATAAACATAATGACGTCATCTTACTTACAGTTTGAGTAGGTACTCGGGGAACTATTTCAGTATTATTTGTAATCAGCCAGATCAATCGTAGCGGTCAAACATCCCCAGATACAGAAGCCCGTACCGGTTTTTAACTTGATATTTTACTAGCTTTTGACCGCGGCTTAGCCCGCGAAATATATCCCACAGCAACGTACTACCGGGAAATTCTTCCATTTATCCTCGCCTACATTATAAAGGGAACCTCTGTGCAAAATTTCAGCTTTCTAGGTTTAAGGGTTTGAGCTGGACGTTGATGAGTCAGTCAATCAGTCAGTCAGGACTTCTCTTTTCATTTATATAGATAGATGTTTAAACTGTTTAAACAAACACAAACTTTTTGTTACAATTAATTTAACACTAAAATTATTTAAAACGGGATATTTTTTACCACATTTTTGTTTCGTTTTCATTTATTATGCAAAAAAATAATCCTGGCCTGTCGCCTATTTTCGGTATAAATGGTCTGGAAATCAGTTCTGACACTGAGGGTGATAAAGACGTAAAACCTGTATACCAAGTTGCGTACAGATAGGTTGTAAAATAGGACCTGTAGAGGAGAACCAACAAACTAACAGAGGAAAGCAAGTCTTGCCAGACTTGAAGCAGAAATGCTTCGCTAGCTCGGTCAATAAAATACATATTTTTATCCTCCACAGGTGCTAAATCTTAATGCCAGATGGTTCCAACATACCCTCAAACAAGCCGACCATTTATCACTCGACATAATGGCGCATGACAATCGAGTCCTGGTTGGCCCTTTCACACTAAATCCGCGATTGTTGAAAAACTTCTCAAAAGTCACTAAATAGAAGAACACGCGTCTCAGAATTGATACATGCGTGAAAGATCTTGTTATTTAAGCAAGAAATTTTAGAAAAATGGATCTTAGTTATAAGAAAATAAGGTAGGTCATGACGGCATTTTTTTCATGATGTAGAAAAACATGACAAACGATCGAATGAGTCGTTCATTATGTTCTAATGTTCCAATATATTATGTGTCTCAAAGACGGGACAAGATAAATTGGTGGCTGCCATCTTTATTGGCAAAAACTAGCAGGTGGTAAGTTGGCGCGATAGTTTGTTGGCATTAATGGTATTTTGATATAAAATGTGTGAAATTTTGATTGTTAAGAGCTTTCTAGCGATTAAAATGTCGGACCAATCAAATTATTTTATAGTTACGTTATTTTAGCATAAAATATACCACATTGATAATATTTCTTTACAAATCGCATTTGCTTGATTTATCTATAACTAGCTGCACCCCGCGGTTTCACTCGCATCAGTCTCGATCCCGTGGGAATATCGGGATAAAAAGGTGGTGATCTATTCATGTGCCAAATTTTATCCAAATCCGTTCAGCCGTTTTAGCGTAAAAGCGAAACCGTAAGCGTTTCGCATTTATAATATTAGATCGCCTAGTATTTTGTCAATATACTAAACCCACTTTTAACTTCTCCAAATGGTGATTATATTTGGGGATGTATAAATTATGTATCTACTTTTTACTAAATTGCATTGTCATCGACATACTATTATTAAACTGTACAGTCAGCGTCAAAAATATCGGGACGAACAGACTGTTCAAAATGATCTCAACAAGAAAATTAAACTATAAGTCAAGTATAAGCCAAAATTTTGAAAGTCAAATTCTGCAATTCTTCTAAGGTCACTGACCTTGACCTTTGGGTCAGGGTCATTGACCTTGACATCAAGGTCAAAACTCCGAAAGTCAAGATCTGTCTAAGGTCACTGACCTTGAACTCAGGGTCATTGACTTTAATCGCAAGGGCATTGACCTTGATCTCAACGTTAACATTCTAAAAGTCAAGATCATCGATTCTTAGGAGCAGTAACAGGTCAATATTAATGGTTGGTGTCCTTGAGGTCAAGGTCAGTGACCTTAGGAGGCAGATCTTGACTTTCAGAATGTTTGTATCGATATGTTTTATTATACACTCCATCACTAGAAGCTACTAAACCGTAGGTGCTCAAACGGGAATAAAGTTGAATATTTTTTATTGGTCGCCTTTGAGCACCACGTTAAAATATTGATTGGTGCTCAAATGGGAATACTTCATTATTATTACATTGTACCTTTTCACTGTTTACTTCGCTTTAAAGCCCGGTAAAGCGCTAATTACCAACGTGTTTGCTACGTTGCGTTGGTAATTATTTATCATGCGGCGGGCTTCTGGTCTAATATTACCCAACCTGCTGCCGTTTAGTTTATAGGAGCTATTTATCATCACCAAGCACTTTACCAGAGCTGAACCCAGATTTCACTACCAGAAAAAAGAGTGGTTCATCATCAAATAATATTATTAGTTTATTATAGTTTGTCAATTTTGTATTATTTACTAGCAACCCGACCCGGGGTCGAAAGGTTCTGGAGTGGTGACAAAGGTTGGAAGGTCTCCCACAAGGTCGACCGATGACCTTGTGAAGGGCGCAGGAATCCGCTGGATGCGGGAAGCACAGAACCGGTTGAAATTGCGGTGCTTGGGGAGGCCTATGTCAAACAGTGGACGACTTTCGGCTGAAATGATGACCCGACCCTATTTCGACAATGTCACAATATCGAAATATTAATGTAACACATAAAGCTTCCGGAATAAAGACTCCAAATGATAATTAAAACCGCATCAAAATCTATTGTGCAGTTTAAACAATCCAAACATTCTAAACGGTTACACAGACAGACACGAAAAGTGACTTTGTTTTATGCATTGATTCTACATTGTTCATCTGACAAAACAAGGACTACTTCTGATAAATCCGTAACACAACCAATCAACACAACAAGAAGATAAAACAAAGTCGGAACATCACTGACACTTCCTAGTACGATATATTGTTTCGTAGCGCTACGAGGCTACGGCCTACGCTCGTAGCGCTACGGCCGCTACGGCTGAAATATGGCCCATGTATTATTCAAAGAAATTGCCACATATTTCATCCAAGGGAAATAACTTTGAGATATGTGCTGCACGGTACGCGAAACGGCGACTTGTTACTGAAAATTTATGTTCTTATATTCAAAATGTTGAAATGTGTGATGACGTATTTGAGTTGAAAAAAATTGTTGTCATTCCAGATTTTGAGATTAATTCCTTCTGTTCTGCTGAAATATGTTATACCTACTTATGATGTAATTTGAACGTGTTCTTTAATATTAACATGCTTCAAAATATAGTTTATTATTGCTACAATATTATTAATTTAAAAAAATAAGTAAGCTCTACCACTGTCATTCTTATTGATCATACGAACAATACAGTTCATTAAACATTTTCTTTAAAGCTAACAGCATAACTTATTGAGTGTAACACTGGTCCAATTTAAAAACATATTTCAACACTCCTTCATATCAAAACATGAACCTACTAACAAAATGCCAGAACCTGACTGGCTTCACCTTATCTCGTTCAAAGTGATTCGGCGGCGTCTCGCGATATTTATGCGTTCTGGCGGATTTATGGCCTGCCCGTATTCGCGATACTTGTCATGGCCTGCCCGTATTAAAGCTTGCTTGTATTACAGCCTGCCTGTTCGCGATATTTTTCATAGATGCTCGTTTTATTAAACGTGACTTTATGATAGCTTACAAGACGTATGAGGTCGTTTTCTTTTGAGAAAAAGTTACTTTCTGGGGTTACAAGACCAAATTATTATAGTTTGGTAAGATTTAATTAATAAGGTAAATCTATAATATTAGACACTAACAAAACTACTTAACAAGTATAGAATAAGTTTGGAGTACCTCAGGGTGGGTTTAAAAATATTCAGTTGCTTAGGTTATTTAATAGCTGTATTTTTTCAGGATACAGAATAGTTCCGTACTGGTTACAAACCTAAGAATTAATATATACAAGTTTAGTAGTCAAGCTCTGAAAAGCTATCAATTGCATTTAAATTATTTTTATTATTTTAATGACCTCCAGGAAAGGAAAAGTATTCATTTATACTTATAAACTTGTGCGTGCAGCATAATTTGATACTTTCACTGTCCTCAATGCTTCGACAACGACAACTTACAAAATGCGTTTTAAGTTCGATGAATAAGTTGAGAGTTTTTGAAGTAGACACAGGAGAGCTTGCTGTTCGTTCACCATTTCTTTTAGCGCAACCAATTTTCAAGAGCATCTTAGAATATCTCATGGAAACTAAGCTATTATAATCTCCGAGTTCTCAAATAAACATATAGCTGACTTCAGCATTATAAATTAGACTTATCATGCTCGCCTAAATAAACGGAGCAACCCGCACCTACAAAAAATACATTTCCTTACGATGCATAATATTTTAAACCACCCCCTTGCTTTATACAAAATGGCTGTCGGCACTCGCTACTATTTTTCCTACAAGGGTTGGTGCAAGTTATACAAAAAAATACAAAAAAAATATACTTAGGTTGGTATTATATACTTGTACATTATATAATATGTTTTAGTTATTGTAATTAAGATTTTTTAGGAATATAATATTATTTTTGGTGTTTTAAATAGGTAGAAAACATTCTCTATGAATTGCTGTGATTATTAAAAAAATAACTTTATAAGATTACTCTCAAAATGATTTTGCTAAACATAAATGAATGACTGTTATGTCAGGTGACATTGATTGGAGTACATACGGCTACATACCAAGCTATACATTTCCAGTAAAAGCTGCCCTCTCATTGTACTGAAATCTTAGACAATGCGAGATCAGCTTATACTGGAAAATATAGCTTGATCGTGTGTACAAGAGATTATTAGTATTTAACATGCAAATATAACTTTACCTGGTTATGACTGCCTCAAACTGATTTGTAGCCGCAAACCTTGTTGATTGGTTAATCTTTCCTCCACGACATATTAAGCTTTTTTTCCTTGGCAACACAGAATGAGAAGAACATTACTCGGTGAACTTAAGGGTCAAGTAAAGTTACATAATTAGAAATACTGACAATACCAACTCAGTGCAAAATCTCCTTTTTTCCTCAGCCCGCAACCGCTTTTTTCTTACACCGAGACACGCGTGATAAATTCCCTAGGAGTTCCTTACACTTGGCGAAGCAGACAAAATAATTTATGTACCTAGTTTAGTGGGTACTTTCCTGGATAAATGGCATCTGCGAGGTGAATGACATCTTTGTTGCCGTGCTGTTACAATTGATGGCTTCAGATAAAAATGGCTTAAAAAGTATGTATCCCTGTGTGGCCGCGTGAAACGGTTTTGACGTGAGGTGTTACAGTGAGTTCCTAGTGTGAAGTAAGGTCCATATCGTTTGGTGGGTTTCGTGATGGTGACGCAGGGATTACCAGTATCGCATCCATGATAAAAAATTGTACTTATTTTGGAATTGGAATGGATTTTGTCTAAAAAATAAATGAATTATTATTATTAATATTTATTTTAAAAACCATTAATAATGCTTAGGACTGCGTTGAAATAATAAAGAAAATTGAACTGTACATTTTTTACGTGAATTAAAAAGTTTTGTAGAAAAAATTAGGCTGTAAAAATATCAAATGCATAACTGAAAGTGAGCAGGAATTTCATAGGTTTTATATAATAATAAGGTTTCTTTTGTTTGAGCTGTTTATTTTTTTAAAACCTTTGGCTGTTTTTATTTCGAGATAATTTTCACAAAATAATTTGAAAGCTAATAATCACTAGCTGTCAGTTTATTGAATTTAAAATGCCAAATTGTAATTAGCTGGGTAGGTATAAATTTACGTACATAAATGTATATCTAGCTAATTGTTAAGAGGCTAAGCGGTGACCAGCAATTCCATCACAGTTTAAGAAGACATGTGGAAGGTGTGTTTTGCTGTGTGATAATAATAATTTTACTTTATCCAACATTTTGGCAATGATGATAATCCTAGATTTGAACTTAACTATACAAAAACATTATTGTATCATAGTAATAACAATAAGTTAACTAAAAAAAAGGGAATTTCAATACATCTAATTTCACACCTCTGCTTTGCTTACTTGAATAAACTTAAATCGATACTATACAGGGTGTAAACAGTAGCAATATTTTAAGAGGTCACTGTACTCATCTTTATGAACAACTTTTACTATGGGACCAAACCTGAAATCGCGAAAAAAAAACCGGTAAGAGTGAGTCGGACTCGCAAACCGAGGGTTCCGTTCCGATTTCTGAAAAAGTGTACTATTTAGAGACATCGTTTTATTTTTCCTGTAATATTTACATAAACTTTTATCACATAGAATAATTTCAGATTTTTCTCTTATGATATGATACCCCACATGCCCTAGTAGCGCCACTTTAAATTTATAAGACACCCCTTCAGTCCCTGTTGCAAAAAAAAAACAAATATTTTTATTTCTTTCTTATTTGTAAAATAGTTGGGTAAACGTCATCTAAAACTGTTCCAAATTTGAAGTTGATAGCATTAGTAGTTCTTGAGATATCCAGCTGTGACAGACAGACTGAGTCACACCATAAGGGTTCCTTTTTTACCATTTTGGTACGGAACCCTAAAAATCAGCCGTTCAGTACATTTATGTTCGCATAATTCGTCAAAATGTAGGGAACACTTGTTTTTTCTTTCGAAATTTCAGGTTTGGTCCCATAATAAAAGTTGTCATAATGATGAGTACAATGACCCCTTAAAATACTGCCACTGTTTACACGTACACCCTGTATATAGGTATTAGCGTAACTAAATCAGCACTAATATACAAGTAGATAATCACTTTCCTCCAACTAAATGTCAATACAAGCTAAACAATACACCAAACTGAAAGCAACAGTTTAAAACATGTTGACAACTAATTAACGCGGTACACTTGCGGACAGCAACGAGACCGCCCCATTGCTCGTACAGTCGCGCACAACAAATAGATTTACTAATAGTTCGCCAGCTCTTGTGACTGTACGCGAAATTAGGAGGTTTCTTGATCGGAGAGGTTATTTTATTGGTATTGTTGGGTTCAACTTCAAAGATAAATTAGTGTGAGTCAAGTACTAATATGTAACTTACTAGCTATGAGCGGATTGACGGGGAAATTAAGATGGGAACACAGATTTTTTTAGATTACCTTCAATAGTAGGTACTCATATCGAAACAAGAAGGGACTTAGCTATCACCACATATTTATTTAAACTGTTACGTGGTAAGCTCTATAATTCCGGTGTTTTGAAGGAGATTGGTCTGAGTGTGCCTGACAATTACGTGTCGCGGCGCCGGAAGCCACGGTTACTAGCAGTGCCACATGCACGAACCAACTTGCTCAGCAAAGCGCCACTGACGCGCGCCTTGCACGCACTGAATGACACGGCTGACAGGGTCGATTTGTTTTCATGTTCTGTGAATGAATTCACAAAAGTCATGTTGTATGTGTTATGTTATTTAAGATAGTTATATAAGTTAGTTTAATTAAGGACCACGCTACCGCATTAGGAATTTCCTGTAATGGTAGCAGTGTTTGTGATAAATAAATAAATAAATAAATAAAATATATTATGTACTAGCTGTTGCTCCCGACTTCGTATGCGATCCAGGATGAAAAGTAGCCTAAGTCCTGCTCCCGGTCAAGGTCTACCCATGTGCCAAATGTCATTCAAATCCGTTTGGCCGTTTTAGCGTGAAACCGTAACAAACAAAAAAACTCAGTTTCGCATTTATAATATTAGTTAGGATTTTGGCTGAATGACTAATAAATAATAATAATAAATATCCTTGGACATTTCACCCAACGCCATCTAGTCCCAAGCTAAGCAACCTAATGCTTGTGTTATGGTAACGAGATGACTGATAAACTACTTATATACATTCTTTTTTTGTAAATACATTAATACATACATATTCCAGATAGAAAAACACCCAGACTCGGAACAAATACTTGTAGGTCGTACAAATATTTGTGTCGTGCGGGAATCGAACCCGCGACATGCTGCACAGCAGTCAATCGCTCAACCACTGTGCCAACCGTGTCGTCAAACTGGTACTGATTCCTTATGATTATAATGTTATAATATAACGATGCCACTCACGCATGAGACAAGAATAATATCTCTCTCACGGTACAAATTCGTACGTTGGCGATATTTCCCCAGACAAGTTTTACTTCAAGCTACAAATCACAGACATCAGGCATTACTTTTTGACACCTCAATTATTAACTATATTGACTTAGAAATAACGAAAATATCGGCAAATATAACATAATGTCGCATTTTTCTTGAAAATAGGACCCATAGACTCATACCAGAGCGATCGAAAAAACATTTCCAATGTTAAAAATGCGTCACAGGCAGTCGAACCTTCAAACCGCTGACGCATTATTCTTTATATTTCTATTCCATAAAAAAGGTAAACATAACAATAAACAACGCCCACGACTAATCTTTTAAAAATAAAGATAAAGGCAATATTATAAAGTATCCTTCGTATATCTTTATTAGTGCCATATCCCGTTGTAAATGCAATGGCTATTGCCGACTCTATGATGATTATTTAATGATTAAAAATATTTATGGGTGTGTTATTTTTATTTGTGATAACGTCACCTGATTTTGATAAAGGTTTCAATAGAAAATTATGACGTGTTGTACGTGTAAATTAATTGGGTTTGCCCAGACACGTTCAAAAATATTTACAAAATTACGATCCAATTATCTATTTCTACTTATTAGCTTCAGCAAATTTTCTTTTTGCCATTGTTTTACGTTTAAGTTTTCAAAAAAAAAACAACACATGAAATGTATACTAAGTGAAGCCAAGGCAAGATCCAAGAACGAAATAACTAAAACAAATACATGTAATAGATATTGCAAACTTTTTTGAAAAACAATGTTTTTTTAAGTGAAAGCTTCTTTAGGCGCGTTGAACGTTTTTTGGTAAAAAAGGGAAAAAAAACGAAAAAAAAAAACAAAAAAAATCTTATGGGTTCGCGTCACCTCGTCACCGCGATACCTCTGTTATGTCGACATTCCCATGACTGCCAATTTTTTTATTTCTAAAACGATCGAAACCAGGAAAGTGTATTTAAAAACCACTATTCAATAAACACGAGAAAGTATAGGTTTGTAATATTTGTATGTTAAATAAATAATCATTACATCTATTGAATATTCAAACGTCTGTGGACAAAGGTAAAACCTGTGTTTGGCGCTTGGGTACAGCGTGCATGCAAAGTTATGCTAATAACATCTTAGTCTAGCCTTAGTCAGACAGCACAATATTATGTAACATGTGTACTGTACATTGTACAGTTACTTCAGAGTAATATTTACTAATATTCGTATTGAGATGAATGTTTTCCTCAATAGCATTGTTTGTTATAACTCTTATTGCTTCAGGAATAAAAGTAATTAATGTATCCTTGAGCTAAGCTGAGAAAAATCTGCCTTTAAGTTTAAGTGATGGATCGGCAACTTGTCAATACTCATGCAATGCCTTGACATTTGCATTTATATTATGCTTATTTATTTGCAGATCGTTTGCATGATAAAGGATCGTAAGTTTCTTTTGAGTAGGTATCATTTCTCATTTCAGATTAATCATAATTTAAAAGACAGGAAAGGAAGACGGCAAATATTTTATTTCGATATGAGAAGTATTATGAATTTATGACATATGATCATTCAGAAACATTAGACTTGTATTGTGTAATAACAGTCTCTAGTTGATTTCGCTTTCTTTTCAACTATTAGACAGTTCCTCATTCATGAAACTCATAAAATATCATCACCTATCTGCCCATATCCCATGTTACTTGGGGTCGGCGCTACACGTCTTGTTCATCGATTCTCCCCTGTCAACCGTCACGCTATCATTCACTTCCGTCTCTTTCATATCATTCCTCACACAATCCATACATCTTTTCTTTGGTCTTCCTCTCCCTCTCCATCCATCAACATCATCCATATTCATCACTCTTTTAGTCACATGCGTTTCATCACTCCTCATCACATGCTCATACCAAGCCGAACAATTTCCTTTCAACTTTTCTGTCACTGGCGCCACTTTCAAACGAAACTCATAAAAAACAAATGAAATTCATGAAACGCAAACCATAAATGACACGCAATGACAGGCACCTGTCGTCTTAAAACATTTAAACACTCACAAATCCATCCACTATCCGCGACGTTTACGGCATTTGTTTCCGACTGTTAACCTCACAGTCGAGGGGAACCCTTCTTGAAATACCGTGGGTACCAAAGATTCCATACACGAAGAATCAAAAGTCAAGGAAAATCTTACCAGTTACCAACTAAATAATACGAAGACCCTTACGTTTGGAGAGAGAGAATACTTATCACTGAAAAAAAACCAAGGGTTCAGGGAACAAAACGGTTGACAAACCTGATTTGTTTATATATATATATAGATATACCCATGGGCACTTTGTGGCTCCATCGTGCCATATAGGTAGTAATTTGTTGATCCGTTTTCACTTGTTGATCCGGGTGGTATTTGTTGATCCAATGCTAGTCAAACCATACGTAAGTGGCTCTGATTGGAGCCACAAGTGTTAACGCGAGTAATAATAATAATTAAGACATTTTTATACAAATCCACCTTTTTTGCATTTGAGCACTAGTTGATCCGATTCAAATGGGCCAATCAGAGCACACCATTTTTCACGGGCTTTGTCATTGGCTACTATAGATAGATAGAACATGGATGGTATTCAAACAAATTAATTCTTGCATTATTATACAGCGTGCCGCCACTATCGCGACATTAACTTCAGACGCGAACATGGTTCCGCGTTTTCGTTTTCGGAGGGTTTGGTGAGTACTGGTGAGGGGGGAACGGGAGAGGGTGGTAAGGAAGGGGGGGAGGTGAGGAGTGGAGGGGGTGGTAAGGGGGATAGGGGTAGGAGTTGTGAGAGGGATAGATTAATGAGGGGGAGGATGTTGAGGGGGAGAGGGAGGGAAGGCAGTAGTAAAAGGAGAGATCGAGGGGCATGTTGAGGGGGAGAGAGATAGGAGGCACCACTGTGAAAGGCAGAGGGGGAGGTTGGGGAAGGGGATGCGTCAGGGGAAGGGGTATTAAAGGAGAGATAAGGAAGGGAAGGGGGCCAGAGGGGAGGATGATACAGGAAGAGGGAGAGGGGGAGGGTGTGGTGAGTACTGGTGAGAGGGAAGAGGACGGGGAACGGGAGATGGTGGTGAGCAAGGTGGGGGTGAGGAGGAGAGGGGATGATGAGAGGGGAGGGGTGAGGAGTGGTGGGAGGGATAGAGTAATGAAGGGGAGGATGTGGAGGAGGGATGTTTTGAAGGAAAAGGGACGGGAGGCAGTAGTAAAAGGGGGGGGGAGATGCAGGGGAAGAGTGAGGAGGAAAGGGAGGGAAGGCAGTGGTGAAAGGCGTAGGGGGAGGTTCGGGGAAAAGGGATGCGTGAGGGGGTGAGAGTGAGAGGGAGATGTGGGGGTGTGAGAGGGTAGAGGGAGGGGTGAGATAGGGAGGGGAGGGCGTTGGTGAGAGGTGGGCAGAGAGGGGACATAGGGAAGGGGTTAGAGGTGGGGTGAGCGGGACGAGCGCCTTTACACGTTAAAGTTGATTTTTGTATAGCACTGATTCATTGAAGAAACCCTGCATGACAGAAATGACATGATGAAAAATAGAAAGTCGAAACGGCACAAAAAACAGAAGTTAACTCCAGTCGTGCGTCGGAGCTAACACACACACTTTTTTTTGTAAATGCATACTTTTATAGATAACTACACCCAGACTGAGGACATACAGACATGTGCTTGCACACAAATGCTTGTCCTGGATGGGATGTGATGGTATGGAATCAAACCCACGACCTGCGGCATGATAGGTGGCGCCATTGTGGCCTGTCACTGTCAGAATGCTTCACTGTTAATGGTGTTGTCACATGTAACATCAGTTCACAAAGGCGCACAAAAGCTTCTCTATTATCTTCTATACCTCATCATCATCATTTAAGTTGAAAGACATCAACTGCTGGACATAGGCCTCTCCCAAGCACCGCCACTTCGACCGGTACTGTGGTTCCCGCATCCAGCGGATTCCTTCTTGCGATCTTTACAAGGTCATCGGTCCACCTTGTGGGAGGCCTTCCAACGTTACGTCTTCCGGCAAGCGGCCGCTTCTCCAGAACCTTTCGGCCCCATTGGCCATCTGTTCTGCAAGCAATATGCCCTGCCCACTGCCACTTAAGTTCGGAAATTCTTTGGACTATGTCTTCCCGAACGCTGCCCAGCCGAGTCGTATTCGACGATTGACCGCTTTCTCGAAATTGGACCTACCTAACTGGACAGTTTGTCCTAAGCAACATACTCGTCCACAACTTCGAGTGTAGTGTCTCCGATCTTCATGAGAGTGGGTGCTACATGGGCATTTGACGTGACCATACATCCATGTCTTATCCATGTTCATTTTAAGACCCACTCTTTCGAAAGCTCTACTGAGGTTATCGAGCATTGTACTAAAGTCCTCCTTAGTCTCAGCCATGCCTACTATATCGTCGGTAATTCGAAGTTGACTGACGTACTCGCCATTGATGTTGATGTCTAGCCCTTTCCAGTCCAGAACCTTGAAGGCATCCTCCAGTGCAGCGGCGAACAGTTTTGGAGAGATAACGTCTCCCTGTCCCCCTCGCTGCAGAAGGATAGGTTTGGAGGTACGGTCCTGGAGTCGGATTGACGTAGTGGCGTTTTCGTACAGACACTTCAGCCGCCTAGACCGCTAAACGTAGAGAACTGAAAAAACTCCTTGCAGTAATGCATACTTAGGTTGATCCACTCGATTTTATTATTACTTCATACATTGTTGGATCCGCCACCATACTCGAGGTGGATCTTACAATGTACGAAGCATTACGAATATAAAATGTACTAGATCAACGTACGTATGCATTTCTTCAAGGAGAGTATAATACGGAACCACATAGTACTTATAACCAATCGAGGTGGATCTGACAATGTATGAAGCAATGCGAATATAATTAATCGAGTGGATCAACGTATGTATGCATTTCTGCGAGGAGAGTTTAAAACGGAACCACATAGTACTTATAACCTCATGTTCGAGGTGGATCTGACAATGTATGAAGCAATGAGAATATAAAATCGAGTGGATCAACGTTTGAATGCATTTCTGCAAGGATAGTATAAAACGGAACCACATAGTACTTATAACCTCATATTCGAGGTGGATCTAATAACGTATGAAGCAATGAGAATATAAAATCGAGTGGATCAACGTATGTATGCATTTCCGCAAGGAGAGTATAAAACGGAACCACATAGTATGCTGTGCGTGGTGCCGCACCTCTTAGTAGAGGTGGATCTAACAATGTATGAAACATTGCGTATAGAATATCGAGTGGATCAACTTATGTAGGTAGAAAATTATTATCATTTTTATGCAAGGAGTGTGTAAATCAAAAAAATGAATGTTAGAAGTATCTGAAATTCACTGTATATGGAGCCAATAAGTATGGGTCTTCAGATAAAATTCGGAGCCAAAAAGTATTGTTGAGTATAAAAAAATTGACCGTTACGGATCCACTTTTGTTTAGATGCTAGAGTAAAAAAAATGTTGAGTATAAATATATTTCTACAAATATATTTGGCAACGTCGCCAAGTGGAAGGCGATGTTGCCACTCCGCTCGAAAAATATGAAACCGGAGTCAAGTTATTCTGCTCTAAAGGTGGAGTCAACAATGCATTGGTTCACTGCTGGATCAACTAAGTGTGGGAAAGGGTGTTTATATATATATATGCTTTATTGTACACCAGAAAATATATAGCAGGTCTTGATCTACCTGACCTTCGGACTCGTTTTCCAGGAAGCAATAAAAATGGAAGCCTAGAACCGAAATTTTACCGCCAAGTCTTGACTTAAAAAATGGGATATATGTGTCACGATCCTCAGCATTGAGGGTTTGATGATAGAATACTCTTTATTAATATTATGCACACCATAAAAATTACAAATTTAAATATTGAAATTTTACATAGGGTGACACAATGGGCGGTCTTACCACTAAAAGCGATCTTTTACAGACAACCTTTGGATGTATTAAGAAATACAACCCGAAATCCTTTAACCATGACAGACCAGGTAACCATCCACATCCCTGTTGATCCACGATCCCATCAAATATTCAAGAGATCCCGGACCCATTCACAAATGCTGCAATTACAGCATCTACAAGCCGTTCCGGAGTTACGAGCGCTTTAGATTTATTGTTATTACCTCACATTTCCTTCGGGTAACGTTTTAATTACACAGATCGGCGATAAAGCATCGCTGGAGCGCACTTTTCTTCATTACAAGATGGATGGTAGATGCATCTACCGTGTTATTTATTGTGGTGCCGTTTAATTGTGTAATGGTTATAGGTTTGTGGTTTGGGTGGTGAGGTACGCGATTTGCGGATTAGAGTAAAACTACAGGGTGTAAGTGTAAACAGTGGTAATCTTTTAAGGGGTAATTGTACTCATCATTATGAAAAGCTTTTACTATGAAACCAAACCTGATATCGCGAGAAAAAAATCAGCTTTTCCCTACATTTTGACGAATTATGCGAACATAATTATACCAAACAGGTGATTTTTTTTTAGCGATTTCAGGTTTGGTTGCATGGTAAAAGTTGTTCATAATGATGAGTACAATGACCCCTTAAAAGATTGACACTGTTTACACTTACACACTAGTTAGTAGTTCTAAACTATATTTTTTGTTTTAAAAAATATTGGAAAACATAGGAAAGAATAGATAAAAAAATGTTTTTAAATTTTAATAAAAAAAACTCAAAAATTCGCTGATGTCTTCTGTATCACTCACTTTTTTATATCGACATTTTTAACCAAATCTCACTATTCCGTACAATTTTTCAAACATTTTCTTTCATTCAAACCTTGTCCTGACAATTATAAAATCAACAAAAAAAAATTAGCCAAATATGTGCAACCGTTCTGAAGTGATACGCGTACTTTCATATATTTTGGCAATTGATTTTTATTTATATAGGTACCTAGATTATTATTTTATGTCTGTTAGCTTATTTAAATATTATCTAGTTTGAAAATAAAATAGAATACTCTAGACATAGCCACCTAAGTTTTTAAAGCATATTGTGCAGCAACGATGGCGATGGTATGGTATTCTTGAAAGCTAGATTACGCTTGATAATTATGTTAAACTTAACTAAAACACCACATCATAACAATAGACAGTAATTCACTTTAACAACAAATACAATACCCTAATAGCAACACGGAACTACCCACAAAAGATAACAATACATCCGCACTTACAGGCAAACCTATAAATAATTCCCGAAACTAATATCGCAGCGGTTGCGTCATCACTAAACCGTACGTCAAAACTGTTGGAAATGATATTGGCGAACCCAAAGCAACATTCGAAGCAATACGAGCCATAAATCAAGTGGTTCATAAGAGATCTCCCCCTACGGAACTGACACTACATGAACTAGCAAAAGGGAAATCGCCATTCGAAAAACATTCAACATTTCCTCTAAAAGTGCTCTATAAGAGTGTTTTTCGCGGGTCCGCACTGGATAAGACCTTTGATCGGTATCAGAGGGCGAACTGAGAAAGCTATCGACACTTTCCGTATTCACTTATCATTTATCGCTAACGTGTCTGTTTTTACATGCCACTTTCGACCTTATAAATATGTTAATTTATTCATTAGGTATAGGTACATTGATCGATTACATTGTTTTTCTTTTCATTTAAATTAACATTTGAGTCACCTAAGATGGATGGTAATTATTTATCTATTTTTGTATTCTCTTGATTAAGCTCTATAAAACAATCTAATTTTTGATTGCAATCTTAAATATTCAAAATCAAAGCACTAAGTGCGATGTTGGCTTGTACGTAACTTGAACTTACGACACAGCATTCAACACGGGGTCTTCCGCAGGCCATTTGTCACAGAGGCCATTTGTACTTGTCGAATCACGGCCATTAGACGAGAGTGTGTGACCGCGTGGGGTTAACCTCGTCCAAACTGTGCTACGTCACTATAGCGAATTGACACAGACTAGTGAAATCCCATACGCCAGAAACTCGAAGCGACCAGCTGACAAAAATAAGAGCGAACAAATATTTTACATGTGGTGCCAGACAGTTGTAAAGTGTCGCCAAGTGTGAACGTGAGTTAAGGGAATACCGCGCTTGTCAATATCGACTTGTATGAGCCGATCTGTCCTGTCGATTTATCTTACTTTGCGGCTATTGTTACAGACGGCCGAGGTTACAGCTGATTTATAAGTAGCAAAGTTAATTACGGCGGGCGTCGACGCATCGTTAATTTCTCTTCGGCTCCCATTTATCTCTCGGCTGTCATTCGCGCCGGCTTCCTATTTCCACCTGACGTCCGATTCGGAGTAAAGGCGTTACTTTAAAAGCTCGCCAATAAATACATTCGCATAAAACTCGAGTTTATCTCCGTACCCTTTGAAGTACGGCCCGAGAAAACAAACAAAGCAATAAAGAAGGCCTTTATCGGAGCCACGAGTCGACACGCGAGCTAATTTACAACACAGCCGCGGGTTTTATCTTCATTAACCCATCGATTCACAATTAAGACGCGGAATAAATCTCCGGTAATGCGCTCCCCGTCCGCGCCGGTAGATTCAACTTCAAACAGATGTTATGTATAAATAAAGCCGAACGGAGGCAACCACTCGATATATTCCTGTCCGCGGCAAACTTTACAGATCTATCAGTGCTCGCGCTGCGGGGACAAGCGACTCGCGCGCGCAAACCAAAACCGACCTTAGTTGCGCCGCGACATACAACCATCTGTTACTGTCCGTGGAACGACTCTCGACCAAATTAATGTGCCTCAAGCCAAACAGCTGCACTCAATAATGCCTATAGTCCGTTAAAATCGTGCTAGAGTTACGTCGTTACCACTGACATGGAGTCACAAACCTCATCTTATTTCCAGCGTAACGAGTCGATGCTCACATTCGATTATCTGGCTGCGGTATCCGAGGCATTACAGTTGATGTATCGACGGCGACTGCGCGAGATTGTCGGCCGACGGTTGATTTACTGTGCCCATTTCTTCCTGACACTCCATACGGAATAGATCCCCATCTGTCGCGAGCGGTGTGACGGATCGCGGCAATCGGAAAGCGTCGAGGGGCTCTCTAATGAATTGTCCCAAATAATTGGGATAGTATTTTATATCGGCGTCATTTGTTCTTTTATCGGTACATTTGTTGCGTTGATTTGTTAGGCGCTTTAACCTCGCGGTATTAGAGTATTAATCTGGCTTGTTTGATTTTTCTTGTAGCGCTAACAAAATATACATGGGATATTGCTTTGTTGGGTGTTTAAAATTTATTTCTTTGCTATTAGAAATGCGGTTATCTGTGTATCTGTCTGAGCGGTCGTGAAGTCTTTTAGAGTTTTATTTGGCTGGATAGTTTTTATGTGTCGTGTTGGATGTGAGTGCGGTGGCATCTGATCGGTAGTCATGAGCTCAGACAATGCTTGCATCACGTTGTATCGCATTCCTCATCTCCGCTTCTGTAGCTGCCGAACGTGCATTTACTACAGAAGCGAGCATTGGAACGTGGTAAAAAATATCTTTGTAAATTTTGTATCGCTGGGCTTAATTTCATTCCTATATCGAATACCCAACTATTAATAGTATTGTTGTTTTCCAATAACAGAAATATCTTTCATAGTTTCAAAATATTACTTTACTAGCTTTTGCCAGCGGTTTCTCCCACGTGGATGTTGGAAATTATCCCACGGGAACCGTACATACTTCTGGAATAAAAAGTAGCATATGTGCTATTCCAGACTATAAGTTATCTCTTTGACCAATTTCATTCAGATCCTTTCAGCCGTTCTGGGGTGATTGAGTTACAAACATCCATCCATTATAATAGTAGTAAGATTGCCAATGTTGTTGCCAGCATTAGGCCGTTTATCTCTCAGTAAACTTGCCAGCTCATAAAACACGGTAACGCTGAACTTTCCAACTAACCTCTTACCTCTAAAAAAACTACTCAACTAAAGCAGAACAGATCCACAACAAGTCATAAAGCCAACACTTTAGATCAAAGAGGAACATTTGCCCGTCTCTGTGTGAATGCGCTCAACGTGCAAGATAAGACTCCTGACTTTGATGTATGCGCCGCATCTTGATATACGTCTGCAGCCGTTTCAATAAGCGTACGTCTGTCTGTCGCTACCGAAGTAGTTTGAGTTGCGAGGGAGTCCTTTCTATGTTGTTGACTGTTTTATGTGTACCTGCATAGGTAGGTATGGTTCAGACAAGTCTACTCAGATTGGAAAAGTAACAAACTCTGTGTGTATCATAAAGGCTGTTTGTTGTTTTGATCTCTGTTTTATTTTAATAATGCTTTTGGAATTCTTTTAGACTAATTTTATAAATAAAAACACTGTTTTCTTTATATCAGTTGTTTGCATCAAAATTGACATCACTATATGAAGTAACTAGTAGATAAATAGATGTTTCTTTGACTCATTAATTTTCTCCTCAGGTCTTACAACAGCAATACCCACCTCTTCAATTGGACCACACACAAGAAACAAAATTCAATTAAAAACCATTCATTTCCAACACAATCAATGGAAGACTAACAACATTTCATAATGAATCACTATCACGTACATTCCCCTATCAATTCTAACGGACAGACAGACAATGTTATTACACTGACGTGACGTGTCACGCCTCTTGGCTCAACGTCAAACAAATACCATGACTTTTGACTTCAACAATTTTTATGACAATGTAAAGAAGAATGTTTGTGTGAAGGAAATATACATTTTCATTCCAATGAAGCATTGAGTGAAAATTGAATGTTTGTAGTAGACCTAACATAAATCACTCAAATTGTAAAATCTAATGAAAGAGAGCATTTTGAAGGAGGAAAGTTTGATAGACATATCTAATATTATTTAGAATTTATATTGAACTTGTAGCTGTTATTTCAATATAAATAGTTTAACAGATAAGATCTAACTAAACCTTGTCAGAACTTAAGAGCGAAGTCAATATTGAAGTTGTTGAATCGTGATCGCTTGAAGTTTCTTTTAATGGTATAAATTACGGAAGATACAAAGATAAATTGAACGTAAAAATATAACCAGTAAAGAAAACTGATGATTTTAAAATAAGTGCTTAAAATATGAACAGGATATGTAAAGAACCTGAACAAAGATTTCACCACACTTAAATATTTTATAGCTTGGCTGCTAAAGATATTTACAGTCGTTAAAATTGCAAATCTATTTCTTATAATAACGTCATTAGTAATAATGTCAGTGCATCTCAAGTGGTTTTATAATAAGATTATCAATGGATTCTTAATTTTTTAGTCCATAGAATTGAAGATCAGAATGATTAATACGTAATTCCTATTTGATAAATGTGCCATATTAGCTGGACATTGCAATCTTAATATGCTCAATAAAAAATGTCGAGTATACAGAGATTCTTACTCACCCCGCTCCGATAAGGCTTAATCGCAATGATGTATACGAACAATAAAGATTTTATACCGATCTCAGAGTACAAATAAAGAATGCTGTCGATTTAGCGTAGAGCGTATGAATTAATTCACGAGAAGAGGTATTTATATGTGATTGAAGACGATTACTCTTGCTTGTTGTGAACATTAGTCTTCACGTGTTATGCTCTCCTTACCACCTAACGAAGATCAGCGTGTGTATCAGCATTTTTATCGAACATGCAGAACTGACCTCATAAACCCAATCTATCACTCATGAGTAATAGCATTTTCATTTCACTTAGTTCTTAATAACAAACTCAAGATTGATACTAAACAATTTTCAAAATTGATGATCTCACAATCGACAGTTCGAAAATTGATGATCGTGTAAAGGAAATAAACGACCACCTTTCTGTATTTACAGTCCATGAATTTGAGTACGATTTATCACTCGAACCGTTACGGTGATAAATCATACTCATTCACAAATACTTAGAGCCACATACACACGTCAAACGAGTTTGCCTTCCGCCATGTCCCTCCATAAAACAGTCTGAAAGCCTTTAAATATAGAAGTTGTAATTACGTAAACAGACATATTGACGTACGTCTGAAAGGTAATCATAAGCTAAAATTTATCACGGAGTGAATCATTCATGCGCTAAGACAGCTGACAGCCAGGCACATATATTATAATGATCGACAGCCTGACGTTGCTTGTCACAGAGGGATAATGTTGTTGCCACACTAAATATTCCAATCCATTCCAAACTCAACTCTGGTCCTTCCACTCAAAGTTACATTTTCAATAATGACGTGAATGCTGCTAACGACATTCTTGTTCCAAACAACGAGAATTCTAACGAAAAGAACAAAGTACTACAGTATATTGCACAATTTGAATAGAACCTTATTGCGTCAGCTTTCGCATCAAAATTCTTTGGAAGCACCAACTTTGTCGAGTTATTCGTGTTGGGAAATGTGACTTAGTTCCAGGTAGAGACTACAAAGGAGAAATGGACTTTATCAGGCATGGTTAGGGTTGGAAATTGTGTGATGTGTGTAAGGTGTTGTAAGCTGTTCGTATATTGGCGTCTGTCGGTAGCGCGGTAGCAGAGAGACGTGTCGCGGCGTGTCATCGGGACGCAATGAAGATTTATGAACAACCCAGTACTACGGTTCAGTCGAAGCCACATACAGTTTTCTACTTTGTTAATAATTTTATGGCAAAGTTTAAAACATGAGTTTATCTTTCCTGTGTTTATTTCTTATGCACGTTTATGTAATTCTGGTAACAAAACAAAATTGTTTATGTTGCGCCAACATGCAGGATTTTCGTGAGCTAACCTAATTTCTGACTCAAGTGCATTTTACGACTTTTAGTTGTTTATACAAACAGTTCATGTTTAATTTGGGACACACAAGTTCACAATCATGTTTCGTTAAAATGCTTAATATAACTTATTTATTATATACTTCAACATTTTTTCTTTTCAATCATCATCATAAATATCCTGTTCCTTGCTGTTTCTTCTTTACTTATTTTTTATGATATTAAGTGAATAGAAAGTATTCATATTAATCATTTTTTAAATTAATTTTGCCATCACTCTCTCCAATTACCAATCTAAATAATCTTTAATACGATTTCGCCTTCATTACCTACCTGTACAAAAACTAGTTGCTCGTTACCATAATACGTTATGGTATCAGCTAGTATCCATCTTTTTATACCCCTTTTCACTTGACACTGACATCTTGAGATGGACAAAACATGTATTGAAAAGGAAACTCGTCTACAACCTTATTATGAAAGCAAAGCCTGGAATATTCCATAGTAATCAGTTTTCTCTTAGATTCTCTCTTTAGGTGGTTTTCATAGTTATTTATTACTTCCAATAAAGTTTACTACTCACTTTTTCACATAAATCGCTTTTTAATATGAATATTACATCAATGTGAGTATCGAGTATTGGAAACGCAATTTTTAAAGAATTCTTTGTTCAAATTTTGCTGTTCATTTCGGTGAAATGCGATACCTTAGTTACTTGGTAGTCACACACAAGGTACAGCTTCTCAGCTACCTCCACGCGTTCTTGAGAAAAATGGTCTTGACAGACTGACAGACAGAAAGACTCACGCACAACAAAGTGATCCTATAAGGGTTTCGATTTTTCTTTTTGAGGTATGGAACCCTAAAACCAAGGGAACCAACACATATAAAGCGGAAAATTCAATGATCATGACAATGCCAAATGATGAACTGATTAAAAAACAAAACAGCAACGCTAAACACAAAACAGAAGAACATCAACTCTCAAGTGCAAAATCCCTCGTTATAAAATCTCCTGAACGATCCTATGTTAATGTTGAAGTGTGTCAGCAGTCCATAGTAGCGGCGTCAGATCCTCTCATTACGTATTTATGTGCGACGGGCGGGATAAGCCGCCTCATGTCGGGGCGAGGACTGGATGAGCTGGGTTGTCAGTGTTGCCACCCTTACTGTTGAATACTTGGACTACTCTGATGCCGGTAACAGGAGGACTGCTGTTACTGATTTGTAGATATGAGAGTTGATTTTTGAATATTTATTAAGGCAAACGTTAAGGAAGTTATATAATTTTAGTAAGTTTTCTTCATGGACAGTACAATTCGGTACATGAGAAAATAAATTTGGCATGATAAGTACGAGATCAGATGTATTTCTAACTAGCTTTTCCCGTGGCGTAGCCCGCGGAGAGGTCGGAAATGTATCCCACGGGAACGCACTACCGAGATAAAAAGTATCTTACTACCCAGGTCATGGTTTACCCATGTGCCAATATAATCTAAATCCATTTAGCCGTTTTAGCATGAAAGCGTAACAATTTCGCGTATAATGTAAAATATTAGTAAGAATTAATTGACAAACAATGACACAACATCAAAATATTACATAGCAGTGAAATCATCAAGTCAATTACTCATTGAAATCAAATCGTCTGCCAAGAGTCAAATCAATTCCGTCTACGGTACTGGCATACTCTGAATGTGAATATCAATATATGTCTCAAATAATACTCCATTCTACATAAGTCTTTACTATAATCGACTACTTCATATAGAAAGAAAGATGTGAGCTTAAAATAAGAATAAATTATATTTCGTATAGGCCTTTTTTGCTCGTCATCTTTTAAATATTCAACATAATCACATTCCTTCTTTGTCTAAATCAGCTATTCAAGTCCTACAGGTGAACAATTGCAACGCCCTTAAAATTCGCACTTCTCCTAAGCATACTGATCTAAGTCGTTTGCCGTCGGATGTGTATTGTTTTATTCACAAACCGATGCTTGGATAAGCATTCATGCATTTTTATTTCAATTTGCATTCGTAGGGGATGCTTTTTGAATGTTTATTTTATTTGTCACGCCTTCAAATGCTTCCTTGTTGATGTCGTTCGAATTTTGATTGAATTATTTAGATAAGTCTAGTTTATTGCTCTTTTTGTGAGTTTACAGTCGATTTCATTTGCTTTTATTATTGTACTACGTATTTTAGAATAGTACGTAACTTTTTTACACAAAAAATATACATATCACGTGCATTTTAAGGAAAAATATACATCTCGATTCCAAAATAAATTAAAATATGTTTCTATTTGGAAATTACAGTAATCGCATTTCACCAGAACTTTGAAAATACTATCTCTATTTTAAGCAAAGAAATATTATAGTCTACATTTCCGTTAGGATCAACTACGAATGATTCATTGTTCTCTAAGCATATTAATCATCCAAACTCTATTTATAGTTGTACCGACATCTAATGAAAGAAAGCCTCGAGACCGGCCAGATTCTACATCCATTAATAAAACCATACAGATAATAATCATGCTCGTTTATAAAAAATACTTTATACTAATTCAAAACTACCGACCTTCATTATAAACGTCATCGTTCAAAAGGAAAATTGATTTACAACACTGCATTACGCTATTATTTTATGACGCGAGAACGCCCCGAAATAAAATACTAACAAACATTCAACCGGCATCCACGACCATTACTATAAAGCCACTAACGATTTTGCCTACAAAGAAGACCATATACAACTGTACTGACTGAAACATAAAGTCGCAATTGGAGTGGAGAATATTTTTAGGGTTGTAGATGACAAGGTTGTCAGAGACCGTCATAAAGCGAATAAAATACGGGGCACAAAGAATAAGCGGTCGTATAAGCGCTGTTATGTCTGTCAACATAAAATATTATATCCTGCGCGCGCGGGAGCCGGGTTCAAATTGTGCTGCCTCTATTGCCCCATTAATCTTTGTAATGCACCGTGTGAAACGGCAGATGAAGATATTGCAATGCTCTGTCTTTGTCGTTGTTTCGGACTCCGCGCTTTGTCCGTCGGGAAATTAA
This sequence comes from Cosmia trapezina, assembly GCA_905163495.3. Taxonomy (NCBI): domain Eukaryota; kingdom Metazoa; phylum Arthropoda; class Insecta; order Lepidoptera; family Noctuidae; genus Cosmia; species Cosmia trapezina. Next base: position 2,132,107 of record LR991025.1, read on the forward strand.
TAGGCGTTGAAGGTGTGGGCAGATTTTATGGATTCTGCTAAAAGAGATTTAGTGTTCAGTGATAAAATTAAGTAAGATCATGTTTCGCTGTCTGGTAAAAGGACACCAAGATAAAGCGGCGGTGCCACTTAAAGCTAAATCTTTAGTTTAAGTGGTGAACGGATGCGATTATATTCCTATTTACTGCTTTTCTGTAAAACCGTTAACCCACGACGTTTTATTTTTGCACCATTATTAATAATTTTCTTAGCTATTATTACTGTTCATCTCATCTCTACAAACCATTATTACTCTTTCGCACATAGCATTATAATTGGAGCACCAGTCATGTCGTTTGTCTAGCGCGACATCCGTGAGCGATGTCTTCGGGAGTACTTTGTCCGGATTAGATGCGAGGAGCGATGTTTTCTAGGCTTATTGACATTATGAGTGAGAATGAGGATTGGCGCTAATGTTGGCGATACCCTGATCCTGCTGGGATGTGGAGAAGTGTGATGAATGAGACAAGACAAAACGCTGGTAATTATTGTAAAATAAAAAGCAAAATAATTAAAACACATGTAGCCAAAAAGCCTGATATTGTGGTGATAGATCGACGAGAGGGCCGTGCAATTATTGTTGATATCACTGTCCCTCATGTCGAGAATCTCGTGAAAGCTGAGAAAGATAAAAAAAATCAAGTATCTTGACTTAGCACACGAGGTTGTCGACATGTGGGACGTGGACTCTGCAATCATTGTACATATAATCGTTACGGTTAATGGCCTAATAGCGGAGAACCTCGACCAATACCTCAGGAGGCTCTCATTGCACGGCTGGGTCAAGGGCTTGATTCAGAAAGCAGTACTCCTGCACACGGCACGCATAGTGAGGAGGTTCCTCTCTCTAGGGCCCTAACCACCGGTAGCTTGGACCCTGGTCCCGATATCGGTGGGCTACTATTTTTTATATTTTAAATGTTTTTATTTTATGTTTTTATAAAAATATTTAAAAATGTAAACGATATCATAAATGAAATAAAGGCCGGAGGATTTCCGGCCACCGTAGGCGCGGGCTTGCGGACGGTGAGTAGTGGGTAGCTGAGCGTCCGGTAAGGACCAGGACCGGGTCGACGGCGCGTTGTGTTCCACGAGCGCCTCAAAGAGATGTCAGCAAAAGATGGGGTCCAATAGGGCCGATGTCGCTGGGGTCGCGGGTAGTTTAAAAAGATACCGTGGCCCTGGCATAGGCAACTGAAGGAACACGGGTGGGTTTTAGTCAGTAAAAGTCTGACACGCCCTTCCGCTCCACCCAGAGCGGGAGAAGCTATTTGATGATTTCTCATGTACAAAAAAAAAAAAAGCGTTATAAAACTTGCGTTTAGTTGCGTTAAGGTCCTGTAATTCCTGACTGCGAAAATCTGTGAATACTACTTTTTTTGTTACGTCTTTTACCAGTATTAGTGAATCCTATAGATCGAGAAAGTATTCATAACGTTTTCAAGAGCATCAATAACATGACATTGTACTCTAAAAATATTTTGAATTTAATAACTACAATAAAATTGTAAGCAAAAAGCTTCGCGACGAATTAAATTTAAATTAATCTGTCTGGCAGATCTATTCTTTAGTTGGAAATAAAAGAGCATCAATTAAATTCTGTCCACATAATAAAATAATAAGATCCATTGTCTAGTCTTCTCATAATAATTATCATAAATACTAATTGCATTGTATTCTGACTGTTTTAGCAAACGTCACCAACAGCTGCCACTCCACATTTGATAAACAAAAACTAATTGTTGATTCTTTACCTTGGACAGAAACTTTCGCAACACAATGGTTTTATCATTCCCAAAGTAATTATACAGACAATGTGTTGTCAAAATGTTATAATTACTTATTTAACAACAAATGTAAGTAGGACACTTATTAATTCGACAATGCCTTGCATGTGAACGGTTATTAAGGCTGACGATAAAACTATTCAGAATAAACCTTTTGTTTTTTAAGTTAATTAAAATGACAAATGTGCTATTCTTGTTATTTTGAGAATTTCATGATTTGTGAATGAAAGAATCATGTCAGGTGTTCTCCACTGTTTAAAAATGTTAATAGGAAATTGTTCACGATGTGTATAATTAAGTATAATAATTTGTCTCATGTCGTTTTTTTCCTCTATTATTTCCACAACAAATTTCGCATGCAAACATTGTAGAATGTTTGCATGCGAAAGTGTGCTTAATGTAATCCTATTGCCTTCTAAATCGACACGTGGATCTCATACGTCATCATAATTGCACCTGTAAACTTAGCAAAGTCAGTAAGATTACAGATGCTATATGTGTTTGTAACCAGACTGCGGATTTCCGCAACAATTTGTAAGTTAAAGTACGAGAATGACCAAGTTTTTCCAAAAATCATAATTCTGTTTGTATTAAAAATCCCGCTTTTTTTATAGAAACTCGCACCATCATATCATCATTATCGTCTCCATAGGAATATCCTGTTAGTGTAATATCTACCTAACTAAAATAAAGTGAGTGAGTGTTATATATATTCTAAAACATTATTTTTTCACTTACCACCGCTCATTGCTCAGATAAGTATTCAATTAATATTGGATCGATACGCGTAAGGACTGGTGATACGTTTCTGATAGTGTCAGAATTAATAACTGGTGCTGTTTCATATTCTGTTTCGTCATTATCATTACATTTAGTTGTTGGTATTTCATTAGCATATTGTTTATTTATCAGATTATTAATAGTAAATTAATCTATGTATTTCTATAAATCAGTTTATCTCGCAAGAACTTATAATATTATTATTATATTAAAGTTTTTTATTGCCACTGTAATTTTCAAGTGATTGGCATTCCGTACTTAGATCTCGCTCTATCATTTATTTTGAAATCCATAGGAGCTAAACTAAAATATTGAAAATGATTGCTTTTTGTTGGTAGGTATTACCTTAATAGCAGAGGAAGAAAAAAATAAACAAAATACTAACTACCACATCACTTTTTGATTGACAGTTTAGCCATCACATTTACCATTTGATTGGTACCAGCTGCTAAATTCCATAATTTATTTCACTCCCTGATAAATTCAAAGCATTAATTGGCCACTATTTAAAGAGTAATTAGAGAAATGAACGGTTCGACGGGGCGAGCCTAGTGAGCCATACAATTTGGTTCTTTATAATTACATTTTGTAAACCTTCATTTGTGACAGCTTGGCGACCAATTAAACTATAGCGGTTGTTGTGGAACAAGTTACAAAATATTGCAGTTAGGTAAAACTAATATTTTATAGCAGATGTTAGTAGAAGGCAGAATTTTCTTTCCATAAAGTTGGCTGTTGATAAACGTTTTGTTACTTACCATCCTTGATTGCATTCAATTTATAATTTAACAGAATCTGATTTATCAAATAAGACAATTAAATTGAATTTTAATTGGGCGTATTTTTACAAATCACTAAAATTTCCTACAGGATTAAGCGTTACATCCTCTCTAGGAAATGTTTGTCCTCTTTTACATGTATGTAGGTTATTACTTTTTCATACTCTATAAACTTTATTTTTTATTTCCCAAAATGTATTTGATCGTTCATTTTGTTTCTGCATTCTCTTATAACTTAGTCCGGACCCAACCTAACCTTGTAACTTGTCCCACTATCCGTGTCACATGTCGTGTAATTAAGTTTCTCTTATTATATCAGAAACAACAATCTGCGCCACCAATAATATCAGGAAGCAATGACAAAATATTGTATTAATTACTGCATTGTATTGTATTGTACTGTATTATTATTTCTTTCATGTATTGATTAATAAATGTTTTTTGTTGACAGTCGGTTGTTGAATGTTATTTAAAAATTGTTTCATGTTGATGATTTTTTGTGTCTATTTTGAAATAAGGTTGTTTATTTACAATTTGAAAAGTCTATGACAGATAACTGCAAAAAATATTTAGTTTGAGAAATAAGAGCTTATATTACAGATGTCATAATATAATATTATGTAACACAGATTTTGTGTAAAAAGAGAGAAAAAATGTCACAAAGCAAGAATCAGGATGCCTTAATAAAGATTTTATTATTCTGATTATATAATATCTAAACTTAATGTTCATAGCACCTATAACAAAATCTTCAAATTACACTAATGAGCTAATCAAATATTTTACGACTAAATCTCAACAATATTATTATAATTTATTTTAAATGAAATAATTTGAATTCGCATAATTATAATAAACAAGCTGTATTTATTTAAATGTGTAATGCACTAAGATAAATAGCAAAATTTAAATAAAGCTATTTGTATGCATAATTATTATAAACAACTGCAATACCTTTTTATAAATTATTTATTTTGTACATTTTGCAATCTATTGTTGATAAGATATTAAATATTCTACTCCGACAGATATTTCTGGTATAGAAATAAGAACCTAGCTAAAGTAAGCACAGCCGATCCATTCAATATTATAATCTCTTCGTGAAAATTTTGGTGGAGTGAACTGTCAAGTGTCAATCCATGTCGTCACCAGGAATGACAGCTCTCATAATCTAAGTTTTCATGGAGAGATTTTTTGAGAATAGACCACCAGATTACTTACATATTTTTTTAGTATGCCTAAGTTATATCTATAGACAAACCAGGCCAAAGAACTAGGGACTATGACTAATAATGAAAAAAATACTTTGGTGATTGGTTTTCCAGTTTGAAACGCACTAACCGATGGACAGACAAAGAGAGTGAGAGCGGTTTCTTTTCATAAAAAGTTTGAATCGGAAGAAAATAATCACTGGGCCAAATTTATAATAATTATAACAGTGATAAAAATTATTTCTGTACCGAAGAATTTAAACTTAGTTTTAAATAAAATAAAATTAAAACATATTAATCGTAAACCTTATAATTTATGGTAATTATTCATGTATGCGTTCACAATTTATGGTTTGCATGAAATATACTTGAATTTATGCACTTTTAATTACTTTGCGCAGACTTTTATTTATTGTATGGCATCACGCGACAGACGGCTATAATAACCCGTTTGTTGTTGCATTATTACACTTTTTAATTATTATGTTGTTGCAAAATTAAATTGCAGACTTGATTTTAAAATTTATTTTTAATATTCATTATTAATTCTAAAATTTTAATGTTGAATGTGAACATTTGAATTTTAATGCTCGGCTATAATGGCGCAAGTTTAGTTTAGGTTAAGATTTTAATTAAATTGTGGCAATATGCAAACTTATAATGTCAACTATTTATTATGTGTATTTGGAAGGTATCTACGTCCAGCTACTATAGCTACCAGTTTATAACATTATTAGTTAATTACAGCGTATTTTTAACCGACTTCCAAAAGGAGGAGGTTCTCAATTCGTCGGAATATTTTTTTTATTTTTTATTTTTTTATTTTTTTTTTTATGTATGTTCCCCGATTACTCGAAAATGGCTAGACCGATTTGGATTTTTCTTTTTTTGTTCGAAAGGGTATACTTCCCAAGTGGTCCCATGATCATCAAATCAGGATCTGATGATGGGATCCCATGGAAATCGAGGGAAACCCTCAAATTTTATGGGCACACCTATATCGATTTCGGTATTTTTTATAGTAACTCGTGCATTTACTCTCGGAAAGTACCATTCGGTGAACTGGAACTGATGATGAAGACCACAGAGGGCCATCGGAAATACTCAATTATATCTAAGTATATAACAGGTTGCGATTCGATTACTTTAATATGGTTTATGCTCGTCAAAATAATGGTAATGGTGACTTCACCATGAGCTCCATTTCTCCTGGTTCTTACTAGGAGAACTCCTCAACAATTAACGTCCCTGCATCGGGAAAAGCAACATTTTGTAAAACGTGATGAGCAGTTGACATTGGGTTATTGTAACTTAGATAAATTACAAACTGAACCACTAAAAAGTGAAAAATAAAAACTTTTTTACAAAAACAAAAACCGACTTCCAAAAAAAAACACTACAAAGTGAAAAATAACTTTAATTTCGGAAGTCGGTGGCAAAAAACTAAAATACAGATCCAAAGACACCGACTTCCGAAATTAAAGTTATTTTTCACTTTGTAGTGTTTTTTTTTGGAAGTCGGTTTTTGTTTTTGTAAAAAAGTTTTTATTTATACTGAGGAGCTCGTGGCTAAGTCATAACAGCCGCACGGGTCGATCCATCTGGTTAAGCTACGCTTGCCGGGGTTGGTCCATGTATGGGTGACCAACTTTACATACCGAGACTCCTCCGTGCCTCGGAAAGCACGTTAAGCCGTTGGTCCCGGCTGTCATTCTTGGATCTTTGACAGTCGTTACGGGTCGTCAGAAGCCCGAAAGTTTGACAACCAGTCTTACCAAGGGGTATCGTATTACACCCAGTTACTGGGTTGTGGAGGTCAGATAGGCAATAGCTCCATGTAAAATACTGGTATTCAGCTGCATCCGGTTAGACTGGAAGCCGACCCCAACATAGTGGGGAAAAGGCTAGGCAGATTGATTTTTACAGCGTATTTTTTATCATATAATCAAATTCCTGGATTCTGATATCTTTCTTAGTAATTACACTGACATAAACTATATGTCACAAGTACCTACACATGTTTAAAAGCTTATCGAAACATAACATTACTGATTATCACTAAGTACTTAAGTATTTAAAAACCGGTCAAGAGCGAATCGGACTCGCGCACCGAGGGTTCCGTTCCGATTTCTGAAAAAGTGTGCTATTTAGAGACATCGTTTCATTTTTCCTGTAATCTTTACATAAAGTTCTATTACATAGAATAATATCTGATTTTTATCTTTGCAAACTTCGGAGGTTAGGGGGGGGAACGGTAATTTTTTTTACATTTTTCATCAAAAGTCGAAAACTATGCATCTTAAAAAAAAAGAAAAAAATGTTTGAGAATGTGCAAACTGCGCACTTTCATATGATACCCCACGTGCCCTAGTAGCTCCACTTTTAATTTTTAAGACCCCCTTTCAGTCACTGTTGCAAAAAAAATAGAAATATTTTAATTTCTTTCTTATTTGCAGAATAGTTGGGTAAACGTCATCTAAAATTGTTCCAAATTTCAAGTTGATAGCATAAGTAGTTCTTGAGATATCCAGTTGTGACAGACAGACAGACAGACAGACAGACAGACAGACAGACAGACAGACAGACAGACAGACAGACAGACAGACAGACAGACGGACAGACAGACAGACAGACAGACTGAGTCACACCATATGGGTTCCTTTTTTACCATTTTGGTACGGAACCCTAAAAACTGTTTTATTTTACAAAACTTGAACATCTTTTTAAAAATATAACACAAATTTAACAGACTGATAGCTAAGGCTGCCCTGCCAATTTTTTTATTTAAAAAAATCAGTACTATACTTCCTAGGTTTGAAGTTTTAGCAGTTACTTAGCTCCGAAAACGGCCGTTTTTGGAGGTAACTGCTAGGCTTCAAACCTAGGAGGATTAGTACCTATCTCCAGAATTTTTTTTTCAGTGGTGGCGCTAGTTGGCCCCACTACTAAACCCACAACAGCTTATCCTACACTAGGTCGTTATCAAATCTCCTTGCGCAATAAATAATAGCCTGGATGTGTTCCATCACTCCTTCCGACTCCCTCGTGATAGATCGACGAGCTGTTTGCTTATACCTAGCTACCTATTGTTTTCTTCAACTATGTTAGTGGTGTTAGATTTTAATGCTAGTGGTGGTCCGGTATAAACTGGGTAGATTAGAAAGCCCCATTTAAATGGGGCTTTTTTTTTGTGGATGGGAAATCATCAAATGACTTCTCCCGCTCTGGGTGGAGCGGAAGGGCGTGTCAGACTTTTACTGACTAAAACCCACCCGTGTTCCTTCAGTTGCCTATGCCAGGGCCACGGTATCTTTTTCAAACAACCCGCGAAAATGAAATGAAGGGCAACAGAAAGGTAAGCATTCAATTTTAATTTCTGAAGAAAATTTATTAGAAGCCACTCGATTAAACTGGAATACTTTTGTAGTATTCCAGTTTAATCGAGTGGCTTCTAACTTGCTAACAAAATTATTTTTGGGGTTGTCAAAGTGAAAAAAAATTAGGAGTGTTGCCACTCACCAGTTTAATTGCCAACCCTTGTTCTATAAATCTACGATACGCAAAGAGCTCGCCAACACAATTATTATTTCATAAAAAATATACGATCATGTAATTTCGCAACATAATACCCAACTCATAAAGAAATAAGGTTGCGCAATTCGCAAACTTCTTTGATGTTGAGAAAATCATAAAAAATGTACATATTTCGTAACATCGTCTTCATTCATGCGAGTAATCGCTTTCGGTGTTTATGCAGACCCTACAGTGAGAAGTTATTAAATCTCGAATAGTCAACATCCTATTACATTACCTACAAGTAGTTCTCACACAAATACGACACAATAAAAAATTAAACCCCAACGTTGTCACGACTCGTATCACAATAAAATATCGTTTATACCATTCCCCCTCTAAAAAGCTTATTTTATTCACTGAAAACAGTGAATAAAAAGCACTTTTACTCACTGTTTTGATGTTTGAAAATGGAACACACCAATGTATTCGACCACAGATTTAAAGAACCTATGCTAGATGCGGCACGTTATTGGATTGTATGAAAACCGAACGTGTCATCTTTTTTATACCTACGATAACTTCACCCCAGCCATTTAGTGATGTGCTCAAAGTAAACAGAATTGTTTCAATCACTAAGCGTCACTGAGCTAACAGACTTTTTTTAGTACGAACAGTCGAACATGCAGGGCACGCTTGGTCGTGGCTTGCCGTATCTAGTGTAAGTGTAATCTGTGTATTCGACCTATATTGGTGTGTTCTAAATTCAATTTGATTGGTCGACATTTTCGACAAGGAGTTTAGCATTAGAATAAAAACTGTTTTGTGTTCTTTGCTGTCCTTAGTAAATTGGCGCTATTTTGAATACTGTAAGTTGTACGAACACAAAGTTTAGTGTTACTTTAATCTTTAATTTTGTGTTTGTTTAGTGTTGTTCTAATCGATTAAAAATGCATTCTAGTGATGAAGATGTGTTAACACCTGAGTTTGTGAAAGAGAGGGCGGCCGATATAGTGGAAAGGTGGAAAGCTTGCTACCCAAAAAATCACGGCTGGTTTACATCAAAGCCAATTTAACTTTACTTTTTCTTCATTATATGTATATTTTCACTTAAATCTTTCTTTTTCTCGTAGTCATGGTATAAAGTATAGTATGCAACTCTTGAATAAAACGGATTTATATCGAGGGCCATGAATCGCTCGCGTCGCTCAGGATTCTAACACTTGAATCACTCGCTACGCTCGTGATTCAATCATCATGAATCACTCCCTACGGTCGTGATTCAATCGTTAGAATCCTTCACTAGCTCGTGATTCATCTATGGCCCTCGCTTTAAATCCGTCCTTTATTCACTAATTGCATAATATACTATTAAGCTTTTAATATTCTAAACGCGAAGTTTTATTATCAAATGAACCGATCGCTCACTCGGTCACGCACTGTCAAATTTCCTGTCATTCACACGTCACCGTCAAATACCCTTACATTTGAGGGCAACACATTCAGATAAAAACGAACCAATAAAATCGCTTGTATTGACATTAGGTTTTAAAAATAGAGAACCGATGTTTAATTCATGAATACACTAAATCCAGGTACAAAAACATGAAATTAACATAATAACGAGGATCGTCGGAACCGATTTTGACAATACCTCGCGTTGAAGGGTAACGTAACCCTCTAATTTGATGTGCGGGTACATAATACCGCGGCATGCATTATTCATCCGTTGATAATATGTTAATTTACTCCACCTTATGTTTATGCTAATCGTAATTGGTTATTTCACTGCACGGATTACAGCGCTGTAAGGCATCAATCTTCGCTACGCATCTGTCAAAGTTAATCCTGCCGTGAGAGGTCATTTATACAGAAACACGTAGTGATAATTCAAGGCGTGCCCTGGCGTGGTGGCATTAATAAAATCTACATTATTATCTCAATTAATATCTTAAAATTTATACTTTTAAAACTTTTTAATGTGATAATTAATCACGCTGTATGTGTAAAAACTGAGATCGCGGGGTATACATTTTGTGTGGGTTTTTGACAGATTGACATTTTTGAACACACCTATCGTTTGCAGGGTTAATTGCTGTATGACATTTTGATGAAATTGTCGTAGACTAATCGTTTTTCTGCAGGTACTAAAACTAAAATAAATCCTAAATTGGTAATTTACTTTTATATAATACATGTTGCTTTTATTTATTTGTTACATGTTGTTAAAGCTATACACCATCGGTTTAGGTAATTCAATAAAGGTAAACAAAAAAAAAACACGTGTCTGTTTAACCGACTAAACGTAATACTTGTCACTTCAGTCTTTTTAATTTAGCAACATTATATATGTCCAACGAATTACAAAGCTGCTAAATTGAAGAGTGCAACTGTGTCGCATGACAACAGTAACTGAAGTGACAGGTTTAGTCGGTTAATAAAAAAAACCACGTGTCTGCATGGTTTTTTTTTATTTACCTTTATTTAATTACCTAAATCGATGGAGTAGGTAAACAAAAAATTTTCGTTAATAGACGGTACCATTTTATTATAAAGTAAGAGTATCGGAAATGCATAATTCATGAATTAGGAATGGCAAGAAATGCTGCGAGTGCAACTTGTATTCTTCTTTAAAACGCAGTTAACATTCAAAATGCCTTTACAACCATCAACATCCATAGTAAAACCGGTCAAGAGCGAGTCGGACTCGCGCACCGAGGGTTCCGTTCCGATTTCTGAAAAAGTGTGATATTTAGAGACATCGTTTTATTTTTCCTGTAATCTTTACATAAACTTCTATCACATAGAATAATTTCAGATTTTTCTCTTTGCAAACTTCGGAGATAAGGGGGGGAACGGTATTTTTTTTTACATTTTTCATCAAAAGTCGAAAACTATGGGACCTAAAAAAATAAAAAAAATAATGTTTGAGAATGTGCAAATAGCGCTCTTTCATATGATACCACACATGCTATAGTAGCTCCACTTTGAATTTTTAAGACCCCCTTTCGGTCCCTGTTGCAAAAAAAAATATAAATACTTTTATTTCTTTCTTATTTGCAAAATAGTTGGGTAAATGTCATCTAGAACTGTTCCAAATTTCAAGTTGATAGCATTAGTAGTTCTCGAGATATCCAGCTGTGACAGACAGACAGACAGACACACCACACACCATAAGGGTTCCTTTTTACCATTTTGGTACGGAACCCTAAAAACACTAAAGCATTAAGAAAATGATTAAATATACCACCAATGATATAATATCTTAGCTCATAAATATATCCACGATGTCTACTTATATATTACTTCATTAACCTTTTAATAATAATAATAATCTATATATATAAAACAAAGTCGGGTTTGTTCGAACACTTATAACTCGAGAACTACTGGACCAATTTTCATGGTTTTTGATTTGCTGTATTTGTCTCCGTCCCGAATAGCAGAATAACTATTAAAAACATAGGAAAATTCACAAAAAAATATGAAGAAAATTCATTTTCTCATACATGAAAGGGCAGGGCAATGTCTGTCGGGAAACTTTCATTCTTTTTAGAATTCCAAATTCAAATTCATTTTATAATCAGTTGTTCATTTGTTTTGCTGCCGTTCGATTTATTGAATTGTTGACAGGTCGTCTGGCGGGTCAGCTACTTATGTAGTATTCTAAAATAAAAATCAATTGCCGAATGTATGTAGGTACGCGCATCACTTCAGAACGGATGCACGTATTTGGCTAATTCTTTTTTGTTGTATTTGTAATTGTCAGGACAAAGTTTGTATGAAAGAAACTTCTACACAGTTTATTGTTATAACGTCAATTTACTAACACTACTGTACTAAATATGTGGAGATTTGATACAAGTAACAACCTCATATTTTTTATAGGCCTACGGTAACAACCTACTATCCCAATTTATTTTGGGTCTGTGCAACATGTCCCTTTCTTCCATACTTCTCTATTAGTCGTCATCTCGGTAGTCACCCCCTTTATAACCATATCATCTTTCACACAGTCCATCCATCGTTTCTTGATCTTCCCCTACTCATATAGCCATTGACATTCATACTCAAAACAATTTTTTTTTTCAAATTAATTGGCTCCAATTAATCATTTTCATGTTCTTGACTTTTTACTAAGTATAAATTTATTCCGGTATTTTACTTTTCAGCAAAAAATCTTAGGTTCATTCTTAAAATATAAATTAAGTTTTCCTAAACAATTCAAAATGTACTCAGCTTGCGCCTTCAGGAACTTCGCGCGTTTACATTAGAATATTCATAGCTAAGACAGGACAACGTCTGTCGGGTCAGCTAGTAATAATATAATAAAATGTTGTAATGATGTGTCATTTACATTTAATTGATTTTGTGTGTGCCATCATTGCTTCGACTTGCTGCACTCCTTTTTATCTAAGCACAAAAACATTAATTAATAGTTTGTGTTATTTTTATATAAAGCTAACCCTCCTTTTCTACTTTAGGCGAAAGCGCCAGGGTAGCCCGCGAAATTCAAAATTTCTTACGTTTTTGCAATTTGTAGGTCAGTGTGAGCTTGTATGTTGATTAAAATATGATTCGCGGCCGTAGCTAATATGGCTTTACAGAAATATAATCATTAGAATCAGCAATACAACTCCATAAGTTAACATTTATCTCAAATCTAGCGATTTCATTTCCTCAAATCATGAGGTTTGAGGTAAATGCTAACTTATGGAGTTGTATTGCTGATTCTAATGATTATATTTCTGTAAAGCCATATTAGCTACGGCCGCGAATCATATTTTAATCAACATACAAGCTCACACTGACCTACAAATTGCAAAAACGTAAGAAATTTTGAATTTCGCGGGCTACCCTGGCGCATCAACCTTAAGACAGTCGAATGAAAAACTAAGTTGGAGTAGATCAACATTAGGGCAAATAACTCTACTCTTCAATAAAATGGTCTCAATATGAAAATATCCTAAAGTTGTTAAAAGAAAAGTTGTCTGCGTTGACCAAATAAAATCCAGTGGACCAGCCACAAAGGATGTCGAACACCAAACGAAAAGTAAAAGATTAATCCGCAAGGCGGAACCCGACAACACCAAGATTAATCACGAAGAAACCGCGACAAAAACTTTTACTTCAGAACCAAAAGTTCACCGTCCCACCAAGAGATGGCGCCACTCGATCCAAACTGAACTATGACAAACAAAACTATGTCAAAGCCGTGTCATATCTAAACGACTTTATTAAAATTTTACTGTATCAATGATTTATTGTATCAAATCAGAACGGATATAAATGTCGCTATCAATCAACTCCAATAGTTGAAGTTAATTATGAAACTGGTATCTAATGCAATAGCTGATTTATATTCATGGACTGTGTCAATACGGCTCGGGCTTTAATTTATTTGATTTATGTTATTCACTCTGTCTTTTCTTAATCGGGTGAGCAGAATTTTAGTAGTATTAAACTGTAGGTGATAGAAATGGATGAATTATTTAAAAACTTGATTAAACAGCTAGCTTGAAATAGTAAATTAGGTAGATTTCGAAAACGCTACGTAGGTAAGCCTGCATTTTCATGTAATTATGACGACTGTAATGATCGTTCATTATTTTGACATTTCACTATTATAATACTGGCATCATAGGTAATCTTACCTTGTTAAAAGTCAAATAAAAAATAAATAATGATAATTGACATGATTTAATAAATGAAAAATACGCTTATCTTACTCTCCTGAATAATCTTTCAAATAAAAAATAAGACCAGATTATGTAAATAATGGCTCTATATTTTTTTAGCAACTTTTAAAGTGAAACATGTCAGATTATAGATTTTAATCTCTGAATATACAAGTCTTAATAAAAATTTATATTCAATCTGATTCTATAACATTCAGGAAAATATAAAAAATTGCTACATATTTATATGCAAAGCGCGAAATATAGGTATACGAATTTTATTGCTACAACCAAAAGTATAAAAACGCGATCATAAAAACGAAAGTGTAATATTCGAAGGATTATTATTATCATTAAAAATCTTATTTACATTCACATAATAAAATAATGTTTTAATAACAAATTCGATTAGAAAGTGAAAATGAATATTAATAAAATATTACGTTAACCTGTTCACTGCTAGCTAGTTATTTTTTAGTTACCCCGTCGCCTCTGTTTCATGTTACCCGTCCCGTCCGACCAATTACGCCTTTTGACAGTTGAATTTCCAACATGACGTGAGCCTAATCAAAATAGCATTTATTAAAAAAAAACTTGACATTAAAGCTGACAGCTCACGGTTTCATTATTAATGACGGTGTACGCCGCCGACCTCTTTGGTATACATTTTCAATGTAATAAATTATTTTGTTGGTCTTTTTTCGCTCTGGGAGGTGTGTTCGCGTGATTGCCAGCTTGTTTTACTCTATAGATTGATGGCTTTAATGTTTGTTGTTTGAACATTAATCAACCAATGGACTTAGTTTATTGCGTCGTAAGATCGTATAGCAGCTCTCTACCGACCGCGACGTTGATTGGTTATAAAATTTATAACATTTGATATTTAACGTTATTTACTTTCTATTTGCTAATAAATCTGTGTGATGTATGTGCGTGTTTAAATTAAATTGAAATCAGACTAATGTCTGGTTTACTTGTCCATTTTCAGTTTCAATTTGAGTCAAGCGTTTGTAATATTATGAGAAAATAAAGAAAAAAACCTTTTATGATTGGTAGGTAGATATTATATTTGAAATAATTCATTTAATATTAAACATAGAGATTATTTACACAAAACATTTGGCTGTACAGTCCGTTATCAACGTCACTCGATGCAACGCCGTTGGCGTGTCCACTTATTATAAATTACTATACTTAAATTGCACTAATCACTAAATTTGTCATGGCGGAATGCGCCTTAGAACATGAATAGTCTATCGATATCACAGAAGAAAATTGGACAATACAACATAGACGATCAGTCCAGGTTTGCACTTCACTTGGTTTACTGGTGAACGGCGGCGGCTCCCAGCCGCTGGCCGTACATCGCGTAGGGCGAGTAGAAGGGGCCCAGCGCGGGGTTGAAGGCGCCGTACGGAGAGCCTCCCAGGCTCGCTGGGAGACCAGCCTTGGAGTATGGATGGTACCGACTGGCGGACAGAGGGCTGAGAGGTGCCGTCGGGTACGCGCTGCGTAGACCGGCTGTCGTAAACAGCGGGTTCAGATGGTTCAACAGAGAAGCTTGCGTAGAAGCAACAGATGCAGGTGTAGATCCATCTGCCGTGTGGCTTCTCAAGTGCTGTAGAAGCTCTTCCGAGTTGCCAAATCTCTTTCCGCAATAAGATTCACCCACAATCCAGTTGCAAACATAAGGGCGGCTCAACTGTGCGTATGGCATGCCGCCGGCTGCGGCTCCCTGCTGGGACAGAGCCATAGCCATAGCAAGGTTGTACTTTTGGTGTTCGCATTGTGTGCAACCAGCGGGACATGATCCGTTGCTCATTAGCAGGTGGTGGTTGTTAACTGAGAACTGGCATCCAGTGCAGTAGGGGTCCTTGCACACTGGCACGAGGGTTTCACCGCCGGCGGGTGTCTTCACTCTCGCATAACCAAGGTATGGGTTTGGAGAAGATCCGGGAAAACCAGCGGCAGCCGCCAGCATAGCAGCGTGATGAGCACTAAACGGAGCACCCGCATAAGGTGGTCTGAACGCCGGATTGGAGTGTTGTTCCATTCCCGGTGGGCAGCAGAGACCTGCTAGCGGATTAAATCCAGATAGTCCAGGAATGTTCTTGAATGCTCCGAGATGATCTTTGCCATGACCCAAAACTTCCAATCCAGAGCGGATGATTGGGCTTGTTCCGGAAGAACTAGCGGGAGAGGACTTAGGTGCAGGGCTGCTCTTGCCATTCTCTGTTGATGGTGGCGTAGATTTGCGTCCAGGCGTGCTTTTCCCAGATTTCTTGTCATCCGAGCTATCCGAGCTGGCTTTAGACGAAGGCCTTTCTTCAGGTTTCTTAGTAACAACATTTGTTTCATATGGCTTGAATGCCAAATGTTTGTTGTGTTCCGGCGTGGAGCGCGGCTTGTCGGCTTTGATCACGGTATTAGTAGGAGACGAACGACTCATTGTATCACAATTAACACTATTCACTTTCTTCTTATCAAGCGGCGGTAGCAGCGGCTTACTGGGCGCTGAGTCAACACCGATCTGGCTGCAAGTTTGCGCTAAAAGCGCAAGCGGGCTTTTCTTCGAATCCAACTGCAACAATAGAAATTGGAAATAAGTACGATTGCATATAAAAATATTTAGAATTAAAAAATATTTTGATATAAAAAAGTAATTTTAATTTTTTTCTAAAATTTTTAGTAAATAAAAAATATTTATACTTACAGAGGACGGAAGAGGAGTCAAATAATCAGGTTGTAAATATTGGTTAGGATTAGTAGTCATCATTCCACCGTCTTCAAGCACCACCATTTGGGAGATAACTTTTACGATCACTTGTAAACTTCACAGAGTGCGGTCACGAAACGCTTCTGGCAATATCTACTCTATACCACCGGTACGCGGAAAACAAGGGAGAAACGCGTGCGTTAGCGGCAGCGGTCGAGTCAACTCTGAGAGACCGGACCCCACCAGCCGCCGTCGTGCCGCGGCCCCCTCACCCCGCGTCGTACCAGACAGGGATAGCGACATCTCAAGTGAACATTAGAGGGAGAGCGCTATGTCTCACCGCTGCAGCGCTCGGCCATAAAAAATAAAGCGGAAACGACACATAGCTGCATTGCGGTAGGGGAAAAAGGAAAGGCGGTATGGTCGGCAGCCGGCTGCGGATTGAGACGTGCGATGGTGTTGGTGGCTCGCCACCCATGACGGCCGCGCTTTGAGCCGCACCGCGAGCGCGCTGTACCTGAGCCAAGCGCGCGCCCGCCCGCACCAGCGCGCTCCGCAGCTTTTTGTTTCACGCCACTTTTATTACGCCCCGACGACGGCGCAGCTTCATTCTTTCGCCGGCATCATCGCACTTTACTGCTGACACATTCGAAACTACTTACTCTTTTACGAGCCCGCTTTGTTCTGGGATGCATCGGAGCCGGTTCAAAAGGGAAAATTGATCTGTTCCTCGAGACGGGAGCTTTCCATGAAACCGTTTGATGTGTCAACACGCGCTAACTTTAGCCGTTTACATGTAAATCGATAAACATTGAGCGTAACAAAAGGCGATATTTCAGTTTATCGACATCGCTAAGTCCATAACGTTAATGTTAATCCGACACTAAAACCTGTCAAGCGAGCGAGTTCGGACCCTCCGTTGCGATCAAATTAAATATGTCAATTTGGGAACCCATATCAACAGCTGCGAGAGACGGCGGCGGGGCCCTTTAGAAATATTGCTTATTGTGTCCAAACAAAGATACTAAGTATAACGTATGGGCGGACGACAGAGGTCGTAAATAACCCGGCGGGCTGTAATATATTTGACAGTGCGCGGACATGCGAAACAAAAAACATGTTTATTGCGAGATCGAGCCGGTGTCGGGCGATGTTGTTCTATAAATTAGGCACGCGGCCGTTTGAGTGTTTGTTTAGGAGAGTTGTACGAGAACAAGTTACGGCTAGGCTTAGCTATCACGCAGTCATTGCACGCCTGCTAATGGCCTGTTGACATATGTTACAGACGACGTAAGACGAGTTTAAGTAACACCGTCGAATTTATTTTGACATATTTCATTATTATGTATGACATATTCAATACAATTCGTTGAAACATTTTTTCTAGTATACATTTGATGAGTACAAAATCGACATGTGTAAAAAATGTATAGTATCTCATCTCTTATTATAATTTAAGCGAACATGCAGACGTTTTGTATTCAGATACACAGTGGCATGTAATAGATCATTATGTTGAGGATTACACAAGAAAAAAAAATCGCATCACAAAGGAATTCACTGGAAAAAATTTTCAACATAACATAGGTACCACAAATCGTTAAACAAGCATTGTAGAATTTCAAATAAATCGTGAACAGAAAACATTAAACGCACGATCAGCCACTAAAGAGATTTTGAAAACAATTTCCTGGCCCAATTATAGCTACGTGGAAATCCAACGGAGTGTAAACAGCCACAATTATGACGACAGAGGTTCAAGCATGACGGAAAAAGTTCAGATAACTAGCCGAGAATCGAACATAGTACATTGTAAGAAAGAACTCAACTTGGTCCGTTTCTGGTTTCTGGGTTTTGTAAAGGAGAACTTAAGAAATGAGATTTATGGTTTAAGAGGAGAGGAAGTTCCAAATGGCTAGAGGCACATTTTCACCTCATTTTTAACTTTTGAGGGAGATTAAAAAAATAAATTTTTGTTGGTAAAATTTGTTTGGTACAGAATACATTACACTTTTCAGGTTGGAATAATTTATTATGTCTGTGTTGGTCTGCAGCAAATAACAAAATAAATTATGGTTCATTTATTTTCCAGTGATAGATGTAGGAACGTATTGAGAGAAATATGCTTCAGAGTCTGCAGTCGACGCTTGACATAGACTTATAAAAAAAGATGGACTCCGCGCCACTCATATCGAAAGTGAAGCACCCTACCGATCTATGTGTGCGTGATTTGAGTACCTGCAAAGACGCCGTCGCTCGTGTTACGTAATGGCGGCCGGTCGGCATACTATGATGTAAATGTGTGCGCGAGGCGTGTTTGTACAAACGGACCCGGCATACTTACTGTGCTTCACTTTCGATATGCGCAGCGCGGAGTCCATCTTTTTTTATAAGTCTATGACGCTTGAGTATATTATCTGAATTTATAATACGTTACTAATATTCAAAGCATCTCTTACAAATTATTATAAGAATACTTTCAAGAAGTTATTATCTTCAATTGAATCAAATTCTGTGTAGCAACGATAATGGTCTGCAGCAAATAACAAAATAAATTATGGTTCATTTATTTTCCAGTGATAGATGTAGGAACGTATTGAGAGAAATATGCTTCAGAGTCTGCAGTCGACGCTTGAGTATATTATCTGAATTTATAATACCTTACTAATATTCAAAGCATCTCTTACAAATTATTATAAGAATACTTTCAAGAAGTTATTATCTTCAATTGAATCAAATTCTGTGTAGCAACGATAATTTGAACTCATTGTATAAAAGTGACTGAGCAGAATTTTGTTGATTGCTTAGAAACTAGTCACATTGTCAATCAAAATATTTTGCACAACTGATTACGAAAAAATCTTGATTGATGACTAGAGATCGGATAATCGGATGCATATTAACCTAAAGTTGAGGTGTTGGCTAAGTATGGAGTGGGCTTTTGGATTAAAAAATCCCAGAATTCCTGTATCGGCCAATTTTGACTTCTGATTATAGAATCGAATGTATAATTTACTTAGGTTCAGATGTTAGTTAATATGGATTGCACTTAAAAAAAAGAAAATCCCGGGATTCCGGAACGAAAATTTTTAAGTTCTGATTTTGGAATCGAATGTTTTAGTTAGGTACTTGCGTTCAGGTGTTGGATAATATGGATTGTACTTTTGTATTAAAAAAATCCCGGGATTCCGGGATTCACAAATTTATAGTTCTGATTATAGAATTGAATGTATATTTACTTACGTTTAGGTTTTGGCTATTAAGGAATGCACTTTTGTGTCGATCGTCAAAATGTCGCGATTCCGGGATTGATAAATTAAGTATTTTTTGAAAGGGTAACTTTTTATCACTAAATTTTCATAGGGTGTTCTACTCATGAGCAACTTTCACTATGGGATCAACCCGTAAATCACGAAACATAAGTCAGCTGTTTCATACATTTTGGTCGAGTAGGTATTGAAATTTTGTTTCAAACATCGTAATTTTTTTTGTAAATTCAGAGTTGGTCCCATTGTGAAAATATTTTCAAATTTTTCGTCATGGGTACTATTCATGGTTTTCGAGGCTGTTACAGCTGATAGTGACATTAAAATGTAAATCCAAGATGGCGGCTTTGAAAATTTTCTAATTTTTCGTCATGGGTGTCGTTTTATTGGTTTTCGAGGGTGTTAAAGCCGATAGTGACACTAAAATGTAAATCCAAGATGGCGTATGCGAACATTTTCTAATTTTTCGTCATGGGTGTCGTTTAATTGGTTTTCGAGGGTGTTAAAGCTGATAGTGACATTAAATTGTAAATCCAAGATGGCGGATGCGAAAATTTTCTATTTTTTCGTCATGGGTGTCGTTTAATTGGTTTTCGAGGGTGTTAAAGCTGATAGTGACATTAAAATGTAAATCCAAGATGGCGGCTGCGAACATTTTCTAATTTTCGTCATGGGTGTCGTTTAATTGGTTTTCGAGGGTGTTAAAGCTGATAGTGACATTAAAATGTAAATCCAAGATGGCGGATGCGAACATTTTCTAATTTTTCGTCATGGGTGTCGTTTAATTGGTTTTCGAGGGTGTTAAAGCTGATAGTGACATTAAATGTAAATCCAAAATGGCGGATGCAAATATTTTTTAATTTTTCGTCATGGGTGTCGTTTTCATGGTTTTTGAGAGTTTTAAAGCCGATAATGGCGTTAAAATGTAAATCCAAGATGGCGGCTGCGAAAGTTTTCTAATTTTTCGTCGGATGTCGTTTTATTGGTTTTCGAGGGTGTCAAAGCCGATAGTGACACTAAAATGTAAATCCAAGATGGCCGATGCAAATATTTTTTAATTTTTCGTCATGGGTGTCGTTTTCATGGTTTTGGTGGGTATTAAAGCTGATAGTGACATTAAAATGTAAGTCCAAGATGGCGGCTGCGAACATTTTTAAATTTTTCGTCATGGGTGTCGTGGTTTTCGAAGGTTGTAAAACCGACCGAAATGTTTGCAGCCGCCATCTTGGATTTACATTTTAATGTCACTATCAGCTTTAATACCCCCCAAAACCATGAAAACGATACCCATTACATTTTTTTTAAAATTCGCAGCCGCCATCTTGAATTTACATTTTAACGCCACTATCGGCTTTAAACCCTCGGAAACCATGAAAACGGCACCCATGACAAAAAGTTTGAAATTTTTTGCAGTCGCCATCTTGGATTTACATTTTAATGTCACTATCAGCTTTAACACCCCTTAAAACCATGAAAACGACACCCATGAAGAAAAATTAAAAAATATTTGCATCCGCCATCTTGAATTTACATTTTAGTGTCACTATCGGCTTTAACACCCTTGAAAACTAATAAAACGACACCCATGACGAAAAATTAGAAAATTTTCGCAGCCGCCATCTTGGTTTTACATTTTAACGCGATTATCGGCTTTAAAACTCTCAAAAACCATGAAAACGACACTCATGACGAAAAATTAAAAAACATTCGCATCCGCCATCTTGGATTTACATTTTAGTGTAACTATCGGCTTTAACACCCTCGAAAACCAATAAAACGACACCAATGACGAAAAGTTAGGAAATTTAGCAGCCGCCATCTTGGATTTACATTTTAACGCCACTATCGGTTTCACAACCCTCTAAAACCGTGAAAGCGTCACCCATGATAAAAAAAATTAAAATGTTGACAGCCGCCATCTTGGATTTACATTTTAACATCACTATCGGCTTTAAAACCCTCGAAAACCATGAAAACGGCACCCATGACGAAAAATTTGAAAATTTTGCAGCCGCCATCTTGGATTTACATTTTAACATCACTATCGGCTTTAACACCCTCAAAAAGCATGAAAACGACACCCATGACGAAAAATTTGAAAATGTTCGCAGCCGCCATCTTGGATTTACATTTTAACATCACTATCGGCTTTAAAGCCCTCGAAAACCATGAAAACGACACCCATGACGAAAAATTTGAAAATGTTCGCAGCCGCCATCTTGGATTTACATTTTAACATCACAATCGGGTTTAAAACCCTGGAAAACCATGCAAACGACACCCATGACGAAAAATTTGAAAATGTTCGCAGCCGCCATCTTGGATTTACATTTTCACGTCACTATTAGCTTTAACATTCTCGAAACCCATGAAAACAACCCCACCCAAATTGTGACGGTACCTTCCAGGGACAACCATTTTAATTCGGCAGCTTTGTATTTCTCGCGGGGATCACGTGTAACAAATGGAATATTTATGTGATCCCGATTTCCCGGTATTTCCAAATAAATAAAACCACGTTATTTATGAAGTCGTTTCTGTACCATGTATCCGATTAGTTGTGCATTCCTACATTTTCTGGAATACCGGGATTTATAGTAAGAAAAAAAATGCGAAGAAGCCGCTTCCATACTTTGTTAGCGAAATATTAACTTTAGGTTAATATGCATCCGATTATCCGATCTCTATTGATGACGTAATTATACGTAATACATTCAATTACATCATCCATTTAAAGTATTTTATCAATCATGTGACAGTTCTTTTTAATAATTTACAGCATAGACCATGAAAGTATTTAAATAGGTTATCAAATGTTTGTAATAAAACTTTATTAATAGTGTAAATATGATATGTATTCAAAGCTTATTCATTTTATGGCCCGGATTTACATGTATGATGAAATATGTAGTAAGTCAAAGTATTTAGCTTAAATTTATGATTATTAGGGAAATTAGTTTCACTACCTACTTGATACCTACTTTAGTTAATTGAGTTTTTAGAAATATATAGGCTAATGATGACGTCTTGCCAAAATATTCAACGTACAGACATGATGAGGCTTATTATAGCCGACTAGTATCTAGTAAATGTTTTAAATAAACGACATCGGGACGAAACAGGAACACCAATGTCCTTCTTCATATTCCACATCTGGCCAACCCTGAAACAAACAAAAATTAAATTGCACATAAATCCGCTTAACTAACAAAGTACTTTAAAACTTGTTCTACTGTGAAATCACCGACTGTGCCCCCAGATAGACAGTCATTGTGCGCAGCGGATGCGGCAAGATCAAAGCATTGCCGCTCTGAACCGTCAGTACCAAATTGCTGTTTACAAACGGTGTAAAAAGCTTGACGGGTCCCACACCGACTTGCTTCGGTTTCAATCTCTTTGATGTTCTGTTATGATCACGAACCTGTTAATGAGTCATCGATATACACTAGAGTGCTTTTAAATTATTGTAAGGGACGTGGATAATTCTGTATTGTGTATGTTGATGATGTTGGGAGGTGGGCCAGATGGGAATTAGATTTTAGTTTGCTGTTGTTAAATAAATAAATAAAAAGAGTTAACTGGGTTTGGACGGGTTGCTATGTGTTGTACGCTCAGACCAAGATACGAACGGAAAGAGAGAAGATTCTAGTATACCAAGATTAAAAGCAAGAATAGATTTCCAAAAACATCTGAAATTAGCTACGTAGAATGTCTATTTTGTAAGATTTCCTAGATTGTCGGTTACTACAAAACGCCTAAAACAATAAACAACGGCAGACACTTCCATTCTTTTATTATTATGTAAATTTACACCAAATTTTACGCCAAATACAAACCTGGACCTCCCAGAGGCAAGTCGTTAAGAACTAGCCACTCATAAAGTAATTCGTTCTCCAACCCCTAATTGCGATATTTATTGCCGCAGTAAACACTTATCTGTGCATTAAAACGAACTAAAGATAAAGATTTCAAACGTCTGCTTTTGCCCTTATCTGAACAATAAACTTCAAATAGTTACCTACATTCTAGTTTAGAGTATCAGATTGTAAACAATGACTAAATGCAGATAAATCCTAAAGGTATCGGTTTTCTTGAGAATGTTACAGATATATCAATGTTATTTACAATAATTATCTTCGACACCTTCAGATTTGTTGCTAATCGAGATATTTAGATTGGGATATTTTGTGAGATTGATTTAAAGATCATAAAGTTGAATGTTATCTTAATGGAAAACAGTAACATTTGAAGGATTTGTGCAAATGTAGGTGAGTCATTTGTTAGAACTAACTAGAAGAACACGTTTCGTGTTTCTTGTAGTGCATATAATAATGTAGACAATTTACAGGACTATGCACAGCACAACATAGTAACTGTACTAGTTTAAACATGCATAAGGTTTATTGGGGTAATTACTATAATGGGGTAGTTCCTATTGACGATAATTTCTATCAAACGCAGCGGCATTTTACATATTGTCAACATAATGATTAGACGTCATTTTTAACCGACTTCTAAAAAAGGAGGAGGTTCTCAATTCGGATGTTTGTATTTTTTTTTTTTTTTTTTTTTTTTTTTTTATGTTTGTTCGCGCATAACTCCGTCGTTTGCCAACCGATTTGAAAAATTATTTTTTTGTTGGAAAGGGTATACTTTCCAAATGGTCCCATTTTTTTCAAAATCCAGTTCTGATGATGGGATCCTGGAGAAATCGAAGGAACTCTTCAAATATTATAGGCACACCTATAGCGATTTGGGTATTTTTTATAGTAGCTTGTGCATTTGCTCTCGGAAAGCACCACTTGGTGAAGTGGAACTGATGATGAAGACCACAGATGGCTACCGGAACTACTCAATGATAAATATTTCACGGGTTGCGATTCGATTACTTTAATATGGTTGCTAAGCAATTTCCGCTCGTCAAACAATGCGTGTGGTGAGTGGTTGTTGAGGAGTTCTCCTGGTTCTTACCAGCAGAACTCCTCAACAATTAACGTCCCAGCATCGGGAAAAGCAATATTTTGTAACATGTGATGAGCAATTGACATTAGACTATTGTAACTTATACAAATTATAAACAGACCCACTAAAAAGCGAGAAATAAAAACTTTTTAACAAAAAAAAAAACCGACTTCCAAAAATCACTACAAAGTGAAAAATAACTTTGATTTCGGAAGTCGGTGGCAAAAAAAAAGAAAGTAAATAAAAAACGAAAGACACCGACTTCCGAAATCAAAGTTATTTTTCACTTTGTAGTGATTTTTGGAAGTCGGTTTTTTTTTTTGTTAAAAAGTTTTTATTGGCCGCCGTCATTTGCTGTCAATATATAAATTACCCCAATAAACTCTACATGTTAGTTTAGCTAATTATAAGAAAACAGAGAACGATGAAGTGTGCATATCTACAAGAAGGTATAAATTTAAATAGTAACACTCGTAATACATCAGTAATTTCATTCCTGGAAAAGCATTTAGAACTGTCACAAAAAGAAAAGAAGCAAAGGAACCCGACAGAAAAGATAAACCAAAAACAAAAGATAAAACAGTCATAATATTATGGCACGGCAACAACAAACTGCACCCATTCATATATTCAATGTTGAGTAACAGATCCTTGATTATAGAATCGAAAAAAAAAACTGGCGCACGGAAAAACCGGGCCACTGCACTATAGTTATAAATAAAAGGTGAGGTAAAATAAATTTTCGCCGAGTTGTATTAGTATTTATGGTGGCAATAAACAGGCAAGCTTTTGTGAAACACCGCGCGTTGTAAATAATTTCGTTGTGCGCCAGTCGCCTTGTAACACTTGTTAAGTAGGGGTGTTAAAGTAGCGGAGAAGGAGCGCTGGGGCTGGCGAGAGCGATTTTTGTATGAGGTCTATGTTTAATATTTATTAGTTTTTTAGGGTTCCGTACCCACTCAGGTCACTCCGTCACTCAGGTGTCCGTCTGTCCGTCGTTTCTCACACAGGTTTTACAGCCAAAGCTGCAGTCTTCAAATTTTTACAGTAAAGCATCTTATTGTTTCAAAGCCATACAAATTATCAAAAATATTTTTTAATGTTTTTAATGGCTCCCTTCAGTTAAAGGGAGGTGCGAAAAAAAAATGTTGACCTACTCTATCGAGTGGGATATCGTTTTTGTTTAAAACTCGTTGACTAGATAAATACTGTATTTTTAGTTTTAAAAAATATTGGAAAACAAAGGAATGCGAAGCCACCAAAGTCAGCTTTTTTTTACAAAATTTCGTTCCGAAGAATTTTTTGACTTCCCATTGGCCTATGAACTTGAAATTTGGTGATAATATTTATTATTACGTACATTTTACTAACAAATACCAATATATTGATAAATCAGATTTGGTACGGAACCCTAAATGTGCGAAGTAAGACATGCACTTGGCCGGTATTTTTCTTCTTTGACGTTAAGCTGGTGTATTACAGCCAGGAATACTTGGATAAACTTATTTCTGTGAACAATTCGTATTAGTCAAGTCTGTTGTTTTTTCATAATCATCCATAAGTTCCACAGCCCCTTTTTTATGGATAATATTTTTGTGTTAACCAAAAATTTTATCCGTACATCAAAATACTGATCGTGCACCAAATATTCCTGAATGTTACACAAAACACCCGCGCGTCCGAAACTTCACATTGGTGAATCATTTGGGTTAGAATCATTTGGGTTAGGTTAGGTTAGGTTAGAACAGTGACCCTTAACGGGCGACGACGAGCGAGCGAAGCGAGCGGTGCCGCGGCAGCGGCCGCCGAGCGCCATATCCAATAGATGCTCGTTATGACATATTTTAATGAACATATTTTGGTGCACATTCAGTATATTTGGTGGAACACAGGCAAAATTAGGTAAATGAAATGGGAATAAATTGAAGCACTTTTAAATACCATCCTTTTTTTATTGTTTTGGCCTTTTGGTTATTCCTGCAACGCTCCTGTGCTAGTTTCATCAAGTTCAGTCTACTGGCTTACATGTTTTAGTCTTCGAAGCTGTTGTTTGATCTTATTTTCTACCTTCCAAATCTGGATTTGGTGTTTTGCGTTTCCGTTTATAAGTTTTATGATTTACATTTATGTCTATTTTAAAGTAAGACCCCACTGTATAATAATAAGAATGCTCATAAATTTGTAATCATGTGGAGATAAAAATATTCTCTTTTTTACAACTCTCGTGATTGTTGAGTGAAAGTATCATCATGAACATCAAAGCATGTTTTTAATTTTAACGTTGAAGGATATTTTAGTCTAAATTAAATAAAGTACCTATTCTATATTTGTTTAAGATAGCGGCGCGGCGCGATTTTTATAATTGTTATTGTTTGACATAAAGATTATGATATTATAAATGAGAATGACAATTTTACGCTCTAGATTAAAACATTTTACTCATAGTATAATTATCAAAACGATTGTGACTTTTTTTGACGTTTCATTATTTACTTTCCAACAGAACATGTGAGTTTTACGTCAAGAAGAACTTCCTGGCAATCCCTAAGCAATTACAATAATTAAACATACCTACTAGTTTTCTAAACATAATCTAACATTTGAATAAGAGTATGAATCGCTGACTTCAGAGCCTCACCAAAGTCGGCGAATCTCAAACGGCGACAAGACAATACTTTAACTACGGTATAATGATTACGTATTGTAAGATTTCGGCTGTTAGCAACTTTGTGCTGCCTGCTTGGCGCTACAGTTAACGACCCACTGGTTTATGGTCTTCAAGAATGAACAGAATGGCTTAATTGTTGCCAATTTTTGTTTCAAGGTTCTTCTTGCTAATTAAGGTATGCTTAGTTTTGTTGGAGAAAGTGAGCAATTGTGTGTTGACAGTTTAAGTAGGTAGGTACTTAGTTACAGGTAAAAAGTGTAGAATATTCTCCACTTTGATGTTGCAGGTAATATCTACTAATTTGCATGTAGAAAACCGGTCAAGTGCGAGTCGGACTCGCGCACGAAGGGTTCCGTACCATATTACATGTTTAACAATCGCAAAGATAACTTTTTACTTATTTTATAATGATACTGTGAATTACAAGGTTATTTTTTGCAGTTGCAGAAAATCACCCATGTTTAAACAAAATACCTTATGAATCGCCGTTTTCAGTATTGTTGATTAAATACAGTATTCATGGTACTTACATGGTATAAAGAAGTTTCAAATTCCTAATTTGTTGAATTGTTGCGCTAGAGCTCGTACAAAAATGGTCGAAAATTTTACAACTTTTACGGCCCCCTATTTCTTAATTTTAAAAGATAAAAAAAAATATGTTTGTACTCTACTCAATGAGTTCTAGACGATGTCACCCCACATAACACATAATCAGCCTATAATGTTCCCACTGCTAGGACACAGGCCTCCTCTCGCTGAGAGGGAGCGGGCCGTAATCCACCACGCGGGCCCAGTGCGGGTTGGTAGATGTCACATGTCTTCGAATTTTTGGTTCTAGGACATGCCGGTTTCCTCACGATGTTTTCCTTCACCGTTTTGAGAGCAGCGGTGATGAAATAATGACATGACATCCCACATGCTAGATTTTTTTTTTATTTTTTTCAAAATGAAAAGTTTATTGTATGGGGACCAACCCCTTAAATTTTTAACTTTGCTTTATTTTTATTATTTGTTGTTATAGCCGTAATAGACAGCGGAGGCTTAGTAAGTTCGTACTGGCTGTACGTGGTTGTCTGAATTCATGGATTTTAATTTTCTTGCGCGGAACCCTAATTATTTTTCAAAAATAAAAATAGCCTAAGTTGCTCCTTAAAACATCATCCGTCAAAATCGGTGGAAATTCGTTTGGCAAGTTTCCTAACTTGACTCAAAGTACCATTTTTTTAATCGGACTGCGCTTTAAAATTCTTTTATACAAACTTTAACATACGTAAACCTCATTTGAGGCGTAGTTTTGAAAAACTAATAATGACAAACATTATTACTTACTTATGCAAGTATTTGTGCTAAGTTTCAAGTTCACTAACCAAATTAATAAGATTTTTCATAAACTCAAACTCAAACTCAAACTCAAAGCATTTATTTCAATTAAACCAATTACAGGCACTTTTGAATTGTCAAAGAGTCGGTCAGTAGGTAAGTCAGAAAGTTGAAGCTAGTTGCCCATTCCAAAACGTAGATCTATGGAGAAGAACGGGCAAGAAACTCCACGGACACTCTTTTAAATCAAAATATGGTTACAAAATATTGGTTACATCATTAATGTTGAAATTATACATGTGAGAACGATGAACGTTAAAAGCGTCCGTATTAAAAAAATAAAAAAAAAAAACAATTCAAAAATTAAAATTAAAATAAGCCGTGGCAGCTAAGGTATGACCAGCCTCCACCAACAGCGCCCGTTGACGAACCTGACGTATGGATTCGTTAAATGATCCAACCACACGCGCCACCATCAGCGAGGCATTAGAGTGAGCATGACACACTCTCAGCCGCCAGGGCACATCCAAGTCAGTCATATAAACTGTATCTCCGTTTTCACGAACACAGATACCTAAAGAATTTCAAAAATCGTCTGGTATGTTTCCATAACTTGACTCAAACATTATTTACACCAATTTTAGAGTTAATCAAGCCCCCAATAAAATCCTCCGCTATAAAATTAACTTTTCACCCCTTAGGGGTAGATTTTTGGAAAACCCTATAGGTACACGTTAGTCTTAATTTTTGGTCTCAAGTATAAAAACTGAGTTTTGAGTTAATCGGACCGCGTGTTAAAGTTCCTCCATACAAACTTTGACACCCCCAATCCCTCCTTAGGGGGTAGTTTAGGAAAACTAAAAATGATAAACTTTATAATTTACTTAGATGAATATTCGTGCTAAGTTTCAAGTCTATTAAGTCATGGGATAGGATTTTTCATACAAACTTTCATCCCCTGTTTTACCCCCTTAGGGATGGAATTTCCAAAAATCCATCCTTAGTGGATGTTTACACTATATAAGGTATCTATGTGCAAAATTTCAAGTCTCTAGGTCCATTGGTTTGGGCTGTGCGTTGGTATATTAGTCAGTGACTCAGTCAGGACTTTGATTTTTTTTATATATATAGATTTACCATGTTATTTTAAGACCACAGACTTCTTATAGGTTTTCCTGTAATCTACAGGTATAGAACTAATTTCTATATTTTTTTCAAAATTTTAGGCTCAGTAGTTTCGGAGATAAGGGTGAGGAATGGTCAATTTTCGTCTATTTTCTTAAATAACTTTAAAATAATAAATTTTAAAATTATAAAAAAAATATATTTGAGACGCTCATAGTAAGCCCTTTCATTTGATATGTCACTCGGTACAGTTTCTAAAAATTTTTTTTTTAGTTTTCTTATTTTCCACCTAAAAGTGACTCTCATATTCAAATTTCATATATTTACTTTAGCTGTCCGTGTTTGGGTCACAGAAATCCAAATGTGTACCAAATTTTAACTTAATCGGTCCATTAGATTCGTAGCAAATTGGCTGTGACAGACGGACAGACGGACAGACAGACACACGAGTGATCCTATAAGGGTTCCGTTTTTTCTTTTTGAGGTACGGAACCCTAAAAATGGTGAGGAATATGGCAAAAATATATATGTTTCAAGTAATAAACACAAACACGTGAGTGGTTTCGGATGTAAGTACTTAAAAATAATTTAAAAACCATGACTTCGAAAATAATGGTCAAAACATAAAATCCAAAACACACACGAGACCTCACAGACCGATAAAATATAAAACGAAATCGTTTACTGAATAAATATTTCACTATTATAACAGAAACACCAGTAGCGGACGCGTAACAAAACATTAAAATATGTAAACACGACTGAACGGACCGTATGCGCATAATAAATAACTACTTTTAACCATTCCTGCATTGACAAACTTATGTTTGCTACCAACCTTCTAACAATCACAGTTATTTCTAAAGAACTATACGATAAAATGCATTTCCCAAGCGCAGAGCAAACCTTGTAAGGACGCAATGAAGTTCACGATTTTTGTAATAAAAGTTATATTACTTCAAAAACACAAGGAAGGGGTGACAAAAAAACTAAATTGTAAAGGTTGTTTATGTTGATAGGGTTAAAAGGAATGTTATTAGTGACTTTATTTTCGTAAATGGAAAAAGGCAATTTATAAGAAGCCATATTTGAAGCTTTAAAGTAATCAATTTAGTTTCTGAGAATAGTAATAAAATGAAATTAGAAACTATTCAGTAAATCCAAGTCTAAAGGAATGAATCTTTAGAAAACTTGATCTTCATTAATCCAGAAGTTGTAAGAAACAAAGATGATCTCACAAATGGTCCCAAAGTTTTGAACAAACTAAATCTGCTAAACCAAATTAACTGATAAAACGTTAATTCATAATCTATAATCCTAGATAAGTAAAACGAGTCTGTTTTCTTTGTCCTACTGTTTTCTTATCTAATCCTTGTTATTTGGAAGGAAAATTTGAGCTCGGATTAAATAATGTGAATCTTATCTGTTTCGAAGGATGACAAAACTTAATCGGTTGTCTCTGCTGTTAAAACAATGGGATATACTTGAAATGTAAGAATGGATTTTATCTAATTTCGATCTAACAATTAGGATTATTCAGTCAGCAAATTTCTATAGCTTAAGATTAGGAATGGACTAACAACATAGTTCGGAGTATTTTCAGTGTTCATACTGAAATGCTTACAAAATATTGATTAGTTGAACATAATTATGGCTCCTTCCTTCTAACTGACTATAAGAATGATGACAATACTTCAACATGGAAGGGTTAGCCAGTATAAACTCCCAGGAGAATCAAATTGTAAGTACTGTATTTATATTTTGTACGTAAAATATTTAATAGAAATATCAACATTGAACTACATAATTACCATAACAATCCTCAATTGTGTCAGCATTTAAATAACATCTACTCATGAAAGCATTATGAGAACATTAGCAAATAGGGACCCAGTTCTCAAAGACGATAATCAATTTTATTTAAAGAATTGAAGACTTGAACCTCACACATCAATACCCGAAAATAACTGGTCCTTAACTCTTCGTTTACTCCAAAACGTATTATATTACATGTCGTACACGCATGAATACCGTATAAATAAACTGTGCCCACCATAAAGATAGCGATAAACAAAATTCAGCCCTGTGGTTCATTCCCCTTTTTTATTGGCAGGGGGCAATTTGAGACGATGTATTCTACCAGTTTTACCAATTTGTTTTTACAGTTTAGAAACACCCAGCCCACCTATTGATAACTTTTATTAGACGGACGATAAGGTTGGGAATAAAATGGCAGGACATTCGAGTAAAGGCAAAAGCGATGTGGTATCGATGTAATTTATATTCCAGCTACGGTTTAGTGAGAGTTTACGAAATTGTTAAAGACAGATAAAAGAGCGATATTTAGATTAAGGGGGTGGTTTATGGGAGGTCTCAGATAGACGGTAACACTAAAATGACAGACATTACGAGTAACGCTAATAATAACGAATGGGTTCTAAAAAATGGTCGGCTCTGTAATTTTCGTGCAGCGTGACATGTTTATGTTTTAAATGTGTTACTAGCTTTAGCAGGCGGGTTCACACGTGACTATATTGACGTGCAGTAAAAATTTAATTCTACCTTTAATTGGGCACATGTGTAAACATAGAGTATAAAATTATAAGATAAATTACCATCGAAAATGATGTAGGTACATTATTATATTCCTCATCATCATTATTCCATCAAACAAATTACCTGTAATTTATATTGTTCGCTTTCTCACATAAAATATTATGAAATCGTTGTAATATTTTGTGTAATTAAGTGAGAGCTTATTGAAGTTTCACATCGTAATAAATACTTTTTGGTATGAAGTTGTCGACGTAGTGACTAGTGACTGATCATTTATTTATTTTTATGTAATAAGTAATAACCATGATTAATTTAACTTCATGTATTCGGAAATTACAGAATTCCAAGTACGAAAATATTTGTTAAATTGTTCCTTATTTCTGTTCCAAATAAAATCCCTCTTATCAAACACAACCGAGAGCGCTATCAAGTTAAACAAATACCCGAACTCCATTAGCATTAAACAAATAATTTAATCGCACCGCATATAATTAAATTAAACAACGCTATCGGAATAAAACACCACAAATTTGTTTAGTGACAACTCTGTTGGTCGTGAAATAATGTTAGCAAATATTATGTGTCGTGTGTCAACAGGCTCGTCGAAATTTATTGCTGTGAATCCATTGCCGGAGACCTAGACAAATTGTTGTTGGTCGTTGAATATTACGACGTAGCTCCCACTGAGGTTTTTCAAGACAGCGTTGAAAATATAGATGATACAGACAGAGCGATGAATGACGAATAAAATAAAACAATCAAATGTGTGGTAGAAGAAATATTCTCCAAGTTGATGATGATAAGTGGAGGTGCGGCATGACGTAGCATCAGAAAGTACTTTTGGCAGTATGATTAATGATGGATCAGCGTATCAAGGACCAGCAAACAGTGGTATAGCGGAAGAATTAGAGGCTAGTAAGGCTGCAGTTGGATTATAAAATGTTTTTGGTAACAACAACTGCGGTGACTTTGTTACGTCTGATAACGTTGACGAGTTTGTCTTGTTGAACCTTGGTGTTGTTTGTGGAAATCGAAAGGATTTTAAGTATTTAATTATATTACCTACCACATGACAGGTATTAGTTAGATAACATAGATAGTAGTACCTAGTTTTCAACGCTTCATTTATCTAGGAGAGTTACAATAGTACAATTAGATTTGATTCAGAATTTAAAATTCCATAAACTTGCCCTACTTTTTTGGAGTTGAATATATTTCCATTTACAGAGTTTTGTGAAAGCGAATTATTCAAAGGTTCAAGGTTTGTCTCTTTAATTGATTTTATGATCATTTGATAACAGTATGACACAATTATGTTACTGTAAATAATTATGACAAAAGAGCTGCTAAAAATATAAAACTATTCATAATTATATTAGATATCATCATAATTATAAAATAATAATAATTATAAATCTAATATAACTATGAATATTTTTATATTTAAACACATAATTGTAATGCAGAAAAACATACAAAAATACAGCAAAACAAGATATGAATAATTATACTGATAATCCTATAATTCTATTGCAATTCAGTTTCAACTTCCCAAAAAGATTCCTCAACTTCGCAAAACAAAAGCATATAAACTCGTTAAAATCTACGCTGAAGGCAAAATGTGTTTTATGAACAAATTATCGTGCTTAAATATTTACACGTCCAATATCTCGAAGGCTGTGGCGCAACGCCCAATGTCATTAAAACGTAGACGTGTTGGAAAAAATATCAACATAAATAAACTCATTTTCGTTGGCGTGGAGCAAACTCAAAGTGAAATTACCGAGGCTCGGGGCGACGTGTGCATGAAAAATTCATTCGGAACATAACAAGAGGGCGACGAGGAATAATAATTTGAATAAATATCAAGGAGACTCCCATACGAGTGACGTTACAAAAAGCGGGCTCAGCCACGCGTGGTTATGTGTTGTGATGGTGTAATTTGGCAGTTACAGTTGGCACAGATCATGTAACTCGAGCCGACGTCTTCGTACACAAAAATGTTATTAACTTTTTAAGGGCACGTTACCGTCGGCAAATGAGCATACTGTTACGAAATGTGATTTTTCAGCCCTTTTAGAAGCAAGCTTTTGTATTTCGTATCATCATTCTTTAAGCGCTGCGAGATAATAAGAGATTACGCATTGTTTTCGTGAAGCGCTTAAGCGCTGCGGTATTACTATTCCATTCACATGGACCTCTTTCATGGAAAGATTGGAGTTACGACGCGCGGTTTATAGCTCACACATCCCCTCTTCCGAGAAGGTCTGCGCAACACAAAAGGGTGCTAAGTGTGCTCGCAAACACAAAAATAATAACAAAATCCCCGTGTATTTTGACAACATAATACTCAACGGTCACAAAGGCCGTCACGTCACGAGCAATCGGTTTCGCTTCCTCGCCGCCCTTTGAGAAGGGTTCCAAACAAGTTTTGCAAATAACAAATAATTTATTAAAAAGTTTTTTGGCCAGCGTTCCATGGCAGTTTGCTCACTGTGCGCTACCGTTTGACGGGTCGGCGATGAAAGATTTCGTGGAGATTATAATTGACAAGATCTTTGTTGGCGGTGACAATGGGGTTTAGTATAAATCGGGCTATTGTTGGTTGGGAGATTAGCTGGAGTGCGCCCGACGCCGTGGGTTTAATTCCCGTCGTAATTGAATACAGACTCTATTCGACAACACAATGTGCGGTTCTCGCTAAACTTAATTCCTGATTGTCCCTTAGACGTGTCAGATCACGGGTATAATGCAGTTTAACTTTTTCCCTCATCGTTGTGCGTATATTGTGAATGTTCCCAGAATATTCTTTAATAGAGTTACTGTAGGACTTCGTTAATATGTTAAGTTGCTATTCATTCCGTTGATAATATCGTACAAAGATATTCATCTTGACTTCTTATGAATTCATTTACTTCGTTTTAAGTAAATACATCCTGTTTACTTTAGAAATCATTGCAACGTATTTTTTTTACAACTTTGGACTTGATTATAATTTATATTTCCGAACTTCACCAAAAATTGACTCCAAAGACACATAAATAACCCATAACTAATAACCAAAATAAAATTCTCTGTCATAATAACACGTCCTGACATAAAGTCATCAGCCAAACACCTGACAATAGCCCACCCACTGTGCGACAACCCAGCGCTTCGTAGAAACAAAAGCATAGAACATAAATTCGCGTACGCTGCAACGATACGTGTTGCATACAAATATGTCACCAGCCGACAGGGTTACCGTATTAGATACGGCTTATACCGCGAAAAGATTTATTTTGATAACATCTGGCAGTTTTTTAACCACGCTCAATGATTAATGTTCGTGATTTTGACGATACGTTTTTGCTGTAATTATATTGTTTTTTTCCTGAGAAGTATGCTAGGCGAATAGTAAGATAACACAATCTGCGTAGCACTAAATAATGGTGTAGAGTCTGTTGCAAAGGTATCTGATGTAAATGTAAACAAATGGATCCGTTATCCGAATACGTACGAGTCTGAATGTCAATTTGTAGTGCCACTTACAAATTGAGTGCTTTGATTTTTTAAATTAACTAGAATATGTTTTTAATTTGACGATTGAAATTGAAACTATTTTTCTTTATAACTTAATCGACTGGTATTTAATTGTTATTATACTTATTTTATTATAATATTTTTACTTAATAAATTTACAGTTTACATACATTTCAAAACATTTTGTCTATGGGGGTGTTTTATTGGTGTAAAAAGTGACTTCTCTGAGTGTAGAAATTGTGACTATATTGTTGTATTGGGTCCCCATCTGTAAAAACAAATATGAGTACCTAAGTGGTAATCACACTAATTTTAAAATGGCGAAAGTTTGTGAATTTGTGTGATATGTTTGTTAATTCTTCACGCTCAAACGGCTGGACCGATTTGGATGAAATT
Organism: Cosmia trapezina; assembly: GCA_905163495.3. Classification (NCBI taxonomy): domain Eukaryota; kingdom Metazoa; phylum Arthropoda; class Insecta; order Lepidoptera; family Noctuidae; genus Cosmia; species Cosmia trapezina. Next base: position 2,168,424 of record LR991025.1, read on the forward strand.
TGGTACGTAGATAGCTTATTTATTTATTTATTTATTGCATTCATGTTGTCTACAAGATGTTAGGTAGGTACATAGTTTCTGTTTCAAACATGAACCCTGCTAGGGCACAGCAAACATATTTGCAGGTACCTACAGCTAGTTTTAATATTGCATGCATGACATTAAATTATCCTACATTATTAATTACATACTACACTAAATTATTATGAAATGGAAATTTTACATTAAGTCCATATATTATATTTTATACCTACCTACCTTATACCTTGGATTAAGACATAGGCTACTTTTAATCCCGGTACCTATACGCGGGTCAAACCGCGGGGCGCAGATCGTATTTTATAGGCGAAAGTTGTTTGTTATTTCTTCACGCTCAAACGACGCTACCGATTTAGATGAAATTTTGTATGTACATAGCTTATACCCTGAATTAACTACACGCTACTTTTTATCCCGGTCTACGCGGTTGAAACCGCGGGGCGCAGTAAATAAATAAATAAACTTCAATATTCGTAGATGATTTTTCAATTGCTTATGTGAGTCATTGCGTAAGAATTTAACCTAAACAGGGGTACACTTTCGATGCTTTTTAAACAGACCATAGTCATAAAGAAGACTATAGTTCGATTCAAACTTAATGGCGGCTCGGAAGTTAGCTGCGAGTGCAGAACGTGTAGGTACAGTCAAGCCGACAATAAATATTTAGGTTCCATTTATATAAGCTTGATTAAGTTTTTTGGTATTTAAGATCAAATCAAAAAAATCAAATTATTTATTTTTGCAGAAAACACTGTTACAATGTTGTTATTAAATGTATGTTTCAAGTGATTCTACCGTACGTAAGGCATGCAAAATGTGTACAGTCATGGTTTATCAAAAGGTTGACATTCAAAAAATAAAAAATATTTGTTTAAATTAATGGGATGTCCTAAATAAAGTTATATTAATACAATTTAATTGTTTATTTAATAATAATAATAATACCTAATTAAAATACTTCAATGTCATTCCTATTATTACAATACATTAACAGATTAATTATTTAGAGATACATGCATAATATTATTCTACGAGTATTACTTGATGTCACTGTGAGATCTTGAGTTTGGAAAAATTATAATTTAAGTAGTCGTTCAAGTTATAGTAACATTTATTAACTAAAAGGCTCTTTAGATTTTTCTTAAATAAGGCAGTATTCGTTGCCCTTATTTCTTTAGGTAGTTTTTTAAAAATTAGCTCCATTAAGTTTGAATCGTACCTGCATTCACAGCTAACTTCCGAGCCGTCATCGAACTATACTACTAGTGTCAGTCATGTTTATGACATATCTTAGATGGTGTTTTGTTTAAACACATACAAACTCGCTACATGTTATTTTTATCAAAGTTGGTTGTTGTTTTTTTTTCATTTCCCTTTAATTTTGGGACTGTACCTCAAGTTCATTTGCTTTATTTTAAGATAAATAATAACTTACGGTTCATAGACTTATAAAAAAAGGAGGACTCCGCGCCACGCATATCGAAAGTGAAGCACAGTAAGTATGCCGTTTGTACAAACACGCACACATTTAAGTCATAGTATGCCGACCGGGCGCCATTACGTGACACGAGCGACGGGGTCTTTGCAGGTACTCAAATCACGCACTAATGGATCGGTACCGTGCTTCACTTTCGATATTCGTTGCGCGGAATCCTCCTTTTTCTATACGTCTATGTTAGGGTGATACAATATTTCTTATTCAGATTCTATTGTATTTTACTCTACTACGTCACTTACTTACTTCAAACACAATAAAATAAATAATTCAAAATAAATAAAACTGGGTAGGTTTTATTTATTTTGAATTATTTATTTTGGAACACTGGAACAGCAATCTAATTTACTCACCCTCTACAAAAAAGGCAATACAATAAACTGTATACTTAATGGTAATCATAGAATAACATTCAATGCTCTAATACTCGATAAAATCGAAATCCGACGTGTGTGTGACAGTGTTATGACAGCCATCACATGTCAAACAGAATTCTGGCAACACAACCCTATATTGTCGCGCTGTGCGACCCAGCCACTTGATATACGCGATCGCACACGGCAACAGAATAAATTTAATATTTTTTTGGCCAAGTTTTTTTTGCTTGTGGCACTCTGTGCACGTGTGAATTGCTAAACGATTTTGTTGGTGGCTGTCCCAGTTTTTACGATGCATATTATTTTTGACTTTGTTTTGAAGAATTAATAGTGCGTGGTTATTTATTATTGCATCTCATGCATCCATATTTAATTTCAACGCATACATTTTTATACTAGTCCTGAATGTAATACACTCTTATAACATGTTAATTTATTTTTTTTCGTTTTGGTTTCTTATGTTTTTATGTCTTCGTCTTTCTTCTTATTTACCTGAGTGGTCGTTACCTTCTTCAATGTTCCTTAGTTAATAATTCTTAGAATTAGCCTCCGTTCACTCAAAACTCTCTGATTCCGAGCTTAGCTTAGATAAAGCTTTGGCATTCTACATAAAAGAATGAGATGAACGATTAAAACTAGACCTGGAATAGCATTTATTTAAATTGTGGCGGCATCTACATCGCCACATACGAACTACGCATCACATTGACGTCACGCAAAATCCAGCCTCTATAAATAAAATAAAATCGACATTCCGAATTCAAACCCTTCATAACAGAAGTGAAAAAATGTAACTTAAAAAGTAGCCACCTACATCAGCAGCCAAACTACGCACATATTTACGCGCTCCACCAAGCTATTAAATAGCGTGTCAATCACACAGTCCAACGTCACGTCACACAAAGGGCAGAGGCGTGACAATGCCTTCAAACTTGACAAATCGTGATCAGCTTCATGACAAGGCCTCTCGTACTACCCACATGCTGTCGTGACAATTATGTAATCATTTAGAAGCTTTTTTTATGGAAATTCGTGAATTAATTGACAGTTGATTTATTAATGACTGTTTCGTGATTAATTTTAAACCCGGTTCATATTAATATAGGCACTTGGAAAAAAAGTTAGTCTAGTGGTCTGCTGAGTCTGAGATCTTGGCTTCTATGTATGTATTTACAAAAAAAAAATGTATATAAGTAGTTTATCAGCCATCTCGTTACCATAACACAAGCATTAGGTTGCTTAGCTTGGGACTAGATGGCGTTGTGTGAAATGTCCAATGATATTCTATTCCCACGTCGGGCAATGTTATTGGGTTTTTCATCAGGAATCTCTCAGTTGCAGCCTGGAGTCTGGGTTTGTGCCGGCAACAGGCTTGCCACCTTGTATTATGGGACTTAACATAACTTCCGAAATATGGGTTTACTCATGAAACAATTAACCACTGGACCCGACATAAAATACAAATTTAAGAAACATTACATTTGATTAAATTTTGTGATAAATAACAATAAATGTACATAATAAAATAATTTACTTACAAGTGAAAAGAAATAGGTACACCTCTGCCTAAACCTTTGGAGAAATACAGCCTAATGTTATGTTGTAAAAAAACGTGGTTCCTTAATCGAAGGACCTAACTACATTAAAGTTATAAATTAATGTAGAGGATATTATTGCTTCATCATTATTAGTATAATTATTGTACATGTAGCAACCTTTGGAAGTGAATAAATACGCTACGCTACGCTACGACTTTAGGATCTGTAAAAACAATGAAATTATAATGACGTAAAATCGAATACCAACTGTAAAAAAATTATTACATTCGATTTATGTTTCATTCTGACTACATGATTCTGCACAACTGTTATTTTTAACAACGATTAATTTAACGGTTTTAATATACTAACTCTGCTGAATTAGTATATTAAAATCATTGATGTGTTTTCGTGCGAAACCATTGTTTTTTCTGCAATAATTGGCTATAATAACTACAAACTCACAAACATTTGTATTCATGATAATTATGACAGCGTTGAAACATTGTATCCACTTTGATTAAGTAAATTACGTACACATGCCCTTAATAATAAGTTACAAACGTAATTACATAGCTTATTAACTTAGCTACTATTTCCTTTGTAACATCGAATAATACCAGCATTATTTGTACTAGAAAATTGTACACCACAACACAGTGGCTCAAATTATTCCACCCCTGGAAAAAAATATAATCGTCTATTATTAAAACAAGTTTCATTATTTGACCAAAGCACGTCCGCATCTAATATTACCTTCAAAACTATTTACATCACAAACCCTTACATTTATGATAATTAATACCTTTTACATCGGGTTTCTTTAAGAAAAAACGAAGTTATTGTCTCTCATCAACAAAAGCTATTCAATGCAGCTGCCGTTTAAGGACAGACAAAGCTCCGAAGGGATAACATCGGGATAGTAGATCGTGGGATGTCGGCAAATGTCGGGCGTCGTCGGCTGAAGTCGGCAACGACGCGATTGAGTGACGTTGATCGACAGGCTTCGGCGACAGGTATGCAGTGCAGCGAGACATGCTAATGGCACTGTTTACCATATAATAAGTCGCGTATTAACAAAGTGGAATGGCGGTTCGGGTTTGAATTTGGAATGTCGATTTTATTCAAATAAATTCTATTTCGGTTTTTGTTTGACTTCGATTTTGAAATTCGGATTTGTCTGCTCATTATAGTGAGATAGAAATAATTTCGAAAACAAGATAAAAAAATAAACATTTATTTATGTACTGAAATCACCTGCTTTTTATTTGCATACTTTTTATTTCAGAAAACGCACAGGATAAACTTGTATGTTTACTAAAAAACTTTTGATTTTGAAAAAACAAGCTTTCAATTATTGATTAAATCTTGTGAAGTAACGAATGCTGGGACCATGCCCGCTGTGCAATAAAATAATGGTGGAAAGAATTAACATTTTATAATTAGCTACCACATAGTACCTAAAAATATCCAGTGACGTTAATTTAGAGCAGTATTTTCGATGCTCCTCTCATCATCCGATATGGTCTAGTGGCTAGGATACCTGGCTCTCACCCAGGAGGCTCGGGTTCGATTCCCGGTATCGGAATACGTTTTGCTTTTTCTGGCATTTCGTTATTAACTTTAATATAGAAAATCGAATTAGTTTTTCAGTTCACACAGTAGAAAGATGTAGTAATACTTTATTAGCGGTTGTCGCAAAACGGCATAATTATTAAAAAAATATAATTATATTGAACGCATGTAATTAACATTGTAATTTGGTTTCATTTATTATTTCATTAGCATTATTTAAATAATTAAATCTAAATTAATGAAAGATGTGATATTTATGTAAATAGATGTTAATACCGACGATTACATTTTGTATAGCAGCAATTTCCTGATTTTTTTAAATAAATTAGGTAATTTATTTAAAAAAATCAGGAAATTGCTGCTATACAAAATGTAATAAATTAAATAATCTTTAATTATTACTTCAGACAAAATTTTAAACAAAAGTAAGCGCTGAACTGCAGCACAGTGCACGCTGTGCCAGTTATACAAAGAAAAAATTTTGAAGCATAAAAATTAATATTTTTTTCATAAATAAAAGCTTAAATCATACGTAGCTCTAGCCTTTCCCAATCCATTTAGAATAATCTAACCTCATCAACAAAGCCGTATTTCTACATTACTATGTTTTGAACGAATCTGAAATCCCATTAAATGAATTTGGACTTTCAAATAAAGCCTCAAGGTTTACTTTTATTTAGAGGGATTTATTTTCGGAATTTGCATCTGAACCCAGATGGACGTTTGTCAGATATCAATTGACTATCAGAACAGAGTGAGACTAGAATTCAAATGATACCTGATATGCTTGATACGAGATGCTTAGTATAGCTGTGGAATTGTGGATGCTAGTCGTTTTCGGGATTTCTATGGCGGAAATTGTTTTATTGTCTGTTGAAAATCGAGTTTAAGTTTCAGAGGAAAACATCAACAAACTGCTGAAGTATATAAGTTCACTAAACATTGTGTTATTGAAAATGCTGTGGCTGTAGGAAAATGAAGTTTAGATTTAATCATTCTATACTTCCTGTTAATATAAGATTAAAAGCATATGAAGACACAAAGAATAAGGTGAGATAAGAAGGAGAGAAGGAAGGAACTTTTCTCATATGTTTGTAACATATGAGAAAAGTTTTTATTTCCAATGAACGCAACTTTTCTATACAACAATCCCAGACACCAATAAATCCTAAATTATGATATTGACAGCTTAATGCATTCCAATTATGTGGGACTCTACTAAGCTAATTCGTTCATAGAAGTTGATCTACAAGACTTGATACGTCAAATCCTCGACGTAGATTTATAAGCTCTATTCAGAGGCTGTCCGTGTCCATTATATCACTATGTCTAGGCCTTTTCAGTTTTTTGTTCGAGGACTAGAGGTAATGGTATTGTATGGGAAGCGTTGTAAAATAATGAGATATCTACTAGTTGATATGGAGAAAGACAATATTGGTGTTATTGAATATAAGGTTTTGGGTGTCCAACTTATAATAATTCAATTTGTATCTGATATTGACAATAATGCTAACCTACTACTTTTATTGAGATATAAATGATATCATTTAAACACCGACGAACATTGAGCAACCAGATTGAAACAATAAGATTCCATCCGATTGCCAAGTATGGGGATTATTGCATTCCAGTATCCTTCAGATCAAAATCATATTTATTTAAAATTTAACAACAAATACGAGACAAACACTCCTGCCAGATTTTTTGCATATGGCACATAAATAAACATCGCATTCAATAATAAAAATGTAAATTTCGACATTGAACCAACGAGCATTATTAAATAAAAACAAATTGTTATAAATCACGGAGCGGCTAAGTTCCGACCTTCTATGTCAGTGTACATTAATCACTTTTTGTTCAGCCAACACTTTATTGAAACTAATTGATTTGTGATGTAATACGTTTTGATAAATTAAGATGTTTGGGAAAAAATGGGTTTTTGATCACAATGAGGATATTAAATGTTTTGGAGCCGAGGCCGCTGTTGTAGACCAACCATCGTACGTCGATTGTAATCAGAATCAGTTCTAATTGATGGCTTCTCTATCAGTAAATGTCAATTGGAATCTTTTCAGTTGAGTCTCCGATTACAATCAAAGTTCAACTGTGCCGACGCCGTTGGCAAGGCTAGTAAACTATATTCAGTACAGATTGTTAACTAATTTTATCAGTGCGTTAATAATTTCCACATCTTTCTTGTCTATCCATATATTAATTTACTTATAAAGATAAAAGCTAGAAGATATTTATAATCTCTTACCTTCGTCTATTTCGTGTCTAACAAGAAGCTATGTATAAACCTCGTATCCAACGCTTACGCTGCTCAATTTTCATCTTGGTCATTTTGTATTATTTTCATAATATTACCTATCTGTGTTATTGTTATTCTATCTTCAAGATGTTTTTTGTTTGCCCTCTACAGTAATTTATTTGGGAACTTTTTGTTCTTGCGGTGCGTTGTATAATCCTCGTGCTGTCAAGTTGCCGGTTGCGTCGGGATAAAAATGTTCGACTACCGGCGTGTGGAGAGTGGTATCAGCTACTGTTTCTGTTGTGTCATAATTTTTAACGTTTTCTTCTTATTTTTCTTTATTTTCACCTGGTCCTAAATTAATGACATAGTTGACCTTGGATTTTGCAAGCTGTTATTTGCATGTTATATGTAGATTAACATTAAGATTGTTTCATAGTTATCGTTATTCTATTACGTGGTCATATCGTGTTATGTGAATATAATATTAGATTAAATATTCATATCTTGACATTACTATATCTGTCATGCAGATCTAATTCAAAGATAACTGTCACTGACAACGGAAGCAATCAAAAACGAGCTGTACAAAATCAATCACTATCTCTAAATCACGTCGCATTACGGAAATAATATACCGACGTAATAACCACTCCACGCCATTTGTTAGCCCGTAATGTCTGACTCGACGGCTACCGGTTTTTACCGTCTGATTGACGGCTGTCGGCTTCGCTTACACACCAACAAAGTTATCAATACCTTCTTCTAAATCTTTATTACTTAAGAGTTACAGTATATTTTTGCTCGCTTGAATTCTCACATAAATTTTGTCCATCAACATTTACTGCGGCGCCGGTCTTCGGCCAGATCTTGAATATCATCTACTTATTCATTATGGGCCCCTATTCGGTGTTAATCATAATCGGTAGTCTCATTACTTCGGTGTAAGAAGATTTCTATAGTCATCGTGTTGATTATAAGTTGTTTGTGAGTATGCTGTGTCATTGAGTGGTGGCAATCACTTATAATATTTTATGGTCAGTTTTTTAGTTACCTGTAATGAAAGAGCTGGGCGTCATTCCGTGAAATTAATTTTGGACATTCTTATAATGGCTTAAAATTTGGCTTGTAATAAATGATCTTGCTATTATGAATCCGACAGGGATTGGAACTTGACTAGTTTTATATTGGTGAAGCTTTATTATTGTACCTAGTGCTTTCGACTTATGATCGGCACACTTTTAATTAAATCTCCTATACTATTAAATGAGCAATATGTGTAACATGTATATTATATGATATATTTGTAATCACGTTCTCGAAAACGGCTCTAACGATTTCGATGGAAGTTGCAATATACGGGTTACGGGGGTGAAAAATCGATCTAGCTAGGTCTCATATCTGGAAAAAATCGTTTTCTCTATTTTTATCACAGCAGAGCTCGGTTGCCCAGGTACTAAGTTATAAAGCTAACTAATAATGTCTGAATATGTAACGATTTCTATTTAAGTCTGCCCATTGAAAGAACAACTCATTAATGAATTATGAAACTTGTCACACGATATTGAAACGTTACATTTTTTAAACGTACACCTACTGACTGCTTAGCTTCTGCTTATACAACATGAAGAAATCATACAATTTTAATATAAAGATCAACATTAAATAGAATAAAATCAGATTCCCAAAGGATAGGTATAGGTATATCCCAAACAGATTAATATCACAGAATCGTTTCTACATAATATCAATAAATATTTCCAAATCTGTGTAGATTTTATTGTTATTAATATTAGTTTACATAATTTATGCTAAGTTTAGTAGTTCCTACTTAGCGTGACCGTTCTCATATTATAAATTAATAAATTTAATATGATAGGTGACTTTTAAAGCTCGTCTTAATCTTTGACCATGTCAAGAATCCCTGGGGATTACGTCAATAGAATATTAAAAATATGATAAATGTATAATTTAAAATTTGTAGTATAGAAACATTTTGTGTTATAAATAAATTTGGTCCACTATTGATGTAGAGTTGAATAAACGTTTTCTTAAATACGACTTCTAAATAAATTAGAGAGACACCCAAAAAAACATCAATAGAAGCATTATTTGAGTCTCTTCCCGTTCAAGAACTTTTGGTAATGATTATCATAATGCCAAAGTTATACAAATAAAGGAATGTGTATAGAAATCTCCTCAATTAAATACTGTTTGCATAGAAATGTAGACAAAAAGGTCTAAGAGGACGCGTGCAAAATTAATTTAAAATACAGAATCAAATAACGAAAAATAGTCTAAAAGTCATACCTAGTCTAAATCTTAATCTCTGATATAATAAAAAACAGCTAAAAGGATTCGAAAGCGCGATCGATCCAACCATCTGTCAGATTAAAATCTACATAAAATAAAACGAATGATTCTTAGCCTAGCAAAAACATCCAGATATAAATGTAATAAAACTCCAATTCTCTATACCTACACATAATATTTATTTGCATTAAACAGCGCAATAATTCAGGGAGATTTATTAATTAATACACGTCAAAGTCTAGATGTTGATATAAAAAGAACGGGCGTACATAAATCATTCCGTCTGAGAATATTCGATAAACAAAAGAAAATTGCTCAAGAAACGCTTGAGGGTTTTGACTGGTGGAATTTATTAACAAAATTACTCAAAGACAATGAGGGATATTTAGAAACGGCGAAGACAAATTGTCGGAGGTATTGTTTAGATAAACAAGCTGAGGCTAGATTGAAGGGAGTGGAAAAATGAGAGGCGAACCGGCGCGTACAACGAGATGTAGCGATCTACGTAACATTGATCAAAATATCTCGAAGGATAGGTAATCATTTTGATAGAGATACCGATAGTAAAACATCACTAATTAATGACAAAGATTGAAGTGATAATGAGAAAATTAATCTCGGTAAACTATACCATAGTAAACAGATAATATTTATAAACCTATAAAATGCTCCTTAATCTTTATCATTAATATATGTTATGACAGACATGTTATCTAATATCTATTTATCAATGGACGTCGCCATAGACATAAATGGCTTCGACGTGAACGATTCATTGAGACTTCTTATTCTTATAAATAATAATGACTTCATTTTATGTTTCAGATTGGAAAACAGGTTGACGCTGGCTGATCTGGTAGAAAGTGTTAACTGATACACCTATGGATACCTCCAACACCAGTAATTTTCCGCTACGTTGCCATTTCTGGAGACTTGGATTAAAAGACTTATTTACCAGTTGGTACTTTCAAACTAGAACATAGCATCAAGACTGATAAATTCAAAACAAAAGAAGTGGAAGATGTCAGAAATGTGAACCACTTATACAATATTCCTCTAAGAGCCACTAATTACTAACAGCCACGAGAATTGCTCATAACTTACACCAAAAGTCCACAAGGCATTCAGAGCCTGTTCGTCATAGTTGATGGATGGTAATGAATAGCACTTTTATGCGCTACTGAGGTGAACACCGTTTATTGTCGACGATTGATTGTGAAACCGCTTCTTGTTTGCTGCCGACGTTTCAACTCCATTGGCTTTGAATGGATTATAAAGTATATTTACGATTCGTTTGAAATGTAACCAGAGATGGATGGATATTGTTGCCGATTTGAAGGGAAATGAAATGTTGGGTCTGTGGGCAAATAGAGATATAATACGAGTTATGTGTATATACGTTGACAAAAGGTAAAGACTGCATTAGATGTGCATTTCACTATAATTGGTTTATGTAGACCAATAAACAGAAAAAGTAAAACTAACAAATTTTTATTTATGTCTAGTTACTCCAAACCAAGCGCGTGGATATTATTTTAAAACCAACTATGTTACCACTCCATTTTTTTTTGCAGTAAAGTCAAACTCGTAAGATTTATGCACTTGTCTTGAAACCGCAAGCAATAAATTACCGCTGAACTTAAGGCTAAGTAGCGACAACTTGCTAAGCGATAGCCTACGAGAGCGAAACCAGATTTCACTGAGTGACGTTATCCATGGTCTTGTTGATATTGCTAATCCACCTGATTTAACACCTTAACTACCTCTTGAGACACTTTAAGAAGGAGATGATGATAATGAAAGACAATACGATAATGAAGGACTTGGTAATAAAGAAATAGCTAATGATAAAGGACATAATGATAAAGGACATAATGATAGGTGATGTATGTTATTTCCTAGATGAAATTCCTCCGAAACCAGTGCAATAGAGATAAGATATTAATGTCACTGTAACACAATAACTGGTAGACGTCAGACGAACCATTGTGGCTACACAAAGGGAGTGTGGTGAGACAAACGGTGCTAATTATTCATCATTAGTGGCAATCGCGGCCGGGATGATGTATGGCGGCCTAGAACCATTCATCATGCAGCCTTTGTTTCTTTAGCGGAGGAATATTTGTGGAAGTGAGACGCTGTTTGGATGTGGATATTGCTGTTTTTAGGTTCGTTTTTCAAGTTAAAAAAAAAGAGGTGAAAAAGTCTTGAAAGTTAATCTGTCTGCATGGTTGTTTTTCTCAGTGAATCGTAAAGAAAAGTGCAAAAAGAATTTCCGCAAAGTTGATTGTACTTTGTTCAGAAACATTTACTTGTGAAGAAGACGCCCAAAAAACTGAAGTTTTCGAATAAAATATCATAACTAAAAATATTATACCGAGCAACGTTGCGTCATTCGACTAACGGAAGAATATTTTATCAAAAGATTTATTAGCGGCACACAAATCTTTGAACATTTTTATTATTTCGTTACATAACAAATTAGGCACAAACAAAAAACACTAAAATAAACATTCGCACTTTATACCTGTCAACTTATCCTTTAAAAGCAAGACAACTAGTTTTAATGACTAACCACAAAAAAACGGAGCTTACAAAACACCTCGTTATGGGTTACCTTCATCAAGAACTGTCAAATTAATTGACAGCTCATACAGCTGACACGTATTGCTTGGCGTTTTGAATTTAAAACAAAATTAATTATACAATCAATCAGACGACATGTCATGGCCGCAAAGGTGTTGCTTTTCGCGCGGCAAAATGCCAATCAACGTACAAAATGCTCACCCAAGCGGCACAACAGCCACGAATTTGTAAAGACCTTACGCAGGTCGGTGTATATCAGTATTTTGAATTTTATTTTTAGAACCTTAAAGTTCATTGTTGAAAGGATGGAAAATATAACATAAGTCATTGCTATCGTCAATCACGTCAGTAGTTTAACAGCCCGATTCGCCACACTTTAATCGAGTCGCTCAATAAAGTGAACCTGCTCAAGGTGAGAACAGTCTCAAAAGCCGCATTTTAAAAGGAGAAATTTTTATGTTTCGCCTGTCATTTCACGCGCATTTAATGTTAATTCGCACATTTCTTGTCTTTAGCTGAATGCGTTTTAATTTTCTCGATCGGAAATCAGCCGCGAATTTATGTGAACGCATGTACAGTGTCAGCCGTAAAATTTACGACACAGAAACAGAAAGGAATGAAAAGATGGAATTGAGAAATAAAACTGTTTTCACATTCAAAATAGCACAATATATTTTACTGAACGTTTATGATGTTGTAATTTATGAGCCGATTCATTTGGTATAGTATAAAAAATAATAAATCTTGATAGGGAACCGGGGTTCGCGTTAGTAGAGATTATAGTTTCCTGTGTTACGAATGATCTTGTAAAAATTAAACTGGAGGAAACGGGATGATCGATACGACCTACATATTAACGTCAAAACTCATTTATATGCCGGATATACGAGACATTTGAGATTGCATGCTTAACGCTTGTAAGAATACTAAAAATACAAATATACGCATTGAAAATAATATTAAAATATTCTTTTTCTCAATTTCAGAACTTCAAATGTGATTATTTCAATGATTAGTAATTTTTATTTACCCCAAAAACAGCTGTTCAAAGCATTAATTTAGTAAAGTCATCTCTTTTCTTGCAAGGACCACCAGAATAAAAAAAAAACCTTTATTTGCCTTCAAAATCCCAGTGTCGGATGACAAGCAAATATTGACTCTTTATATTTTGCTTTCATCCATAATTGCCAAGGAGCCACTCTTGACTTCTGTACACAAAGACAGACAGTAGCTGTGTTTGAATAACTAAGTATTGATGTATTTCAAGGGACTTCGATTGAATTCTTATAGTTCCATGAGAGATGAATTCTGGAAAACAAAGTTTTATATTATCTTTTATTTTATGGTGTAATATATTATTAGGTTTTCTTCCGTCTGATTTGGTCGTTTTATGATCCGTCCATGACTCAAGTTTTGTTAGCTTTATTTATGAGGCTTTTTGTAAACAAATCACTACATTCTAGACCGGTTGACATTACAACTTCAGTAGTCAAATCATTGACAACTCTAGTCTGAGAGCTACTGGTTCTCATAAGTAAAAACTCGTTACGATCAGCAGCCCAAACCACCTTTTTACTTCACCCTGTCTACACCTACGCATAGATGCTCATCTCTTAACAAACAGGGGTCAGTTGGCCATCCAGTCGACATGACTACTGATTATCTCATTAGAATTAATGACTTGAATAAATTAACTACTCAACGAATGCTATTTTAGCGCATATTAAAATGTAAATAAGACAATTTAGATCCTTTCAATGCCCACGCTTATGAATTTTTAAACATCAACGCCTAGCTTGGTACTTTCGAAATGGTGTCGTAAAATTTTATATGGTCATATGTATGCATACGACAATATTGTAAATTGATAGTTTGCGGAGAATGTTTGAGTATAAAATAAAATTCTAAAGGTGGACGGGTATTGGTTCTATCTGACGGACAATTATTACAATGTATGAAACGTTTTAGTGAAATTAATTCAATTATTCAGATGGTATGATAATAGGTGTGCTAAGGTAAAATTATTGCTGAATATTAAGCTCTATAGTGTAATAAAGTGTGAGGTATGAAACTGTCTGTGGACTAGTAGTAAATTACTTTCATAATTGTATGGAAAACGATGTTGTTGAAACTAAATTGCATAGGTATTGTTGATACACCTACTTTATTTTAACCACTTTTCGACAACCTCTTTCGCAAAGGTGGTATATAATAGATGCCTAGAATTTTTTTTCATTTGGACATAATGACGAAGTTTTTTTGCACAAAGGGGTCTTCCAAATGACACCAGAACATTCTTTGTGTTCTCTCCTCCAAACGTGACTGCACGAGGTGAATCTAAAAATAGATTTATCTAAAAACCACAAGCTGGATTCCGGCGCAGTCCGGCTGCATCCATTATTCATTGATACCGCTTTCTTCTAGACTAGTGGTACATGAGCCGTTTACACGTGTGTACAGATACTTTACACCTCATTGCTAACTACCTACCTACTTGTTTTATTTGTACGAACTTACTTTCTTCATCTCCTGTTGAATGATTTTTGAATTAAACAAGATCTCTTTCACTATTAACTAACTTTGCCATAATTTTGGAGACAACACAGTGGTTCAAAGGTAATTGTAGAATAATTACATATTTTCCTTCTGTCAAACCTGAACATTTTCTTGATTAAAAATTATTGAAATAAACGTGAAGTGCATTACTAATAACTATTTATTTAATCATTTTGTTTTAACACAATCCTATAGTATTTGTTTAAATATTTTAAGGTTTCGTCTTTCGTGTTTCAGAATGTTTACTTAAGATGGTGCCAAAAACTAATGTTTACATTGGTAAGTCTACAATGTTTATTATTTTAGGATACAGTTTGGATATTTTGAAAGCTACTGGGTGTGTAAATAATTATTTTTTGCTCATTTACCTTGCATGGAATGACAATAAACAAAATTTTATTATTAAAATGCTTTTAAAGAACTAATAACAGCTTGTGAGGTCCAGAAGTTATGTCCAAAATTACTGCTGGTCCTGGTCAAGGTCCTGAGGTCAAAAACCAAGTGAATGACCTCAGCGTGCATCGCAGTATTACCGTGGCGGGTGGGAGGTTGAATATGTCGATGAGTATCTTGGTCAAATAGTCTCTTTCCAGGCAAGACAAAACAAAGAAGTTGCAAGACGCAATGAGAATGCCTGGAAGATCTATTTGGGCCATGAAAGATCTAATGAAGGGTGATCTTCCTCTATACCTCAAGAGAAGACTCATCGACATGTGCATACTTCCCATCCTCACGTATGGTTCTCAAACATGGTCTTTGACAATTCAGCAGAAGTCCACACTCGGAGTTTTTCAGAGAGCTATGGAACAGAGTATTCTGAGTATCAAACTTGTGGACCGGGTTAAGAATACAACAATCCGTTCCGTCACCAAAATAACTGACGTCACTCGCGCTTAAATGGAATTGGGCTGGACACATCTGCCGCATGTCAGACAATCGATGGGTCAAACTTACGACTTACGCTTAATGGCAAACGACATCTCTGGACAAAGAGAGGTGGAAAGGAGTAGGGAGGCCTTTGCCCAGCAGTGGGATAAATTATGGCTAGTAAAAACAAAAAAATAGGTCCTGGGGTCGATTCCCGGGTCAGGCAAACTGTTTTATCAGTAGCAGCTTGGAGTCTGGATTTGAGCCCGGTTGGTGGCAATATCTAGGCTTAAACATAACCGGCCAAATGTGGGTGTACTCGTACTATAGGTACACCTCTGCCTAACCCTTCAAGGATACAGGCGTGATGTTATACTAAGTACAAAAATTACGAAAAAACAAAAACTTATTGTAGAGTTTTCGAGCTTCAAGAAGTTGTATACTGAGTTTCCATTAATGTTTCTTAGCAACCATTCATCAGCTGCCTAGCCTTTTCCCAACTATGTTGGGGTCGGCTTCCAGACTAACCGAATACCAGTATTTTACATGGAGCGACTGCCTATCTGACCTCCACAACCCAGTAACTGGGTAATATGATACCCCTGGTAAGACTGGTTGTCAGACTTTCGGGCTTCTGATGACCCGTAACGACTATCAAAGATCCATGAATGACAGCCGGGACCAACGGCTTAACGTGCTTTCCGAGGCACGGAGGAGTCTCGATATGTAAAGATCACCCATCCACGGCCCAACCCCAACAAGCGTAGCTTAACCTGATGGATCGAACCGTGCGACTGTTATTACTTAGCCAGGAGCTCCTCCATGTACAAAAATTACGAAAAAACAAAAACTTATTCTAGAGTTTTTGGGCTTCAAGAGGTTGTATACTGAGTTTCCTTTAATGTTTCTCAGCAACCATTCATCAGATAGAGAACAGTACTCGTTACACATTACGGAGATAGAACATAATGCATAGTGACAAACTTAAAAATAAAGATAAAAATAAGTCTCAATATCACAGCAAGGCAACAGTGCGTTCTATTCGATTCGTCTCGGTATCGATGCATCAGAATCGATTTACACTAGTTAGACATCGATAAAGGCACCGCCGCCCGTTTCGGAGTGTCAACCAATTTGTTCGATAGTCACGGTAACAATCGATTGAGAATATCGGTAGTTGAGTGGACCGGCGTGAATGTTTCTTTGAAGTAAATTGTTTATTATAAACAAAGAGAGAGAAAAAACATTATATTTTTTTTTTAATATTGTTAGAAAATGATCCGTTGTTACGTCAGTCTGTTGAAAAGTAGACTTAACAACGGATTTTTTTTTCGGGGGCATTCTTGTATAATATATTGTGTATAAATTGCTAAGGATGGCAGACGGATTGATGATCGCGGTCGGTAAAAGTGCAAATACCGGGTGACTTTGAAAACATGCGACAAAATTTAAGGGGGTGTTCTACGCATCAATATGAACAACTTTTACTAAGGGACCAACATCGAATTCGCAAAAAAAAATTACCTTCCCATATTATAGTTAAAGGTATTGGACCCTTTTGTAAAAGAAGGTCGGATTTTTTTTTGCGAATTCGAAATTGTTCACACAGTAAAAGTTGTTCATATTGATGCATAGAACACCCCTTTAAATTTTGTTGCATGTTTTCAAAGTCACCCTGTCTATCTTTACTGAAGTCCATTGGTCGTTATCATAAGTAAAAGCAGAATGTCCATGAAGTTTCTTGCCTGTTCTTCTCCAAAGCAACGTACTATTTGGGCAACTAGCTTCAACTTTCTGACTGACTGACTTCTCGACGGTTAAAAAGTGCCTGTAAATGGTTTAATATTGAAATTAATGTTTTAAGTTTGAGTTTGCAATCACCAAACCAGTCAAATTATGTGAATTGAAGCAACTGAACCAAAAGGAATTATTGTAACATGACCAATTTGTGTGTGATCATTGACAGTAGGTATTGACACTCGGAAACTAAAATTAATTCATCACTAATTGCATAATCATCCTAACTGTTGAAAAAAAAGTATCCCTGTATTTAAATTCGCCATAATTATTTTTATTTATTTTTTGCGTAAAGAGTTTATTACTCTGAAAACTGACTTTACGCAAAAAATAAATAAAAATAATTGAAATCTTTCAAACATTTGATAAATTAAACCATTCCCTGCTATATTACGTGTGCATTCAGGCCAGACAAGTAATAACAATCAGTCTCCATCATTATGAACTGACAAGCATAAAATTGGAGTTTAAAAATTAAACGCTTGATGCGAAATTGGAAACTTTTGTGCTCATTGTAGGCACAAAAGCCTTATTGTGGCGGTTAACTGAACATTCTGTTAGACATGAATTATTGTGATGTTTTGCGTAGGCAAAAGGACCGTTAAAGTATGTTTTGTGGATTGTTAATGGCGATAGCAGTTTTGTATGCTAACGACATGTAATAATGAATACAAATAGACGCTAAGTTTTAGACTAATGTTTGTGTCTGAAATGTGGGACATGTTTTGTTTGTCTTATATTTTTAGTAAATGAGAATAGATGTTTTTTTAAAGATGTAATAATTTGCATCTGTTTCATACGTATGTTCCAGATGAATTTCTAAACCATTTTCCATATTAATGTAACAATGCTTTTGGACACATTTAAACAAGTTAGTCTTTTTAGGGTTTCGTGCCTCAAAAGGAAAAAACCGGCCAAGTGCGAGGCGGACTCGCACACAAAGGGTTCCGTACCATATTATATGTTTAACAATCGCCAAGTCGTAATAGAAACACATAATCTGTGGAAATTTCAACTGTCTACCTATTAAGGTTCTTGAGATACAGCCCTGTGACAGACGGACGGACGGACGGACGGACAGCTTAGTAAGTTTGTACTTACAATATTGAGATACTGGCTAGAATGCCTGCGGCTTCGCCCGCGTGGATGTCTGATTTCATGGGTTTTAATTTTCTAATTATTGTTTATTTTACATCAAAAGTATAAATACTGAGTTTCAAGTTAATCGGACTGCGCTTTAAAATTCTTCCATACAAACTTTAACATCCCTAAACCCCCTTTGAGAGGTAGTTTTGAAACACTAATCATAAAAAGTCATTTGATGATTTCCCATCCACAAAAAAAATGGGGTAGTTTAGGAAAACTAAAAATGATTAATTTTATAATTAACTTAGATGAATATTCGTGCTAAGTTTCAAGTCTACTATCTCAAGAGATAAGATGTTTCATACAAACTTTCATCCCCTATTTTATTCCCTTAGGAATGGAATTTCCAAAAATTCTTCCTTAATGGATGTTTACACTATATAAGGTATCTATGTGCAAAATTGCATGTCTCTAGGTCCAGTGGTTTGGACTGTGCGTTGATTATTATCAGTCAATGAGTCAGTCAGGACTTTGAATTTTATATATATAGATTTACAAGACCATAAACTTCTGATAGGTTTTCCTGTAATCTATAGGTAAAGAACTATTTTCTGTATTTTTTTCAAAATTTTAGGCTCAGTAGTTTCGGAGATAAGGGGGGGGGAATGGTCAATTTTCGGCTATTTTCTTAAATAACTTCAAAACAATTTATTTTAAAATCATAAAAAAAATATATTTGAGACCTTCACAGTAAGACCTTTCATTTGATATATCACACGGTACAGTTTGCAAAACTTTTTTTTTAATTGTACCTATTTTCCCCGCAAAAGGGACCCCATATTAAAAATTCATTTATTTACGTTACATGTCCGTGTTTGGGTTACCAAAGTACATATGTGTACCAAGTTTCAACTTAATCGGTTCATCATATTCGGAGCAAATTGGCTGTGACAAACGGACAGACAGACAGACACACGAGTGATCCTATAAGGGTTCCGTTTTTTCCTATTGAGGTACGGAACCCTTATAGGATCACTTCGTCGTCCGTTTATTTGTCTGTCTGTCTGTCTATCAGTCTGTCAAGACCATTTTTTCTGAGAAACGCGTGGAGGTATCAAGTTGAAATTAATATCAAATACTTAGGTCTATGGTTCCTTGGAGTCCTAAAAAAATCAAGCTTCTAAGTCAACGCAATAAAAAATACGGCCATTAATGCGACATATTTTGATATTTTGACCTACAATCATGAAATTTGGCAAGAAGCAAGGTCTGACAGCACAAATAAAAGAAAACGTCCATAAATTAATAGATTATCACATAAAAAAATTGTTTTTGTGATCAATTCTTTTCAACTACGGAACCCGTTTTTTTTTATTCATTAGCAGTAGATATAATGAATGACCTAGCAAGATATTACAACATTTGAATTTGTCGTACTATGCCAACACGATCCTAATCTACCATAACTACCTTCCGTAACTTCAGCTTACATTAAAACACAAAAATAAATTAGCCGATCAATACTTTTAATTATCCGATAAAAAAATAATTACAATTCTATAATTAATTGGCTGTAATTTCTTTCGCAGTCATTAAAATAGTGTTGTAACACAGCTATAAATCAGGGGTAATCAAGCAGGCTGCTAATGCGAACGGTTTGAGCATTAATTGGCAAATTTCATAAGCCGTCGACTCTAAATTAATCAGTTACGACATTCGCGAGTGTTTATGTTAGTTCTGCGCGAGAATTGATCGGATAGTGTTGTAAATGAAGTTGAATATACTGATGGGTTAATAGCACTGATAATAGAATTGATCGGATAGTGTTGTAAATGAAGTTGAATATACTGATGGGTTAATAGCACTGATAATAGAATTGATCGGATAGTGTTGTAAATGAAGTTGAATATACTGATGGGTTAATAGCACTGATAATAGAATTGATCGGATAGTGTTGTAAATGAAGTTGAATATACTGATGGGTTAATAGCACTGATAATAGAATTGATCGGATAGTGTTGTAAATGAAGTTGAATATACTGATGGGTTAATAGCACTGATAATAGAGATAAGCTTGTGTCATTTTTGATGGAGTAGGTTTGAGGAAGTCATTGTTAATCTCTTGTCTTATTTTTTTGTGCAACTTGATACGTCACAATATCTATTCTATCAACGAGGAGCGGTCCGAATGCGTCCTTGACATTCTGCTGCTGACAACGCATCAGAAAGAAGAAGAAAAGATTCAAGAAAACAGTTTAACCCCGCCAAAAGATTCACCTGAGCCAACCTGGCGGCGACGTCGTAAAAAGATGCCCATCCATAGATATCACCCGACTCCCTACAGTTCGATTGCTTATTTTACGGTGCATACTGCATAGGCTCTAATCCTTATCCTAAGGGCACGTATTCTCTGCCATTATCGCGCCTCCTGGTCTACTCCTTGATATACACTCCTTTGCAAAAAAAACGGGCAGTTTGGATTTTTCTACATTATTTGTAATCATTTAGTTCTAAAGAGGTTTTAATAGACAAACTATGTTACTGGCACTTAATAAAGAGTCTGGGTATGAAAAAAAAGTTAATTTCAAATTCGATACAGTTGTTTTTAAAAGTAATAATCCCTTTTTCAGTTTATGACTTTTTACTTACTATTCACGGGTTTGCGGTTAAAAGGTTATCAGGCAACTAAAACTAACTTCTTGTTATTTTTATTAGAATAATTTATGTTTGTCGCATAATCCTGCCTTATTGTGACTTAAAACAGATATCTTTGTGTCGATTGTGATGGCAGAAAAAGCAATAAGAGCCAGTAAAATTATAGCGCTGCTGGAAGTGTTGTGTAGCCAATGTTACGGCTCACAGCGGTTAAACGTGAGCCGTTCCACCGTCCAAAGAACCTGGACTCGATACCAAGAAACAGGTTCCGTTCAAAGAAGGCAAGGTTCTGGGAGAAAACATTGCACACAACCACGACCGCTTTTTAGTGACTCAGGCGCTGAGGAACCGTAAATGCAGTTACAAAGACCTCAAAAGAAACCTTGAAGAGGTACGAGGAGCACAAGTTAGCCTATGGACCGTGAGGAGGAGGCTTTTAGCGGTTGATATACGCAGTCGACGACCAGCGCGGGCCCCCAAGTTACTCCGTGAGCACCGGATTGCTTGACTGAGGTTCACTAGAAATTGTCTATCTTGGACACTAGGTAGCTCGAGTAGCGTACTCTTCTCCGATGAGGCTCGAATTTGTCTGAATGGTGAGGACCGACGTCGGCGAGTGTTACGAAGACCAGGGGAACGCTATGCCGACGTGTGTTTTGAAGAAATCACCCCTTATGGTGGAAGGTCCGTTATGTTTTTAACTTCCAGCTATCATACCGAGATAGTGTTCATTGAAAATGGCTCACTAAATGCGCAAAGGTACATAACAGGAATAATTTGTCAACATGCACAGCCCGCACTGACTGTAATTGGTGAAGATGCCATTTACATGGACGTTAATGCGCGGGACCACCGTTCTGGCGACGTAGATGCTTATATGCAAGAGGTCGGTATTCGTCGTCTGGATTAGATAGCGCGGAGGGCCGAACTTAACACTATTGAGCACGTCTGGGACCTCCTGAAAAAGGCGAGTACGATCTGTCCAACCCCTTCCACAAAACATCAGGGAGCTTAAACGTGTGATTTCGGCTGAGTGGGAACACATTCCACAGGACACCATCAAAAGCCTGGTGGAAAGCATGCCAAGACGATTACATGCCTTAATCGATGCAAGAGGAGGTCATACTCGTTATTAATTTTTATTTTTTAATGTCTTTTTTTTATTAAAATACCATAAAAATACTCGTAGTCTTCATTTAATTATACCCTAAAAATTTCCATTTTAACACGACTCTCTGTTTACATTGACTAAAACACCGATTCCAGGATTTAAGGGTTAAAAACTATATTATCAATGATAATAAGAAATTTCTAATCATTTATGCTAATGACATACTAAAAATATTAATATTATCCATAGAAAAGCCAATGACTGTAAGGTGCCCGTTTTTTTTGCAAAGGAGTTTACAATAGCCTCTGTTGCACCATGTATCATGAGGCAACAGGGGCTAGTGTGAATCTTTGGGTTCATTCGAGAAATCGAGTCTGGTCAAACGACGCTGAAGTCGGTGCATTTCATTCATTCATAATTATGTGGGATATCCAATTTAAGAATCAGGGACCCAATTCCGGGCTCGAGCTAGATATCACGAGCATGGAGATCAATCTTTGTTTCAAATCTCCGCATCAATGTCCGGTTCAAATCTCGATACTACCAAAAAACCGTATTCTGGTAGACCATGGAGAAAGATTTACAACGGAGAAAATAATCTCGTCTAAAAGACGATCCATTTTTATCGATTCACTTTGATTATAATCGATTATGCTACGTTTTTCTTTTTTTAGTATTAATATCGTATGTTTAATTTATTAAATCCAAGCAAACACATTATAAAAGATAATTCTAGTATATTGTGTTTCTACAGCTGTGTTTTTTTTTAATAATTACCTACTTAGGTACTGAAAATAGAAATTGCAAAGTAGCGTGATCCGAAACGCATTTCGCATGATTTGTGTAGTATTATATAGTGCTCTGTGATTTGTGTCCTTTTTCTGACGTAGGTAGGTTTTAATTTTCAAACTAAATAAAACTATTTTTAATCGCGATATACTTAGGTGTGGAATAAAATTAGTTGTCATGAACTAAAATTCACACCAACATAACACCTTGACTTCAAGTGCAAAAACAGTCCTGTATTTTTTTTTCTTTTGCTTATATCTCGAAAACGGTGTGTCCTATCGCAAAAATAATGAAAATTAGGCCCCCTTTATGGAACCCATAAACCCCGAAGACTCTACATGTAGGTACCAAAAAAAAAACGAATATAAACCTACGAATGTAAATTTTGACAGATGTTCCAACGGAGATTTCATATCTCCATACCTTAGGACCAGCCGTGATATCTCGCTGGTTTGCGATCGAAAAATGTATGAATGGAGATCGTTAGAATAGCATTTTTTCGTTTTCGACGGAGATAAGCAGTTTCTCGACTGATATTTCGACCATGGAGATAATTTCCATGCCACCGGAATTGGCCTCCTGAACGCAGAAGACAATGGGTCATCCACTGTGCAAGTCAAGCCATCTATCATCTTTACAACCTTTTTATAGTGAAGGATCTTTCAACATGGCGCAACATGAGACTTATGTGTATAAGGCTTGCTATTTGAAGACATCGATTCCTAACAGCAAATCCATGTAGGATTTCGATTGATGAGAAAGATAATAATTAAAAACATTACCATTTTATTATTTATGTAGATAGACTTACCGATAAACTAATGGAAGGAAATGGCTCAATACAGTCCGTAGGTAATATGTTAGGAATTTACCATCAGTTTAGTAACACACGGAATTCTATGAGTGGATATTAGGCAAAATAGCTCATTACTTATAAGCACGCAATTATGTTAAAATATGCCTGACACGGCTAATTTTATAATGACAGCTGGAATAACCTTTAATGTACAGCATTTTATAGGGTATCGCTTTATCAATTACTGTGTATAAAATGTTAGAAATAATGTCCCTACTTATCAGCGATTAATGAAGGGAATCAATCTGCCTAGCCTTTTCCCAACTACGTTGGAGTCGGCTTCCAGTCTAACCGGATGCAGCTGAATACCAGTAATTTACATGGAGCGGCTGCCTATCTGACCTCTACAACCCAGAAACTGGGTAATACGATACCCCTTGGTAAGACTGGTTGTCAGACTTTCGGGCTTCTGACGACCCGTAATGAATGTCAAAGATCCAAGAATGACAGCCGGGACGAACGGCTTAACGTGCTTTCCGAGGCACGGAGGAGTCTCGGTATGTAAAGATGGTCACCCATCACTGACCAACCCCGGCAAGCGTAGCTTAACCTGATGGATCGACCCGTGCGCCTGTTATTACTCAGCCACGAGCTCCGATTAATGAAGGGAATAAATAATAATGTAAATACCTATACCGTGTCGCGGTGGCGAAAAGGTTTTTTGCGCTTTAGTAGTTAAGGTCTCGAACCTCACAGGAGGCTGTAGCTACTCTACAATCAAAGATGGATCTGATTATTGAACTGTGATATAATAATCATATAGTTAAATTACAGAACTTTTCCAATAATCACTTTGGCCTAATATGGCCGCCTGAATTATGTCACTTTTAAAATTCTAAGTTTGTCTCAAACTATTTAAACATCCATGCAGGTTGCATGCTAAAACGCATAAGGTTCAAAGCCTCTAGTAGTCGGGGTTCGAAACTTTTCATGTACATTTTGATATTTTTGATTATCTTAGATTTAACAGGTTTGCAAAAGAGGAGAGCAACATTAAGAGGAAATCTTGCAACAAGAGTTGTGGGCAATTCTCGTTCTTTCTCTGTTTGAGAAAAGGCAATATCCCTGCAGTTGAGGGTAAGGTGATATTAACATAAACAACATTTTATAGCCTATCAATTACATTCACAAACAGTTAGAAATTATACCTGCTTAACACTCATTAAGAAAGATAACCTCCCACGTTCCAACATTAAAACTATAGGGTTACCTCATTATATTTTGATTACGATCTGAGCACCAAAGTGAATACAGATTGTACACAAATTAATCCATCAAGCTACATAATCCGTGGAGCGTTAGCGCGGGTTGTCAGGCGGCTTGTCAAGCGAGCTGGAGACTCACGTCAAACCGCCTGTCAGCATCATGACGCATGAGTGCGCCTACCGCGGTGCGGCGGCTTCGAAAAAGACTTTTTCTCATTTTTTTTTCGTACTCGAATGACAGTGTAATCCGTGAAACTGGAAACGGTGGATTATTATCGCTTTTTGGGACGCTTTTTATGGTTTGACCTTTTGTAGTCTTGTGTAACGCTGCTTTGATGATTTTAGTTTTTTTTTTTAACATTGGAAATAGTTTTTTCGATCGCTCTAGTATGGGCGTTATTTTCAAGAAAAGTGCGACTTGCCGATATTTCCGTTATTTCTAAGTCAATATAGTTAATTGAGGTGTTAAAATGTTTGTATTGACGATGTCTATATATATATATGTACAAAAAAGTAACATTAAGTTTGTGAAATATTTCTTTAAAAAATATTTCATAAAGAAATGTCTCTAAAATTATCATATGTTTGGGGTCCACAATGTCCCAACATCTAGCCTTATTTATGAATATATAAAAAAAAATCTAAACATTTAATGTTCAGAACGGTAATTATAACTCCGTTTTTCAAAATAAAAAAATAAAATTTGGAGTTATGACGATTTTTGAGCGTCTCGGGCTCGCGCGTCATAACACTTTTGTGCTAATTAAAGTTCTATAACCCAACATAGTTGGGAAAGGCTAGGCAGATGATGCCTGTGGTCAGGTCATCTGGTGCATGAGATCTGTGTTTTTTTTTTACAGGATTATGTCGTCGATGATAAGGATGTTGTGTGGTGACATTTGCAGACTGATCTAGTTCAAAACACTCATGTTCCGTTAGACGTCTATATACGGTTAACTTTTACGGCAGATATTTTCTTAGAAATTCTGTTCCATTCTATGATTTACCTGGCATTACATAATAATTACAATAAAGTAACTTCACGCATATTTAAAAGTTTTATTTAAACAGTTAGATAACATATTCAGGTCAATTTAAAACCTTCCATTCTCACAATTCAATCATTCTGAGAATGCAATTAAAAATTACATTCGCATTTTAAATGCAACACCAATTAAAACAAAAACATTACGTCAACATCCGACCAGCCGGATATCGTGTAGACGGCCTAAACCCCACCTTTTATAATCAGTTAATTAGCGCTCACAACACAATGAGCCCTCCACACACGATATGGATTAACTTTTTATCATCTCATTTGTGACGTGACATAATCTGCGCGCGGCCGCAATCTGTCATAAGTGTCACGCTTGTCAACTGTCATGGCGACGCCCTAGTTGGGCCAACGTTGGAGCCAATGTGTGGAGTACTGTGTTAATGGTGTAAGATGATTTTGTTCCAACTTCTAGATACAGTATGATTGATGAGGAGGCTATTGACTTACGGCTACCGTACGGAGCAATCAATTATTGCAGCGGTCAGTTCGATGTATGACGGGTTTCGGTTATGGAAGTCAGAAGCTGAAAATCCTGACAAAGAACACTATGAACTTATTGGATGAGCTTCGTATGTTATTTCCCTTCACGCGTCGTTATGTACTAATTTATAAATCCAAAACCCCGGGGGCGGGTCCAAAACCCCATAGGTTCACTACTTACTGATGATGATTGGTTTTCCATCGGATGATGTTTTTTTACGCTTATACGAGTATATTTATGTGATACAAGCTTATATACCTACTGTTTTTCCTTATGAACACCGGTGTGTTCACTTGACGTGTGAGGTGTTAAAGTTACGTTGGAGAAAAACATCGTAGAGTAGTAAGCAGACATGTTGTTCAATGCTTGTTTCTTCTTGGTTATTAAGGCCCTGGGACCCAATTCCGGGCTCGAGCTAGATATCACGACCATGGAGATAAATCTCTGTTTCAAATCTCTGCATCAATGTCCGGTTCAAATCTCGATACTATCAAAAAACCGTATTCTGGTAGACCATGGAGAAAGATTGACAACGGAGAAAATAATCTCGTCTAAAAGACGTTCCATTTTTATCGATTCACTTTGATTATAATCGATTATGCTACGTTTTTCTTTTTTTAGTATTAATGACGTATGTTTAATTTATTAAATCCAAGCAAACACATTTTAAAAGATAATTTTAGTATATTGTGTTTCTATAACTGTGTTTTTTTTATATTTACTTACTGAAAATAGTAATTGCAAAGTAGCGTGATCCGAAACGCATTTCGCATGATTTGTGTCCTTTTTCTGACGTAGGTAGGTTTTAATTTTCAAACTAAATAAGACTATTTTTAATCGCGATTAAAAAGGTGTGGAATAAAATTAGTTGTCATGAACTAAAATTCACACCAACACCTTGACTTCAAGTGCAAAAACAGTACTGTATTTTCTTCTTCTTTTGCTTATATCTCGAAAACGGTGTGTCCTATCGCAAAAATAATGAAAATTTGGCCCCCCTTTATGAAACCCATAAACCCCTAAACCTCTACAAGTAGGTACCAAAAAAAAATAAGAATATAAACCTACGAATGTAAATTTTGACAGATGTTCCAGCGAAGATTTCATATCTCCATACCTTAGGACCAGCCGTAATATCTCGCTGGTTTGCGATCGAAAAATTTATGAATGGAGATCGTTAGAATAGCATTTTTTCGTTTCCGACGGAGATAAGCAGTTTCTCGACTGATATTTCGACCATGGAGATAATTTCCATGCCACCGGAATTGGCCTCCTGGTTCCAAGCTTGGTTTAGCTCGGTGTGTAAGTGAAATGCCGTTATGGCTGTCTAGTTTGACGCACGAGATAGAAGATTCTCACGCGCACCGGACTTATGTCGTAAAAAAGCAAATAAAATCGTATAAAATTAGAAATTAACTATTTAATAAAAAGTAATCTATCACTGGATGCAGTTTGGAATTTGACATTTCATGGTATATTTATAATTATAATTGTTAATGAAGGTGTAAACAGCTTTTAAAGATTATTAGGAGGTATGTTTAAAGATTTTTTTGGTGCATTAAAGTATGTTTAATTATGTTTTGGCTTCCATCACTGTATGCGAAAAGGACTTGAAAATATCATATTTTTTTTACATGTCAAAATTATTTACGGTTTATGAGATACACAGCTTTAAAAAACCACCTTTTGGATCGTTTTCAGGAAATCTGCGCCTTAAGAGGGCTTGCCGCATTTCGTCACCTTTCTCGCTCAGACGGGACCAAATTTTCAAGAATGTTAAATGAAAATATGCTTTTTTGAAAAATGTAATGAATTAGCGAACTAGTAAATAATATTAATTTAATAGATAATTATTAAAAACACATTTTTATTGTGGCATTTATTTAATTGCGCTCAAAAACAGATAATACTTTTTGAGCTGAGTTTATTATAGATAACACAATAGAAATGTGTTTTTAAAATTAGATACCTACTAAATTAATATGATTAAAAAAAAAAGCATTTTAACAATCTTAATGATCCCGTGTGAGTGATAAAATGCGACAGTCCTCTTAAGTAAATTCTTTCTCTCTGCAGTAGCCGTCAAAAAGCAGGCATGATAAAATAAGAATAATCATCTGTATAAATAAAAGAGAAGTCCTGACTGACTGACTCAGCAACGCCCAGCCCAAACCCTTGGACCTAGAAAGCTGAAATTTTGCACAGAGGTTCCCTTGATAATGTAGACAAGGAATAGGGAAGGAATTCCCTGAATTCCCGTGGGATATTTTCCGACATCCACGCGGGCGAAGCCGCTGCAAAAGCTAGTCAGAAATATATCGACGGTCAGTGTCAGCAGTATTTCAAACTTGCAATAATGAACATCGACACATTAATTTTATTTTCTAACAAAATTCACGTTTTCCCGAATTGTAACAAGTTGCGTGTGATAATTAGTAATAGATAGCATGTCTTTGTACATAGTTGTTAATACACGAACACTTTTTATCATTCAATGTGATTGCTATTTTAATTTATTGGCCGTGATTTTTCATAATTGTCGGGGACTGATGAAAAAATCTGTCCGACTTAATTATAACAGATTGTATTATTGATGAAACGTGTTTGTTTGTCGTGATTGTTTCATAAATTATCATAATAACACGCTAATGTCTGTTATTGATTTGACTATTGCGATAACTGACGGATAAATTACAGACTTGACTTCCAATTTCACTGTGTAGATGTCAATTGATATGCATTTTCTAGGTTAAAAAAGTCTGTCAAAATTATCATGGAAAGTAGTTGAAGAACATACATAAACTAAAACTTAGGTAGTATATAAAGACATTGGTTGGGTTGTGGACGTGGGAGCTCGTGGCTAAGTAACAACAGCCGCACGGGTCGATCCGTCAGGTTAAGCTACGCTTGCCGGGGTTGGTCAGTGGATGGGTGACCATCTTTACATACCGAGATTCCTCCGTGCCTCGGAAAGCACGTTAAGCCTTTGGTCCCGGCTGTTATTCGTGGATCTTTGACAGTCGTTACGGGTCGTCAAAAGCCCGAAAGTCTGACAACCAGTCTTACCAAGGGGTAAAGTATTACCCAGTATCTGGGTTGTGGAGGTCAGTTAGGCAGTCGCTCCACGTAAAATACTGGTATTCAGCTGCATCCGGTTAGACTGGAAGCCGACCCCAACATAGTTGGGAAAAGGCTAGGCAGATAGGTTGGGTTGTGTACGTCAGATAGGCAGTCGATCCATATAAAATACTGGTATTCAGATGCATCCAGTTAGACTGTAAGCCAACCCCAACATATTGAATATACCTACAACATACCAGAGACGTCATATACATTAATATAAAGTTTATAAATAATGTAAGTTTACATTTATTTATAAACTTTATATTAATGTATATGACGACGGCTCGGTATCTTAAACAGAATGGAATCATAACAAAATAATTATAGTTATAGCCTTTAAATTATTGCTTTGAAAATTGCATCATGCGACATTTAAATACACATTAGGAACTAGTGTGGGAGTAGCATAAAATTTAATTTTTGCATCCTCACAATGGCAGTTTGACATAAATATAAATTATTTTAATTTTTATTGTTCATCTCACCTGTAATTAAAATAGAGGTTAAAGCATAAACTTTATTTTCATAATTAAAGATTTATTGTGGCAATACAAAATTAACACTTAAAATAATTATGACTAAGGACCTCGAATTAAAAGCCAAGGTTAGTTACTGAACGAGGTAAAACCTACATCATAATTTAAATTTATTGCTCACAATTAATATTTATTTATACTTTTGTATCAACACTTATTATGCATGCCTAAATAGCTGTCCTAATTGGTGTAAAAGTATCAACATAATTTTAAGTCAGCGATTCAGTCGAAATGTATTTAATAGCAGTATTTATTTAATCGTGATCATTGTAGGCTGATTATGTGAACATTTTAAAATGGCCAATTACAGCACTTTTTCTCATTGGTATTCGATTGCAACATTGTCACTAAATTGAGGGGTATAGAATCAAAGTTAGCTAAATCCACACTAAAACGGTTTATGAGTTAAGAATGCCACTTTGTTGCTCGTACAATTTCCATCCAATTATAGAATCGTTTCACTATCAAAAGCAGCTATATCTATAAGAAAATCCACTTCAATAAAAACCGGTCAAGAACAAGTCGGACTCGCGCACCGAGGGTTCTGTACCATCATTTATATGTAATTTTTGTTGATGATTTCTGAAAAACTGTGCTATTTAAAGACATCATTTTATTTTTCCTGTAATCTTTACATAAACTTCTATCACATAGAATAATTTCAGATTTTTCGCTTTGCAAACTTCGGAGATAAGGGGGGGGGAACGGTATTGTTTTTTTATATTTTTCATCAAAAGTCGAAAACTATGCGGGTTAAAAAAAAAGAAAAAATATGTTTGAGAATGTGCAAGCAGCGTTCTTTCATATGATACCCCTCATGCCCTAGTAGCCCCACTTTAAATTTTTAAGACCCCCTTTTAGTCCCTGTTGCAAAAAAAATAAAAATATTTTTATTTCTTTCTTATTTGCAAAATAGTTGGGTAAACGTCATCTAAAACTATTCTAAATTTCAAGTTGATAGCATTAGTAGTTCTCGAGATATCCAGCTGTGACAGACAGACAGACAGACAGACAGACAGACAGACAGACTGAGTCACACCATAAGGGTTCCTTTTTTACCATTTTGGTACGGAACCCTAAAAACATGATTAGTATCGAAGAAAGCTATATCCATTGGTGTTTCGCAACAAAAATGTGTGTATGATCAGATGTATGAACGTAAGCGAGGCAAAAGGAGTATGTAAAGATCGTAGCAGCTGGCTTTCTGTTGTTTCTGCCTACCCCCGTGGGGAGAAGGCGTGAGTTTGTACATACCTACTCTCTCTTAAAAACATAACCTCTCTTCACATGACAGTCAGGTGTAAACCCAGATTTTGAAAGATGTATGTCTAGGAGTTGACTACAAATAAATTGTGATTGATCTAAAACAAAAAGAAATTAGCATTAAGAGCGTTAACGCCTACAGCATTTCATACAAATTTTCAAATAATTTTTTTTCGAAATTAATGAACCGAGTTTAATGAAACTTCATACGTACAGTCAACGTCCAGAAGTCCAATTACACCGCAATGACCATTATCGCCTGCGCTATACGGGCTGCGGCGCTTATACCTATACGGGCTGCGGCGCCGAAGAAGGTCATAAGTAAACTAATATTGCTATGCCATGGTTTTGTGAGATAGCTAGTCGACTTCTGGCTGTTACTGTACAAGCAAGATACATAGGTCTCAAAAGTTAGTTAAGAACATTTTCAAAATGTCTAATTTAAAAGAAGATAATTGGAAATCTCTGTTTCTATGGAATATTTAAAATCGGATGCATTTAGCTGTAACACTATTTTTCAAAAATGTTCTTAACTCACTTTTTAGACCTTTGTATCCTGCTTATACGTATGAAGTTTCATTAAAATCAGTTCATTCATTTTGAAAAACAAGGACTTCAAAGTTTGTATGAAATGCCGGTCGGCGTTAACGCTCTTAACTAGACAAACATCACCAACGTATGTTGCCAATTATTAATAGTGAAATTAACATCACCTACTGCTTAAAACACCACCCTGTATCACCACGTAGGTGCCCAATAAACAAGATCATTACTGCCACAAAAATAAACGAGTACATCCCTAGTTATTAATGTGACCAATTAGTTGGTTGGTGGACGGATAAATAATTTAACGTGTCACGCGACGTGTTGCCGTGACACGCTGTCACGCCGTCACGTGATCACGTGACGTGGAATGACGGCGTTACAAGAATTAGGGTTATTGTATTTTAGGACGTTCATATTTTTGTTTGTTGTTTCGTTTTGACGTTTGTTTTTTGTTTCACTGTTTACTTGAAAGGAATTTTGGTCACCTGAATAAAAAACGGTGTTCATTTTTTTGTGGCAGTTAAGTACCTAATGTATGTACCCACTGCTGGAGTAAGCCCTCTTTGTGAGAGGAAATGGGCCGTAATCCACCACGCGGGCCCAGTGCGGATTGGTAGATGTCACATGTCTTCGAATTTTTGGTTCTAGGACATGCTAGTTTCCACAGAACAGATAAATATCTGTTCTGTGCTAGTTTCCTCACGATGTTTTCTTTCACCGTTTTGAGAGCAGCGGTGATGAAATAATTTACACAAAGTAAAATGCCTGTCTAAATTTAAACCTACGATCTCGACCTCGTTAGTTGCAGCCATCACCACTGGGCCACCACTGCTCCCATAAGCCACCACTGCTCCATCCCAAGGTTGGCTCGTACATTATTAATAAAATTATTTAAAAGTAACACCATACAGGCAGCGTTTGCAAACGCAACCAGGATTGAAATAAAATCCAACATTTTCCAATCCTCAAGCATTTCTCTCATTTGCGACAAGGTAGACATTTCTCAAAAAACATAATTTTACAGGAGAGCAATTTCTTATGTAACTATATACTATACTATGCTATGTACGATTTCACCAAGATCATTTATGTAAAAAATCCTCGTAAACATGCCTTGCTATGATTTACCACATAAGGAAATAAGATCAGCAGTTAAACAAGAATTTCTACTGCACATTCTTTCGCCTAGTACAGTATCAATTCAGAAAGTTATCCGGAGATGGACTCTATATGAGTAGATATACAACAGAGACGAAGATTCATACAATTGCTTCGATAGAAACAGTAATGATGGTTGTGCTCTGCATGATAAAAATTATACATGAGATTTTACACTTGACTTTGTGTCTGTGAAACACCAGGATAACATAACATAACAGGCCACTGCCACGCACTGTGATTGAGGTGCATGGGGTATGAGATCTTAGTCATAAAAACTTTCAGCACTCCTAAGTCTGACAGTTCCACTACCAATTTTTCTGGTTTATTAACCAGAAACACACACACCACACTCACTCCACACACTTCACTCCACTCCACTCCACTCCACTTCACACACTTCACTTCACTTCACTTCACTTCACTTCTACTCCTTACTAAGTCGATAAGAACCCATTTAAATAAAATTGTGCCAGCTCAAAAAGTCTTTCGCTGCGAACCATGGAAGTCCGAGGTCGAGGCTCTTATCTTTTCACTTTAGCACGAGAACTCGAACTGACTCGAGCGAGAGAGCGCACGATTGACATTAAAATTTTGTCACTAAAAAGTGTCCTCATCATGATCATCCACTATAGCCTATAGCAGTCCACCCACTGCTGAACAACGGCCTCTCCAATTGCACGCCGTTCAGCTTGATTCTCGGCAACTCTCATACAGTTGCTACCAGCCACCCTGCGAAGATCGTCACTCCAACTAGCCTGAGGGCGTCCTACCTTACGTTTCCCGATTCGCGGTCTCCACTCAAGAACACGTCTACCCTAACGGTCATCGGTTCTGCGATCAATAAAGCCGGCCCACTGCCACTTTAGCTTGCTTATTCTGTAAGCTTGGTCGACACCTTTGGTTCTCTGCCTAATCACCTCGTTCCGGATTAGATCCCTCAGAGAGGCTCCAAGCATAGCCGGTCCATAGCTCGCTGAACGACCTTAAATTTATGGACCAGCCGTACCGTGAATGTCCACGTTTCGCCTCCATAAGTCATAAAAGGCAGGATGCACTGATTGAAGACTTTATAATTTAGACTCAGTGGAATACGTGACGATGGCGAGAAGACTCGACGAAGCTTCCCAAACGCGGGCAGCGTTTGGGAAGCTTCGTCGAGTCTTCTCGTCCCTCGCCCCGTGTGATTCTGTAAGACCTCATTCTAAACTTTAAATTTGAATCTGCTGTGAGTTTCTTGATTGGCATTCTAAATTCAAAGTGTCAAATAAAAAACAAGTGAGCAGAAGTGATGCGAAGTGAGAGTGAATATAGCGAGTTGTTGTTTGAATTTTACATAATCGACGTACTGCCCAGCCCAGTGGAAAACTTCTGTAAAGTGTGGTCTCTGTCAAATATCTACTCATGCACGATATACTATTACCATGATCTCATGGCTACCTCACCAATTAGTACCTAATGTTTATGTATCATTTCTTCAAGCCAGCTAATTTAACATGAATGTCCTAACAGCAGACATGTCGTGTCGTCGGCTGTCCTATCAAAGGCGAGTCCACTCCTTTTTTGAGTTCATGATTCACACTAGTTACAGTAGCGTTAGGGTTGGCAAGTGTTCAAGTTGTTTTATTTGAACTTCTATTAGAATTTTTCTGGACGGGTTTTTTAATTTATTACTAGCTTTTGCCCGCGGCTTTGCCCGCGTGGATGTCGGAAAATATCCCAAGGGAACCTACTACCGGGATTTTGTCCCTTAGTTCTTGTCTACATTATAAAGGGAACCTCTGTGCAAAATTTCAGCTTTCTAGGTCCAAAGGTTTGGGCTGGACGTTGATGAGTCAGTCAATCAGTCCCTCAGTCAGTCAGTCAGGACTTCTCTTTTTATTTATATAGATTATTACTTATCTAACGATTTGTTTATATGTTTTATGCCAAAATTTACACATTATTAGCTGCTAATATGTACTTAGCTGCAAAGAAACTTGTCTAGGGGTTCTGAGTTGAGGGTATTTACTAAATTACTGAATTTAAAAAAGCGTAAGCGAAATATTTATGCACGGTACATAAAAATGCGTTTTTATTACTTAATTTTGTTTAAGCTTATTTAGAAATGAAGCAACAGAAAATTTGCAAAGGGGTTTTCAGCATTTTCAACCCCAACTACAGTCTTAATTCTAAAGACTACTCACACATCTCAAACGACCACCTGCACCACCACAAATTCCCACTAAAATTAAAATACGACACCTACCAACCCTACACAGGTACCGTTGTATGACGTGACCGAACGGTTGTCAGCAGTATGAGTGATGGCGTGCCGCGTCGACGTTACCACCTGATTTATTACTTCCGAGCCCCGCCCCCCGTACCGCGGCCCGCACCCCGCAACCACCCGGCAGTACAGACAGCAGCGGTGTCGACATTATTGCGCAAATGTGTGGATTCCTTTTTTATTGGTTTCTACTCAATAATCAACAATTGATTTGCATTCCACAATGTGTACTTAGGTAGTAACTTAAAATTATATGTGATCATTATGAACCCTGTAGGGCACAGCAAAAATAGTAGGAGAGAGGAAGCTTTGAAAAACTTGGCTTTTCTTATCAGTCCTCTGTACTAAATCTAATGTTAATAAACGATACTATGTTTTTATAATACATTAAATTTGTTTACTGTTGTTTTTTTTTTCTTTTTTTTAGTTTGTTTTTTTTTTAGTTTAGCTTTTGAAGTGTTTTAGATTGATTGATGTTGAACAGGAAACATGGACAGATATATGTTTCCCGGTGCTGGGCCAAAGGGTGTAAACACAGCCAGCAGTCTGATAAGAAAATTAAGTATAAAAATTTCAGATATTTTCATATCCATTGTTTTGTCCCTTTTTTGTCCAAATAAATCTTACATTAGAGATAGATGCATAGAATACTCTTTATTATGTACACCCATAGATGTATAAAAAAGGAGGACTCCGCGCCACGCATATCGAAAGTGAAGCACAGTAAGTATGCCGGGACCGTTTGTGTGTACGCCTCACGCACACATTAAAATCATTGTATGCCGACCGGCCGTACGTGACACGAGCGACGGAGTCTTTGCAGGTACTCAAATCACGCACACGTAGATCGGTACGGGGCTTCACTTTCGATATGCGTGGCGCGGAGTCCTCCTTTTTTTATACGTCTATGTGTACACCATAAAAATTAGAGATACAAATGTAGCAGCCATTGATGTATAAGCAGTTCCTACTTCACTTTTTGGGAGAAGTTTACTTCTATTGGCAACGGCAACGCCAATTGACGATGATGATTGTGATATACAATTAAATGTAGCACAAAACTCAAAGGTCTTGCGCTACAAGAGTCCCGCTTAGTCCAACTCCACCCTTTGAGCTGTAGTGTACTTACTGATAATCTGGTGGTTTTACTCCAAACACACAATCCTAACAAGTGATCTTAGTGGACGCCACAATGATAATGAAGCACTTAATAATAAATAACTAATGATTAAATATTTAGTAGTCTCTCGTCTCTTCTAATATTCTTGGCAATAACTACGAGTAGTTGATACAGTTTTTTTCGTTCCCACGTCGACGCTCCATAGAAATAATTACATAGGTATGTAAGTACATACATATACACATATTTTCACGCCACGTTCCAAACAAGGAACGGTAATTACGTTGAAATAATTATGTGGTTGAACTTATAACTGTTACAACCAGACCAATAACGTAAGTAAGGGCTAATGTAGATAGTCAATTTTCTTGTTTTACTGTAATAATGGAGGAACTATCTTTTGTGGAATCGTATAAGTTTGATCAAGAGTAGAAAGCCTTGTAAAATTCCTTGTAATATAGTTTTAAATACACGCACCTTTGGTGTTTTCCAGCTTGAAATAAATGGCTCTATCTTTTTCTGGGCGATGGTAAAAGCAATTATTTTATCGGGTTTTAAAAGTCTCAATCCTAACATTATCAATCACTAGCTCCGCCCCGCGGTTTCACCCGCGTATACCGGAATAAAAAGTAGCCTATGTGTATAACCAGGGTATAAGCTATCTACATACCAAATTTCATTCGAATCGGTCCTGCCGTTTGAGCGTGAAGAAGTAACAAACACACACACTCACAAACTTTCGCCTTTATAATATTAGTGTGATTCATGCGACATCAGTCAGTAAGCCGACGTTTGCACAGACGTCAAAATATCGCGGCGATTTTTTTTTTCACGCACTGGATTTTCAACGGTCTGCTTAGCGCCGAGAGTTGAAAATCCAAGAGTGTGTTTTTTCGACCCGCTGGGATGCACTTTGTTGTTGTTAGGTTGGATTCTCGAAGCTCGGCTCAACACCGAGAGTTGAAAATCCAGTGCGCGATAAAAACCCGCCGCGACACTTTTACGTCCGAACGTCGGCTAAAGGAGGAAAGTGTGACATCTTTAGTGGCCTTCTTCAGGATTACCAACCACTGTATGCACATTCAAAACTCAAAGTCTTTTATCCGATTTGTTTGTTAGGGTTCCGTACCAAAATGGTAAAAAAGGAACCCTTATGGTGTGACTCAGTCTGTCTGTCTGTCTGTCTGTCACAGCTGGATATCTCAAGAACTTATGCTATCAACTTGAAATTTGGAACAGTTTTAAATGACGTTTACCCAACTATTTTGGAAGTAAGAAAAAAAAATATTTATGTTTTTTTTGCAACAGGGACTGAAAGGTCTTAAAAATTTAAAGTGGGGCTAATAGGACATGTGGGGCATATGAAAGAGCGCTGTTTGCACATCCTCACACTAGTTTTTATTTTTTTTTTAGGCCGCAGTTTTCGACTTTTGATGAAAAATGTAAAAAAAATACCGTCCCCCCCCCTATCTCCGAAGTTTGCAAAGAGAAAAATCTGAAAATATTCAATGTGATAGAAGTTTATGTACAGATTACAGGAAAAATAAAACGATGTCTCTAAGTAGCACACTTTTTCAGAAATCTGAACGGAACCCTCGGTGCGCGAGTCCGACTCGCTCTTGACCGGTTTTATTTTTAATATTTAGTCAGTCTGTAGGTAATGTACCTGTTACATTATGATTTAAATCTGAAACTAAATAAAATATTTTTCATCAACATTTCTTCTACGTGTACTTGTTTGCAATCAGTACTCAGCCGATCTGATGCAGGTGTAAGAACGCTTCCAATGTCGTCTGCTGCGGTACAGCATGTCGCATGTTGTGTCGTTAGTTTTCCTTGATTTCAGACGGCGCTGCATTTCATTAGATGTCGCCGTTTCTATCTAGATTAAAAGATCGTGCCTGTCTACTTTGTGTGTTAGTCTTGATGTTTCTTCGTTGTTGATTAAATGTCAGTTTTTGTTTGTACGCGTGTCTTGTACAAATGTTGTGTTTTCTCTTAATTTTTTAGTTGGTCAAGGTTTTCATTTTCTACACTTGAATATATGAATATATGCGCAACCTGTCGCGGGTTCGATTCCCGTACGGAACAAATATTTGTACGACCTACAAGTATTTGTTCCGAGTCTGGGTGTTTTTCTATCTATAATATGTATGTATTTACAAAAAAAAAAAAACCGGTCAAGTGCGAGTTGGACTCGCGCACGAAGGGTTCCGTACCATATTATATGCTTAACAATCGCAAAGATAACTTTTTACTTATTTTATAATGATACTGTGAATTACAAGGTTATTTTTTGCAGTTGCAGAAAATCACCCATGTTTAAACAAAATACCTTATGAATCGCCGTTTTCAGTATTGCTGATTAATAATATTGATTATATATTCATGGTACTTACATGGTATAAAGAAGTTTCAAATTCCTAATTTGTTGAATTGTTGCGCTAAAGCTCGTACAAAAATGGTCTAAAATTTACAACTTTTACGGCCCCCTATTTCTTAATTTTAAAAGAGAAAAAAAGTTCTAGGCGATGACACCCCACATAACACATAATCAGCCTATAATGTTCCCACTGCTGGGACACAGGCCTCCTATCGGTGAGAGAGAGTGGGCCGTAATCCACCACGCGGGCCCAGTGCGGGTTGGTAGATGTCACATGACTTCGAATTTTTGGTTCTAGGACATGCCGGTTTCCTCACGATGTTTTCCTTCACCGTTTTGAGAGCAGCGGTGATGAAATAATGACATGACACCCCACATGCTAGATTTTTTTTTTTTTTTTTAAATGAAAAGTTTGTTGTATGGGGACCGACCCCTTAAATTTTTAACTTTGCTTTATTTTTATTATTTGTTGTTATAGCCGTAATAGACAGCGGAGGCTTAGTAAGTTTGTACTGGGCTGTACGTGGTTGTCTGATTTCATGGATTTTAATTTTCTTGCGCGGTACCCTAATTATTTTTCTAAAATAAAAATAGCCTAAGTTACTCCTTAAAACATCAGCTATATGCCGTCAAAATCGGTGAAAATTCGTTTGGCAAGTTTCCTAACTTGACTCAAAGTACCATTTTTTTAATCGGACTGCGCTTTAAAATTCTTCTATACAAACTTTAACATCCCTAATATAAACCTCATTTGAGGCGTAGTTTTGAAAAACTAATAATGACAAACATTATTACTTACTTATGCAAGTATTTGTGCTAAGTTTCAAGTTCATTAACCAAATTAATAAGATTTTTCATATAAACTGTATCTCTGTTTTCACGAACACAGATACCTAAAGAATTTCAAAAATCGTCTGGTATGTTTCCATAACTTGACTCAAACATTATTTACACCAATTTTAGAGTTAATCAAGCCCTCCATAAAATCCTCCGCTATAAAATTAACTTTTCACCCCTGGGGGGTATATTTTTGGAAAACCCTAATACACGTTAGTCTTAATTTTTGGTCTCAACTCAAGTATAAAAACTGAGTTTTGAGTTAATCGGACCGCGTGTTAAAGCTCCTCCATACAAACTTTGACACCCCCAATCCCTCCTTAGGGGGTAGTTTAGGAAAACTAAAAATGATAAAGGCAAACGGCAGAGCTCGTACAGGGTACTTTTTTTGTTGTTGTGTTATAGAATTTGTACCACATAATAAGACAACCAAGCCATTTATTTTCATGTAAGTGTATTATTTTTAGAAGTGCGGATTAATTAATAATGACAATAAAAAGATTTGAATAAATAAACGTAATAAAATCGTAAACTAAACGCAGTTATGTTTTTAGAAGTTGCCATATTTAAAATAACACAAATATCGAAATGATAATTAATTATTTATAAATAGAAATAACATTAAATATAATTAAACACTTAGATATTATACCTAAGAATGCATAATTGTACCATTAAACCATAATAGTTAACGATATAATGATGTGAATGATTTTCGTCGTCAATATTTTTTTTGTTCATATGGCAATTATTTATTGACAGGTAAAGAAAATCTTGTCTGTCAGTTCGATTCTTTGCTGTTGTTTTGGATTGTGGTTTGTGACTGCATCTGAGCATTTTAGCGAATTATCTGGCCGTTTTTACGTTGAGTTGAGCATCTGCTCCTCCGTACTCTATCTCTTGATAGTAGTTTCGCGAAAGGACGCTATATTAACTGTGCTGTGCGTGTGTACGTGCTATATTTAAAATGACGAGCTTGCAATGTGTTAATTGCCACGTTCGCCTGTCCCGAATAAGAAGGCACGCTTTATCCGATGAGAGTGAAGATCTGGTCAATACTATTCGACTGTGGACATATCCTAGAGATGTAAGTAATTTACGAATAACATTCTGCATAGGAGTGGGCCAGTGATGAATTCTGTGATAAGTTTTACGTGTTGAAAAGTAGTCCTTGCCATAAACCACACCATACCACACTTAAATATGTATGTCTGCTAAAACTAATCTCAATATCTACTATTAGAAAAACTAACAAACACGGTTATGTGTATTTATAACATACAAATAGGCACCTAATAACAATCTATTTATTTTTATATTATTCACATAAATGTACATGAAAATAATTAATTATACAGTATAAATGAAATACAAGTATGTACAGTCAACGGCCAGAAGTCCACTTACACCGCAATGACCATTATCGCCTGCGCTATACGGGCTGCGGCGCTTATACCTATACGGGCTGCGGCGCCGAAGAAGGTCATAAGTAAACTAATATTGCTATGCCATTGTTTTGTGACATTGCTAGTCGACTTCTGGCTGTTACTGTACATAGATCAAATAGAAAATATAAATATTTTTGAGTTTAGAACAGAAAAAATAATTATAACTACACCTCAAATAACCCGCCCTGAACTGTTCCTGGCGCAAAGGTGCCCATAACACTTGTAGCATTGCCACGTTGGATGGCAATAGCTAACCTCTGCACCAAGAACGAGCCGTAGCGGGAGTCACCTGTTTTTTCATGGAGTTTGTGCCCTATCTCAAACACACAAATTGTTATTTACATGTCTTACTTGGTTTGTCTAAGAGTGTTAGAATAGGTATTACTATGCTATTATGACCGCTAAAAGGAGAGGAAAGTGTATGAAATAATGTTGAACGGTACTCCAAA
Organism: Cosmia trapezina; assembly: GCA_905163495.3. Taxonomy (NCBI): domain Eukaryota; kingdom Metazoa; phylum Arthropoda; class Insecta; order Lepidoptera; family Noctuidae; genus Cosmia; species Cosmia trapezina. The sequence goes on from LR991025.1 coordinate 2,210,193, forward strand.
TCACTTCATTATTTCCAGATAACACCTGCTGACCATGTTTGTCATGCATGCTGGCAGCTAGCTGCTCATTCACATTCATCTGATAGTATGCCGAGAAGACGAGTTGGCCATCACAGTGTTTGTGTTGTATGCGGACGCTCCATACTAAGAATTAGTCGACGCAGGATTTTGGTTGAAGGGGCAAATGCAGAAGAACACAGAGTGGCTAATACAGTTTCTACTTGGATCCAACCACGAGAGGTATAAAAACATGTACCTACTATAACTATTATTAATTATCTTTATTTGATTTAAACTAAGAAATAAAATAATGGTACTTTTTATTTCAGCTTCGTTCTGAAGATGAAGCTTGTGTGCCATGTTGGCTAAGAGCTAGAAGATCTAGGATTGCTCTACCGGTTGAAGATATTCAACCCCCTTCACCTGATCATGTGGATGGTGATCATACTCTTTTAATGTGTGCTGTATGTGGTCAGAGTCTGTCCACCACAACATCAGATGAAGCGTGGAATCCCAACAATATTGCCCGTTTGTTGGAACACCAGCAGGTATATATGAGATAATATATTTATAGTAACTAGGTTATAAACACTTGCCTTGCAAAGGGCATTACACTTATGCCGGGCACAGATTGGTGAAATGTAACATAAAATGTATCACACGTTGAAACAAATTCGCCGAGATGTTGTGTTACATTTCATGTTGCATTACACAAATTGGGACGGCTAATTTGTGTTTGTTTGTATTTGTGTTGTTTGTGTACATGTTACGTTTCACCAATCTGTACCTGGCATTATATGTTGCTAACTCTGGGACACTCATGATGTTGGCTCTACTAACAGCAAAAGGATATACTGGTCCTTCTATTGTCAAATGAGCCCGTCTACTCTACTCCAATGAGCAATAAATTCACTCATAGTAACAACATAGCTATTTAGCAAGGGTTTTCTGTAAGGTGAAGGAAACCAATTATTGTATCTCAAGAACTGTTCTCCAGCTTGGGTTGCTCAAATTCAATCAGGAATCTCGCTGTGTCCTACCTATTTTTTGTTTGTTTTTCATTTAGGCTTGAACATGTTAGGCACAACTTATGTCTATCGAACTTAGTACTTAATTTGTATTTCATCAATACTATTTTGATAACTATGGCCATCTCATGAAATGAATTATTTACAGATGTCATCCATGAATGAAGTTTGTGGAGTTTGCTGGGACCAAGCTCGAGATTTGAGCTTACAAGTTCCAGAAAGACCAGAAGAAATATCCCAACATATTGTGTTGCCCAACATAAGAAGAGCGGCTGAAACACCAGGGCATTGCATTTTCCAAGAATGCATGGAAACAGAGCGAAATGTTGTGCCCGAAGAAACCAGGCGAGAAGTGTTGATTAGGTATCAATATTTTATACCAAGAGGTGCTCGTATTTGTTCTCTGCATAGACAGGAGGCAAATTATGAAAATCTCTATACTGCTGAGTATAGCCTTAATAACTTTACTTCCATACACATAGAAGAGATTATTTTTATATTAATGGAAGGACTTCATAACATCTCATATGAGAATATTCAAAACTACCCTGATAACCAAGTAAAGTACTTTATAGGCATAAGTAAACAAGAACATGAACAAATATTAGAAGCAACACCCAGGCTTAGGAACACGCATCGGGGTAGTTTTGCATTAACGGCCTTATTGTGTAAGTTAAGGACTGGAGATTCTGGAGACAGATTGTCGTGCTTATTTCAAGTACCCAGAAGGACTCTAGAAACATTAATGTCTGTAGCAAGAAATATCTTGTTAACAGACTATGTTCCACAATTTCTTGGTTTTTCTCATTTAAGAAGGGAGCAGGTAGCAGCAAGAAATTCCTACATTGCCAATCACATTTTTGGTGAGCCTGATGCACCACCTGAACAAAAACCCGCAATTACAATAGCTGATGCAACATATATATATACACAAAAAAGCAGTAATTACTTGTTCCAAAAGGATACATATTCCCTACATAAATATAGGAATTTATTAAAGCCATTTATCCTCTGTGCCTCTGATGGGTATATCATAGATGTACGCGGACCATATAGTGCCACTACAAATGATGCGACCATAATGAATGATTTACTAAACGAAACGGCATTCAATGATTTTTATAGAGAAAATGATGTTTTTATTCTTGACAGAGGTTTTCGTGACTGCATGGATAGTCTGCATGAGAAAGGATACATAGGTCATATGCCTGAAACTAAAGAAGACGGCCAATCACAGCTATCCACTCTTGCAGCCAACAGATCTCGGTGTGTCACTATAAACAGGTGGATGATAGAAGCTGTGAATGGCCGTTTTAAGAGAGATTTTAAAATATTCCGCCATGAATATTTTAACCGTGGTTGTCGCAATCTAATGGCAGATTTTAAAATAGCAGCTGCTCTGCTGAATGCGTTTACTCCGCCATTCACAGACAATATACATGCAGAGCAGTTTGTTTCAATTATATATGAGCGCCTGTTTTTAACCAATTCTATAGCTGAGTTAGTTATGGAACATAATTTAAACAGGCGCGGTTCCTGGTTTGCACCCATAGATGCGACAACCCTATCTTTTCCGCGGCTATCCATGGAGGAATTGATATTGTTTGCATGTGGTATATACCAAATTCGCCAGGCCCGTTCATATGTGGGTGAGCATTTCCGCTTTCATGGAATATACACATTAGAGGTATCCCGAGAGAGCATAAATGGTTTAGAGGGAATAAACCCAATGTTGCTTCGTGCTAAAATAAAGTCCCGCCATTCTTCTGCTAAAACTTATTTTGTATTTATAGTTGCAGAAACAAACATGAATGGCCGGGACGCAATCATAAGTTATTGCTGTAACTGCATTGTAGGTTTAAGAACAGTGGGATGCTGCTCACATGTAATGAGCATTATTTGGTACCTAAGCTATGCTCGCCATGAGGGTCTTACCCGACCTGCACCCTTCTTAGATGAAGTAATATTAAGAATAAATTAATTATGAGTACTTACAATAAAATAAACTGTACTTACAAAAACAAAGTATTGTTTTATTTACCTACACTTAAAACCCCATCAGAGGGCTTAGGCTCGTATTTATAATCAAGTAATTACTTGAGTAATTACTTGCTAATAGTAATTTCTTAATGATGTCATTACTTGAGGGTAGAATTCTTAAGTAATGAAAATGGTGACTATTACTTGGCTAAGAATTACAAGCTTTGACAGTTCTAACTTCAAGCAATTACTAAAATATAGAATGAAAATCACTACTTGAGCAATTACTTTTACTGAAGTAATTGCTTTTACTTGACTATAAATACGAGTGTTAGTGCGAGTTTTTATTATACTTACTCGATCACGTTAACGTAAACGTCAGTTTGTACTGAAAATGAATAAGCGCCGCCTGGTGACTATAATGGGAAACACAATTATTCCATACGAATTGACATAAGGTAACGATAACGTAAACGCGATCGAGTAAGTATACAAACTCGCACTAAGGGTCAGCTTACACCGAGACGCGACGTTGCGCGCACTTTTATACAAATTACAACTTTACCCATTACACCACAGAGTACTTCTTATAAACACTGCGCCGCGCTACGCAGCGAGGCGCCGCGAGCCGCGAGCGGCATTTCAACATGTATCTTTTTGTGTAGTAAATAAAGTTATATTTTGTATAAAAGTGCACGAAGCGTCGCGTCTCGGTGTGAGCTGACCCTTAACCCTCGTTTCCACGAGCGTAATAAAATCGCGGCGGGATTTTATCGCGCACTGGATTTTCAACTCGTTGTTGAGCCGAGCGTTGAGAATCCAACCTAACAAAACCAGAGTGCATCCCAGCGCGACGAAAAACACACTGTTGGATTTTCAACTCTTGGCGCTAAGCAGAGAGTTGAAAATCCAGTGCGCGATTTTATTACGCTCGTGGAAACGCCGACTAAGCCCACAGAACTTCACCGTTATCAAACTGTTGCAGTCCGCTACTGGACATAGATATCTCCTACTGCACCCCACTGAGTAGGTAGGTACGATCCTCATCCCAATCTACCTGGTAGTAAAACACTACACAAAACACACATACCTAATGGTAAGTAAAACATTTACCTACTTTATCACCAAAACAATGTTTATGTACCTATATTTAACAAACTACATTGGTACGCACGGCTACAGATCAAGCTATACATTTCCAGTAAAAGCTGATCTCGCATTTTATAGGATTTCCTTGCAATTAGATGTCAGTGTAAACTGGAAATGTAGGTATAGCTTGATGTGTAGCCGTGTGTAACCTTAAAAAATAAAACCGGTCATAACTTTTACGTCCGAAGTTCTAAAAATCTAAGAATTTAAAAAGGGCTTGTTTATCATAATAACTATCAATTAAAACAAAAAAAATCCCAAAACACGAAACTTTATTAGCTGTACGAAATTCCCATACAAGCCTGCCGTTCGCCTTTATAATTTACTTAGATGAATATTCGTGCTAAGTTTCAAGTCTATTAACTCAAGGAATAGGATTTTTCATACAAACTTTCATCCCCTGTTTTACCCCCTTAGGGATGGAATTTCCAAAAATCCTTCCTTAGTGGATGTTTACACTATATAAGGTATCTATGTGCAAAATTTCAAGTCTCTAGGTCCATTGGTTTGGGCTGTGCGTTGGTATATTAGTCAGTGACTCAGTGAGGACTTTGATTTTTTTATATATATAGATTTACCATGTTATTTTAAGACCACAGACTACTTATAGGTTTTCCTGTAATCTACAGGTATAGAACTATTTTCTATATTTTTTCCAAAATTTTAAGCTCAGTAGTTTCGGAGATAAGGGGGGGGGAATGGTCAATTTTCGTCTATTTTCTTAAATAACTTTAAAATAATAAATTTTAAAATTATAAAAAAAATATATTTGAGACGCTCATAGTAAGCCCTTTCATTTGATATGTCATTCGGTACAGTTTACAAAACTTTTTTTTTTTAATTTATTATTTTCCTCCTAAAAGTGACTCTCATATTCAAAATTCATATATTTACTTTAGCTGTACGTGTTTGGGTCACAGAAATCCATATGTGTACCAAATTTTAACTTAATCGGTCCATTAGATTCGGAGCAAATGGGCTGTGACAGACGGACAGACGGACAGACAGACAGACACACGAGTGATCCTATAAGGGTTCCGTTTTTTCCTTTTGAGGTACGGAACCCTAAAAATCAATGGCAGAGATTACAAGCTATTCTCTAACCATTTATAAGTCTTCCTCTTCTTCATCCTCAAATGTAGTTGTATTATTTCATCTCTCTGACTGACCAACTCCTTGACAGTTCAAAAGTGCCTGAAATCGTTTTGAATTTTTTAGTTTGGTTTTGGGATCTTTCTTAGGGTTCCGTACCAAAATGGTAAAAAAGGTTTCTTATGGTGCGACTTAGTCTGTCTGTCTGTCACAGCTGGATATCTCAAGAACTATTAATGCTATCATTTTGAAATTTGGAACAGTTTTAGATGACGATTACCCAACTATTTTGCAAATAGAAGGATTTTTTTATTTTTTGCAACAGGTATTGAAAGGGGATCTTAAAAATACAAAATGGGACCAGGGTATGTGGGGTATTATATGAAAGAACGCTACTTGCACATTCTAAATTTTTTTTTTTTATATTTCTTAGGCCGCATAGTTTTAGACTTTTGATGGAAAATGTAAATAAGTTCCTGGGGGTGGACGGCATTTTTTTACATTATCTCCGAAGTTTGCATGGAGAAAAATCAGAAATTATTCTATGTGATAGAAGTTTCTGTAACGATTACAGGAAAAATAGAACGATGTCTCTAAATAGCACACTTTTTCAGATATCGGAACAGAACCCTACGTGCGCGAATCCGACTTGCTCTTGACCGGTTTTTAATAATCTCCAATCCAGTGGCCTGAAATCACAAATTCTCATTAAAATACCAACATTTTTTCTCATACAGAACCAACCCTTTCATATAATTAGGAATATCTTCAAATTTTCAAATTACGAAAGCAAAATAAACTCTCAGTAATGCAATAAGTTTATCAACACTGGAATAGTCGGCGTTACTAAGGCCTGCTGTAAACTTCAGTACAACCATCCTCCACCGCATTTATCATTCTGTTTTATGAATTGTAAATTTTACGTTATATAGTCTTTAGTGGGCCATATTTCAACTTGTATTAATGTCTCGCCGCCGGCGGCAGGGTTGAACGTAGGGTGTATTTGATATTCTTGACATTTGTTCTGTTCTGATATTGAAATAATAGGGATGGTAAGTTTTATAGCTTCTTGCTGTTATATTGATGTCTCTTTCTTGACTTGAACCATAAGGTTTACTGGTATGATCGCAATGTCAATAACAAAACGTCTTCAAAAAGTTTTTATGTCAAACAGGACCCATTAGCATGATGCGTTTCTCTTAATAATTAATGTATTCTTAATGAAATGCAAATAGATTAATTTGTTTGACATGTTTTGTTATAATTAAATATCAAATTTTAATTAATGTTGATAAGATTTTTTTGATTCAAAATTATCTTTAGTGTTAATTTAAAAAAATATGTTAATAGTATGTAGATTATGTCATTTATTGAAATGAATATCATTAATTTAGATCTGTGCAAAAATTTAATTTCATTTTCTTTATTTTTTTAAATGTGGATAATATTCAAACGCTGATCAATACGATTTTTTATTGGTGTAATGTAGTGTGGTCGGTGAAGACAAATAAACTAATGACTACCAATACAAAATCAGTACCTACTTAGTTCATCCAAAAGTAGATAATATGCTCAAGATAATAATTATCAAAATACAAGGAAACACTCGAAAAAATATAATTATTTTCACATTGTAAAATTCCAGATCAAAATCATCAAAAGCCGATTAATACGAGATACTTAGAAAAAACAACATATACCCTAACTAAACGATGATAACGACAATTAGGTATCTGTTTAATAGATCTAAAAATAACTTTTGATTGAATATTTTTATTTATCTGACGTAGACTTATCGCCAGAAGATAAACGAAACTTAAACAAACGAGTCACATAAACGAGTCTTAATGAGATTAAACGAGCGATTAGAAAACTTTCATATTAATTTGAATAGATAGGGGATAATTTATTAAAGATATTGCTGTTAAAATTAACATAGTGATGACACCTACACATGATAGAATTTAGTGTAGGTTTGCTTACGTTTTAAAATTATATGGCTTTAGTGATTTATTTATTTATTTATTTATTTATTTATTTATTTATTTTAAATAGAACGGTCGAAACCAATTACACTATTTAAACATATTACATATATATAATTTATTTAACACAGTCATGCATTCATCTCACAAAAATTCAAACATTCTGACAGTATCATCTTCCATTCAGTCACAAACACATCAAGATCTGTGTTTGAGTTCAGGAGAGCGTTAATAGCAGCTAATGTCCTAGGAATAGGTGACTTGGAGCGTGTAACAGTACGGCAAGTTGGAACAGCCAGTAACCGGTGTTTTCTGCTACGACAATAATTGTCTGGGACAAACAGATTACAGATTTCATTATGGAGATCAGGCACATCAATAATACCCCTAAGAATTTTAAATATTACAGTCATCTGATCGCGCGACCGTCTTACTTCAAGAGAATTGAAACTTAAGCAACCCAACAGGAATTTAGTAGGATACAAGAGAGGATAATACCCGTACAAGTGCTTGTAAAGGTATCTAAGGAATGCTTTTTGAACTTTTTCTAAAGCTAACGCATACTGCTTCTCAAAAGGATTCCATACGCACGCACTAGACTCAAGCTTGCTACGGACCAATGCCTCGTAAACAAGTTTGATAACGTGAGGGTTGTGGAAATCACGACAGTTCCTTAAAACAAAGCCAAGGCGCCTGAAAGACTCCTTAGCAGTGGATGTGATGTGGTCGTGAAAAGTGAGCTTACGGTCGAATATGACTCCCAGGTCTTTCATGGAATCAGTTCTAGTAATTGTATCTCCATTCAGTTTGTATAGAAAGTTGACTGGACGTTGCATTCGACCGAAAGTCATCACGTAGCATTTAGATTTATTAAATTCCATTTTATTTTCTAAACTCCACTTATATACTGAATCAATGTCTGATTGCAGAGCTTGGCAATCGAGCTCAGATTTTATTTCATAAAATAGTTTCAAGTCATCAGCATATAAGAGGCATCTGGCATTCGCAACTACATCAGGAAGGTCATTAATCACCAAAATGAAAAGAAGAGGGCCGACTACCGAACCTTGACTCACACCCGAGCGAGTGTGGTATGGGAGTGACTCGTACAAACCTAATCTGACAAATTGTTGTCGGTCCCGCAAATAATCTGCAAGAAGTCGTAAAAGCCCTGGAGCAACACCTATTGCACAGAGCTTTGACAGCAAGACGTCATTGTTGACTCTGTCGAACGCCTTTTGTAAATCAAAGTAAAGAACATCTACCTGGCGTCTGCGATCAAGACTAGTAGAGACATAGTTAACTAGTGTAAGTAAGTTGGTATTGACGGATCTTTTTTCGCGGAAGCCATGCTGCTCATTGCACAGGTACCGCTCCAGTTGCTTGTAAATTCCTTGATGTAGGACATTCTCGAAAACTTTCGCGGGAGAAGATAGTATCGCTATTGGACGATATTCATCGACTGAAGATTTATTTGAAGATTTCGGTATGGGAGTCACACGTGATATCTTCCATTGTGGTGGATAGACTCCAGATTTTAGTGCTAAATTAAAAATGTGGTTAAGGGGCCGAATGAGAAATTCCTTTCCCTCTTTTAAGAACCACGGAGGAACATTATCAGGACCAATAGAACTATTGAGTTTTATTTTATTAATTCCGGTGCTTATGTCACTTTCAACGAAGTTTAGTATATTAATGTAATTACTAATATTGCAGTTGCTCAGATTGGCTATATTCTCGAGGTCTAACTTTGGTGCTTCAGTTTGGAAGACGCTCGCAAAATATTCTGCGAACGCTTCAGCAGCTGCTACACCACTGTGAATTTTACCTTTGTGGGTTACGTTAGGCTCAAACCCGCCTTTTGATCTAAGGTTAGAAATATGCTGCCAAAATTCTTTGGGATTTTTCTTAATGTTCCCTTCGATGCGCCTAATGTAAGTATCATAAGCAGTCGATATACGAGACTTTAGGCTAGATCTATAGTCAGAGAATTGCTTATACAATAGTTCACATTTACTCTTTTTCCAGGCGGAATGTAATTTGACTTTTTTGTGGATATCCAGAATAATATCCGACGTAAACCAGGTAGGATATCTTCTAGTTACCTTTCTGCTTCGGCGTTTTTTAGGGATACAAGTGTCAAATAAACTGTAAATAATATCATAGAAAGCCTGAGTGCTAGTGCGTACGTCATTGGATGATATAACTGCATCCCAAGATACCTCGGAAAGAAGTTCGTAAAGCAGATTGCGATTACATAATTTGAAATTCCAGTCCCTACTACGGTTGACATTACTGGGTTCAATTCTTTCACTTTCATCAGATGACTGTAACTTTACCTGGACGTCCAACGGCGGATGGTACGCATCAGGGGGTACCAAACCTTCAACTGCTTTTACAGATACGTTATGTAGGCTTGCGCTTTCCTGAACTAAAACAACATCCAACATTCCCCCATGCATGTTCTCAACAATATTTCTTTCAGACATATTACAAAATGTTAGAAAATAACAATAATAATTGCGAACATTTAAGGAAGCACTGTTTAAGTTTATATCACCTAAAATTATTACTGTTCCTTTTAAGTCATTTATAAAACTTTCCACTTTTGTAAACCAGGTCATATAATCACTGTCAGTGGCACTTGGTTTTATGTACACAACGCACACGTAAACATGGCGACCATGCCACGAGAAACTCGACCATAGATCCTCACCACAGTCTGTCTCAAGTTCTCGTCGACGGCGCAGGATTATGGGGGTGCGTGCCATAAGGAGCACGCCTCCGCAAGGTGTACCTCTGTCGCGCCTTAATACATTCCACTCAGTATTGACGAGTTCTTTATCTTCAACCGAGGTATCCAAAAAAGTCTCTGTGGCCGCTATTAAATCTTGTTCGGTTATGTGCAGATTGTTGCGCCACATCCGGAGCTTTGTTTTAATTCCACGAACATTCTGATACATACAATTAATTTGTATAGTTCTGGTGCTTGCTCTGAAAGCAGCTGTAGGTCCGGTCACAGTACTAGCACTATGCTGCCTTGTCCCTCTGTGTAAGCTGTTCGTGAAAGGGCTGTGGGGCAACTGCACGCTGGCTGTTAGACTGGACGGATGACTGTTTCCTATAGTTGATCCAAGCCTTGATTCTTGCATTTACTGGCCACACATCTGCGGAAAAGCAGCGCTCATAGCATGCAATGGGAACGCTAATTTTGTATGACTTGTAATTTCCTTTCGGAGTGAGTTCATCAATAATACAAGCATCAGTGCCACATAAAGTGCGAAGGTAGTCTGTAATTTCATCGGCTGTGGACTCCATGTTCCATAGGTGTAAGTGCTTACGAGCCTCTACGGCTTTTAGCGATGTTACACTGGGGCCAGCAGCTCCTTGGATTGACACTGGCCGACGATTTTTAGACTTCTTTGTTACTCGCGTCCATTCCTGAGAGTCTGATGCTTGCGAAGTAGAAGGGGCAATCTGCGTCACCATTTCAGCTGGCGCAGAATCGGTATTGGGTTCACTTGAGCTGGCACAAGGGGGAGCTGGTTCAGAGAGGGGCTCAGTTAAGATGCCCTGCTTTGTACTGCTTGAAGAGTCGATTGGCTTACTGTGAAAGTTTTGTTCCAGACGATGTAGTCTACTGCTCAGTTCCGTGATGGTGCGCTGCATAGAAGAGTTTTGAGTCTTCAGGTTCTCCATAGCTAATTTAACCTCTACGTGCTCAGTGACAATATCCTCAATTTGGGTCTTTACAGCATTCACAGAATCTTTTGCGCTATTGAGTTCCTGTTTCACTGTTCGAAGTTCCTCACACATTAGTACGCTTATGCTGTCATTGATTTTTAAAAGCATACTGCTTAGCTGATCTTGCAGTACGTCCTGCACAACATTACGGATGTCATCAGTTGTCAAGGTATTACAGGAATTTGGGGACGAGTGCAGCGTGTGTGTTTGTTTGTTTTTGGCGGCTCTCACGGTAACATTAGCATTGGACCGAATAGGCGTATTATCATCCCTGGGCTTTTTAGGATTTTTGCTAGAGCAGGACGGGCAATTCCAAGCTTTGGAGCCAAGGCGGTCTTCTTTGTAATTTGTTAAGCAGGCAAGGTGAAAAGCTTTTTCACAAATCGTGCAATTACGATAATTCCCTTCCTCCAATCCACCACCGCAGCATCCCCAAATCAATTTGCCAGCCGATGTAGACATTGTTAATCTTAGTATGCAATAATAAATACGTGTAAGCACGCTAATAAATACCCAACGCGTAATCTAGTGAAGTAGCAGGCGAGCGTTAACTTGCGGTCAGCCAGTTTTGTGTAAGTAACAACAAAACGCTCAGTGAGTGACACGGAGCGACACAGAACGCGATCCTTTCCAACTAGGCGACACCGAGCGTTACCGTGCACAGTAGGCAGAGCGATTTCGCTACGTTTGACACAGAACGACACAAAACGCGACTCTTTCCAATTAGTTAACACTGTGTTTTTCTTTGATGACATGATGGTCCAGTGTTTAAGGCCTCGCCTCTCGAGCACGAGGTTGTGGGTTCAAATCCGGGCAAGTAGCAATGTGAATTTTTCAATTCATATGTAAACTTCAACTTAGAAAGTACATCAATCTGCCGAGACTTTTCCCAACTACGTTGGGGTTGACTTTCAGTCTAACTGGATGCAGCTGAATACCAGTATTTTATATGGAGCGACTGCCTATCTGACCTCCCTTGGTAAGACTGGTTGTCTTACCAAGGGAGACAACCATCTTTCAGATTTCTGATGACCCGCAACGACTGTCAAATTTCCACAAATGACAGCCGGGACCAAAGGCACGGAGGAGTCTCGGTAAGTAATGATGGTCACCCATCTACGGACCATCCCTGGCAAGTGTAGCTTAACCTGATGGATCGACCCGTACGGCTGTTATTACTTAGACACGAGTTCCTCTTTAAAAAAAAAAAAAAACAAGCGGACTTTAAAAAAACACTACAAAGTGAAAAAAAATTCTTTGATTTCGGAAGTCGGTGGCAAAAAATTATAATACAGATCCAAAAACACCGACTTCCAAAATCACACTTAGTAGTGTTTTTTTTTTGGAAGTCAGTTGTTTTCTTTGTAAAAGTTTTTATTCCTTTTGACTTACGGAACCCTAAAAACCTGGAAATAGTAATAATTTTTTAATTTATTTTACTCTCTCATTAATCAATTTGTTTGTCTACACTTACATCTACATCATTTGTGTGTCGAATGATTTATCTTGTTGACTGTCATTAGATTTAAAAATTACACAGGAGCTTACCTCGAGAGAGTATAAGCAGGATAATGATATTTTATCTTCATCAATCTGACGTCAGATATATTGGGAAAAGAATATTTAATCGTTATGTTTCTTGTTGCATTGAGAAAAATTGTGGAGGTTACTGCTTCTGACATTCAAATTGATAAAGTCAACAGATGAGTGAATTGATTGTAAGACTGATATTTAAAGTTCTTTTCGATCAGCTTATAGCCTTTACCACAAGCAGTGGTCGTATTAGTGGTTCAGTAGCTTCGATATCAACAGGATCTTCAAGAACTTTTCTGCACAACAGCCTCCGAGTCTGAATCATCAAGATCGAACTTCATTCAAGTTATTGATTTGGATACACACGCACACGCTTTTAGCGTTAATGACATCGCTTATGCTCGTCATAGCAGCACCTCTCAAGTACGTTATGTCACAACCTTATACCTACCTTACCTTATGAGGAACAGGGTGTAAAGTTCACTCATCCTCGATAGAAAAGGGAGGATCCTCCAACCAGACGGGTGTCGTGTCTGGTGGGCTACTGCACGACGATTGATATCGGGACGTAGTCGCGCGGTAAACTCTGATTGCGCGATGCAGTATTCTGCGTGACGTCAGTGTGATGCGTAGTTCTCAGACGTAGATGCCGCCACAACCTTATTGACTGTTAAAATATTATCCTCCTTTGCTCCACTGCAGTCGTATTACGTGTGATTTTTATTATTCAGGTTATTTTTCATTGGGTTCTTTAGTCTCGCGTCTCTCTCTTGGGTTGTTTTAAGTATTAGCTTTTGTGGAATGCATGTCTTGGTCAGGTTCCTATACTTACATTGCAATATGTTACTGCATGTAACTTAAATCTCTGCCCACCCTGCAGGAACACCGACCCACACTCCGTAGGTGGGATACATTGATAAATCAACAACCGAACACATCTTATAAATAAATTAAACACAAATCACGTCGAAACCGAAATTAATGCGCCCAACAAACGTACGATGAGCTATAGGTACAAAGCTTAACACATGACAGTTACCATTAATAATCTTTACTTATGATTAATCGATCCCACATCGATATAACTCGAATATCAATCGATAAAAATCGTTACAACTAGTCACGATAACACATTCAAATTTTTAAAAGATCACGAATGAAATTAACAGAAATATCAATTAATCATCCCATAGGAGCGATGAAGATTTTATATCGATGTTGCGTTTTGTCGATTTAAATCGATTGTATCGGTAAACGGTATAAATAATAGCGATTAAATGGGCCGCGGTCGCTACGGGGTACTTTTTTCCATATAATTCATATCGCCATTAAGGTTGCTCTAATAATATAAAGTAAATTATGATGTCCGTTGTGATGTGAAGTACCAATAAACTTAAAGCTAGGGTTGCCGAGCTGAAATTGAATGTCACAATAAAAAGCGTAATAATATCATCACGAAGGTACCCACTTACTTCAAGTTTATGGAATTTTGCAGTCTGTTGCCTCCGAAGCAGGGTTTCTGCAAGATTGATGTTAAGCTGCTAAACTATCAGATAAGAAGCTACTTATTCAAAGTGACCATATAACCAACATGATAATGAAATAAGATAACCTTCATCAAATTTCCTTTAACCCTTTAAGACGTAGCCCAAATAAATAAAAACTAGCAACCCTAGCTTGTAATAAACAACTTTTGTGTGGAAGGCAGCTCCGGCCGATTCATAAATTTAGCGTCGCGCCATTTTGTTTTATGTACAATATTATCTATGTGCACGCACCAAAGTTGTCACGCTCTTGGCTAACACGTGTACTGTAACACGTTGCAAGACAATGAGAGAATGCTAAGTTTGTTGAATTATAGCAGTACTGGTGGAAATATTGGACCTACATGTGTAAAAATATGGGATTGTCGTAGATATGCAATCAATGACATTACACATCTAGACGTTGCCATGATTACAGTGTGAAGTGTGGAAGTGAGACACATATATACGAAATTGGTAGGAAAATTGTGACAAGGCATCGTATCTTCTGTCTCTTACGGCGTGCCGTATTTTTGCTTGGCGAACTTTCAAATGTTAGCTAAACAAAGTGCTTTCACTGTTAAAAAATTTTCTTGCGTCGATTAATTTCACTTTTCTGGACAGCTTTTGCATTGTGCGAATGTATTGACATGGGTTTTAGTACAAAATAAGGAAGATTTCTTACGTTAAACCTCATTGGTAATACCACATAACCTAGAAAAAGTACTATATTGCTACCTCATGACCGGCCACGCCGTGGCTCGATCTAGATGTATATTATCTAAGTATGCAATTTACCGATGACCGTGTCAGAATGATAGTGTTGATCTTTTGAGATCATTACAACAGACTGATGCCCGCTTTCTGAAGTTTTTAAACGGAGTTTATCCATTGGACAGTGATTATTGGTTCAATATCGTGCTTCTAAGGAAGAATTTAGTTTAAAAGTCGAATGAATTACTATCGAGGATTTATCTGAGGACCTCAAAAACCGGGTATAAGGTAAGAATTCGCTTGAATAGAAAATTTAAACTCCGTGTATGAATTCTTCAGAAATCTGGCATTTAATTTTTTTTTTTAATTCTTTATTTATTTAGAGAGGGTTTTAATCTAGACAGATTATGCCACCCTCATCGTTACAAATCGACTACATTACTACTCAACAAAAATAATAGAAAAAATTATCTTATCCCTTTAGAGTCGTAACAGAAAATGGCTATACCAAAAAAGTAACAGATGACTACCTACAGCAGAATTTACAAAGTAGTAGTGGTACTCTTAGCTTACAATACTGCTTTGTAATAATTAATTTTAATTTTAACATGGTCTCATGTCGCGGCCACATCAACGGTATACGCCGTTGATTATAGCGATGAAAGACGTATGCCGTAGGTGTAGCCACCACATATCGCGATAATTTGAACGAATCTTGACCAAATTTAACTACCGCGATGTTTATGGCGATGATGGGCATTGACGTTGACGTTAATGGGGCCCGGAAATTATTGAAAGAAGGATGGGCAGAGCATAATAATATGTCAAAAGCGTAATTAAGCAACCACATGTTTTTCTGATTTGCTATTTGAAGGTAGTAATGAGCTATTTAAGTAGAAGCCTTTGTCACGCTTGCCGTAACGTACTTACGTTATGCAACATGTTACAACGAACAAGAACAAACAATTGAAGGAAGTCATCATCGCGTCTTCATTTTATCACTTAATGCTCTTTTAAGACATGTCTTAGCAATTTAACATGTGAATGTTATCCACAAATGCCGTGTCACGTCTCTGTCTTAAATGAACAAAAGGAAAAACGTAAGTGCAACATATCCATTGCAAGTTGGACGTCGGCAAGGAAACGGACAGTCATGTCTGACGTGTCTGCACGTAATACTAACGGCTAGTACACTGTCTAACATTACATGTTTCGAACAAACACGCTACTGTCACGTGCTCCCATGCATTACCAATGGCTCACTTGTTGATATAGGAACAGCGTACAGGAAAAAGTAAGAAACAAGAAAGCTACTACCTACACACAATAAATAAATCGTCATAGGTACGTAATTACACAAAAACCAAACAATCCATTACAAGATACCGACCAAAGGAAGGACGAATGTGTCTGATTATGTTAATCATAATCAGACACATTCGTCGAAATAATGTATGTAAAGGTTTTAATGAAACGTCCCCGAGCAAGCTTGGCGGGTCATGAAATAACTATCATTAAGACCGACACGATACGAACGATAATCATCGGCTTCGGAGCAAAAAGCCATAGCATCGAGTCCGATGAAAATTGCATATGCCATAAATCAACTGGTTAATCACCGTGGTGTAGTACGTAATAATGAGATTACTTGAAAAAATTACAGTGCGCATGAGAATGATAGTCTAGTCTAGACGTTTACAATGCTGATGATACTTTTACTGCGGGTAATTGTTGGGAGTTGTATGCAAATCTAATTGTTTTGTTTCTATATGTGGAGTTTGATGTATGTTTTCTAAGAATTATGATTTTAATTGAGAATAGTTGCATTGTTGCTTGAGGATGATTACTTTGATATTTATAAAAGTAGGACTGCTTTTTGTGAATTAACAACAAATAAAAGAAAACTATTTAATGGACGCCGACAAATAAAAGACTATTAAATAAAATAACAAAAAATAACTATAATTGAAAAACAATTATGCAAATTGACACACAATAACTTTCAAGAAGAAGATTATCCAAATCGCTTCGACCAGTTTCGGAATCAAAAACAAATAAAAGATAAAAGACGAACTATTAAGAAGTAACAATCGTAAAACATGAACTTAACGCTATTGAAGTGAAACAAAACGCCAATCGTAAAGACGGTGAAGATGTAAGAGGCGATAATAAGATATCGAATGCGGCCAAAGAATTTATAGTCGAAGCTAAAAGAACGGTCCATGACGATAATTCACCGCATACAATAAAGAGTGCTATTGATCTTTCAGAAAGCGAATCGGCTCGTAACAGAACAAAACACGCTACCGCCGAATGTCGCATAAATCTTTATTATTGCGGCAACAAGCTTATAGTCAGTCGTTTCAGGTACTCAAACCGGATCCCAGCGAGTATAAACTCACGACTCGAAGCATTTTTTCGCTCAATGAAATATGCCACATCGCCCCCGGCCCAGAGGAAGGAAACCCATAAATAAATAATAATACAACCATTTATATTACCAAAGGGTTTCGCCCGACGTGTCTATTATCATCTGAATTGTTTAAATATGATAATGTATCAAAATAACAGGCAGCCCGTTCGCGACCGCGACTTCTGTTCCAACATTATCATAAAGATTCACTTAATAGACTGTTTCTAAATTATTATAGTGCTCTGACACTGCTTTATCGCTGGCAAGATTATGGTGTTGACTTTTTGCTCGAATACATTAATTTGTGTATTGGAAGGAAATTCCACGGGTTTAAATTACACAGATTTAGTTTCACGCGTTTAGATCGACGATACCGCTCGTTAGTTGTTTCTAACTACGCAGCCGATAAAAATTCTAATTGAGAACCATTACGGAAATAATCAGCGATCAACATTCATGATTCGGTCGTAACTCTTTTTGGTAGTATAAAAAGGCTGTTGAGACTGCAACGTAATAACGGAACATGTAATCATATTCGCAGATCAAAATCAAATTTAATTATCACCATCCGGCCGCTCAGACTGTTTAAAGCTCACAGGCTATGTTTCTGTACTAAAGACGTAGTATAAAAGGGTAATAAAGTAACCCTAATAAACCCCGAAACGCACTGAGCTGGCTCGCAATAACCGTACGTAGACTAAACAAATGATTTTCTCGATAATAAAAACTTCACAATAAAAGCGTTCACGAAATGTCGGTCATTAAGTGTATTTACGCAGCGAAACGGATATAGGGGCCGTAAAAATGTAGAGCGGCTTATTGAGACGTTGGCAACGGTCTCGCCGCGAGATCCGACTTAATCTATGGCCTACATGCCTCGGCGGGCTAATTCGGGACATCGGACGGCACCCCGACGTAAGAAGATTAAACTTGGCTTAAAATTTTCTGACAAATTAAAATTTCAACTCGAGGAACCGAGAACAATATTATCAAGATCGCATAAAGAACGAGCGTCCTTTGTATTCCATATTTACGAGCGTTGCGAAGGAAAAATCGTTTAGGTAAACACGAGGGCAATAAAAACAAGCGGGCGTGCAATTCGCATTCGTGAGCAACGAACGTGAACAGTATTTAAAACCACAATTTATTCAGTTACTTTATCGTTAACACATGAGTTTACACTAGCCGGTAGCGGCCAATTAAGTCGGTTGAAAGGCAAGGCAATAATAACTTTATATGGATTAACTGTGTCAGATGCATTTAGAGATATAACGCGGAGCGGCTATCGCGAGCTGGCGGCGTGCCTGAGTCCGCTTCAAATGCATAAATTATTGCTCTCGGTGAAATTTCACTCAGGGTTGCGCCGCCTTAGACAGCAATTGCAATTAATATATTTCTCGATAACAATGAAGATAAAAACGTCGTTGAGCCGTATCGAGCGGAAGGCGAACCAAGCTTAAAGCACAAAGCAACATAAACCCATATTTATAGTTCTATTGTTGTACACACAAGCGCTTTTTGTTGTTCAACTCCAAACACGAACTGATGCCATAGAAATCTGAATTGTTATTTCATTCATAATTTATCACTCTATCGACCTTTGTATTTAAATGTCTAGAAACAAATTTCATGTGGACAAGCCGAGATTAATGCGGTCGGGACCCTCGACTGATTCATATTTTTCATTATGCGATGATTTGACACAAAACATGCTCGTCATCGCACTGTTTTCTATTAGGGTGTCGGTGTAGAATTTGGAAGCCTTAGACCAGTTTTGATCACCTTGTCAACTAAATCTTACTCAATATAATTGAGAACTTTCGAAATTGACCAAGTTCGATGTATCATTTATTTAATTAATGTTT
Source organism: Cosmia trapezina (assembly GCA_905163495.3). Lineage (NCBI taxonomy): Eukaryota > Metazoa > Arthropoda > Insecta > Lepidoptera > Noctuidae > Cosmia > Cosmia trapezina. The sequence goes on from LR991025.1 coordinate 2,229,219, forward strand.
ATTTTAAAATACGAGTAATCATCGTGTTAATCGAGATTATGATCTGGCCGTCCCTCACGTTCAGCGGTCGTAACTAAACGCATGGTACCAACAAGGCAATAAATTCGAAGCCAATAGCCTTATGATTTCCTGCGGCCAACAATGCGATAGTTTGTCAGTTCTAGGCGGTTGTTAGGGCGCGTGGGCGTGGAGGGCCCGTCATCAATCACGCGCCGTGACTCTTTCAACCTGCCGGCGAGGGGCACAGGGGAAGGGGGAACAGGGCTGCTACACACATAAATTATGCCCCGTTTTTGTCCGACTGTCGACTGGAGACAAAATTTGTTAGCGACACTGTTAATTAATTACAAGTTTCCATCCTATTAAAGAATCAACAGACATTATTTAAATTTCATTATAATTTATTTGATGCATTTATCATTTGGTTATAGAAATTTTGTTAATATTCAGTTGTAAAGTTCTGTTTTTATAGATAATGTTAATGATGTTGAATAATTTACCATTTTGCGAAATTACTTTAGTAAATTAAAATGTTTTAATTTATAGTTATGTTTACTGTTCCATTATTAATTATTAGGTATATAAACTTGCTATAATGAGTTGTTAATTTTAGTAACTAAGACGAATCATTGACACGATTGAATTAATTATTATAACTTTCTGAAGATTACACTTATCGTCTTTTTCTGCGTCATCATCGTGCTGGATCTACTACTTTCTAGACAATTCTTTTAAAATAAATATATAGGTAGTCTTCGGTTAACCCTAGTAGTAAACAGACATACTTGATCATAGTCAGTGTCGGCACTGTCTGACGTTTTTATACAGCCTCTGTACGATGGATCGACACTGTCAGGTGCTTTCGAAAAATTGTCTGCGCATTTAGAGCCCTTCGCTAATATTTGTGGAAGGAACTAGATTACTTAATTCTGATGCTAGGAGACAGGTATGAGCAAGACTGTTATTCTTGTGTGTTTTACTTTCCATTTCTTTGGATTTTATTTTAGTTACCTCGTTTAGGCCCGTGTTGTTGGCTTTTTTTAGTCTGAATTGTTGAAAGCTTCTACTTAATGCTGATATCTACTTACAAGTTTTATTTATTCGTTAACTATGTATAGTTTTATCAATAAAATTCAATATGATTGTATAAGTTGTAACAACAGGCTTACTATTATAATTTTTTATTTGTATCGATAGCGAGCCCTATCATTGTATCATACAATCTCTCATCAGCTTTCAAAGCGATTAACTATTTCATTATCTACCACTAAGTTATTACCAAGCTAAGCGTAACAAAAGGAACGTCTTCCCCATCAATACAAACGCGCAACTCACACAATACCATTAAAAGGAAAGCTTTAAAAAAATTCAATAGAAAACACGTTTAAGCTTCTTTTTATCCAAACACAATGAAAGATTAACAGGCACGTCAAGGTGAGAGTAATGAAGTAAGTAATGCGTTTGACAGCGAAGCAGCATCCACAGTACATTCTATTGAATATTTTAAAAGAGCGCACCCGTTTTGGGAATTAAGGGCTAAAATTGACGATACGGAAGAGGCTGCTTCACATAATAGATTTTTAGTAATGCAAATAATGGATTTGATTTGGGTGTCTGCCTTGATGGCATTGTAAATAAATTATAGTTTTGTGAAGATTGAGATATGCAAAAATTTTGTAATGCGATTGTTATGAGCTATAATAAAACGCAGACAGAGCCAATGGCACTGGTAGATAGACGACATTTTTAAAAATAAATCGCTTGCAATAAAAAACCAAAAAAGTATCTACTTACAAAAACAAAGTTGGACGGTAAATTTTGGTTAAGCAAGGATACTAAAAAATTTCACCGCAATACATAAAACGGAAAGACTAAACACATGAACGAGCGAACATCCTTTTAAAAAGGGGTGAACCGCACAATGCTCGTTGTTTCACTGTGGAAATTAAACATTTGATTTACTAGACACATCCGCAGACGACGTGACATCCCGTGGGAACGACCCTAAATTTATTCACATACATTTGCCTTTAAAAATGTTCAACAAGCATTTCGCATTACGAAACTGTCTGAGTTATTGGCCACTGAATCTCGCAAGTCTTGTCAAAACATTTTATGCCACCTTTAACACTATATTTAAAATCTTAATTGGTATTTACGCGAGAATGTTTACCGCTAGCGTGGGTCGAGGAGCAAGCCATAAAACCTCAGAATGTTTTCGAAAACAAATTAAAACGATCCTTAATGATTCAGACGTTAATGATTCAGTCAAAATTCCAAATATGTCTTCTTAAAGAAACGATACTATCGAGATCTCTGTCCGGCTATAAAATATTTTTATTTATTTCAATGGCGCTTTGTAAGATGTCAGATATAATGAATATATTACCAGTAGCACGGACGGGATATACTTTTTAAAAGGTAATTATTTAAAGAAACGATCTTCGTATAGCGATAAACAAGGCAGATAACAATACATCTCCGACAGCGTTCACGCATTCCGTATCCCCATCCATTACTGTTTCATCTTCAATAACACGTTTCTCTCAGGCAGGGACTACTCGTTGTTTGTTTTTCGAAAAATCGACCTTATCCACATGCGCCTAAAGTTCAACAGTCGATACAATTTCATCGGCTTTGTATGTGCGCTAACTCTTTCATCTATCATAATCGTTCATGCTGAAAACAATCAAGATTGATTTTTTTCCCAGTCCAAATCAGACTCTATTCCTGTTGTTTTAGATGAAATTTTCGCTTGATGGTGTAGAACTATATCTGTTGGTAGCTAACCACTGTCGGAGGCGGCGGCGGCGTAACGAAGGGACCCACGGATCGTGGAAAATGACAAATGACATCTGCCTACCGCCTGTCAAATAACGGACAGATAATAAATGACCCTGATTGTTTATCATCAAATATCGCATATATCATTATCGTGTACGCACTAGGAGTGGGGGGAGGGGGAAGTATGATTAATATTGTTTGGTTTATTTTGAGACGAGCCCGTAATGCGAACACTTCGGGGGTGAGTTTTAGCGTTGTCATTGCGGGTTGATTACTTTAATGGCTATGGTGGTTATTAGATTTTTGTTGTACGTTTAATAGGAATTGATCATGATTAATCTACTGAAAGCTTCATTAGTTCTGGTTTTAATTTGTATAATGACAATGACAAAGAATCAAAATTTAAAAATTGTTGAAACTATAACGGGTATGTAGTCCAATATATTTCTCGCCTGTTTCCTTCTCATATTTCCCATGTTTGCAAAGAAATAAATGATTTGATTTGGTTTTTGTGAGCTTTGTTTTATAATTACCTGAAAAAAAAACCACGAAGCCAAGCTTACTCATACCAGATAGTTCATTAAAACCTAACAAATTTCCATATACGTACACCATATCAATCAAGCGGAACTGTCTCATACAATTGTTTACTAACATGCTACCCAACATTTCCGTGACAGTACACATTGAGTACAACCAGCTCCTGGTTCCAAACCCAACCTAAATCCGCTCTTATTTTAACTGTCTTAAGGTTTGTTACAACTTTATGGTCGAGTTGTTGCTCTGGACAGGCGGTTGTCAAGTGACACCGAGCAAGCGTGAGTTGATTAATTCAGGCCTGACCTGCCTTCGATGTTTCTCGTGCCTTGGGAGTCGACTGGTAATGAATGGACGCATGTTCTGATAGACTTTAGTTCGAAGTCGGATAGACGTTTACATGTGTGGTTTGCAAACACGCCAAGACTGTGGAAGCAATTATAGTCGCAGGTATGAGTAGGATATTTTGGGAGATTTATACGTACCTTTTGATATGATTAGGAAAAAATCTATGTTAATAATGGGTAAATTAATCAAAAATTTTGATTTGAATATTTGAAATTTGATAGTTGATTGATTTATGAATACTTGCATGTAATTAAATGACCTGACATAGAGTTCAATAAATTATAGCTAAAAACACACACACACATATACAGTAGTACATAAAAAAAAAACTTACTAACGTAATGCATTTCATTAGAAATCTGTGATTATTTAATCTGACTTCAGTTTCTTATAAATCATCTAAACTATTTGAAAGCCAAACACAAATGAAAAGTTATATCATAGAACTAAAGAAACTAATCTCAGTGATAATTGCTAAAGCATTTACATCTCTTTCAAAAATCAAGAACAGAGTTCTCCCTGGCACCGGTAAATCATTTTTCATGAAAACCACCCCATAAGGCGATACGTCAAAATCAGTGTTCGCGTAAATTTCGCTAGACGCCGCACACCATTCAAGGTAGCTTTAAGTTATCGACTCATGGCTAGGAGAGAAGCGATTTTCGGATGGGAAATATTCCCAGATATTTTGTAATTTAACTTTGTATTGGATGAACTATTGGTTCGGATTGAGCATCACTTGCTGGTCCTTCTTTACCTTCACATAGAAATACACAAAACACAAAATTGTTTTAGAAAGTGGGACAGAAAAAGTGTAAAAAAAATTATAACTGTAACTTTTTGGGAGGTAATGGAAAAAGTCTTAACCAAAAAAATATCAGGGGTTTAAGCATTAGCACATAATTATACACCAAATACACGCGGAAAAAATACGAGGTTATTAAATCATATAAAGTTCAAACAAAGTCACAACACATTAAACTAGAAATACACTTAACCGTGAAAGAACAAGGCCACTTTAGAGTTCTTTAACCCTTACAAGGAAAAAAGAATAACTCCATCGCCTTTTATTATTCGTAGACGTCACCACACTTTGTTAACACCCCTAAAACAAATGGTCATTACTGGCACTTTAATCCACCTGCATAAATAATGAACTAAGGTCAAAAGTCATAAGTCTAGTGCATGAGTAATAACACAGACACAACTACAATTTACCTTAATAGCCATATTAAAGGTTATAACCTCAATTGCCTACATTGTATGTAAGTAAAATTGTAATGACATACATAAGGAAGTTGTGAATTATTTATTTTAGTATCTCATTGTTGAAAATTGGCACTTTTCACGATTTCTTCATCAGACTCTCATAAAATACAAAAATCACTGTTTGTTCTTAGAAATGCAATATCCTTGCCCTACACATTTGCGAAAAAACATTGTGAAAACTCGTCATGATTTGAATGTTGAATACGTCTTAAAAATTGAGATATTGCGCGTTATATTGACAAAGTTATGCTAATAATGCTTGATCATGAAGTCATGATAGGCAAATACGCAATTAAACTGTTTGCCAAGTCCCACATCTTATTCAAATACTTGCTCTTCAAAATTTTATATTGCGCCAAGATGATTGATATATCCACGAATATTAATATGAAAGTCATGTCCCACATCAAGAGTCTATAAATTGTACCAGCGCATTAATTTTCAGAACGAACAGTAAGCTTGATAAATGAGTGTCGGAATTTCAAAGGGGCACAATGGAGATCTGACCCGAGACGGATCGTTAATCAAAAAATGTCTATGACGTCAAGGTGAAAGAGCGAGGAAATTTGGAGGTGGTAAGGCTGATGTTTTATTTAAAAGGTTATTAAGAAAATGTGCCTATAACGTAGCTAAACTTAAGGTCAAAGAAAATCAAAAGGAAAATCCAACTGTTGAAGTCAAATAAAATAGGGCCATGGTCAGAACGGCTGAAGAAGAGAAAACAGCATAATAACTAACTTATGTCCGTCTGGCCGTCGAGAAAATGGGTTCTTGATACCTGTCAGTTTCATACTAACAAAGATCAAATTCGCAAATCACATATTCGTTACCAACAAATGTGATTTGCGAATTTGATTCTTATAACAACTAGAAGTTGTCCCACTGGCAGGTGTCAAGAACGCATTCTCTCGACGGCTGGACTGTAAATGTATTGCCTAATAAAAGCATAATGTTGCCTCAGTTAGCCTTTTAATAAAGAGTGTTGTAATATTTTTCATTCACCATTACACCCGACAACTTATTCTCGAACTCAGAATAGAGACGTCTTACGTATCCAATGTCTTCCATCAATTTCTACTTCTATTCAATACTTTCAAAACCAATATGTTCTATAATGATTATTACCTTTTCTACCCTTACTAACCCTCATCCATCTTCTCCACACACATTCCCACCTCTTTTAACTATAATAGGATCAGTTTCCACCTCTGTTCTACCCTCCATGTCGAAGCGATCACTGTCAAGACTAATGCGATTAGCGACTGCAAGCAAAGGTTGGTTCTATGCGATAATGACTCGGGAGTTTCTTTGAATGATGTGTCAAAATAAGATGTCGTTTTTGATGTATGATGTGTGAGGTTTATGGTATTATTGATCATACTTAAATCTGAATGATACTTGAAAATAAATGACATGTTGAATAGCAAATCTCTCTAAAAATAATATTACAAAGAATGAAGATTGTTTTAATGCTTTTAAATTTTCTGTCAAATATTGACAGACTAATCAATCCGTGGTAGGAATTAGGTTAAGATAATTCATTTACATCTATGCAAAATGCATCTTTATAGTAATAATCCTAAATGTACCTTTTGTTAAGATAATTTTGTAAAGGTTCCATTCAATCGAAGAAATATGTAAGGCTCACATACATATTAAACTGATACTATATTACAGAGAGCTACTAGTCTTGTAGGTATGCATCCCACAAATGGTCTCATTAATACTCAATACCAGCGTATTAAATCGCTTACCCACAAAACTCATTTCGAACAGATACTCAAATGAAAATTCGGCCCATCGAACACAGAGCATCAATCCTCAAAGGCATCCGATATAATTGTGTCTGCTTTACGAGGGGCGGCGTCGGCGACGGCGACGGTGCGGGGAGGCACTAGTGCGGGGAGAGGTGGGAATGGCCCACGCATTGCGGGGTGGAATAGGCATATTAGCGGGGCTCACCGGATGACTAGGACGAAGTTTCAAGAGTGGGTGTTGTGTGGTAAGCCAAGGTCTGGGTGTGTATATGACGAAATGTATCACAGTCGAAAAATATTCAAGTCCAGACTTAAATGGTGCCAAAACCATCAGGACCAAATCAAAATGGATGCCCTTGCTGAAAAGCATAAGAGGGGGCACTTTCGTAGTTTTTGGAAGGGCACCAACAAAGTAAACGTTCGACCTGGCCTTCCGGTGAGTGTTGAGGGTGTGAGTGACCCGAAGGAGGTTGCTGATATTTTCAAAGACCATTTTCGTGTATTGTCCCCCCGGGGACTGTCGAGGACGATGCTCGATGTTGAGTTGCCAGACGAGGACATGGGGACTCGCTTTGTTGCCAAAGATGTGGCCCAGGCTATAAAAGCTATATCTAAGGGCAAGTCTCCTGGCCACGATGGCGTCAGCGTCGAGCACCTAGTTCACGCTGGACCACATATTAATAGAACCTTAGCAATGTTTTACACGCTGTGCGTGAGCCATTCACACCTACCATCTGATTTCATGAAAACCGTAGTTGTCCCTGTAGTGAAAAATAAAACGGGAGATGTTGCTGACAAAAGTAACTACAGGCCGATTTCTCTTGCAACGATCATTGCAAAAGTCTTTGACGGTTTGCTTAATACACAGTTAGACAAGTACCTAGATCTGCATGATAATCAGTTTGGGTTTCGACCTCGACTGTCAACTGAAAGTGCAATACTGTGTCTTAAGCATACCGTCAGATATTACACAGATCGAAAGACCCCAGTGCACGCCTGCTTCCTCGACCTGTCCAAGGCTTTTGACCTGGTGTCATACGACATTCTGTGGGCCAAACTTGAGGGTATAAACCTACCACGTGAACTTGTCAATGTCTTTAGATACTGGTACAGTCATCAGGTCAACAGCGTTAAGTGGGCGGGTGCAATGTCGGAGCCGTATCAGCTGGAGTGCGGGGTGAGGCAGGGGGGATTGACCTCCCCCTCCCTTTTTAACCTTTATATGAATGCCTTGATTGTAGCGCTTAGTAGCCAGCATGTCGGCTGCCATGTCGGTGGAGTCTGTGTTAACAACCTCAGTTACGCTGACGACATGGTGCTGCTGAGCGCGTCAGTCTGTGGCCTCAGAAAGCTGGTGCGGACCTGTGAAGAGTATGCCCTTGGTCATGGGCTAAAATACAATGTGACTAAAAGTCAATGCATGGTCTTTGGGATTGGTACGAAACGTTTGCAAAATTATCCACCCGTTTTTCTAAACGGTGTTCCACTTGAAAGGGTGGATCAATTTAAGTACTTGGGGCATTTAGTTACGACCAATCTCAAGGACAATGCTGACATGGAGCGGGAACGGAGGGCCTTGTCGGTGCGGGCGAATATGCTAGCACGCAGGTTTGCACGCTGTTCGAGAGAGGTGAAGATAACGCTTTTCAAGGCGTATTGCACGTCTCTCTACACTTGCGGCCTGTGGGCGAGGTACACATGTGCATCATACGGAGCCCTCCGCGTCCAGTTCAACAACGCGTTCAGGGCTGTATTGGGGCTGCCTCGCTACTGCAGCGCCTCAGGTATGTTCGCTGAGGCACGTACCGATTGCTTTCACGCGACCATGCGCAAGCGGGGCGCGTCCTTGGTGCGTAGGGTGTGGGGCAGCACCAATGCAGTCCTGGCGATGATCTCGGACCGGATGGACTGCCCGTACATACGGCACTGCTGCGATAGGCATGTTGCCGTCAGCAGGTCCGGATAGTTGTTAAGTGTTTTAGTGTTACGTTTTATTTGTTTTGTTTTGTATGAGTGTGTATTATCTTTTTTGTTGTTGTCACATATGAGTTAATGTTGCTTGAATTAAATGTATTTTATTTTTTATTTTTTATTTTTATAGTCGAAAGCAACTCCAATATCGATCATTCGAATCGTGAAACTTCAATTGATAGTATTGACTTTTTACGATCGAAATAGAGTTCTCTTTTATTTATCGATACCGAAGTTTCCTAGAAAATCGCTGTTACACAGCAAACAGGATGCGGGGCGAATAAAGTCGGACCGGATACGAAAATCTCTCCATCGACAAATTTATGCAGTTGTAAAGGCAGATTTATACTTGAAGAGGCGACGTGTGAAGCCATAGAGACTCACGGATATGTTGGAGAGCGAACTGACTTCAAACGCATCGTGAATTTCATGACAAATTGTTGTCTGCGTGAAGTTTATGTTTTGTGTGTTTTATTAAACGAAATGTTTGTCTAACTGGACTTAAATTTATGGTCTAACTTTTTGGAAGATTATTGTTTTGACTGTTATGATCCTAGTTCACTTTTTGTTGCACTAGAATTATGATGACAGTTGTTGTCTTTTCATGTCCATGTTGTATTTTGTTATAATTTATGACTTACGTCGTTGTTTCATTCTACAGCGATATTAAAACGTTTACATGCTTGTTTAGGATGATCCTAAAATTGGAAAACGTCGAGACACCACTTCAAATTAAATATTTTGAGATACATGTTCATAACTATGTTTCATACATTAACAAATTATGTCTTATCAATCTATAAAATATATTAGCTTTTTTTCTGCTAGTAAGTTATCGAAACAGCACCATACTTTATATAAAAATTGGTCTCGCATCCCAAACTTTACAGCCCGTGTGTCCCAAAACGATTTCCATGTCTAATAACGCGTAGAGCTCTCTTTATGTTTCGTTGAAAAATTTATTGCAAGAAAAAAGTGACATCAAAGAATCACTGTTATGTTCACTATAAATGTAAAGCCGCGTAATAGTTTATTCTCGCTTATTTACAAATCATCGGAACTGTTCATCTGTACAATAAATTCACGGAATTAAAACTATCTGATGAAATTATCAAGGAAATGGTTGACGTAGAAGTGATTCCAATGGTAATTTACTATGTTTCTATCTGGGCGGTAATTGTGGGTAGAAGATGTTTGATGCTTGAAGATTAAGACTGATATTATGTTGTAGATATTTATGATGCTTGAATATTTTTTGGATTATTGTGCATAGAATTCAAGCAGAAGATCAATTTGATTTTTGAAAAATTGCTCATGAGTCAGCCGGAAACTTTACTTCAAAGCTACGACGGTGCTAATGGTGCTATGACGATTTTCTTGAGTTATTTTTGTGTCACTTATTGCAATTGCTTCCGTTGCTTCTTGTAAATTATTTAATTTTATGCACTTTACATTCTTGTGTTTTTTATGACAAAGCTGCGAGTCAATCGGCAAATCCGACTTAGCTGGGCAGCGTTCGGTAATCTACGCAATATCTTCTAATCCCACATACCGCAGTATCTCAAGACGAAAGTCTTTGATCAGTGCTTTTTGCCAGTGATGACCAAAGGCACTTAAACGTGGCGCTCACAATAGACCTTATTAGAATGCTAAAAGGGTGACTTTTTGTTGAAAAAGGGTGTTTTTTGATGACAAAGGGTTGAAAATGGAGAGTAGCCATGCTTGGAATTTCCCTCCATGATCGAATCAGAAATGAAGAGATCCGCAGGAGACCCATGGTAACCGACATATCCCGAAAAATTGCCAAACTTAACTAGCTCACAGAACAGATGGATGGAAAGGTTCTGAAGTGGTAACCGCGTACTGGAAGGACTCCCACAAGGTGGACCGATGACCTTGTGAAGGCCGCAGGAATGCGGAAAGCACAGAACCGGTCGAAGTGGCGGTGCTTGGGGGCCTATGTCCAACAACGGACGACTTTCGGCTGAAATGTTGATGACAACGATGAAGCTGCGAGTATTTATAATTTGTTTTCATCTTGAACGGCTCAGCAATCTCATTGATTTTCGTCCTGTTAACTTTTTGTTTAGTTCTTAAACTTATCTTACCTTATAACATTTAACTATTTCCATAATTCACGTTTCTTGCTTTCTTCAAACCCCATATTGTATTAAATTACATTACCCGTACCACTTCCAGGTCCATATTCCATCACAGCATTTAACTCTTCAAAAAACAGTGCAATAAAAAAATAAAAAACGTAAACTCAGACTGCAAATTGATGAAAAATAAAAAACAAATAAAAATAAAGCACGAAAACTGTATGACAGACGATTCACTTGTTTGTTTCATTCGACATCCCTTTGAAGAGTTCAAGCTGAATTATGAAACGAATAATTCAGTACGTTTTTCAGTGATTCATGGTATTTCGCATAAAATCCGCGTTCGAATAAAATAAATATCAAAGTGACTTTGTTGTTTTTTTACTCGAGTCATGACTGTGGAGTTGATTAAATTAATATATGTATGAGTTTTTGTGAAGTGGTGGCTAGTTATAATATTTGTGAAGCAAATGAGTTGGGTTTTACAATTATGTGTTAATTCTGAGTAAAGGCTCTTACAGACAGAGGCGATATCGCGGTCGCGACGCGATATTTCGATATTATATCCGTAGAAAAATATCGCGTCGCGACGCGATATCGCCTCTGTCTGTAAGAGCCTTTAAGTGTGACAACACTGTCGATGAAACGAAGTATTTGAAATTGAATGTTTGTTCTATTTGCTTAAACATGTTAGGGTATCAGCAGGCGATTTCAGATCAAGTCCAGTTTCATCACGACATTTTGCTGATACGAGTAAATAGTGTGTTGTCTAGCTAGATTTATTTATATGATTGACAAATGCATAGAAAAAACACATTAATACTAACCCGGTTTTGTCTTGTTTTTCTGTCTATTCTATTTTCAATTTGCATCTATTATTTATTTATCATTTCTGCATAATCAAGCAATACAATGTTCTAGATTAACCATTTAAATTGTCAAAACCATTTCAGTCTTGCTAAATCACTGGTAACAGCAAAATCCATTCTCTCAGCAATTTAATATACATAATGACTTCATCTTCTGATTTCTATCAGTTTAAATATACTTTCGTCCATATATTACAGCTTTCTCTAAATTTAGGGTGAGTTAAGCATTACTCGACCTCTGAATTAATGTTATGAGTACCTATTCATTTTTAATTAATCCTCTTAATTTGTTTTTGACGTTCATAACGTAAATTATAGCTGAGTTGAGCTGGTTCAACATTTCCTGTTACATCTTTTGCTACTGGTATTCATATTACCTATAATCAATTTATTTAACTTTCTTCACTCCTTCGCTTTGCATATTATATCAAGCATGTAGTATGTGGTAGATTATGGTACCCTTCTAATACTTTCTATTCAATTTGCATTCTTGACCTGAAGTCCGTAGCTGTTAATTTTATTTTCCTTTTGAACCTGTGCCAATCATTCTTTAAAATCAATCTATAAATCAATCAGAATAATTATGTACCTATAATAACCCCAACCAACAGAAAATAAACAAAAGCCAATCACAGATGATCTCACTCTTTAAATAAAAATCAGCGACCACAGAAACAAAGCAATTATTAAATTGTATGATAAACACGCGGATGCAATTTACACTCCATTAAAAACGAAGAAAAATAAATATTTTGATTTCAAACAAAACCTCATCAAATATTTAGAATAGACTTGAATTCGGCAAGTCATTAAATTTTTCTATTCCGTTGGAGTCGCTTTGCATTTGTTTTGACAAAACAATGGAAGCATTTGAATAAATGTTTGCAGGCAGTCTTATTGACTGCGTTCGAAAGGGGTCTATCGATAACTCTGTATTCCTTGTTTATTCTTATTTGCTTTTGAAGGATTAAATCTATCCAGGGGGGATGTATTGGCACAACTCAAATTGTATTTCATCACCTTTGTTATGAAGCTTAGAGCATGATACTTGATTTAATCGCGGGATTTCTAATTTATAACATCTGCTAAGGGATCGAATTATGGGGTAACCAGGCAGCTCTACGGACTAGTAATAATAATCATTAAAATGAGATCGCCATTAAGTAAGTTTGGTCTACAAATATTATTTTGCTTCGATAATGTAGTTCAATTACACTCCTGAGTTCATCCATGATCTAAGTAATACTCTTCAAATCTTCATATTACATGATCTTCACTTAATTAAGAAACCAAGTACTAATTTTTTCTATTCAAAACATGTTGTTTTATATTTTCTAGTTTTAATAAAAGACCGGCCAAGTGCGTGTTGATCACGCACAAAGAAGGGTTCCGTAGTTAGGATGAATTTATCCCAAAAACAAAATTAACATTGTAGTTAAAAAACATATTCTTCCTTAGGTATATTGATATACCTCACGGTCAATGCTCCAACTGCAAATGTAACTTTGTAATCGTATTTTTTTTAATGTGATAAGTATAATGGTTTTTGGACTTTTCTTTTACTTGTGCTGTGAGACCTTACTTCTTGCCATACATGATTCTATGGCAACGGTATAGGTTTTGATTTACTTGAGAGTATCAAAATATGTCGCATAAATGATCGTATTTTTTTATTGCGTTGACTTAGAAGCTTGATTTTAGAGCTCCAAGAAACCATAGACCTACGTATTTGATATTAATTTCAATTTGATACCTCGACGCGTTCCTGAAAAAAGGGTATTGACATATTGATAGACAGACAGACAGACAGACGGACAACGAAGTGATCCTATAATGGTTCCCTTTTTTCCTTTTGAGATACGTAACCCTAAAAAGGGATATTTATCCTCTTTCTGGATGTTTCTGTGGCGGCATCTACATCGTCACATATGAACTACCCATCAATGACATGACGTCACGCAAACCTGCATCGCGCAATTAGAGTTTACCACGCGATTAGCATATATACAACGACCCGACATCAACCGTCGGGCAGTAGCCCACCAGACACAACACCCGTCTGGTCAGAGGATCCTCCCTTTTCTACGGAGGATGAGTGAACTTTACACTCTGTTCCTCATGCCTCTAAATTGGTGACCCCGAGCATGAACGTCAGCGCAGCCTTCGTGTAACTCCTTCAGCGTGACGTCATCACCATCACTTCCTCCAGCTTTCGAGCGGCGAGTCACACAGCCAGCCAGCATCCACGGCTTCAACAGGTATCCTGACCACCAGCATGCAGCGGACGCGCATTCCTGGTCATCACCTTCAGCCTCAACCCAGCGCTGTACACTCCGACTCACTGGAGCATAACGCAGCGCCACCCCGACTCACTGGGGTATCACCGCAGACAGTTCCGACTCACCGTGAACTATGCGGCACCCGGTTCCGACTCACTGGAACCACAACTGGCACTGGCAAGCATCGCAAGATACACGACTCAGCCCACTATCGACCTCCGGTCTCCGGAGGGGAGTGATGTGGCGGCATCTACATCGTCACATATGAACTACCCATCAATGACATGACGTCACGCAAACCTGCATCGCGCAATTAGAGTTTACCACGCGATTAGCATATATACAACGTCCCGACATCAACCGTTGGGCAGTGGCCCACCAGACACAACACCCGTCTGGTCGGAGGATCCTCCCTTTTCAATAGAGGATGAGTGAACTTTACACCCTGTTCCTCATGCCTCTAAATTTCCAACATATCTAGTTGATGCTCCGGGCTACATCTACTCCTTCCATGAATTCAAGCTTACCGGCTATTATTGCTTGAACTTTAATATTTATATTACTGCCGACTCTGTAATTTGGTCTGAACTTAACTACAGTCTATAATCAAAGGTTACTCGAACATGTTCATTTATTATTTAGCAACTTCTTGTACGTCATTGGCGGGTTTATGATTAGTTATTGTTGTTCACAATTTTACTTGCGTGAACGGTTTCTGTTCGTATTTTATGGAGTTTTTCTGGAAAAACTTTTTTACAAAAACAAAAACCGACTTCTAAAAAAAACACTACAAAGTGAAAAATAATTTTAATTTCGGAAGTCGGTGTCTTTGGATCTGTATTTTAGTTTTTTGCCACCGACTTCCGAAATTAAAGTTATTTTTCACTTTGTAGTGTTTTTTTTAGAAGTCGGTTTTTGTTTTTGTAAAAAAGTTTTTATTTTACACTTTTTAGTGGTTCAGTTTGTAATTTATCTAAGTTACAATAACCCAATGTCAACTGCTCATCACGTTTTACAAAATGTTGCTTTTCCCGATGCAGGGACGTTAATTGTTGAGGAGTTCTCCTAGTAAGAACCAGGAGAAATGGAGCTCATATTAAAGTAATCGAATCGCAACCTGTTATATACTTAGATATAATTGAGTATTTCCGATGGCCCTCTGTGGTCTTCATCATCAGTTCCAGTTCACCGAATGGTACTTTCCGAGAGCAAATGCACAAGTTACTATAAAAAATACCGAAATCGATATAAGTGTGCCCATAAAATTTGAGGGTTTCCCTCGATTTCCATGGGATCCCATCATCAGATCCTGACTTGATGATCATGGGACCACTTGGGACGTATACCCTTTCGAACAAAAAAAGAAAAATCCAAATCGGTCTAGCCATTTTCGAGTAATCGGGGAACATATATATAAAAAAAAAAAAAAAAATGTTCCGACGAATTGTGAACCTCTTCCTTTTGGAAGTCGGTTAAAAAGAAAAGAAATATGATTAATATATTAAAATCTATGATTTTTACGAATAATTGCTGCTGTCTGTAGGTTACTTATTCTTTAGCGGTTCATAGTGATGATTTAACTGAATAGTGGTTTTGATATAAATCAATGTCGTCATAGAGAAAAACCGGTCAAGAGCGAGTCGGACTCGCGCACCGAGGTTTCCGTTCCGATTTCTGAAAAAGTGTTCTATTTAGAGACATACTTTTATTTTTCCTGTTATCTTTACATAAACTTCTATCACATAGAATAATTTCAGATTTTTATCTTTGCAAATTTCGGAGATAAGGGGCGGGAACGGTATTTTTTTACATTTTTCATCAAAAGTCGAAAACTTTGCGGCCTAAAAAAAAAATGTTTGAGAATGTGCAAACAGCGCTCTTTCATATGATACCTCACAAGCCCTAGTAGCCCCACTTTGAATTTTTAAGACGCCCTTTCAATCCTTGTTACCAAAAAAAAAACATAAATATTTTTACTTCTTTCTTATTTGCAAAATAGTTGGGTAAACGTCATCTTAAACTGTTCCAAATTTCAAGTTAGTATAGCATTAGTAGTTCTTGAGATATCCAGCTGTGACAGACAGACAGACAGACTGAGTCTTACGATAAGGGTTCCTTTTTTACCATTTCGGTACGGAACCCTAAAAACAACAAAAATAAAATTGTGGATCCGTTTTCGTTCATCAGTTTAGTCTCAACTTTATTTCCAACAAAAAGTAAATTTTTTTTCTAGACATCTACCAGAACATTCCACAACGTTACCCTACATCACTCAAACCCTTGCTTACCCCACATCACAGACAGCGAGATACACAAAATTGAACACCAGCCACTCTTGCGCATAATGTGCCCTAACCACACATAATGCTAGGGTTCGCTGCTCATGCCGTACTAATCACGATTATAATGAAGCTTGATAGTACCTCTGAAGGTATTAACAGAACACATATAATTTTTGAGATGATGCCTTGCGGTTAGGGTTTGAACCTGGGGACCAATGTCATCTGTTGTGTTTTGTTTTTGTGTGATGGAAAAACATGATTATTTGAAAATAATAAAAACGTTGTTTTAGGAATTTGATGTCATTTTTATTTCTGAAAACTTATGATATGCTAACTTAGTTTCGCTGTTCTGCCTGTGTGCTAAGTATGCTTTTTTTTTTACAAATTAGGGAAACATAGTTCTGTTTTCTATGGAACGTATATAGGAATACAAAAAAAGTAATTTATTTGTTTTTATTTATTTATTTTTCATCACAATTGTTTTTGTGGACAGTAAGGGGAAATATAGGGTTAACATTTGCTAGAGACTGGTGCCCGAAAGGGGCATAAAATACCTGTGGTACGGGCCATTTTGCCTCCCAATAATCAATTAGGTAATTAATAATAAATAAGTAGGAAATAAAACGTACCTATCATTAAGCACTGTTTACAAGTGTAGTATTTTTAGTTGTGATCATTAATTTGTTTGCTTTTGAATACAAGTCAATTAATTTAACTTTTTGTGGTCATCAATCAGACGTTTCACTTTTAGTTCCTTATTTCAGATACACAGTATTTTTTCTCACAGTTTATTTAGCATTTATCTATGAATAATTTTATTACTAGTTCTGGCAAAATCTTCTGTGAAAAATGCACAATTGGCACACCTTCACACAATTAAAAATCCTAACTATAAATCACACTAATATTATAAAGGCCAAAGTTTGTGTGTCTGTGTTTGTATGTTTGTTACTTCTTCATATGAGTTAAGTACTAAAATTGTTCATTTTATTTGACAAAAATATAATTTAATGTATTGTGCTGCGTAAATTATTTTGCATAGGTACTATTGTATAGAATCTAGTTCTTCTAACTGAACAGACAGCTGTGCTGCTGGGGAGTTTGTTCCGCTACTTCTTCTTCCCAGCTAAAGCACTAGGAAGTGGTGAAGGGCGGGCGTTTTGTGGGGACTGTCTTACTGTAATTTCGACGTTCAAAAAGTGCTGATTCTCAGCCTAATTTGAATAAATTACTTTTGATTTTGATTTTGATTTCACGCTCAAACGGCTGGACCGATTTGATAATATATGTAGATGGCTTATATTCTGGATTAATACACAGGCTACTTTTTATCTCGGTCCACGCGGGTGAAACCACGAGGCGCAGCTAGTCATAGTATAAAACAAAGTCGCTTCCCGCTGTCTGTCTGTTCCTATGTATGCTTAGATCTTTAAAAGTACGCAACGGATTTTGATGCGGTTTTTTTAAATAGATAGAGTGATTCAAGATGAAGGTTTATATGTATAATAAATGCGGGCGAAGCCGCGGGCAAAAGCTAGTAATGTTATAAATGCAAAAGCGAGTTTGATTGTTCGTTTGTTTGTCACTCTTTCACGCTAAAACGGGTGAACGGATTTGGCATATATGAAGACCATGACTCGGAAAAGGATATGGGCTACTTTTCATCCTGGTTCACAGACGAACTTGAGGGCACAAGCTAATATCACAGAAATTACTTAATACCTAGGTACAATGTAACTTCTTCTATCAAGATCTTCAAGGGTTGACTAGCCAGGATAAACCTCCTTCAAACCTTCCTGACTGTCTAAATTGTTCATCACGACATGCAGCATGAGCCTTCTGCATACCCGAGTCCTGCGAGCCAATTGAGTAACACACTATTAATCTATTATCTTATTAACGATATGTTTAGACAGCCCTACAGCGTAGGTCTGTAATATAAATCTCTATTAAAACTAATCACGACTATCTATCAAACAGCCAAAGGAATACTAAATTCTCGTATCCCAAAGTCAATTTAACAGTTAATTATCTCTACCTATCCACGTAATACGACGCACATGATCAGGTAATTACTCAACGCGCCTCCACCAATTACATCACATTTGTACTCAAATAGCCTCAATAAATCTCAAGAATAATACACATATACCGATCATCGATACCAGTAATACCGATAGATTGTAAACATCCGATGAATCGATTCGAAGTAACGATTCTTCGTGAATAGATCGCCGTGAATTATGTTATGACATTCCATTTTTGAATTTTATTTCTTTTTTTTTCTGTAAATGCATAGTGAATTTGAATTATATTGATGTTCCATTTAGAAATTCAGCATTAATTTTTAATCGATTCCGTTTTACGATTGTACAACGTTTCTTTGGATGAGGTTTGTGTTTAAATAATTACTCGTTCATGTATTATTAACGTCTATATTTATTGACGGTAATAATTCAACGTTTTTATGTTATAGTCGGCCGTTTATTGCCGCTTAATTAATAGATGTTATTAATACACGTATTCTTGGCAATTTAAATAGACGCTGTGATTGTTCATAATGATGTTTATTAAATAAATTATAGTGTCTATTCATACTTATCTATCTGTTACCTACTTCTCAATTATAATAGATTTTTTATGGACGAGCAAGTCACAATAATTTCACTATGTGTGAAACATTAGAAGACAGTTCATTGTGATCACCAAGAACTTTATAAAATGTTTAGTGATTAAAGGAAGATCCAATACGAAAGCGCATTAGAGCAGGTACAAAATGTAGCTAGAAAAAAAAAATGTTAAAAACTTGTCAAAGTGAAGGTTTAGAGATATTTTTGACAGATCGCTACTGAGATGTAATCTCTAATAAGAACGTTCTTAATAATACGGGAATTGCCTATATGATATTATAACACCAGATAATGATTGCAGTACACAGGGTGTATAAGAAAGGTCATGTGGTACAGAACATCAAACTGAACAACATTCACCATGGGACCAACATCGTAATTGAGAAAAAATTATCAGCCGTCCCATACATTTAGGTCGAGTAGGTATTGAAGTTTTGTATGGGACGGCTGATATTTTTTCTCGATTACGATGTTGGTCCCATGGAGCATACCTACCCTTAAATTTTACCACAGCTTCCTGATACAGCCTGTACATTAATCTAGTCCAAACCTTTGCTATAATGTTTGATATAATAGTCCTTTCACGGAATCCAGGTCATAAGTACAGGGTGTCCCGTGGCAGAGTTAGGATTTCAATTTTGAATTGTTTTACTGCCGCTGAGCGGAGGGATGGGTGGGGGGTCGCGTTCGATTCGTAATTCGTGCGGATTACTTAATCACGATGTCGCAGTGGACGGATGAAGAAGACGTGCGTTTGCAGTCGAAGCGTTTTTAAAGCTTATGATTCCTGTGCTGTTGCTCGTCGAAGATTTTGTTTCCGACGTTTACGTGATGCGATAAGTGAAGATTTGATTCGAATGTGGGTGCGAAGGTTCAGGACAACAAGTTCAGCAGCAAACAATCCGCGGCCGGGACCCAGCCGCACGTCGAGGACTGATGATAACATCGGTCTTGTCGCGAACAGTTTGCGCGATAATCCTCGTCATTCCGTGCTGCTCTAGGGCTCCCAAAAATGATTATGCACGAGATATTGAAAAAGGAACTTAAACTTCATAGTCTCAAAATTGAAATTTTGCAAGCGCTATAGCACAATGATTACAATTTGCGCAAAAGTTTCTGCGAGACAATGTTGCAGTGATTTCGTACTGTGAACACAATCTTTTGGAGTGATGAAGCCCATTTTCACCTAAATGGATGTGTAAATAAGCTGAATTGCCGTTATTGGTCACCTAAAGGACAGAATCCACGTTTAAAACATCAACAGCCACTTCGCAGACCCAAAGTGACGGTTTATTGTGCATTGTCAAGCAGTGGAATAATAGGACCATATTTTTTTGAAAATTATCGAGGGCAAGCCACTACTGTGAACGGTGTTTCTTATCGAAGCATGATTAACGATTATTTTCTTCCACACATGAGTTCACACACATGGTTCCAGCAACATTGCGGCACGCCTCACACTGCTAGAGAGACCATGCCGCTTCTTCGTGGTTTCTTCCCTAACAAATTGATAAGCCGTTTCAGTGACATCCACTGACCACCCA
This sequence comes from Cosmia trapezina, assembly GCA_905163495.3. Lineage (NCBI taxonomy): Eukaryota > Metazoa > Arthropoda > Insecta > Lepidoptera > Noctuidae > Cosmia > Cosmia trapezina. The sequence goes on from LR991025.1 coordinate 2,249,591, forward strand.
GGTCGCCGGATCTCACCCCAAGGGACTTTTTTCTCTGGGGGTACCTCAAAAGTAAAGTCTAAGAAACAAACCCAGCGACAATCTCCGCACTAAAAGAAAATATCGTTCGCGAGGTTAATGGCATCCCGACGTTACTTCTGCAGCGAGTGGCGCGGAATACTGAGGTCAGATTCCAAGAGTGTGTCCGACGTAACAGTCAAAATTTAGACAGAATCATTTTTAAGAAATAAAATCCGCACTTCTCCTCTTTCTAATAGTTATTAAAACAAATTTATATATTTTGTAGTTTTTTTCTTATTTAAATTTGAAATCCTAACTCTGCCACGGGACACCCTGTACCTACTCATGAGATTACTTCCCAGAGCGCGCTAGTAGCCGGTAATTACCAAAGATTTACTGCATTGAAATCGATAAATGATGTAGAAAGCGCGCCAGGACATTAATCTTCGTTCGTTATAAAATCATTTTAATTTGGGATTAACGTACCGATGAAAGTAGAATTCTTCATTGATGATCCAACCCGGAAATATTTAAGGTGTGTTACCTTGTAGAAATCAGAAAACCCTGAATAATATTATAAATGCGAAAGTGAGTTTGTTTATTACGCTTTCACGCTAAAACGGTTGTACGGGTTCGGATGAAATTTAGCACATAAGTAGACCATGACCTGGACACTTTTTATCCCGGTAGTTTGTTCCCGTGGAATAATTTCCGAAAACCACGCGGGCGCGTCAGCCAGTATAGTATAATTGGAATATTTTGTACAAAGAAATGAACGTGGGCTTTTAATAATAATTATTGTGAGGTCATGTCTCTGGAAAGCAAACAGTCAATCCATCTGCCTAGCCTTTTCCCAGCTTTGTTGTAGTCAGCGTCCAGTCTAACCAGATACAGCTGAATACCAGTATTTTACATGGAGCAACTGCCTATCTGACCTACACAACCCAGTAACTGAGTAAAACTATACCCCTTGGTAAGACTGGTTGTCAGACTTTCGGGCTTCTGACGACCCGTAACGACTGTCAATGATCCACAAATGACTGCCGGAACCAACGGCATAACGTGCTTTCCGAGGCACGGAGGAATCTCGGTATGTAAAGATGGTCACCCATCCATGAACCAACCCAGGCAAGAATCGACCCGTGCGGCTGTTACTCGTATTACTTACCCACGAGCGCCACGAGAGACGAAAGCAAACAGTATGTAGTGTACAGATTAAAGGTATCTATTGTCAGTTTGTTGAAGGTTCCTCTAAATAAATTCTACGGACTAGGAAACAAACCAAGGATGACTTTTCGGCTGAATGATAGAACTGAGAGTACCAGTCTCGGATAGTCTCTCCAATAAGCACAGTTCAATATAATTTCAAATTAAGACTCCCCATAAATTAACTCCAAAGCATTTCAATTGACCTTTCCGTCGACGAAGCTAAATATTTGTCAAACACAAGGTTCTTCACAACCATAAATATCTTTACGACATCTAATAAAAGGCAATTGGCAGAGGCCTCCAATTTATCAAAATGAACATTCACCGTTGTCAGTTTGAAAGAATAATTAATAATTATTGAGCCGCCAGCGGTTTGCTGGGGTTATTAAATTATAGTGGACACGAATTAATGTCATTAATTACATGGGTTGCGTTTCCAGGAAGAGGTGTTGTGTGATTGGTTTAGGTGACTCGTATGAATAAAGAAGTATTGGTGGTCTGTAGGGTTCCAGACGCATGAGTGGTGTGATTTAAAAATTAACATGTTGTATCAATTCATTACCCAACTACAGCGAAGCAAAAAAGAGGGTTATGATTTTGACCGGTATGTATGTAGTGTTCATCTGTTCCCTCATAACTTCTAAACTGCTTCTCATAATTTGACAAATGATGTATCGTTGGAAGCGTTTTAAATATGGCGCCCTCTAGAGGACATATTATAAAGTCATGGTCATGAAGTAAAAAAAAATTATGATGCCGTGTTGGGTGTGAAATGAAAGGGCTTATTTAGCACATTTCAAATACATATATAGGGTGTAAGGGACAGCCCTCCGCAGATTTATGGGGTGAATTCAGTATATCATACTAAGATGACCGGTACATGAAATTATTTCAGGAACGTTAGAGAATCCAATAAACCTGATTTGTTTGTATTTTTGTGCACAAATCGGAGCGTCTGTTACTGGTTGGGAGGGGTAGGTAATAAGTATGCGGTGAGTTTGATGAACTTTGTAGCTAGACAGAAAGTGAACAGCTGATTTCACGCGTCGTTCGTTAGAGTTTTTCAAAATCCATTGCTGGTTTTTTTTTGCTGGATAAATGGAGTACTGAGTACGAACACACAATGTAATTTTACATTGAAATAAAGAAAATGTAACTGAAAAACTATTAAAAAATTAAATTTTCCTGAGAAATCTTCCGGTGGAATATGATTCAAAATGAGGAGCTGAATGCACCCTGTTAGTTTGCGGAGGGCTGTCCCTTATACTCTATTATATGTTTATATATTATACTATATTATATGTAATTATACATTGGTAGAGAAGAGAAGAGCAGTGGTGGCCCAGTGGTATTGGCCGCGACTTACGAGTTGTAGGTCGTAGGTTCGAACCCCGGCAGGCGCTTTACTTTGTGTAAATTATTTATCACCGCTGCTCTCCGGCTGCTTAACGGTGAAGGAAAACATCGTGAGGAAACCGGCATGTCCTAGAACCAAAAATTCGAAGACATGTGACATCTACCAACCCGCACTGGGCCCGCGTGGTGGATTACGGTCCACTCCCTCTCACCGAGAGGAGGCCTGTGTCCCAGCAGTGGGAACATTATAGGCTGATTATGTGATACATTGGTCAAGTCTCATCTTTCATGGCACGCATTGTACGCACGGCTACAGATCAAGCTATACAGTTCCAGTATAAGCTGATCTCGCATTGTATAGGATTTCCTTACAATGAGAAGTCAGTGTAAACTGGAAATGTATAGCTTAATGTGTAGCCGTGTGTACCACAGATCAACCACTTGCGTGTCCGCTGTCAGATTTTTTTTAACATTTTTTTCGTTAACTTCGTCGAACACATTTTTTCGTTAATTTTATAAGGATATTTTTCTTTTTATAACGATGTTTTTTTAAAAATCAGCGCAGCAACTACAGTCGCTTTGACATGCAATTATTGTACCAAGCTAAGCGAAAAAAAAAACAACAATTGCAAACTCAATTCAAGAAATAAACCTGGTTTACTTGTTTAACATTACACCCACTTCACTTTTTCATTCCCGGATAACTGAAAGCTCAAACAAGAACAATACAGGGTGTAAGGGACAGCCCTACGCAAACTAACAGGGTGCATTCAGCTCCTCATTTTGAATCATATTCTACCGGAAATTTTCTTAGGAAAATTTTCATTTTTTAAATTTTTTTTTTCAGTGACATTTTCATTATTTCAATGTAAAATTGCATTGTGTGTTCGCAGCATTCCATTAAAGTAAAAAAAACTGAAAAAAAAAAACAGCAAAAAAAAAACCAGCAATGGATGTTGAAATACTCTAACCAACGACGCAAGTAATCAGCTGTTCACTTTCTGTCTAGCTACAGAGTTCTTTGAACTCGCCGCATACCTATTACCTACCCCTCCCAACCAGTAATAGACGGTCCGATTTGTGCACAAAAACACAAACAAATCAGGTTTATTGGATTCCCTTAACGTTCCTGAAAAAATTTCATGTACCGGTCATCTTAGTATGACATACTGAATTCACCCTATCAGTTTGCGGAGGGCTGCAGTTGCGGAGGCTGGAGTCCTGTGTATAACAAAGATTACAACAAGTCTTGTAAATTAAGAGCGTAGACGGGCTGCATTTTTCCATACAAATGTATTCCCCTATTCTCTTCCTGGATAATGCCTCTAGAGTAATCGTTTTTATTTATAAAAATCCAGGTCTATTGAAGGCATGCCCCTGTCATTTTTTTTTTTTCACAAAATTTATTACAAAAATAAATATGACTTACCAAAAATCTAAAAAAATACCCCGTTTTTACCTACGTAATCAGACGACTACCAAAGAAAATTGAAAAGTTTTTAAAATAAAAACAAGTAATAGGGGCATAGATCTATTCTTCCTTTAAATTTTGATACCAAATATAATTTAATTGGCTTAGGTTTCGAGGAGAAAACAGGAGAATACGAAACGTCGATCGGTCAAGGTTTTTTATAGGTAAAATCGTTCTGAGCTGCAGTTGTCTCTATCGCACTCTACGGGGGGAGACGAGAGGTGAGGGAGGGTTAGACTAATACGTACACAATTAGGGAAGTGACTAGTGTCGAAGTTTTTATCGAAATCATAGTGATGTCAGTCGATATCGACGTTTATCCTATACTGATTTACTGAATAGTGTTTGATGCTCATTTTGTTTCTTTTTAAGAGACAACGAAGTAACATTTCAATGACATTTTTAGGGTTTATAATTAACTAATAATTGAAATGAACTTTAGCGAAGTGTCTCTTACAAAAATACAAACCGTAAGCATTAGGTATAATACGTAACTAAAGTTTGCACTATACTGCTTGGTGTGATAATTCTGCTTTTGACTTGACATAAATATTTACAGGGGAGTTTATAAAATAATGACTGCTCTTATCAAGTAAATCTATATATTAGGTCTTTACCTATGAAATTGCCGTTCTGCAGTACTGGCAATTTCAAATCAAAATAATTTTTGTTTGGCTAAGAATTCTAATTTCAAATTAATTTTATTTTAAAAACATGGATTTTTTTTTCCAAAAGTAGTCATTTGTTTATTGATTAGTGTTACATTTTCATCGCATTTCAATCTTTTTCGTCATCATGGATACGTTAAAAATTCGAGTAATTATGGAATATGAGTACCGTCGTGGCAGCAACGCGGCACAAGCGGCACGCAACATCAACGACGTTTACGGAGCTAACACTACAAACCAACGCACCACCTGTTATTGGTTTGCTCGCTTCCGTTCTGGAAATTTCGACCTGAAAAATGAACCTCGCGGTCGTCCGAAGACTTTGGTCGACAATTACGAATTAAAGGCGATTGTGGAAGCTGATGATACACAATCTACGGCTGAATTAGCAGCAGCTTTCGACGTTAGCGTCAAAACAATCTTGGTCCATTTGCGTCAAATTGGCAAGGTAAAAAAGCTTGACAAATGGGTGCCCCACGAACTCAATGATCGCCAGCGCGAAGTACGCGTCGAGACGTGCCTTGCACTGCTCAACAGACACACAAATGAAGGAATTTTGAACCGCATTGTTACCTGCGATGAAAAATGGATTCTGTTCGATAACCGCAAGCGCTCAGCAAGTTGGTTGGATCCTGGTTCAGCACCTAAACAATGCCCTAAACGAAAACTTACCCCTAGAAAAGTGATGGTCACTGTTTGGTGGTCTAGCGCCGGTGTGATTCATCACAGCTTCTTACCAAACGGGGTGAGCATTACTGCAGATGTATACTGTGAAGAACTAAACACAATGATGGAGAAGCTGGCACATCTCCAACCAGCATTGGTCAATCGCTCGTCTCCGCTGCTCCTGCACGACAACGCGCGACCTCATACTGCACAGCAGACGGTCTCCAAGTTGCAAGAACTGGGGTTGGAAGCTCTCCGTCATCCGCCCTACTCACCAGACCTTGCGCCTACAGACTACTACTTTTTCCAGAATTTGGATAACTTCTTGGCGGGAAAAAAATTCAATACCCGAGAGGCAGTACAAAATGCCTTTGAAGAATTTGTTGCCTCCCGACCAGCTGATTTCTTTAAGAAGGGCATCAATAAACTGCCACTGCGTTGGCAAAGATGCATTGATTGCATGGGTGATTACTTCGATTAATACAAATAAAAAATACATGAAAAAAATTCGTTTAAATTTTTTCATACAAAACGTCAATTTCATAGGTAAAGACCTATTATATAAAAGGAAGTCGACAATCGTGTTAATTACACCGATTTTTATATTTTTGCCGAATAGCCGTCGCCGTCGTCCGAAATAGGATAATAAGTTTTTTTTAATTATTTTTTTAGGTAAGTAGGGTAGTAGTCAGTTGTCGGGAGCGAAGCCGTGGGCAAAAGCTAGTTCTTAATATTTATGCAGAAGAGGCAGAAAAGGTGCTTGTGGGTATTTTAAATAATACAAAAGTTATATAATAATATGTACATTTATTCTGTCGTCATTTCCATCCTTTCTCTTACAGGTAAATTTCTTGGTATCCGACCGTCAATTATTACAGGGAGAAGGCATTCATGGAAAAATTTAGTATAAATAGCACGATCACACGAAACACTGCGCACGCCGATATTTTCAATCCGACTGAGACAGAAACGAACGTAACGTAGGTAGTTTGGTTGGCGCGAGCGGGCGGGAGATGCGCGCTACTGAGCTACGCACACAAATACAGACTTCACTCACATATTGATACCGCCCGGTTGCTAGAGCGCAGCGCGACGGCAATAGTTTCTTCAAATACCTATTTTTCAATTCCCGCGCAGCCCGTCTACGCTCTTAATGCTCAATAAATTGAGAGCAATCAGCGCGTAGCGACAAGTGTGGAGCCAATATAAAAACGCCGCCGGCAGGAACTTTGATATTAACTTTAATTTACTACGTGGATACAGGGTTGTCAATTAATAAAGTGAATAAAGTAAAGTAACTGGGTTGTGGAGGTCAGATAGGCAGTCACTCCGTGTAAAATACTGTTATACAGCTGCATCCGGTAAGACTGGAAGGCAGGTGAAATCATTAATTCGCCAAAGTGTTGTATACTTATATTCGACCTCGCAATTGCTTTGCCACCCTAAGTTTGAACGTCACTTGCACTTCATTAAACGACAAGGTCTATTGTCTATGTGAGAGTTTAAACCTAAAGGCGTATACAGACTTATGTAATCAGTAATGTAATGTATCCTGTAATGTGACGCCAGCCCGAGCGTTACATGTAATGATCGCAGATTCGTGTGGACACACGCGGAATTCGTATTACATTACAAGATAAATTACATTACACATTACACGCGTCTGTACACTCCTTTATTGAAGTTTTAATTTACTGGAGATTGTTGTCAGAAGTGGTAAAGCAATACGAGGTCGATTATACCTAAATTAAAGGGCTAGATTATTTTGTGCTCACAATTTCTTCTTTCGATTAAAAGACTAACAGCTCAAAAAAAGTCTTGTAAAATCCACTGCATTATTGCCTGAATATTTCAATTCGTTTCTATTAAATTACCAGAAAATCACAGTTTATCAAAAGGTAGGGGTAGAAAACCCTTACTATAGGTCATTAAAATTATTAGCCACTTACAAAATTATAACTTAAGGTAGTCGTCATAAAAAATACTGAGGTAGGTAATAATTTACAAACCCTGACGTGTGGCAGCCCTACATAAATTAATGGCTTGATACCGCGTTACATATCGCTAGTTATAATTATTAGTTTACGGCATAAAATTAAGGGCACCAAGTTTATTGGCGCACAAACTACTGTTTTACGTTTATCGTATTACTAGCGTCTTATATTTGTTAATTAGGCAGTTGGCTACTCACGGTTTTCTTGTAATTAGGGCTGGGAATAATTAGATCGCTTTTTTCTGGTTCTTGATTGTCAGCATCTGCTGTAATTAGAGGGTGTTGTTGGGCCAAATACGAATGATGTCATTTTCACAATTCTAAATGAATTTACAATTATTCTCCGATCTAGCCGACTTTTAATAAGTCAATCAGTGGAAATGCTTGATCTGTGGGTGTAACTAAATTATTTGTAAAGTATCTTCCTCCATAAAAAATTAAGGAGGGGCTTGTATGATTCCCAGGTATGATTGTCCAGTACAAAAATATGATCATAATAACAGGAAGAACAAGCGACTCTAGGCTTTGCGGGACACTAAACGCCCATAAGCTGAATAGAATAAGAATAAGAATAATTTTATTGGTCCATCGTTACAAAATAAATTACTTACAAAAATAATAATATTGAGTGCTTGCTGTAACTAGAATAAGTAACATATTTTATAACACATTTGCTCGTAAAAGGTCTCTTATTTCACGAATTTCAATATCGTAATGTATGTCATTACGTACTTGTGCGTAATTGTAATGTAAAACGCACGGGTTTCTTTTTAATAAGGTAAAACGTTAGGTTTATCAAGATGCTCCGTCTACAACGAACGGTACTTTTTAAATCTTAGCAAAGAGTTTTTATGTCCGAAAAGTGGTCAACATTTTATGAATAAAATTAACTTTGGGAGATAAAATATAAAAAAATGTTTATTTTTTATATTTTATCTGATTGAATTAAAAAATTAATTCTTTAATTTAATTTTGACAATAAATTGCAACAACAACAAACAAAAACAAAAAAAATATTAATTTGTTTTATTAGTAATACTGGCTGTTTTTGTGCCTTTGCTTTAAAAAAAAAGCGCTGATGCGCGCGCATCGCTAATTTGTGAACAAGGAAAAATTATTCCGCGCGCTTTTTCTTTTCGCTGTATTGTTTTTATTTGAAAATGTCGTCAAGTGATGATGAATTTATTAATTCGACACCGCCAGAAGTCTCAGAGGCAGCGAAAAAGGCTACTCTAAGCCTCTTGCCTGAAAAATCGACCGATAGATACTTACAAGCGTATCAATTTCATCATATGGAAAACAAGCAAAGATCCAAATTCATTTTCAGAAAGTGTGTTTTTAAAGATTTATTCGTTTAAGAAAGTCTGAGTTTTATTTATTTCCTCGCAAATATGTTATAAAACGTCGTATGACATACGTGCGCTTTGATAATTACAGCCTCTGCTTTCTTGTAGACCTCGCCTACGGCTCGGGCTAGCAATATCGCCTCGGTTGTAATTTTCAACTTACCGCACTTATATCATAATCATAATGTACTATATTTGAACAGTGGTCCCCAAACTGTTCAAATAAAGAGTCTCTGAGATTGTAAGCAGACCATGTTCGGCAACATGATGCACTTGTTCCCAAGTTTTGGCATGGAATATGATTGCCGTGTTGTCTGCATAAGAAATTATTTCAGCGTTTTGAAGCGGTGCATTAAGGATATTATAACAATAAAACTTCTAATGTGTCTCGTTCAGTGTGCTGGAAGGGGTTACGGGTATTTTTACACCCGTTATGATGATTCCAAGCTCATCGCTAAGTAATTTCAGCCGCAAGGGTCGATCGATCAGGTTAAGCTACGCTTGCCGCGTTTGATCCGTGGATGGGTGACTAATACCACTCTGTGCCTCGGAAAGCACGTTAAGCCGTTGGTCCCGGCTGTCATTCGTGGATCTTTGACAGTCGTTACGGATCATCAGAAGCCCGAAAGTCTGACTACCAGTTTTATTTACCAAAAGGTACCGTATTACCCAGCAACTAGGTTGTGAAGGTCAGATAGGCAGTCGCTCCATGTAAAATACTGGTATTCAGCTGCATCCGGTTTAATTGGAAGACGACCACAACATAATTGGGAAAAGGCTAGGCAGATGATGATTCCGCCATACAAAATCTATCTATCTTCTATCTATCTATATAAATAAAAAGAGAAGTCCTGATTGACTGACTGACTGACTGATTGACTGACTCATCAACGCCGAGCTCAAATCCTTGGACCTAGAAAGCTGAAATTTTGCACAGAGGTTCGCTTTACAATGTAGACAAGGAATAAGGAAGGAATTCTCGGTAGTACATTCCCTTGGGATATTTTTCGACATCCACGCGGGCCAAACCGCTGTAAAAAAATAGTTAATAATAAATTGATCTATTTCAACTGCAAGCTAAAATGCAGCACAATATTTTGAAAATACTAAAACCCGTGAACAATCTATATCAACTCGTACAACAATCAATCACACAATATACAAACCTTGACGTCGTCACACGTTAACAGTGTCATTGTGTTGTCTGTCATTAGATGTCATCCATGTCATAACTGTCACGCGACTTGTTACGTCATCACTGTGTTGATATTGATGTAAGAGTGACACATATATAATACATCTACAATTGATCTTACGGCCCTAGGGCCGCAAGGAAGGAATTTGCTTAAATAGGTAATTTTGTCGTTGAATCAATAGCTATTATTAAGAACATACCTATCCTGCGTTTAAGAATTCTTCAAAAACTGCGCATAAGACCAGGTTTCCTCATAACGTATTAATAAGAAGCAGGCCTGTAAACCTTTTAGTCAACACGATAAAATTATCTGTAGAAGATATAATAATAGCTGCAAGCCAATTAATATTCCTCAAAAGACCATCTAACGACTGACATTTTCCATGTATATGACGTTTCGTAATTATCTACTCCTATTCCTAATATGCAAATTTGATATTTTGATAGTCCATCATAACCATCAAATACCGTATTTGTGCTCTCGGAATTAGGTTCTCATAATCGTGAAACTTTATTGGCTTGTCAAAATGTCAATCGTGTGATAATACTGAATATTATAGGCATAGGACGTGTCATTAACATTGCTGAAAGGTCTCAAAATGAAGCGTCAATTTCTTTATTGAATGGAACCACGCGATGGCATCATTTTTAAATTTGACACACGGGTAGACCATGATCTGGATTAGGCCATAAGATACTTTCTATCCCGGTAGTATGTTCCCGTGTGATAATTTCCGACGTCCACTCGGGCGAAGTAGCAAGCAAAAGCTAATAGTACCTATTTTATAATTTTTTTAGTTCTATAACGAAAAACAATATTTTGTGCGCAACAAAAGCGGAACAATAAACATGTTTTTATTTATTTTATTTATTTATTTAATCCATAGTGAAACAATTACAAACTTTTATAGAACACCTGCCAAACTGCAGAGCAATTTGTCGGCAGTAGGTTCTCGTGGATTTTGCACGAATGTTTACTTAACTACATATTAAAATTAAAAACTAAGACCGTGGCTCTGTAGGCAAAGACTCCGCATGTGATTTGAGTATTGACGGCAAACTGACAGCGAGAAAAAGGCATCAATCATTAAAAAATCTAAAAGAGTTTAAATTATAAATATTATGTGGATGATAATATTACAAGTGTACAATGCTAATCTCGAGGACGAAGCTAGAGTTTTAACAACTTAATTTTACGACCTTTTTTGTACGAGATCTAAAGTTCAACTTTTCAATTGACGAGTTTATATGCAACTCACAACACTTACCATAATGCGACATAATGGCTTCATTCAGTTATGAATTCTTAATACGCCACTACCTAGTAATTTCCCGCACTTAGCTATGTAGTTTCATAAATACATAAGCATGTCTGTCTACGTAATTATGTGCAGTTCTTTGATTAGAAGAAGTCGTTGATTAAAGTTTATGTGATGAAATATAAAAATGCCATTAATTTTAATTTGAAGTACATTATAATGACTTATTTTTGATACCACAACATAACATTAAGAGAATTTTAAAATTGTTAAAAGAAAATATGCTATTTTGAAAAATGTAATCAATTAGCGAACTAGTAAATAATATTAAATTAATAGGTACCTTTTCTATTGTGTAATCTAAACTAAATTTAGCTCAAAAAGTATTATCTGTTTTTGTATTATGAGTTAAATAAATGCCACAATAAAAATAGTTTTTAACAATTACTTATTAAATTAATATTATTTACAAGTTCGCTAATTGATAACATTTTTCAAAAAAACATCTTTCAATGTAACATTTTTTAGGGTTCCGTACCAAAATGGTAAAAAAAGGAACCCTTATGGTGCGACTCAGTCTGTCAGTCTGTCTGTCTGTCTGTCTGTCTATCTGTCACAACTCGATATCTCAAGAACTACTAATGCTATCAACTTGAAATTTGGAAAAATTTTAGATGACGTTTACTCTACTATTTTGCGAATAAGATAGAAACAAACATATATGTATTTTTTTGCAACAGGGACTGAAAGGGGGTCTTAAAAATTCAAAGTGAGGCTACTAGGGCATGTGGGGTATCATATGAAAGAACGCTGTTTGCACCTTCTCAAACATTTTTTTAATTTTTTTTAGGCCACACAGTGTTCGACTTTTGATGAAAAATGTAAAAAAAAATACCGTTCCCCCCTCTTATCTCCGAAGTTTGCAAAGAGAAAAATCTGAAATTATTCAATGTGATAGAAGTTTATGTAAAAATTACAGGAAAAATAAAATGATGTCTCTAAATAGCACGCTTTTTCAGAAATCGGAACGGAACCCTCGGTGCGCGAGTCCGACTCGCTCTTGACCGGTTTTTTTTAAATTTGGGACCGTATGAGCGAGACAGGTGACGAAATGAAACAGGCATACGTAAATAAGTATTTAACAAATAAATTATTCTTTACTTTGATAAAGTTTAATACAAGTCATTGAAACCTTGGAAAACTTACTTCATCATCATCTTCCTGCCCTTATTCCTGTTACGTGGGGTCGGCGCAACACGTTTTCTTCTTCCATTCTCCCCTGTCAACCGTCACGCTATCATTCATTTGGAAAACTTACATAATAAAGGAGAAGGACACTGAACGAGACACAATATAAGTTTTATTGTTATGATGTCTATGGTCGGGTATTGTCGTTGAAAGCGTTTATAATAATAATAATAAAAAAAAACCACATAATTACATGTAATAACCGCGACGCCAACCAGTAATTGACAGCAAAATTTGTCGAAAAAATTAATTAAAATAAAATTATTCATTGAGGAAAAAAGAGACAATAATATATTACCTTAATAAATAAGTTGGTAAACTCGCAATAGCCTAGAACAGTATAATAAAACATAATTATAACCGTTATTAAGTGTAATAAAAACGGGTTATTAAATTATTCAAGAATCCTGTCGTAAATTTTGTCTTTATCTAGTCACGCGAAATGGCTGCCGCAGACAGACGCGACGCGTTTCTGCTAGAACAATTTCCTTGAAGTTTTCACAGAAATCGTTCTACTAGATCCGCGTCGCTGTCAAGTCGCGCGTGTCTGCCTATCAATCTGCCTAGCCTTTTCCCAACTATGTTGGGGTCGGCTTCCAGTCTAACCGCATGCAGCTGAATACCAGTATTTTATATGAAGCGACTGCCTATCTGACCTCCACAACCCAGTAACTGGGTAATACAATACCCCTTGGTAGACTGGTTGTCAGACTTTCGGGCTTCTGACGACCCGTGACGACTGTCAACGATCCACGAATGACAGCCGAGACCAACGGCTTAACGTGCTTTCCGAGGCACGGAGGAGTCCCGGTATGTAAAGATGGTCACCAATCCACGGACCAACTTCGGCAAGCGTTGCTTAACCTGACGGATCGACCCGTGCGGCTGTTATCACTTAGCCACGAGCTCCTCCATTCCATAAGTAAACTTGCATAGTCGCACTAACGATTCCATTATATTATGAGGAAATGTATAGTATTCTACACTATCTAATAAAATAATACGATTTTTAGTACATGCTATCATAAAATCAAACTGTTTTGATGTAATTTATTTGAGAATAAAGAAGAGAATAACAATTCATAAGCTAGTTATTATTCTTCAATTTAAGTCATAAAAATATAATATAATTGCTCTATTCATTTGTTTCGCTTGTTTCAATTGAAATCATGCAATAAATAATTCTCAATTACTGATGACTTTTCAGAGGCAATTTAATTATTTTTAAGTTTTTGTATAATTTGTGGAGTGATGACTACATCCATCCGGCCCTTTTAACGCCTCAAGTGTCGAATGCACCCCATGTGTGCATAAGAAAAACCCTTTTTAACTGACTTCCAAAAAAGGAGGAGGTTCTCAATTCGGTTGTATGTTTTTTTTTTTTTTTTTTTGTATGTTTGTTACCTCAGTACTCCGTCATTTATGAACCGATTCGGAAAATTCTTTTTTTATTTGAAAGGGTATACTTCCAGATTGGTCCCATTTTTATCAAAAGTCAGTTCTGATGATGGGAATCGAGGGAACTCCTCAAATATTATAGGCATACATATAGCGATTATGGTATTTTCATCAACAAATCAAGCGTTTGCATTCAGAAAGTATCATCTGGTGAAGTGGAACTGACATCGTTGAGGAGTTTCCGTGGCCATCTGTGGTATTCTTCCCACAGATGGCCACGGAAACTCCTCAACGATGATAAGTATTTCACGGATAGCGATAAGATTAAAACAGTTAAGCGACTATGACGAAGCTTTAAATAAATGGTTCTGATAAAAATGGTACCATCGAACCGATCTGATGAAGAAGCCGGAAGGTAGGCATCGGAACTCAGTAATAAAACAATGTATCCTAGCCGTGTTTGGGCTTATTGGAATTGTCATGAGGTGCACTCTGGCTATAAATGACTTAGTGGTAACTATATGCCGCTTCAAATTACGCTACTTGAGTTGTATGTTATGTGTGGCCTTGATTGTCAGAAGGCAGATTTCGTAGCCTCGTTATCTCCGTCAACTAAAACTACGCCTACCAAACTTCTGACACGACTTAACGTATTTTTTCCATTTAGTCTATGTGGATGATGCTCTAATTTATTTTGCAGAGTGGTATTCAGATTTGTGTAGGGTAGGTAGGCGCACCTAAAAAGTGAAAAATAAAAACTTTTTACAAAAAAAAAAAACAACCGACTCCCAAAAAAACACTACAAAGTGAAAAATAACTTTAATTTCGGAAGTCGGTGGCAAAACAAAACGAAAGTAAATAAAAAACCAAAGACACCGACTGCCTCCATGTGCTTAAAAAAGTTAGGTATGCCATAGGCTTCTACTCCGTTCACCTAATATACCCCATTTTTTTCGACACGGTAAAAAAAGTCATCCGGTATATAAACGTAAAGGAACATCATCCGATGGAAAACACATCATCATCAGTAGATATGAACCCATGGGGTTCGCTAACTAACCCCCAACCCTCCCCACTCGCTGGGGTTTTAGGTCTAAAATTAGCCAAACTCAGACACTTGAGGGGTTAAAAAAAAATTACTCTGCGATCTGGACTTGGAACATTTTACAGAAAGGACCTACAATTTGCTAACGCTTCCCACTTACTATGTACTTATTTATTATGTTTAAGTACGTTGTTTAAATTTATCACATACACGGACGATTTAACATAGTAACTTTCATTATTACGTACCTTACAAGGCCATTTATCAAAATGCTTTAACAAAACCTTCTAACATTAATCAAGCTACTGAAGAAATTATCACTTTAACTTACAACGTTTCAATATGAAGGTAAACTATACAATTAAACTAAACAGTTTTCTTTAAAAAACAGCATGTAATTATAAAATTCAACTGTACATTTATAAGGGGAAATTAAGCTATTAGCTAGAGAAACAAGCTGGCGTTAATTTATACAGCTTAGCTTAACAATGCAAGCCCACATTTCGGTATCAAGGTTCAAGACAATTATGAGGGGAAAGTCGTGAGCATACTGAGCATGTGTTACAAGACAGCCGTGACGTATTTGGGGCGTACTTGTTGCTGTGGAGAAAGACGAATGTTCTTGATATTTTCGGTAAAATTTTTGGTATGAATATTGTTACTAAGTAACTTAAATGAAGAAGTAGAAGTAAAATAGGAAGTGAGTAGAGAAATAAAACAAATGGAATTCATGTGGAAAACAGTGATATAGTTTTAAAAGAATTAAAAAAAGGACTTATAGGGTTAAAATTATTGCAAAAAAATAAAAACAAATGCCCAAATTACACTTCTGTTTAATAAGAATATATAAGTAACCCATACTAATGTAAAACCCAATTTACTTTTACTTTTATTCTAAATGTTAAAACTGAAGTTATTAATTAAAAATCAAGATTATTTTGCAAATTAAAGTAACGACAAAATCAATTAAGGCTAATAGTCTTATTGAATATAAAAAAAACCGGCCAAGTGCATGTCGGACCACACACAATGAAGGGTTCCGTAGATGAAAAGAATTTACCTATCCCAAAAAGAAGCTTAACATTGAATCCCAAAAGTATTTTTTTATGCCAAAAACTTAAAAATTCCCAATTTTCGGAGTTTTTCCTTTACTTGTGCTGGGAGACCTTGCTTCTTGCCAAATTTCATTATTCTAGGTCAACGGGAAGTACCCTATAGGTTTTGATTTACTTGCGACAGTTGCGAGTCTCAAAATGTGTCGCAAAATGGCCATATTTATTTATTGCGTTAATTTAGAAGCTTGATTTTTTCAAAACTCTAAGGGACTATATTTTACATAAATTTAAACTTGATATCTCCACGCGTTCTTGAGAAAAAGGGTCTTGACAGACTGACAGACTTGAACATTTTTTCTATGTGATAGAATTACAAATGAACAATTTTCGGACTTTTTCCTTTATTTGTGTTGTACGACCTTGCTTCATGCCAAATTTCATGATTCTAGAACAACGGAAAGTATCCTCTAGGTTTTTATTTACTTGCGAGTATCAAAATATGTCGCATAAATGGCCGTATGTTTTTATTGCATTGACTTAGAAGCTTGAGTTTTTTAGGACTCCAAGGGGCCACAGACCTACGTATGTGATATTAATTTCAACTTGATACCTCTACGAGTTCCTGAGAAAAAGGGTCTTGACAGACTGACAGACAGACAGACAGACAGACCGACAGACAGACAGACAGACGGACAGACAGGTGATCCTATAAGGGTTCCGTTTTTCCCTTTTGAGGTACGGAACCCTAAAAATAACATTTATGTTTAGAGTTATGCAGTAACATAACCTAAATATAATTTCGCCAACACTCGTTGTCTGAGCGACTAATTATAATTGTATAATTATATTAATTTACGTCGTTCAAAATTATGAAGAAATCTACGATAGGCGCCTTTTTATGGAGAAAATTAACCGACTGTGACGAGTAGGACAGGGACCATTATTATTTTATAAACGACGTATGTTTACGAGGCATACTTTAACTTCATGCTCCTTTTATTTTACGAGGTGCGCTGGACTTGTGTTATTGATATTATGAGCTTCTGTCTTGAAAAAAATGTGGTATTGAACCCTATTCTTCCATGGCCACGAAACCTCTCTTCCATAATTTCTCTAGAAAGATAAAAATAAAATAAATTAAGTTACGGAACAGAACTACAGCAGTATCTCCTGTCATAATTATTGTAATCAGCCGTACTACGAGTGGTGGTGTTATTTTTTCAATAATTATATAAAAAATTATATTAATTATTTTTTTAATATTTTTTTTATTTATTTTTTATGATTTTTATTTATTTATAACTGCCTTAAATAATATAAATCGAATTTATGTAACATTAGATTTGTAATTGTTTAAGGCAACAGAGTTTACAAACGATTTGCATTCTGCCAAGCAAGCGTGCACTTCATAGAAGCATTAAAAAAATCTGCCAGTATCCATTATCCACCCGCAGATATTAAATTAAAGCATAATCCCCTAGGAAAACCCGTGAATACCATGACCATTAACATAATACCCGGTCATTATCTGATAAATAAGGGGAATATCATACGGCATACATTCAGAGTGAGAAATAATTAGACTTAATTTATTATAAGGCGTTTTTAACGTCCGTCAATTCGGTAGCCCGTTATAATAGGCCATTAATGTGGAGAATAAATTATGGCCATTTAAAAAACTGTCATTGGGGACACTAATTGACAGGTTGATTTATTACTGCAAATGACATTAGAGGTAGTTCTATCGTAAATTTGTATGTAACAGCTGCTTGTTAGTGACGAGTAAATTGGAAGAATAATTATCGTAGGTTTTTCTACTCATCCATCATTTTTGATCCTCGCCATACTTTCTTATTAGTATCAATTTGCCTAGCCCTTTTCCCAACTATGTTGTAGTCGGCTTCCAGTCTAACCAGATGCAGCTGGATACCAGTATTTTACATGGAGCGACTGCCTATCTGATCTCCACAACCCAGTTACTGGGTATTACGATATACCTTGGTAAGACTGGTTTTCAGACTTTCGGGCTTCTGACGACACGTAGCGACTGTTGGGGCTTATTGTGCTTTCCGAGGCACGGAGGAGTCTCGTTATGTAAGGTCAACCATCCGCGGACAACCCTGGCAAGCGTAGCTTAACCTGATGGATCCACCCGTGCAGCTGTTATTACTTAGCCACGAGCTCTTCTTCTTCTTATGCAACTCCCAAATTGCGTCATCACGACCATCCATTTAAATTTCATATTTTATCATATCAACACCTGTCTAGGGAGTCCACAATAAAATTCTACACTGTGCCTTTGCTGATTCATGATTTCCACTCAATAACTCATCTGTTCCGACTGTCATTTGTCCTGTAGTCAAAGAGGCACGAATTAAAAAAATGTATGATATAGGATAATATTATGAATAATATTTGAAATCGTAAAACGGTCACAAACTGACAATATAATTATGAATTGTCAGTTTGTGACCGTTTTACGATTTCAAATATTATTCATAATATTATCCTATTATGATTCTGCCAAAGTGGCCGTTTTAGCCCCCCCCCCCCAGTATCCAACATCATAATATTCTCAATCATTTTCAAGTGATGACTAAAGACCACCACAGTCAAACTGCATATAAATCAAGACCCTGACCAGACACATACCTACTTTAAATAAAATGCCACTTCCAAAGTGACTCTTTGAATCAAATTTACGACATGACAACATATAAAATATATGCCCGACAATACTTCAAAGTTGTCACCTCTGTATTAGAATGTCGCCAAAATAGGACGTAAAGGTGCAGACGATGTGCTCTGAACCCCAAAGGCATTATGCGATGTTTACGTGACTCCGCATAAATCAGATGAGTATAAGAAACAATGCAGAAATAAAAACATCGATTGTGAGTCCAGTTTATAAGTGAAATGTTCCGTATGAGTTAAAAGAAGATGAAGATGAAGAAAATGCGTTACTACAGTCACTACCCATTTTAAACTGAAAAGAGATTTTTGAAAAATTAAAACATGTTAATTTTAGAAACAAAATCAAACTTACAGAAGAAGCCTGACGGTTCGCTTTCAATTAAATTAAATTGAAAAGATAATATTGGCAACTCTTATTACTGTGTACCTATACATTAGTTTAGTAATAGGATACCTACCTCTATAAGTCTGAAACAAACCAGGTTCTGACCAAACAAAAATGCAACAAAAATCCTTTTCCACTAGAAAACCATAATACCGAAAACGCCAATTTCCTCTGCGAAGCCTATATTTCAAACCACATAAACTAACCTACAACGTTCACCCTTTTCAATTACGGAACCTTAAAAAAACAATGCAAAATGGCGTCGGTCGGCCGTTTGTTTAACTGCAAATGGAGTTCGCGCTTCGGCGTATGCACATATTAATTTTATTGCCAGCTCAGACGAATACTGATTGCGGGGTGCCAGGTTTTTTGATGTCCTTGCTTTTGTAAAAGGTGTATGTCTTGTTGGAGATTTATGCCGTGATAAACATGCTCATTGGAGTGAAAGTATTTGGGGTAGAGGCTGTTGAATAGTTTTTGCTTGCACGGTGGTCGATGGTTGAGCTATTGGTAAAAAAATAATATGAATAACCCTACCATACGCTTATAAAAAAGGAGGACTCCCACCCCGCATATCAAAAATGAAGCACAGTAAGTATGCCGTTTGTACAAACACGCCTCACGCACCCATTTACATTATAGTATGCCGGCCGGCCGCCATTACGTGACACGAGCGATGGCGTCTTTGCAGGTACTGAAATCACGCACACATATAGATCGGTACGGTGCTTCACTTTCGATATGCGTGGCGCGGAGTCCTCCTTTTTTATACGTCTATGAACCATACCTACAAAACTTGGCAATGGTCGTGACCCTACTTTCTCAAACGTTAAAAAATAATTCAAAATACTATAGTAACTTACAGGTCCAGGTAGTATGTGGTTGCAATAACGTGCCCATTATATAGATGAAGTAATTTACATTGTATCACCAGGCAAGGTCCTCATTAAGACGACATAGTAGTCAGTTTCTGTCTATTTCATTGACTTCCAGGTTCATTAAATTAAATCAAGACTTGCTGCAATAATTCCAGCGTAAATCCGCTTCAGCTTTAAAATTTGTAATAGCGCCATCTATCGCTCGCGGCCGGCAAACGTCACACATATCATGTGCACGCGCACCCATCAATTATACGTACAAAACGAACAACATACAACAACAAAATAGATTAACAGAAGGTCCGAGACTGAAATCGCAACATAAGAACTCGTACTCCAAAAAGTTTACATTTGAGCTAAAATGAAACAGTTTCAAATCAATATCTATGCAGATTTAATTCCATTTTCTTTTGTATTTGGATTTTTGACTGGTTTAGTGTCTTTTATTATAGTGTAAAGTGGTTCTTCTGCGTCTTTTTATGCCAAGTAAAGTACAAAACGAACAGCGTCCAACTGCTGCGGCCCGTGTGATTTACTGCTGCCCAAACGACTACACAACACAGTTGAATTAAATGAAGACTGTACACTTGATAATAAGAAAATCATTGTTTCAGTCTTTCATTTCGCCGCAAAAAAAGAGTGGCAAGAGAGTTTTCTTTTTAGGGTTCCGTACCAAAATGGTAAAAAAGGAACCCTTATGGTGTGACTCAGTCTGTCTGTCTGTCTGACTGTCACAGCTGGATATCTCAAGAACTACTAATGCTATCAACTTGAAATTTGGAACAGTTTTAGATGACGTTTACCCAACTATTTTGCAAATAAAAAAGAAGGAAAAATATTTATATTTTTTTTTGTAACAGGGACTGAAAGGGGGTGTTAAAAATTCAAAGTGGGGCTACTAGGGCATATGGGATATCATATGAAAGAGCGCTGCTTGCACATTCTTAAACGTTTTTTGATTTGTTTTTAGGCCGCCCAGTTTTCGACTTTTGATGAAAAATGTAAAAAAAATACCGTTCCCCCCTTATCTCCGAAGTTTGCAAAGATAAAAATCTGAAATTATTCTATGTGATAGAAGTTTATGTAAATATTACAGAAAAAATAAAACGATGTCTCTAAATAGCACACTTTTTCAGGAATCGGAACGAAACCCTCGGTGTGCGAGTCCGACTCGCTCTTGACTCGGTTTTTTCTATTTGAACAAAAGCAAACTAATCATTGAACAAACCGAGACATTAGATCGAAGTAGAACTTCAGCAGAACACAGCCAGAAAATACAGATAAAGCATATCAGCAATTTTGTAGACAAATAACTCACAACACAAACATTCGCACTCATAGGACCTAATATGTCGTATTTAAACCGGTATTTCTGTTAGCTTTATCTAACAGTTTATAATTACCTACTAATCTTAGAAAGATAGATAGGTACTGCAATAAGAAGTAAATTTCTTCCTTCAAAATATTGTCTTTTGTTCCCTTTTAACACTTTCCGGGACAGACCGCCTCTTGACGTTATGTCGGTATATCGTTACGTGACAGTACGGCTAAGGGCGGTGCACTTTATTTCATGTAATTTGGCAAACCGTCGATAGCCGTTGCTTGCCCATAGTATTCCTAAGAAGCACATGATCTAGTGTCACATCACGCGACTTCATTTGTTCGTGGGTGTCACGGCAAACTCTTTTCGAGTCATTTTTCAACACACACATACGCAGTGCTTATGCACCAAAACAACACATGCACACCGCCGACAGGCGTAGACTGAGTCATACAAGTACAATGATGTTGATATTTAGTGTCACGGCATACGCGGCGCCGGCGTGTCGAATGAGGTAGTACGGCTGTAGACGGTATGACAAAATGTATGGGATTTTGAAGTGTCATATCATTACATTTGCAAATAGTCAAGTGTCCCGGAACGTGTTAAATCAGGACCAGAATCATCAATAGCGTTGAAATTGATTTTTTCATCACTACAAAATAATTTCTTCTTTATTTTGTCAAAGCACACGTTCTCAGCAATCACTTCTAAAGCATAATTTGGCTGATTCATTACTTTTACAACCCCCAAGATACAACACCTAGCATGCTATAGCTTAATATCTCATAGTTTTCATCAAATTCGATGAAACTGCACCGTCTAGCGAGTTGGTAACAAACTTCGTTCTATGATTCACGCAGCTCTATGTGTGCGTGTTTTATTTAATTATTCACGAAGTGCCAACTGGCGGGAACTAATTGTGATTTGTTGCCGAGTTCCAAAACTGAATTGGGGATGTACTGGTGGTGTCATTTAGTTCCACAATAGGAGTATCATCACCATCATCACCCACAGCTCGACTTCACCCACTGCCTTTTTTCGATGGAAGTATCGCGTAAGAATTATATTTGAACTGTTGGATTTTGATCTGGGATCAATACCAGCCATAAATATTAAAATAGTGTTAGTATGTAGTATAATTACCAGTACCTCATTCTTCATTGCCCAATCACCTGCACACATGAGGACCTAATGGCTGCGTCAGCGATCGGTACGCGCGTTGCTGAATTTTGGGCCAAACAAAAAAAAACTGTATTTTTTTTTCAGTTGTTTTTGCCATCGACACGTTATGAAGAAGATTCTTCATTTGCGTAAGCATTTTTGGGGTCAGCTTCCAGTCTCTGGTTGTTAGACTTTCGAGCTTCTGACGACCCGTAACTGTCAAAGATCCATGAATGACAGCCGGGACCAATTACGGCTTAACGGTTTTTCGGAGGCACGTTTTAAATATTATTTAAACTGACCTCGATCACCGTACGCACTGCCGTAATCACCAAATTTTCAAACCAAGAATAAAAGTCGTTTCCCAGAAATTTTTGCAGAAATCTACTTACAGAACGCATAGATTAGGGCTTTGTGAAGGTTGTTTTTATACCCTGTGTTTATAGATGTTACTAATACTAACGTTTCACCTGTAAAATTAAATGATTCTGAATATATGAAAATTAATCCACGAGGGGAAGTATTTGCAACAGCCGGGACTTATGATTAAAGTGGAAAGCAAAAGAAGAATGAGATCAATACTACAACTTAACACCACTGAACACACATAGATGTTTGTAGTATCATAAATTCATAACTCACAACATACATAAACTAAAACGATGTTACTGGTAATAAATATATCATCACAGTGCATTTGCGAGCTAGATGCATTTAAATAAAATTACAAAAGTTTGGAGTTTCTGAAAACAAACAGACAGTATTTTCTTTTCATAAGTAGCAAATCTACTTAAAAAACGTATAAACAGAAACGTTTAACGTTCAGGTAACCATTCACAAATATGAAAAACTTTTTGTTTTAATAGAATTTATTTCATTTGGATCTACAAATCAGTCATCAGTATCTTAGAATCCATTCTTTATTAGACACCCTCTCTAATTCTTGAAAATGCATTTCCGTCATAAAAATATCTCCCACATTTCAAACACTGCCATAAAACATTCAAAAGCTCAACACAGTCTGCCATCTTCTTAACAGTAGGACATTAAAGTTAATAATCACACCACATCAATCGTCGGTTCAAAGAAAACCGTTGCAATTGGCCTTTGAGACTTCGCTCATTAGCGCCGCGGCTGACACATCAAAGAGCGTCACGTCACTTGTCACATACGTCGCTTGTCGGGCCCTGTCACCATACGTCAGCTGTCACATGTGACAGCCCCTGTATGATTAATAGACGAACTGATTATTCGGCTGTTTTTTGTTTTTTTTTCTACTTTTTGACAACACAAAAGTTGTCAGACGCGTTTGTGTCGTCGTGACATGAATCGATATTGAGATGTATTGAAATGTTAGTACAATGCGTTTACATGAAAGTGATGAATATTGTTTGAACGTGTGGTGTGTTTGAAATATGTTTCAACCACACTTTTATTTATTGCATCGTAATTAAATCAGTTCTTGATAGCATTGCTTTCATTCCGATTCAAACGTTTTATTTGAAATTCAAGTAAACACAGAATGAGAACATCGACAAGCAACCCCGACGTTGTGCATCACTAACAGCGTTCAGACATAAATTACTTCAAAAGTGATTTACTCGCGCCATACAAATCGCCGTCGACTAGTCGTTGCGGCCCGTCTCCGCCTGTCTGTGCCGTTCAAAGGCCCTGACTGACAGGTGTGAATGATGGTTGACTAGACGCACGTAGACTGACAATCGCAATCACCAAAGAGCTCCACAGTTTTCTTTGAAGATAATAGTTTTGTTTTTGGTATATTGAAAACCGTTTATTTTTCTAACACCGCTAACAAAACATTAGTAAGTAGTTTCAAGAAATAATGCAATACTTTTTCGATTCAATTCAAATTGTTTTTTTGTTGAAAGATTATACCTACGTCTGCAGCTTCGTAATTTTAAAATGTTTTAAAACATTTCAACGGCAAAATCATTTCAAGCGTTTTAAAGCTCTAACGTTCGGCGTCTTTTTTATCGTGGCCTCTTGACGAGCCTGTCAGGAACATAACTCGCAAAATAAAACACGTGCAGAGTGGCAGCCACAAATCACATTTTTTAATCGAACTCACGTCTCTGTGCAGCGACAAACGCAGACCACACATTAAAAAAGCCTTAAACCCTTCTGCATAAAGTCTAAAATCGTTTAAATAATAGGTGATTTAAAGTTTGCTGCATTTCAGTGTGCAGTCACGTCGCACCGCGCGGAATGCTATCGACATCCGCTAAACTATCGACGTTGGCACAACACTAATTGCTCTT
Source organism: Cosmia trapezina (assembly GCA_905163495.3). Classification (NCBI taxonomy): domain Eukaryota; kingdom Metazoa; phylum Arthropoda; class Insecta; order Lepidoptera; family Noctuidae; genus Cosmia; species Cosmia trapezina. Next base: position 2,274,221 of record LR991025.1, read on the forward strand.
TTTGTGCGCCCCGTTTCTCACAATGATTTACGTAATGCTCCTACAAAGAGCGTAATCGTATCATTAATGCTTTAAAATGACTTTAACGGCCCATTCTAATGATTTAGATTGATTACGGCAGCGAAGAGTAAAGCTATTCATAATATCAATGAGTCCACTGTATATTCCTCACGTCACTGTAAATTGTTATTTGTTAAGAGTAGCGACATTTATGAAAGATTAGATTTATTCGGTACGTAAATATCGTAGATAAAAATAAATCACATATTTGATTGGAAAATAAAGGCCAATTGAAAAAGATACATGACTATTTGTAGAGCCAATGAGCAATGTGTAAGCATGATGAAGATCTATGTTGCGTTCCTTTTTATTGGAAGAAAGGTCAGTCTGAAAATTGTTAAACATGATGTATCTTTTCTTTTTCTTTTTTCTTTACGTCATGTTTTACAGCAAATAAACGTGTATTTTCTTTCTTTCTTGAAAGTTACACTTTAATCATGGACAAACTTTGAATTAAACTTACTTATTGTTACTCATTTTGTTTATGTACTAGCATTTGAAAGGTGTACACGTATATGTTAGAACACTGTAATCGCGTTAACAACGCAAAATGTCAAACAGTTCGTGCCTGAAACAAGCGTAGCGTGCTAATGTGAACGGACCTTAACGCTAGTGCCGTCAGTAGCACATCGAAAAACTGTCGATAAAAAAAAATATCTAAATTAAAATAGTGGTGGACAAGATGCATTTGTCATGTAATCGGCAAGATAAGGAAGCTCAATTAAAAATGTATTCCTCCGGCGGCTTGGTGTAATTAAGATAGCAAGTGAGCATAGATTATGGGAATTACGACGTGCGCGTATCTGTGACAGGGAATGGCGGGAAGCGATTTTCATTTGTAATTAGCGGCGCCATTGAGATAAGGCTTAACTTGTATTTTGAGTACGTCAGTATCTTTTATCGTTTGGTAAAGTGAAGATGTGACTTGTGATTTAAATCCCCAGGTAGGAAGCCGTTTAAGTGTCGTTTCTTGAGTATTGATAAGATGAGGAGACGCTAAGATAAATGTTTTGTAAATACGCTTTAAATATTGTAAATCAGACCTCACTTCCCTGTTCCAGCAAGATAAAATGATATGATATGATGTGAGGCACACACTATTGTTGTTAAAATATTATTTTCACATTGTTTTTTTTCTTCTTTTGTATTTTTGTGTTTCACGAACTGTGTCCAAATAAACGTTTTTCTTTCTTTCTTTATATGCAACCAAGATAAGTGTGTTTCTAAAAAAAACTTCAAAATAAAATTAAAAGAAAACTGCTTAAAAAACTCAACAAATTTTTTATCGATCTTTTACACCCCTCACTAAACGAGCCAATTTAAGGTAAAAGGCCCAATGACACTTCGAACACGTGATCTCAATTCGCTTAAATAGCAGCAAATTGGCTCGTTGTCGTAATATTGATACTAAATATTGATAAACCAAATTATATTGACACGACAGTGTATGGTACACGGTAAATGGCCGCCAAGCTAACTAGTTTAGTGATGTGTGAGGAATAATTATTATGAACTGGTAATAGAGGGTGCTAATTTATTTTAATTATGCATGTATAGTTTGCTGATGACTGACGTAATTTGTGTAAGTAGACATATAAAAAAACCGGTCAAGAGCGAGTCGGACTCACGCACCGAGGATTCCGTTCCGATTTCTAAAAAAGTATGCTATTTAGAGACATCGTTTTATTTTTCGTGTAATCTTTACATAGACTCCTATCACATAGAATAATTTCAGATTTTTCTCTTTGCAAACTTCGGAGATAAGGAGGGGGGGGGGGGAACGGTATTTTTTTCGAAAAGTCGAAAACTATGCGGCCTAAAAAAAAGAAAAAAAAATGTTTGAGAATGTGCAAACAGCGTTCTTTCATATGATACCCCACATGCCCTAGTAGCCTCACTTCACTTGTGTTTGATTTTTCTCTATGCAAACTTCGGAGATAATCCCGACGGGAACGGTATTTTTAACCGAATTCTGAAAAAAGGAAGAGGTTCGGATGTTTCAATTTTTTTTTTACATTGTTCATCAAAAGTCAAAAACTATGGCCTAAAAAAACTTAAAAAATGTCTGAAAATGTTCAAACTGCGCTTTTTCCCCTATTTTAGTCCCTGTTGCAAAAAAATATAAATATTTTTATTTCTTTCTTATTTACAAAATAGTTGAGTAAACGTCATCTAAAACTGTTCCAAATATCAAGTTGATAGCATTAGTAGTTCTTGAGATATCCAGCTGTGACAGACAGACAGACAGACTGAGTCACACCATTAGGGTTCCTTTTTACCATTTTGGTACGGAACCCTAATACCAGCCTATTAAACTCAAACTCAAACTCAAACTCAAAGCATTTATTTCAATTAATCCAATTACAGGCACTTTTGAATTGTCAAAGAGTCGGTCAGTAGGTAAGTCAGAAAGTTGAAGCTAGTTGCCTAGTATTACTGTACCACAGCTGGGCTCTTCTCGTGCAGAGAAGGCACGAGCATTGATCGCCTGCACGCTTGCTCAAGATGGGTTGTATAAACTCTATGTCCAGGTTTTAACACGACGTTTTTACTTCACCGATGTCAGTAATGTCCATCAATCTGCCTAGCCTTATCCCAACTATGTTGGGGTCGGCTTCCAGTCTAACCGGATGCAGCTGAATACCAGTATTTTACATGGAGCGACTGCCTATCTGACCTCCACAACCCAGTAACTGGGTAATACGATACCCCTTTTTAAGACTGGTTGTCAGACTTTCGGGCTTCTGACGACCCGTAACGACTGTCAAAGATCCACGAATGACAGCCGGGACCAACGGCTTAACGTGCTTTCCGAGGCACGGAGGAGTCTCGGTGTGTAAAGATGGTCACCCACCATCCACTGACCAACCCGGCAAGCGTAGCTTAACCTGATGGATCGACCCGTGCGGCTGTTATTACTTAGCCACGAGCTCCTCCGTAATGTCCGTAATGTCCATATGGATTGAAAAATTCACATTGGTAACAATACAAAAATTGTATCTCATAAGTTCATAACATGACAGTTGATAGTTGGTTTGGTTTTTATACAAAACCATTATAAAAATATCTCGATTTGGTAATATCATTATAATAATATACATTTCCATGCATGTGGGTCCGATAGTTTGCTGTCAATAATCCAGGATGGAAAAGTTTGTTGTAAAAAAAAGAATCGTTGTTGGTTTTAAGAACAACTAAGCAATGATTATGATAGTTCTAATGATTACTAAACAACACATCTTGCCTTCAATAAGTAAATTTCCAGCCACTCGATGAAGCATTTTCCTCATTTATAACAGCTGCCAACAATTCCAAGACCTAAATAAAACACTAATAAGACGTCTTCTAAGAAATCTAGACTATTAACTCCAAACCTTGGCACCAAATGACTCCAATTTGCCAGTGGTTATCCAGTCACATATCGGTGGACTTTACAACTGTTACCGAGGGATAAATCGGTAACTTTATGTCGACACCCGTTATCCTCCGACTAAGCTTCGCAAACTAAGACAGAGTTAGATTGGATTGAGGACAACTTGATTAGTTGAATAATACAGAGGTACTATTGTAATTCTTGTTGTAAAATACTGGGTCGTAATCGCTGTTGTTGGAGATAAAATGCGTGGTATATCGGTTCAAATAACTGTTGGGAAGGCAATCTACTTAGTTGATGTTATCTAGTGAGTTTTATAGTGTTATCAAATGCTGATTTTATTTTTAGAATCCAAAAATACTGGAAAATGTTTGTTTGTTTACAGCTTTTAAAATGTGGACTAATCAGAAGTGATATGGAGCGAGATGCAAGTGTTGAACAAAAAGAAAAGAAAAAAAATAAATAACAGGTGGTGTTGTGTTTGTTGTTGTTGTTGTTATTGTTAGTGATGTCCCACGAAGGGCAAATGAAAGATTATTAGTGGGCAGTAAGGCAGGCTTACGTTGTGGTAAACATCAGAGTTTAATCCTTGATACAATTGGCATTGGATACAGGAAATTGGCTCCAATAATGGGCTATATCCAACAGTAGGATATTGAGTGCCATGAATGGTAATTTATAGGATAAAAAACCAGCCAAGTGCGTGTCAAACCACGCAAAATGAAGGGTTCCGTAGTTGAAGAAGAATTTATCCCAAAAACACACTTAACATTTTAATCCCAAAAAAAATTTTTTTAGGTGGTAAAATTACAAATTAACAATTTTCGGGCTTTTTCTTTTACTTGTACGGAGAGAACTTGCTTCTTGCCAAATTTCATGATTCTAGGTCAACGGGAAGTACCTAGGTTTTGATTTACTTGCGAGTATCAAAATATCTCACATATTATGGCCGTATCTTTTTATTGCGTTGACTTAGAAGCTTGATTTTTTTAGAACTCCAAGCACCATAGACCGACGTATTTGATATTAATTTCAACTTAATACTTCCACGCGTTCCTGAGAAAAAGGGTCTTGACAGACAGAGAGACGGCCAATGAAGTGATCTTATAAGGGTTCCGTTTATTTCCTTTTAAGGTACAGAACCCTAAAAATATGCCAGTTAGGATCAATTGTTGCATACCTAGTATTATTATTCATTAATATTCAAGTCGGTATAAGGTAAACCCGTGGGAGGAGAGGAGAGGAGCTCGTGGCTAACTAATATCAGCCGCACGGGTCGATCCGTCAGGTTAAGCTACGCTTGCCGGGGTTGGTCAGTGGATGGGTGACCATCTTTACATAACGAGATTCCTCCGTGCCTCGGAAAGCACGTTAAGCCGTTGGTCCCGGCTGTTATTCGTGAATCTTTGACAGTCGTTACGGGTCGTCAGAAACCCGAAAGTCTGACAACCAGTCTTACCAAGGGGTATCGTATTACCCAGTAACTGGGTTGTGGAGGTCAGATAGGCAGTCGCTCCATGTAAAATACTGGTAGTCAGCTGCATCCGGTTAGACTGGAAGCCGACCCCAACATAGTTGGGAAAAGGCTAGGCAGATTGATACGGTAAACCCGTTGTAATAAATGTAACTTATCTTGCACTCATACCACACCACAATATTAAATTCTTCTCAACCACCAACAATAACATTAAAAAAATCTCTTCAACATTTTCGAATTCAATACCTTCATCAAAAACTTAAAAATGTAACCATTATCACACAATACCTGTTGGTTATTCCATTACTCATTAATGTTACAACAAAAACCAGTCAAGAGCGAGTCGGACTCGCACACCGAGGGTTCCGTACCGATATCTGAAAAAGTATGCTATTTATAGACTTCGTTTTATTTTTTCTGTAATCTTTACATTAAATTCTATCACATAGAATAATTCAGCGATAAAGAAATAAAGAGATAAAGATTAAAAAAAAAAAGAATAATACCAAATTTTTCTCTATGCAAACTTCGGAGATAAGGCGGGGAACGGTATTTTTTTTTTACATTTTTCATCAAAAGTCGGAAACTATGCGTTCTAAAAAAAAAGAAAATAGTGTTTGAGAATTTGAAAACAGCGCTCTTTCTAATGACATCTCACATGCCCTAGTAGGGCTCACTTCGAATTTTTAAGACCCCATTTCAATCCGGGTTGCAAAAAAATAAAATTTTATTTCTTTCTTATTTGCAAAATAGTTGGGCTAACGTCATCTAAAACTGTTTCAAATTTCAAGTTATTCAGCTGTGACAGACGGACAGACAGAGTCGCACCATAAGGGTTCCTTTTTACCATTTTGATACGGAACCCTAAAAACGGTTTCAGTCGATAAAATTTATTAATTTTATCGTTAAATCGTTGCACAACACACATCGTCACGTCGCCCGGACTTGTCCCACTAAGGTGACATGTCGAAGATTTATTTGGTACATTTACGTAATAATTCCACCGCACCATAGTGAATGTAATAATAATTATGTGAGAAGCGGAAACTGCAATTAGCGGTATGTTTACCGGTAAAAGTGTCGGTTGTTTTTAGGGTTCCGTACCAAAATGGTAAAAAAGGAACCCTTATGGTGTGACTCAGTCTGTCTGTCTGTCTGTCACAGCTGGATATCTCAAGAACTACTGATGAACTTGAAATTTGGAACAGTTTTAGATGACGTTTACCCAACTATTTTTCAAATAAAAAAGAAGGAAAAATATTTATATTTTTTTTGTAACAGGGACTGAAAGGGGGTCTTAAAAATTCAAAGTGGGGCTACTAGGGCATGTGGGGTATCATATAAAAGAGCGCTATTTGCACATCCTCAAACTATTTTTTTTTTTTTTTTTAAGCCGCATAGTGTTCGACTTTTGATGAAAAATGTAAAAAAAAATACCGTTCCCCCCCCCCCCCCTTATCTCCGAAGTTTGCAAAGCGAAAAATCTGAAATTATTCTATGTGATAAAAGTTTATGTAAAGATTACAGGAAAAATAAAACGATGTCTCTAAATAGCATACTTTTTCAGAAATCGGAACGGAACCCTCGGTGCGCGAGTCCGACTCGCTATTGACCGGTTTTTTGCTAAGTAGTGTGACTAAAGTGAGGATAATTACGATGACTCAGCGCTGGCTTGAGAAACAAAGTCTGGAGTGTGAAAACTGATTATTCACTCAGATTACTCAAAACTTCAGTTAGTTAGGCTATGTGAGATTTGATATGCTAACCGTACTTGTGAAAACAATTAACATTTTTTTCTGTGAGCTTAAATTCATTTTAAAAATATAACATAACGTTTAGGCCAGGGTTTACGCTTCTAACCATGAATCTGGACACATATTTTGTGGAATTTTATTTTTTAAAAGATTTTCATAATAAATAACAATATTATATTATACAACGTGTTTTGCATCCTCGTCTTTCAGGGTTTTTCAACTTTCTCCATGGGACCAACATCGTAATCGCGAAAAAAAATTCCAACTGTCCCATGAAAAACTTCAATAACTACTCGACGCAAATGTATGGGACGGCTGATTATTTTTTCGCGATTACGATGTCGGTGCCATGGAAAAAGTTGTTCAGTTTGATGGTCTATACCACAGCCTTAAATTGCAGAAACCTACTTTGCAGTAAGTAAATGAAGAATTAGTTTTTAGGGTTCCGTACCAAAATGGTAAACAAGGAACCCTTATGGTGTGACTCAGTCTGTCAGTCTGTCTGTCACAACTGTATATCTCAAGAACTACTAATGCTATCAACTTTAAATTTGGAACAGTTTTACCAGTTTTTAGGGTTCCGTACCTCAAAAGGAAAAAACGGAACCCTTATAGGATCACTTGTTTGTCCGTCTGTCTGTCTGTCAGTCTGTCAAGACCGTTTTTCTCAGGAACGCGTGGAGGTATCAAGTGAAATTAATATCAAATACGTAAGTCTGTGGTTTCTTGAAGTCCTAAAAAAACTCAAACTTCTAAGTCAATGCAACAAAAACATACGGCCATTTATGCGACATATTTTGCATACTCGCAAGTAAATCAAAACCTATAGGGTACTTCCCGTTGTTCTAGAATAATAAAATTTGGTAAGAAGCAAGGTCATACAACACAAATATAGGAAAAAGTCCGAAAATTGTTAATTTGTAATTCTATCATATAACAAAAATGTTTAAGTCTGTCAGTCTGTCAAGACCATTTTTCTCAAGGACGCGTGGATATATCAAGTTGAAATTAATATTAAATACGTAAGTATAATGTCCCTTACAGAGTTTTTAAAAAATCAAGTGTCTAAGTCAACGCAATAAAAAAATACGGGTAGTTTGCGACACATTTTGATACTCGCAACTGTCGAAAGTAAATCAAAACCTATAGGGTGCTTTCCCGTTGACCTAGAATAATGAAATTTGGCAAGAAGCAAGGTCTCCCAGCACAAGTACAGGAAAAAGTACGAAAATTGTGAATTTGTAATTTATTGACATAAAAAAAATATTTTTGGGATCCAATGTTAAGTTTGGGATATTTTTGGGATAAATTTTTTTCAACTACGGAACTCTTCATTGTGCGTGGCCCGACACCCACTTGGCCGGTTTTTTTTGTTTTAGTTTTAGTGTTAGATAACGTTTATCCAACTATTTTGCAAATAAGAAAGAAATAAAAATATTTATATTTTTTTTGCAACAGGGACTGAAAGGGGGGTCCTAAAAATTCAAATACTAGGGCATGTTGGGTATCATATGAAAGAGCGCTGTTTGCACATTCTCAAACTTTTTTTCCTTTTTTTAAGCCGCATAGTTTTCGACTTTTGATGAAAAATGTAAACAAAAAATACCGTCCCCCCCCCTTATCTCCGAAGTTTGCAAAGCGAAAAATCTGAAATTATTCTGTGTAATAGAAGTTTATGTAAAGATTACAGGAAAAATAAAACGATGTCTCTAAATAGCACACTCTTTCAGAAATCGGAACGGAACCCTCGGTGCGCAAGTCCGACTCGCTTTTGACCGGTTTTTTTTTTAAATTATGTTGTGGATTTAACTGTTGTTTGATTCAACAATCACACTAATTTAGAACAGCTCCGAAAATGCATGTCAATTTCATACAAAATTCGATTTAATATTCAAAGCCTAAAATGAATGCTGAATATTTGAACAGCACTGGACGCACGTCAGTGTCTAGATTATCATGCCTAATTAATTAGATGAATAAAAAATAAAAAAAATAAATAATAATAGTTGTTAATAATAATAGTTTCGTAATTACTTGTAGGTATCTAGTTGATTTACGTTGGAACTGTCAGATTATAATCATCATTCAGTAAAAGAGAAAAGAAAAAAGAAAGAAAAGAAAACTTGTTACCGTCTCTACTTACCATGCTCATCGAATCTAAATTCACCTCTAAATTCGAAAGGGCAAAATACTCACTTTTGTAGTTTACATAATCGGGCAACCGAAAAAAGAAATATGTGGTCAACTTTAATCTTATTATTTTCTTAAAATTTTCTTCAAAAGCTGCGCCCGCAGTTTGACCCGCATATACCGGGATAAAAAGTAATCAATGTGTCAGCTACCTCCATACCAAATTTTATCAAAATTGGTTTAGCCGTTTGATCTTGAAGATCTTGAAGAAGTAACAAACATACAAACACACAAACTTTCGCCTTTATAATATTAGTGTCATTGTAACTGGTGTTAGAGAGAGAGACTTCTTCAAGACTTGAACGTGAAACAGACTTTAAAATATTTCTAAATATTGTCACGTTTCTCTGTTGCCTACATCTCGATCTTGACCATACAAAAAGCCATCCATCACTGTCATACAAATGAACCAATTAATATGCGTCGCGAGTATGAATTTGAATGGCGTTTACTTCCGCGACTCAATGATGATGAATATTCCATTGATTTAGATCTTGATCGACTATTCCTAGATACAGTGGACTAATAACATTGATGGAATTATTTATGACTTGTTGACTTCTAAATAGGTTGACAGGTATTGGAAACAATGCCGGTTACACTTGAAGCGACTTGACGTACATATTCGATTGATTGAAGTCTGTGTGTCAGTGACTTCTACTTCATACAGCCGTGTTCGGGCCGGCATGATTCGCCAAAGCCGGGCGCAAAATTGAATAATGCCGGCTATGCTTGAAGCGACTTGACGTACATGTTCGATTTATTGAAGTCTGTGTGTCAGTGACTTCTACTACACACAGTCATGTTCGGGCCGGCATGATTCGGCAAAGCCAGGCGCAAAATTGAATACAATTGTATACAGCGTGTTTTGAAGCTCGGTGCGAACTTTAAAGCGATGATAGTTGATACCATTTAGAGCTTTGAGCCATACATGTCTTAGACGAAGTAGGTTTTTTTATTTTAAACTGCAATTTTTAGTTTTTTTTTGGGGTTTGGGATCGATTTTAATATAAGGCACCCGGTATTGAAATTTTATGAGAAGTGAAATACAAGCGTTAACTCAAAAGTGTTTTTACGTTTTTTGCGCAACGTAAAACTAAACGAACGCTTTTACACCTTAAAGTTGCTTATCGTATAGCACTGATTCGTTGAAGTTACCCTGACCCTATGTTCCTTTGTTTTCGTCTAGCAAAAGAAAGTCGGAACGGCGCAAAAAACAGGAGTAAACTCCCGTTATGTATCGGAGCTAACACTTTTTTTTGCTATCCCAATTTCTGACAGTTATTTGCCAACAGTACCCCAGTTAAAGAAGGTATGTTAAATCTCTACACTTTTGAGGTCGCAGAAAACTTTTAAATATTGAAAAAAATATGATATTGGGTTATATAAAAAAAACATAAAAGTTTGCAGTTAAAAGTAAAAAAAACCTACTTCGTCTAAGACATGTATAAGTAGCTCAAAATGCTATCAAACGTGTCAACTATCACCCTCTTAAAGCTTTGCACCCAGCATCCAAACACCCTGTATATTAGGAAAAAACATTCGACTCAGCTCGAATTGTGCAGAGCCGACCCGAACGAAGGTACATGCCGAACGAAGTTTGCTGATCGGCACGTGCCGAACAAAAGCCGGATCGGCTTAATTGTTCAACAAATATAGCCGGATCGAAAATGTGCCGAAAATAATAAATATGTGAAGCATCCTTTACTAGTTTCGATAGGAGTACCTAAAGTTGCGCTAATATTAATTAATTTTTGCATTGTTATGCTGCTGGGCTATGGCGAATATTTGCATTATCGCGATAAGTGTGGCCGGAAGATCGTAGCATCGCGTAGTAAACGGGCGGTGATGAATGCTTATCGGGGCACTGTCGGTAAACTGTTGCGCATTAAAGGGTTTTGTCGCGACAATATTAGCTTGCATGGCTATATCTCACTTTAGTGCAGTCCAGACTTTGAAGCATCGAACACCAGCCGGCACGATGTGCGCGCCAACGCGACATGAATCTAATGTAGCCAAAAACATCGCGTATACCCGTAAACGATGTTTTTAGCGCGCCAACGTGACACGAATCTTCGTCCGCTAATGGAGCTCCAGCATTAGACGTGTTATCGCAGCCCGGTCCACTCACTACTCGAGTGTAGACGTAAACATCCTGAGTGACTGCACCTGCTTCTTCCCATGCTAATATCATTCTTTCGAGACCATGTATTTTGTCGCTCTGCAAACTGGTATTACTGAAAGTCGTAGACGCATCATAGACTTACAGTACATCCAACAATAACCCAACATTCCTGACATACACTACACGTATAAGCAGTAAAATATTGCCCATAAAACACTATCGTTATCTCCTACTATAATGTGACGTCACGACCTCCCATCATTCACCATCACTTACACAGTAATACCCCATAACACACGTTGAACATGATGAAGACCAAGATATGAAGCACATCATCCATCACTACGAAAATGGAGGAAGTTTCTCCGTCTTATTATAAACTGCAAGTGATTTAGTATCGATATAGCAATATTTTATCGATATTTATGAGCATCACTAGGAACACATTTGGGGCGTACATAAAGTAGATGTTTAGTGTTGTACTTGGGCGTAATATTTATATTTTCGGAAGCCGTTTTTTAGGCTGTGTTGACAGATAGAAATGTTAGAATTTAAATAAAAGTTCTTTTAAAAGAGAACATGTTTGCTTCTGAGTCAGTTTTTTATTTAAAAAATAGCGCATCTCTACATGTAGATAGAATGAAATATATAAAAACAATAAAATGTAATGCTTATTTCAGAACAAAAAGACTATTTTATATTCGCTGAAAAAACTGATCATAGTGTGAGTTGTCACTCACATTAGGATCAGTTTCCTAACAAATGTTCTGACCTTTTTTCCTTTCATGTGAAAGGTGATTAAGAAACCGTAAAATACAGGCATATTACCGGAGAAATTGATGGAAATTCCTCATGAAACACCAACTTTCAGAGACCACCATAAAAACCTGATATTTAAAGAACGAAACAAACAACGATGCCTGTACATCACACGAGGTACCAAAAGCTTCAACCACCATTACCATCACGGACCATAAGTCCAGTACCCAGCAGCATTCCATAAATCTTCAACCCACGAGCAAGCAACACACCACTGAATATTTCATCGAATAACTACAGGGGAACAGTAGCAATTAACAAAACTAACATAACTGTACTTGAAGTCGGTACTTCGGTGGCTAGAAGCTGATGTGTCGGATATGTTATCGCGACAAGACTGTCGTGCGGACGTGTCGTGTCGAGACTACTACTGGAGTGCGGATGCGGATGGTGGACACCTTTTTTTTTGGTAGGTAATTTATGAATTTATTTTGAAACCAGTTGGTAAAGTAGGTATTCATTATGAAAAACGTTACTGAAATTATCAAGATATGATCGCAGCAGCTTTTTACCTGGCTCTTAATTTTTAAAGGTAGACTATGCTTGAGTTTGGATCGCAATGGAATGTGAAAGGCCTATATTAGTAGCTTTTGCTTCGTATATATGTTTTTTTTTTTGTTCCCGTACGTCACGGTGTATTTCCTCCTTAGTCAGTATCACATCATAATATAAACAAGAGTGATGATTTTTGATTGATTCAAATGATAAAAAGTAATGCACAATATCTTTTAGTGGCTAGTGTTATTAATCTTTGGGTTCATTCGAGTAATTGAGTCTGTTGAAACTATGCTGGGGTCGGTGCATTTTGTTCATTCCTCTATTTCATTGATTAATTGTGACATGTCACCGTCCAAATAATACACCGCCTAAAACACATTATAATTCAATCGCTAAAAAATCAATAAGAAGTACTAACATCAAACATGCCGCATCCACCGGACGCAACACGCCACTCCCGCGCATCGTAAATCAAGATGGAGGCGATAACAAGCGACCACTCATAAAAGCAACTACGGGAACGATTTTACGATTCATAATTGTACTTTATTAAATGACCGCCACTTGCATTTTAATGGAAGAATTTTGAGCAATAAAAGTTTGTTGGGCGACAAAGAGTAGGTAATTGAAGAACTGGCATTGCTGAATGGTCTCAAGGTTGGTACTCTATGCTCCGTATAGTCATTAGTCCGAAGCAGAAAATTGGAAGGGAAAAACGTCAATGCCTTCATCAAGAACAGCATGAAATCTAGAAGGAAAACGAGAGAAGGATCAAACGGGGCAGTATATTACAACATAGGAACATATAAGGGAGAATTTTCCAAAAAAGAAAGTGAAGATTGTCGCAAATGTGAAGATTAAGGCACTAACGCTCATCAGAAAGACGTCGAAAAACATGCTCAATAAATTGCAAAAGACCTTACATCGATGACAAAGATGGAGGAATCACTTTCTAAGCTCCAGTCTACAGCACAATTGGCTGCATGACAACAGCATGACTCTTATAGAACCCAGACAAGCCAACCTGACAGGAATACCAATATCCTAATGTCAGAAGTATTGAAGATATGATTTATGAATGAATGGATATATTAGTCATCCCTGCATAAAGTTAATAGTGGCGAATGATTTATTACGATGTGCATAAGTTATATGTACGCTTTGGTCACAGCTTGTGTCATTTTGTATGACTGGACGTGAGTAATGATAGGTAATCTGCAATCAGATATAATGGCCCTAGCATAAATAATTATGAATTTTCACCTATCGGAGTGTGTATCTAATTATATCTGCCTGCCTTATTCGGCTTGGGAATAAGAGCAACTCATTGCTGAAGCTCATTGGTAACTTTGTGTATAAAGACAGATTTTTCTTTATCATTTTCAAGTACATAATTAGTGGAGACAATTATAAATAATAATAAAATAAAATCATTTTATTTCGGATAACTAAAGATCCACAAATTGTTAGTAACAAAATTAGAACTTAAAACATTACATTATGACTGACACCTTGTGGTAAAAACACTAACTAAGTATAGTGTATAAAGCCCAATGCTCTTGTTAATAGGTGAATAGTTTCATCAGAATCATTAGTTAAGGCGCATCGAGCTGCTAACTAGCGCCACCACTGTGCAAAAACCGGCCAAGTGCGAGTTGGACCACGCACAATGAAGTGTTCCGTAGTTGAAAAGAATTTATACCAAAAACAAACTTTTTAACATAGTAAACCCAAAAAAAATTTTTTTACGTGATACAATTACAAATTATCAATTTTCGGACTTTTTACTTGTGCCGTTTTTTTTTATTGCGTTGACTTAGAAGCTTGATTTTTTTTAGAACTTCAAGGGACCACAGACCTAAGTATTTGATATTAATTTCAACTTGATACATTCAAGCGCTCCTGAGAAAAAGGGTATTGACAGACTGACAGACAGACAGACAGACAAACAGACGGACAACGAAGTGAATAAGTGATCCTATAAGGGTTCCGTTTTTTCCTTTTGAGATACAGAACCCTAAAAATAATAAGTCTGAAAATATGAAACATTTTGAAATGGCCTATGCTCACATTTTTAGCCTTTTTGGCGTTAACTGCCATAACTTCGAACCTAGAAGGTTTAGTGTTGATTTTTTTAATACAAGAAATTCTACCTCATCTGACTAAAAATGTGAGCATAGTACAATAACGCATTCAGGGTGCTGATGGGGTTGCCGCGCTACTGCAGTGCTTCGGGCATGTTTGCAGAGACGGGAGTAGATGGGTTTCCTGCACTCATGCATAAGCGCTGCGCATCCATCATGAGCCGGATTCGCGCCAGACCCAACAGCATTCTGAGGGTTATTGCGGACAGGTGGGACAGTCCCATGCTGGGGCATTGGATACGCCTACATGCCACTGAGTGGATGTAGTGTGTAACAATAAACTTATCTTATCGTAATTATCTTCTGGTAGATTAAAGTACTAACACTAATTTATAAGTTGTTTGTATACTAACCCAAATGGACAATGGTCTGATGTAAATGATTTTTATTTTTATTTTTATTATTATTTATTATTTATACGAAATTTCAAAATGTTCCATATCTCCATACTTATTATTTTTTGCTTAATCAATCAATCTGCCTAGCCTTTTCCCAACTATGTTGGGGTCGGCTTACAGTCTAACCGGATGCAGCTGAATACCAGTATTTTACATGGAGCGACTGCCTATCTGACCTCCACAACCCAGTTACTGGGTAATACAATACCCCTTGGTAAGACTGGTTGTCAGACTTTCGGGTTTCTGACGACCCGTAACGACTGTCAAAGATTCACGAATAACAGCCGGGACCAACGGCTTAACGTGCTTTCCGAGGCACGGAGGATAATCTCGTTATGTAAAGATGGTCACCCATCCACTGACCAACCCCGGCAAGCGTAGCTTAACCTGACGGATCGACCCGTACGGCTGTTATTACTTAGCCACGAGCTCCTTATTTTTTGCTTAATGCTGGCGCTAAATACCTGCTCTACTCGGTTAAATCTCTCTAATTTTCAGAAATCGAGAAAGAATCGGGAAGACAGAAACCCAAGTCATCTACCGTCATGGACATTCTACCTACCGTCCCATCTGCCCCAAAGATCACTGCCACTTCAACAGACAGTTAACCGCCAACGTCTATTTACAGCGACTAATTAAATTATAAATCTTTCACGACGCCTTTCACGAGATGCCAGTGAGCCGGTATAAACTAAGAGATGATAATACCACTTCTGAAATGTTGGACTGCTCGACTGTTGAGATGTCTGATGTGGGGTGGAGGTATTTTTAATGGAGGATAAGTAACGTTTGACGTTAAAGACGTAGATATGTGTCATAGGACAGGAGAATGAATTGAAAAGTTCAACACTGTTGAATACGATGTGAGATTTGGAGGTCGTGTCCAATTTTTAAATTACTTTGCAGTGTCATCATTATTGCGTAGTTTTCTGGTTCTAGTTCTCTGTTCGTATTTTATTTTTATTATGCAAAATATGTTGTGTGTCTTGCAGAGTCTGATGTGCTACTAATGTGCTATATATTTTTCTTTCGTTCTTACTTTTTTTTTCTCAGTCATAATACTATTACTATTGCTAGGGATATTCATTAGTAGACTATGTTTTCAAGTTTACTGGCTTTGCTCATAATTGATGATTTCTGCTGACAATAATAAACCCCTTTAAAAAAAACCGGTCAAGAGCGAGTCGGACTCGCGCAGCGAGGATTCCGTTCCGATTTCTGAAAAGTTTGCTATTTAGAGACATCGTTTTATTTTTCCTGTAATGTTTACATAAACTTCTATCACATAAAATAATTTCAGATTTTTCTCTTTGCAAACTTCGGAGATAAGGTGGGGGGGAACGGTATTTTTTTTACATTTTTCATCAAAAGTCGAAAACTATGCAGCTTAAAAAAAAAGAAACAAATGTTTGAGAATGTGCAAACAGCGCACTTTCATATGATACCCCACATGCCCTAGTAGCTCCACTTTTAATTTTTAAGACCCACTTTCAGTCACTGTTGCAAAAAAAATATAATTTTTTTTTTCTTTCTTATTTGAAAAATAGTTGGGCAAACGTCATCTAAAACTGTTCCGAATTTCAAGTTGATAGCATTATTAGTTCTTGACATAGCCAGCTGTGACAGACGGACAGACAGAAAGACAGACAGAATGAGTCGCACCATAAGGTTTCCTTTTTACCATTTTGGTACACCTCTCTGGAACAGCACCCTAATTGCTTAACACACTTTCAATCACAATTTTGAATGATTTTGAAGGATATTGCTAATCTATTGCTTCATAAATGTTCGAAAAATTTGTCTACTCAACATCGAAAATAATGCAATGAATGTTGTTAAACTGTCAAATAGAAAGCCATTGCTATTGTGTGTTACGGAAGAGCTCGTGGCTAAGTAATAACAGCCGCACGAGTCGATCCATCAGGTTAAGCTACGCTTGCTTGGGTTGGTCCGTGGATGGGTGACCATCTTTACACACCGAGACTCCTCCGTGCCTTGGAAAGCACGTTAAGCCGTTGGTCCCGGCTGTCATTCGTGGATCTTTGACAGTGTCGTCGGGTCGTCAGAAGCCCGAAAGTCTGACAACCAGTCTTACCAAGTGGTATCGTATTACCCAGTTACTGGGGTATGGAGGTCAGATAGGCAGTCACTCCATGTAAAATACTGGTACCTATTCAGCTGAATCAGGTTAGACTGGAAGCCAACCCCAATATAGTTGGGAAAAGGCTAGGCAGATTGATTTTTGTCAAATAGAAAGCCATTGCTACTGTAAGTATGTAATGCAATATTAATACCCCGCAGAGCTCGATGTAGTGGTAGATCTTACAAAGCCATAACTCTAACAAATAATTAATTTCCTGACGGTCAAAGATCACAATCATAAAGTCTAGACAAATCTTCCTGGACTTCAATTTATAATTACAATTAATAATCACTTGAATTACCTTTAAGGTTCAAGTTTTCACTCTTGATTCATTGTATAGGAACTTAAAATGTTACTCTCTGGCCAATAATAAAATCCAGATGTTCGGTTGTTCGGTAAGTAAGTCGGCGTTCCCACGAGCGTAATAAAATCGCGGCGGGATTTTATCGCGCACTGGATTTTCAACTCTCGTTGTTGAGCCGAGCGTTGAGAATCCAACCTAACAAAAACAGAGTGCATCCCAGCGCGACGAAAAACACACTGTTGGATTTTCAACTCCCGGCGCTAAGCAGAGAGTTGAAAATCCAGTGCGCGATAAAATCCCGCCGCGATTTTGTTACGCTCGTATAATTTCACTGTTATTTTCACTTTTAAAAGAGTTTTGTAAAATAACACTCTCTGCCTATATGAAATCCTTTTGGAAGATTAAGAAAATTGTGATATCAGGAGAAAACCAACCAACAAAGCAACCTATTTTCCTACCAACTATATACGTTATGGTATGCAATAAAGAAATGAGAATTTAATTGAAAACCTTTCATGTGATGTTCTACAGGTCATTCTGTATTAAATAGTTTGGTGACATACCTAACTTAGGTATACTAAAGCTACGGTACGACACTAAGCCGACGTTCGCACGGACGTAAAAATATCGCGGCGATTTTTTTTCGGGCACTGGATTTTCAACGCTCTGCTTACCGCCGAGAGTTGAAAATCCAACAGTGTGTTTTTCCGTCGCTCTAGAATGCATTCTGTTGTTGTAAGGTTGGATTCTCAATGCTCGGCTCAACAGCTAGAGTTAAAAATCCAATGCGCGAAAAAATCCCGCCGCGATATTTTTACGTCCGTGCGAACGTCGGCTTGCATAGTAAAAAATGGTTCTGCAGTGCGATTCTGTAACCATGTCACCGTGAAAACTTAGGTGAAGTGAGCGTGGAGTGAGCTGTCAATTAGTGTCAATTCCTAGCAAAAACAAACTCACTTCACCTAAGTTTTCACGGTGAGATTTTTACAGAATCGACCGGCCGCTCACAATAAAGATTTCAAGATCCCACGCAATAGAAAGTACAGTAACCAACACAGTTTTGAAGAATTATAACACTTCTATACCTAACAATCCGGTACTAACGAACATTAAGTAAACTTTATAAAACACTATCGAAACGGGTCTTATCGCGATATTCTTTTTAACGAGGTAAACAGGTACCTACTTGTTTCCCGACGTTTCGACCGCCTTGCAGCGGTACCTGTTTACCTCGTTAAAAAGAATATCGCGATAAGACCCGTTTCGATAGTGTTTTATAATGTGTACAAATCGCGAAAGTTTAAAAAGTTTAATTAAGTAAACTGCTAAAACTACTTCTGATAGCAAACATTACCTCGCTATATAAGCGTTAGAAAGATAATAATAATAATAAAGCTGTAATTTACATTAATTAAATCCGACAATAACCATTATTATGGCACTTCTTTTTGTTAATTAAAAAAAAGTGTTTATGTAAGTAGAATTGTCTGTTGAAATGTTACTTCCGACAGTTCTGCTGTTTAGTAACAACTGTACATTTGTGTAATGGACTAATGATATTGTTGTTCACACTTTCATGGAAGTCATTATTTTATTTTTAACAATGTATACCTTTCTCAGAGTCATTAAGTAACAAACTACCAAATATTGAATAGCACCCTAAGGGTCCGGATGTTATTAAGACATTACCATAAAGTAATTAGCAGGAATGAATGTAAAAGGGTCGTGGTAATTATCTATACTTTCTAGAAACAATCTTATGTACAAAGAGTCACCACCGCTCTTCCCTTAAGACAGTCAGTTGAGAAAGTCAGTTCAGCACAGACAGTCAGCATTGTGTTTGTGTCTTAATTAATATTACTTGTAAGTTTTTCCTTGTAACATTAGTAAAAGTTCAGATATCAAAGTTGTGTCTCTCAATCAAGACTCTTCCCACACACCTATCTACAACGCCACCGCTCGGGCCATTACAAATTGGTGTCAGAGAAGTGAGATATAGATTGAGTTATTTGTACGAGATCTTCGTCGGAGTCCTTAACCTCCGATTCTCCTACAACTACAAGTTCCTGAGCATCCGATTGTACGAGACCTTCGTCGGAGTCCTTATCCTCCGATTCTCCTACAACTACATGTTCCTGAGCATCTGAGCATCACGACGAGAACGAGATCTACGGAATTGGACAAACGTATCCTCAGCGGTCCGAAGATTATCAACCGCTTACGCCGCCCAGTCTCCTACTCATCACGTCAGCTACAATGTCAACGGGATATCTTCAAGTAATTTTATTACTGTGAGTACGCCGCCAATTTTCTATAAAACACAGTTATAAAGAATATTTTCTAAACGGAATCATCTGCCAGTCATCATAAAAAGTGTTTAATCGTGAAAAGTGAGTGTATAAGTGTATTATTAATCATGCCTCAAGACGCAAATCTCGGTGTATCTACATCGACAACTACACATAGTAATTATATCTCACTAGAAATGGCTGAAAGAATGTTAACTAAATTTGATGGCAGTAAGGCGCGTATCCATGAATTTTTAGACAATTGTGACACAGTTAATAATTTAATTAATCCGAATCTGAAAAAAATTTTACTCCAAATAATTATTACAAAAATTACTGATAACGCTAGGTCAATGATTAGAAATCGCGAATTTCAAATTTGGGATGACTTAAAAAATTATCTTTTAGATACTTACACCGAAAAACGAACGATTGGTCAGTGGCAATTAGAATTGAGTAGTTGCAAACAAAATCATAATGAAAATGTTTTAGCATATGCTAATAAAGTCGAAAATTGCTACGTAAAATTAATAAATTCGTTAGACTCAACAAATCAAACACAAGAAGCCCGCCAAGCATGCGTTGAATTACTTAAATCACAGGCTTTAAGTGTATTTATTACCGGATTAAATAAAGATTTAAATCTAATTTTAAAAGCACTTCAACCAAAAACACTCGAAGATGCTATTTCCATGGCAGTAGTTGAAGAGCAACAGCTCAAAAGTAAAAACGAAATATCTAAATTTCAAAACATAAACCATTCTAATACCAAGCATTGCTATAAATGTAATAAGCCAGGCCATACAGTCGTAAATTGTAGAGTTCGATCATATTCGGGACCTAATCAAAACCCAAAATTTTGCAATTATTGCAAGAAAAAGGGTCATACTAAAGATGAATGCTATCATCTAAAGAATAAAAATTCACCCAATAAAACTGACTCTAAACCTTGTAATAATCATTATTCGGATAAAAGCTCTACGTCTAATAAAAAAAAACTAATAAATCCCGATGGCGCGAGCCAACCAAAGGGTAACAGTTTAATAGAAGGGCTCATAACCGCGATAAATAATAATTGTTATTTCGTTTCATTGAAATTGAAAAATGATACAAGAAACATAGATTTTCTGATAGATACTGGTGCAACAATTAGCCTCATAAAGAAAAGTGCTATACCAAAAGACGCTGAAATTCATTATGATATTTTAGCTGATTTAAAAGGGATCGATAAAGTAGACAACCCTACAAGGACGTTAGGTTATGTCGAATTAGAGTTTATAGGAGATTTAAATGTAATACTCCATATCGTGAATGATAATTTCCCTATTAGTGCCGATGGCATTATTGGAGGCGATATATTAAATAAATATAAAGGAATGATCGATTACAGCACCAAGATTTTAAAACTCGCGGAAAACCAATTCAATTTGTGTTATGAAAAAACAAATGATCAAGTCGAATCGAATGAAGTAAACATGGAATTAACCTTGACGGTGAAAGCAAGAACCGAATGTGTTATTCCTATTAAAATAACTAATTATCCACAGGTTAACCATGGGATTGTTCCACGAACAGAGTTAATCCCGGGAGTACTTTTATGCCCGAGTCTTATCACAGTGAATAATAACAAAGGCATTACGACCGTACTTAACTCAACTAACGAGGATGTGACCTTCCCTATACCTCATGTTAATTTAGAAAAAATAGATTTAGTTATTTTAAATAAACAAATATTACAGTTAGATAAAAATAACTTAGAAAACGTTATTATTAATGAAAACTATGAAAGTAATCGACTTGAAAAACTTGAAAACTGTCTACGGACAGATCATTTAAATAACGAAGAAAAAAATTCTTTAATTGAATTATGTAAAGAATATAATCACATATTCCATTTAGATGGGGATAAATTAAGCTGCACAGATGTGGTTATGCATGAAATACATACAAAAACGGAAGCTCCCGTTAATACAAAAAGCTATAGATATCCAGAAGCCTTAAAGGGAGAAGTCAATAAACAAATTGATAAAATGTTAAAAGATGACGTCATAAAACCATCAAACAGTCCTTGGAATTCACCCATTTGGGTGGTCCCTAAAAAAATAGACGCTTCGGGTCAAAAGAAATGGCGAGTTGTTGTAGATTACAGGAAGTTAAATGAGGTCAGCATCGGGGATTCCTATCCCTTGCCTCAAATAACGGAAATATTAGACCAACTTGGTCATTCAAAATATTTTACAACACTTGATCTAGCCTCAGGCTTCCATCAAATTAAAATGCACCCTAAGGACTCACCAAAAACGGCATTCACCGTCCCTCTAGGACATTTTGAGTACAATAGAATGCCATTTGGTTTAAAAAACGCTCCCGCGACGTTTCAACGTCTAATGAATAATATTTTAACCGGATTACAAGGTAATCGTTGCTTTGTTTATTTAGATGATGTCGTTATTCATGCTGATAATCTCGAAAATCACAATCGAAAATTAAAAGAAGTTTTTGAAAGATTCTCCATCAATAATTTAAAATTGCAGCCTGATAAATGTGAATTTTTAAAACGAGAAGTCATGTACTTAGGTCATTTGATCACGGAAAATGGAGTTAAACCAGATCCAAATAAGATTTTAGCAATCGAAAATTATCCCATACCTAAAAATGTAAAAGATATAAAAGGATTCTTAGGATTAGCAGGGTACTATAGAAGGTTTATACTTAATTTCAGTAGCTTGTCACAACCTTTAACAAAGCTCTTAAAAAAGGATGTTCCTTTCAATTGGACAAGTCTACAGCAACATGTATTTGAAATCCTTAAGAAAAAACTTTGTGAATCTCCAATTTTAATATATCGAGATTTTAATCAACCTTTTAATCTTACCACAGACGCTAGTAATTATGCCATAGGAGGAGTATTATCACAAGGGCCAATTGGGCAGGATTTGCCAATCGCCTATGCTAGTAGGACATTAAATAAGGCCGAACAAAATTATTCAACCACTGAAAGAGAACTTTTAGCGATCATATGGTGTGTAAAACATTTTCGTCCATATTTATATGGCCGTAAATTTAATATGATCACAGATCATCAACCGTTAACATACCTATTCAATTCAAAAAATGACGGTGCTAGAATTTTCAGATGGCGATTATCTCTTGAAGAATATGAATTTACTCCAATTTATAAACCAGGCAAATTAAATACTAACGCAGATGCGTTAAGCAGAATAGTTCCATCTGTTGAAAACAAGGAATTAATGACAACAACGTCAACCATGCGCAAAGAATATAAATCATTTTTAGAAACAGCTCAAAAGTCGATAATAATAAATGATAATATATGTGAAATTAACGACGAATTAAATAAAAAAAAGAAAAACATTTTAATACCCATAGCAGCGGACAAACAAATTTATGACAAAAGCTTAAAAAAATTAGTTACTGAATATGATCATTTAAATCAAATTAATAACATTAAAGTAAATGAGTTTGCTGTATTCAATGAAAATGGATCAAGATTTTATTACGTTTGTACAAAACAAAACTACTGGGATAAATCTAATTATGAAATTTATTTTGATTTATTAAATAATGTCAAAGAACATTTAATAAAAGAAAAAGAAAGTGAGTTACACCTAACTCGACTAGGAGACAAATATGATAGATTTAATTATAAAAAGTCAAGAATGATGTTAAGATTTATATTTATGAAAACAAATATTAAAATAAATATATATAATAATACATTAATTATTCCTTCTCCAAACGAAATTCCAGATATTCTAAAAGAGATGCACAGTAGTCGTATGGCAGGCCATGCAGGTTTCCACAAGACTTACAAGAGAATAAAAAGTATTTATAAATGGCAAAATATGAAAAGAGAAATAAAAGAATTTATAACACGGTGTGAGTCATGCCAACAAAACAAACTCGTACGGAAAAAACATAGAGAACCTATGATTATAACATCAACGGCAAACGAAGCATTTGAAAGAGTTAGTTTAGATATTGTAGGACCTTTTCCATTGACTCTCAATGGAAATAAATATATTTTAACTCTTCAAGACGATTTAACAAAGTATTCACAAGCATATGCTTTGCCCGAACATACCGCAGAAAAAATAGCCGATGTTTTTGTTAAAGAATTCGTATGTAAATTTGGTATTCCCAAAAGTATTCTCACAGATCAAGGTGCCGACTTTACATCAAAACTTTTAAAAGAAGTTTCAAAATTGTTTAAAATTAAACAATTAACTACAACTGCTTATCATCCGCAGACTAACGGCAGCCTAGAACGTAGTCATGCTACTCTAGCAGAATATTTAAGACATTTTATTAGAGAAGATCAAAATGATTGGGATAAATGGATAGATTTTGCAATGTTTTCTTATAACACTGCTGTCCATACGTCAACTAATTTTTCACCACACGAATTATTATTTGGCTATAAACCGAACTTACCTTCATCCATAACCGCGCAACCAGAATTTAAATATTCTTATGATGATTATATTGATGATCTAACATTAAAATTAAGAAAATCTAGAGAACTAGCGAGAAATAATTTAATTGATTCAAAAAATAGGAATAAGGAATATTATGATAAAAAATGTAAATTAGAAAAATATAAATTAGGTGATAAGGTGTATATTACGAATGAGAATAGTAAATCAGGAAGATCAAAGAAACTTTCTCCACAGTTTACGGGTCCATATGAAATTGTAGAAATAAACTCACCAGTAAACATAACAGTATTAATAAAAAGAAAGAAAGTTAGGGTACATGTAAACCGTTTAAAATCAGCAAAATAAATAATAAGGTAACTCTATTGTTCCAGGTTTACCTTCACATCAAGTCAAGGTGAACTTTATAATATAACACCATTAAACAAGGGTGGAATTTATTTCGAGCATGTAGGAAAAGCAAAACAGTTTGATAGTGAATGGAGTCTAGTTACTTATCTTGATATTTCCAGCTGGCACAAGAAATTAGATCTTATCGAAAATACTCTAGTTGAAACTAGAAATCTTTGCAGTCATGATACATTTAACAATTTTTTATTATGCCGAACGTCTATGTTAATCGTAGAAAAAATATATCCTCATTTAAAGAATCAAGAAACGGTCCTTAAGGAAATAATTGGACATTCTTTTGTAAATCATCGTTCGAAACGTTCTTTTATCGATGGCGTAGGAACCATATTTAATATTTTATTTGGAACACTAGACGCAGAAGACGCGAAACGTTATGATGACGCTATCAATAATTTAGATAATAATGAACATGAATTAATTACATTACTGAAATCTCAATCACAAATTGTAAAATCTACTATTCAAAACTAACAATACAATAACTGATCTTAAGAAAAATGAAGACATTTTCTATAAGAATTTAGAAACCTTAGCTAATTATATAAAAGATACTAATAATAAAATTTTCAATATTAATATGAAACAAAACATAGATGAACATTTATCTTTTTTAACATTGGTTACCAGTGAAGTAAATAATGAAATATCTATGGTTATTGATGCCATATTATTTGCTAAAAATAATAACTTACATCCGATTATAATTACTCCTGAACAATATATTTACGAATTAAAAAGGACTTTATCACATATTCCGACTCATACACAATATCCTTTGGATTTAAATATGGATAACGCATCAGAACTGCTATCATTAGTTAACATTATTTCATATTATATGAATGAGAAAATTGTATTCATAATTAAGACCCCATTGGTTATGCAACAATCTTATGATGCATATAATTTAATTCCTGTACCAATTCTAAATAAAAATAATACTTATGTCTTCATATTACCTACAGAGAAATATTTTCTTATCTCTGAAAACAAAATTCATTATACTACCTTAGAGAATATTAATAGTTGTAAGAAATTATCTAATAATAATAATCGTATTTGTAAACTAGAAAATCCTTTATATTCAGTATATGCTAAGGATAATTGCGAATTAACATTATTTTTAAATACTAAAAATCAAATTCCTTCATCTTGTGATACAAGGATTGGTTTAA
Organism: Cosmia trapezina; assembly: GCA_905163495.3. NCBI lineage: Eukaryota > Metazoa > Arthropoda > Insecta > Lepidoptera > Noctuidae > Cosmia > Cosmia trapezina. The sequence goes on from LR991025.1 coordinate 2,299,837, forward strand.
TAAAATCAGAACAATGGTATAGATTAGAAAACGCAAATAGTTGGTTGTTTGTAACACCTAATAAAGTTATTTCAACTATTTCTTGTAAAAATGAAGAACCTTACGATCTAGAATTAAAATCTACAGGTATTTTAAAATTACAAAAGAATTGTAAATTATATTCTCCTAATATTATATTGCACTCATCAAATCAAGATATGCTGTCAAACCATCTGTCTATACTTCCAGATTTTGATATTATAAATGATAATTGTTGTAATAGATTAATAAATAATACCATAGAAGATAAGTTAGATTTCATTCCATTCAATAAATTTAGTATGAATTTCAATGACTTGAATATAGCGAGTCACAAAATTGACAAAATAAACGATTTATTGGATGAAATGAATAATGATAATGTATTCCATAGAGTTAAGAGTAATACTTATTTTGTGTTTATATTTTTATCTAAACTCATAGGATTTTATATACTTTATAGAATAGGAAAGTACTTGCTTAAAAGAAAATTCTTCTGTACATCACAAAATAGAGTGTTAGCTATAGAAGACTCTAGAAATTGTTGTGGAAGAATAACTAATTGTATTACTTTTAATTTACATAGAAAAACCAATAATAGTAACAACGACGTTGAATTAGAAGAAATTCCAGGAACATCTCAAGAACACGTTCCTTTGAGACGTTCATCAAGAATTGCTCAAATAAAAACTAAATAAGCAATCATAAATAATTATGTTTTTGATGTGAATATTTTTTTCAAATTATTCCCATTTTAAGAGGGGAGGTGTAATGGACTAATGATATTGTTGTTCACACTTTCATGGAAGTCATTATTTTATTTTTAACAATGTATACCTTTCTCAGAGTCATTAAGTAACAAACTACCAAATATTGAATAGCACCCTAAGGGTCCGGATGTTATTAAGACATTACCATAAAGTAATTAGCAGGAATGAATGTAAAAGGGTCGTGGTAATTATCTATACTTTCTAGAAACAATCTTATGTACAAAGAGTCACCACCGCTCTTCCCTTAAGACAGTCAGTTGAGAAAGTCAGTTCAGCACAGACAGTCAGCATTGTGTTTGTGTCTTAATTAATATTACTTGTAAGTTTTTCCTTGTAACATTAGTAAAAGTTCAGATATCAAAGTTGTGTCTCTCAATCAAGACTCTTCCCACACACCTATCTACAACGCCACCGCTCGGGCCATTACATTTGTATGCAGATTTAGTTTACAATGATCACTAAATTAATGATATCATAAATCTTCTTACCACTAATCATCATCTGCCTAGCCTTTTCCCAAATATGTTGGGGTCGGCTTCCAGTCTAACCGCATGCAGCTGAATACCAGTATTTTACATGGAGCGACTGCCTATCTGACCTCCACAACCCAGTAACTGGGTAATACGATACCTCTTGGTAAGACTGGTTGTCAGACTTTCGAGCTTCTGACGACCCGTAACGACTGTCAAAGATCCACGAATGACAGCCGGGACCAACGGCTTAACGTGCTTTCCGAGGCACGGAGGAGTCTCGGTATGTAAAGATGGTCACCCATCCACTGACCAACCCCGGAAAGCGTAGCTTAACCTGATGGATCGACCCGTGCGGCTGTTATTACTTAGCCACGATATAAATGCGAAAGTTTGAAAGGATGGATGGATGGATATCGTTACTAAATTACGCCAGAATGGCCGAATGGATATGGTTAAAATTTGGCACAGAGATAGATATGTAGATATGTATGTGTCGCAGCATCATGCTGACATAGGGACCTTTTGGCCTCGTACAGGACTTTTTTGTTTTTTATTTACTTATTTTTTTATTTTTTTTATATATTTTGTTTGTTTTCAACTTTTATTTTGTGTTTTAGTTTTAGTTCTGTGCGAGTCACAATAAATACTTTTTCTTTCTTTCTTTCTTTCTTTCTATATGTATGTTTAAAGTCTGGAATAGCACATAGGCTACTTTTTGCCCCAGAAAAATGTAGGGATAATTTCAGACATTTACGATGGCTAAGCAGCGCTCCGCGGTTTCACCCGTGTAAGTCTCATACTCGTAAGAGTATCGAGATAAAAAGTATCCTATGTTTTAATCCAGGTTATAAACTATCTGTGTGCCAATTTTCTTCAAAATCCGTTTAGGAGTTTTTGAGTGAAAGAGTAACAAACATCAATTAATCCATCCTCACAAACTTTCGCATTTATAATGTTAGTAGGACGTACGGAAGCGATCGTTAAATTATAAGAACTGAACTGAAATATTTCTAAGAGACGTTCCTCCATGTGTTTAAAGGTTGCTAAAACACACACTTTCAATCTCTAACAAAAATAAAATGTCTAGTGCTCAATAAAATTATACAACGTGTCGTTTTGCATCATCGTCAAATTTCGGGGTGTGATACAGAACATCAATCCGAACAACTTTCTCCATTGGACCAACATCGTAATCGCGAAAAAAATTTCAACTATCCCATAGAAAACTTCAATACCTACTCGACGCAAATGTATGGGATGGCTGATTATTTTTTCGCGATTACGATGTTGGTGTCATGGAAAAAGTTGTTCGGTTTGATGGTCTATACAACACCCATAAGTTTGGCGAGGATGCAAAACGACACGTCGTATACTAGTGCTCATAATTTATTATAAGTTTTAAGATCATTTCCTAGGTGTTTTTCAAAAGCCATCAAATTACGACAATCGGCGTAATTTGGTGGTTTTATTATTGACTTAATTTAAAAAGACATTGAAGTAACTCATAGCGATAACCCCCTACATACGCACAGTAAAATTGAGACATAAAAACTAACTATCAAACAAATAATTGTGTTATTCATTATAACATTAAAACCACGTTATCAGCCGACCCCGTAAAAGTTAACAACCGTGGTAATACATAGTTATTTCGTAACTAAAGGAAGTTATAATAAATTGTGTATTAATAAATCATAGTTATTTGCTATCTCGCGATCGCTGCGCATGCGTGGCTTGTAACTGTTATAAATTACGTCACACTGTCACGCTGGTGGACCCTGGGGGTAAGCAGAGATGTGTTTCACACTTACAGATTAAAGATGGCAAGATTATCTGGCATAGAACTCAGAAGATGAATATTTCAAGTTTCTTTAATAAAAGATGAAACATTTACAGTCAGTATAGGACCGGTTGGAGTCCCTTGGGCAACGCTTCCGAAATTAAGATTTCACGTCTTAGCTTTTGTCACAGAGTCTATCAGCCATGGTAAAATCTTAAAAGCCTGCTGGCATGTCCCGGAGAGAGGTATCTGTTAAACTATCATGAGTGAATTACTATTGAGCTATTCTATCGAAGATTTCAGCTCAAACCATCATCATCAACATAGCCTTTTCCCAACTTTGTTGGGGTTGACTTCCAGTCTAACTGGATGCAGCTGAATACTAGTATTTTACATGAAGCGACTGCCTATCTGACATCCACAACCCAGTTACTGCGTAATTCGATACCCCTTGGTAATTTAAGACTGGTTGTCAGACTTTCGGGCTTCTGACGACCCGTAACGACTGTCAAAGATCCACGAATGACAGCCGGGACCAACTGCTTAACGTGCTTTTCGAGGCACGGAGGAGTCTCGATAGTGTAAAGATGGACACCCATCCACGGACCAACCTCGGCAAGCGTAGCTTAACCAGATGGATCGACCCGTGCGGCTGTTGTTTCAGCTCAAATCGTTGGATGTTGGAGTGTGCTGGTGCAAGAAATGTTTAGTAAATAAATTATTTTGTTAATAATCAGAAACTCTATCTACTTTTACGTTGTATCTAAATGTAAATTACATTCTTTAGTAATCGAACTTAGGACATAATAACAGATGTGCTTGCTACCGGTATATCTGTACAGATAAAGTGTTGATGAAACTATAAATAAATTACTGGCTTAGTTTTCATTAATTGGTAAAAATGATTTATCTTAGTACTTTTACGAAGTGGGATTGGCTTTATTGCTATCTAAATTAACACGCTATTGCTGCAATTAGGCAATAAATAGCGTCGAAATTGCTCCAGTGTAAAGTAAAACCATTTCATTTTGCTTAACAACTACTAATGCTTCTGGTAAAGGCTTTATTGGGACACTCCTGTACCTATCTGTTTTTAGGTAGGCCTATCTGAAGTACAGATCCCAATGAGTATCTCAAAAGCAGATCCCAAATATTTTTGAAAGTGATTTAAGTACCATCATTTCTAACTAAGTACTTACTTGAAGAGATTTGATTTTTTTTTTTTGTAATATGTTCGTATCTGCCTTTGAGCAGTTTTTAACGACTCAAGTCGTGGAAAAATTATGGGAAATAATAAGCTTCCGAAAAACGTCAGCAAAATGCTGTATTGAATTTTCTGAATTTGCAGTATTTTCGATCGATTCTTTATTTGTATTCGCATAATAAGCTGTCGGTAAATTAGTATATAAAGCAGTGAATTTCATATTTTGAGTATGCTATATTTTCGGAGCTTTTATAACCTACTACCCAAAAATCATTATTGGTTAGTGAGCTTAGATGATAGTGGGACTGACTGCTAAAATATGATCCAGACGATCATCTTTTGCAATTTCATGTACCGTGCACAAAAGCATGAACACACATCATTATCATTTTCCCAAATTACTAAATCAATAACTTTTAGAAACCGTTAAGCCCACATAGGAGTACCATTATGTAACACAAATCCCGATTCACACCAATCTGTTCACCATCCACTTATCACTAAATCAGATAGTGAGCCCAAATGAAGTGTAGAGATAGGCCACAGCCTAGCAATCCATTACCGGTAAAGAAACCCGACACACAACAAACTGGGCAAGCGAACAAATTGCAAGCACTAGCAATTAGCTGGGGAGGTAGTTCTAACGGCTTGGTTCTAGTTCGTTTGAAGCAGTAGGTTAACTTGGGGTAAATGAAGTGTAGAGATAGGCCACAGCCTAGCAATCCATTACCGGTAAAGAAACCCGACACACAACAAACTGGGCAAGCGAACAAATTGCAAGCACTAGCAATTAGCTGGGGAGGTAGTTCTAACGGCTTGGTTCTAGTTCGTTTGAAGCAGTAGGTTAACTTGGGGTAAATGAAGTGTAGAGATAGGCCACAGCCTAGCAATCCATTACCGGTAAAGAAACCCGACACACAACAAACTGGGCAAGCGAACAAATTGCAAGCACTAGCAATTAGCTGGGGAGGTAGTTCTAACGGCTTGGTTCTAGTTCGTTTGAAGCAGTAGGTTAACTTGGGGTAAATGAAGTGTAGAGATAGGCCACAGCCTAGCAATCCATTACCGGTAAAGAAACCCGACACACAACAAACTGGGCAAGCGAACAAATTGCAAGCACTAGCAATTAGCTGGGGAGGTAGTTCTAACGGCTTGGTTCTAGTTCGTTTGAAGCAGTAGGTTAACTTGGGGTAAATGAAGTGTAGAGATAGGCCACAGCCTAGCAATCCATTACCGGTAAAGAAACCCGACACACAACAAACTGGGCAAGCGAACAAATTGCAAGCACTAGCAATTAGCTGGGGAGGTAGTTCTAACGGCTTGGTTCTAGTTCGTTTGAAGCAGTAGGTTAACTTGGGGTAAATGTTATAATACAAGGAAACCTACATCAAGCACCAGCTCTCACAATGTGAAACTTATGTAGTTCAAAACTGTTAAAAAACCAATATAAAAGAAACTAAATAAACTTATTTTATTTTTACTAGCTGCGCCCCGCGGTTTCACCCACGTGAACCGAGATAAAAACTACCGTATAAGCTATAGCGTACTAGCGTATTCAGGGTATAAGCTATCTACATACCAAGTTTCATCTAAATCGGTCCAGCTGTTTGAGCATGAAAAAGTAACACACATACAAACACACACACTCACAAACTTTCGCCTTTATAATATTAGTGTGATTGGTATGCTGGTACATACGCATAAGTATGAAAGTGAATATTGGGTGTGGCAAAAAAGCATGATTCTATTTTTCTCATTTCTCTTTCTTGTCTAAGAAATCCATTGTTATTGAATATCCAGCTCACCTTTCGTGGTCTTTTAACTTTTTGTTGGAAGTAACGACTGTCTTCCGAATAACTAAATCCATAAAAATTTATCTTGTAACTTGTTCGACCTTATTCATTTGATATTCATAAACTTAACAGATAAATTGTCAAGCCATTTGGTCGCTGTGGCCTCCTAACCTCTGTCATCGCCATTAAAATTTATGATGTCAACTCGCAAATCGCAAATTGCGCCATATTGTATAGTGTGAACGGCCAGTGAGATTTCATTGACTGTTATTTTATAATCTACTGCAACTATTTAAATTACTACTCGCAATATTTTGTCCTGAGGCTAAAATACAATGATGCATGGCTTTGAGTAATGGGGTTCGAACAAATTACTTTTATACAATTCATTTACTAAAACCTTTTCAAAACAAATAAACACATTCTCAATCATTTGCATCACAGGATACCGCAAACAGAATTCAACGTAAATTGAATTTTTGCCCTACTGTTAATCGTATCCTGTGGCGATCTCGTGATCTGTGCCCGTTCGTTGCAGCATTAGCATATCGGAATTATTCCATTAAAGCGTTAATAATTTAAAAATAATACGCCGCCGGCGCACGCGACCTAAAGTTATGGGCCCCTGGAGATGCGGTTGTGAAACGAAACATCGACCAATCAAAAGCAAACTTTATCTCAAAGTTAGTACAGTTTATTTTGAGTCGTATTAGTGTGCGTAAATTTCAGTGGTGCTAAACATTTTATTATGATAATAGGCAGACAATATGAGTGAAGATTATTTGTGTTACAATTTATTGTTATGCATTCTGTTGCGTGGTATACTAAATTCAAACATAATGTTCTGTGAAATCTTTAGATTTTCGAAGCGATATAATATCTTAAATGGATTTGATGTAATCTTATTCACAGAAAACGTATAGAATATTACATCAAAACATGACTGTACGTAGTCCACAAATGGCGCATTATTTATCATGTTTTTATATTTTTGTATGGGATATGGACTTATGTAATTGTTATTATAGACTCAGCTGTTTTTCAATTCATTTAACGTACACCTATTATGACTTGATGTCCATTTATATCAACATCGTTTTTTTAACTCGTAAAACTTCAATTACATTTTAATTCAATACTAAGAACCTATAAAGTTCTGTTTTACGATTGTACGTGACCGTAAGAAGTGCCGAAACACCTTGCGGTGCTCGTTGTAAGCATACCGCCCATAGAACATCCTGGCACCTGATTGGCCTAGAGCGGAATTGAATTAATAAAATAATAGTTTGTTTAGCAACAAGGTCATTGTAAGTTACGATTGTAAAATTGTAATTTGGATGCGAAGAAGAACGAATATGGGCGTAGTAAAATAACATCTGTAATAGTATTATTTTTGACTATTTATTGTTAAATAGAAGTAATAATAGCCGCAAGGGTCGATCCATCTGGTTAAGCTACGCTTGCCGGGGTTGTTCAGTGGATGGGTGACCATCTTTACATACCGAGACTTCCGTGCCTCGGAAAGCGTCCCGGCCCGTCCCGTCATTCGTGGATCTTTGACAGTCGTTACGGGTCGTCAGAAGCCCGAAAATCTGACAACCAGTCTAACCAAGGGGTATGTATCGTATTACCCGTTACTGGGTTGTGGAGGACAGATAAGCAGTCGCTCCATGTAAAGTACTGGTACTCAGCTACATCCAGTTAGACTGGAAGCCGATCCAACATCCCAACACAGTTGGGAAAAGGCTAGGCAGATTGATTTTCATTGTTATTTCACAAAACGTTTCATCCACATTAAATTATGAAAAAAGTAAATAAAACAAGCTACTTATACATAGAACGAATAAATTCAATTCAAATTAGCAATCACGTGGTTCACTCAACTTTATGAATTTCAAAATCACCGACAAAAAATAATTAAATTCGACAGTTGTCAGTTATGCTAAAAAATATTTACAATACAAAAAGGTTTTCAATTCAGTTACGTTTGGCAACCCTAATATTTATACAGACACACTTGACACGATACACTCCAACACTCGATTGACGAAATAAAAATAAACTTAAAAAAAAGTAAAAATGAAATATGAAATTCAAACAGTTCATCAAAATTTCAAGCGTCACATCACACATCATAGAGATGAGCTTCGCATAGCTACGTAGGATGACAGGAGGATGACACCGGGGGCTGGTGGATGGCGGGTGGATGACTTGTGGGGGGAAACAAACGGCTCAATAAATCAGCCACGTATGCCGCTTGCAGGTGTTACGGCAGTACACGATGAAATATTACGACTGAGATTAATATTTTAAATATTTCAGAACTGACAGAGCGTAACTGTGAACATTGTTGGAAGTGAATGGGACAAATTTTTTGTACTGTTTGTTGAATTCTTTTCATAAAGTATAATATCATGATTACTTCGTCAATTTATTTATACCTAGATAGGACCACTCCTATGGAATCTCATTCAAAAGTTCCTGGCATCAACTATTTTGATCAATTTTTTTCAATGTAAATATTGACACTAGATCTCCTTCCCCCCTCTCAACATGAATCCTGATAGACTGGTAGCGAGTGAAGTTTCAAAACTGAGTTTAGTATGATTACTTTTAATATGCCATCAGTATTATTTTGTAAGGTTGATTCACGTACACCCGGCTATATGAAGCTATACATAACGAGGATAAGAGATAATCTCGCATTGTATGTATGGGATTTTCGTGCAATGAGAGGTCAGCTTAAACTGGAAATGATCGCAAAACAGTACATTATAGCCCTCTGTATCCAAAAACATGCAATCGAAGTGAACTCCGTTCTGTCATCGACCACGCTGTGGAAGTGGCGAAGTTTTCGGCCAACAAAATTTGAAATACTGTTGTGCTAGCGACATGAACAAGAGTACAGTAATTTAAAGTCTTTTGACATGCAAAGTGTTGCCACATCTACATAATACCCCTCTTAATCATTGCCAGAAATGTTGCCACTCTCAGTTGCGGCCGAATAATTGGAACGCCTGTTTTCGGCCGTCCACAATTTATAACTTAATCATGTATCGGGAGGAACAAGTAGCCGTTTTTTATCACATTAATCTCGTTTAATTGGACACCGTATAAATTAACAGATAGATTACTTTTGATGTAATACCGAATAGGATTGCTTGATTGTACGGAGGATAATAATGATAAAGTGGTTTTAATTATTTTTATACCGGCAGCTAATATAATAAAAGTTCTTGTTTATGATTCTGGTTCGAATTACTCATATTGTTAGCACATCCAAATAAGGTTTCATAATTATGATCGTAATATATTTCATATCTGGTTATGAGGATCTTATTTCACCAACGGATTAGCAATTATTAATAGTACAGAAGCCGTTTTCCAGGAGACTGTGATAGGTTGAGCTGATTGATACTCTATTACTAAGATTTCTGTGAGGCTCAGTTCTTTAAGATAGGTTGGGAGTATGTTGTAAAAACGGCACTTAAATGAACTATATGTACAAATTTTTGGAGCCTTGTCATGGGCACAATATGTTTATAGTATTTATGATATGAATATAGATTAATATTCTTTTTTACATAAATCAGGTTCCCTTATAATACAACTAGCTGCACCCCGCGGTTTCACCCGCATATATCGGGATAAAAAGTAGCCTATATGTTAATCCAGGGTATAAGCTATCTACATACCAAATTTCATCCAAATCGTTCCAGCCGTTTGAGCGTGAAGAAGTAACAAACATACAAACACTCACACATACACTCACAAACTTTCGCATTATAATATATTATTAGTGCGATTATATTGAGAATTTGAGATGCGACTGTCATGTATTCTCAAAATTACATGCTCTTTCAAGAATTTATCCGTGAATCTTAGTTCGATTAGTCATAAAGTCATCATTAATATTTGTATCATCATCTAATAAGCATACCGTTTCATTTAGTTAGATGTTTCCTTAGAAAACGTTCATAGTTTCACCATAATTATTTTAATATTCCTGGAAACCTTTCATCAACGCAGAAATATTAACAAACACATAAATAATTTATTTAGAAGAAAACATTTCCTCACTTTGACATTTTTATTGCTATCACAACTTTTTGCTTCATAATATATTTTTCTATAATAATTTAGCGATCACATTCAAACGTTCGCTTAGCTATAAATCTGAACAAATTTAGGGTGATAATTTATTTTATGGGTCGAAAGACCAGCTTTTATTTTTATTCTACGGACTATGACTCAGTCAGAGCAATAAAAATCATAATTCAGGGTTGTCACGCTGCCAAATTTTGTGATATGCCATTATGTTTTGACAAAACACGTTATAAATTGTGTAGCGGGAGGAAGGAAGCTTTGATAGCTTCCTGTAGTTTGTTTTATTTGTGTTAAAACTTTTTTTGATGATGATTTAATACCGTCGTTTATTTTTTTAGGAGAAAAGTTCAGAAGCTTTTTTTTTTCAAAGGTTGTCAGTTTTCCGCTATTATTTCACAAGGGTCTTATAGTTTCTTTAAGAATGATATAGCAGTCAGACTTCCAGACAAAGTCATGGCTAAGATAAAAAAAAAAAAAATTGCAAATAATAAAAAAATATTGTCGAGTAACGACAGCTTTTGCTGAAAATATTAGGTTCAGCATCACTGTATCAAAATATAATTTAATAGAAATTTCAAACAGAGAAATAATGTTGAGGAAATCCTTAATCCATTCGTTCTATTCTAACATTAAATATAATAAGTTGACAACATAAATGATGGAAAACACGAATACCTATTTGATCTCTCGCTGATTCTTTAAGTTTTTTACTTTTATATTTAAATTAAAATAGCTTAGCACGGACCAAAGGACCAAAAAAAAATCTCTGACAGCAACATTAGTCATCGAATCCTTTCGCTAATTACATAAAAAAATATCAAAATAACCCATAATTATAGCCAATATGAAATCGATAAAAGAAAATACGATCAATATAATTCATGTTTTATTATATTTTATAATATATTCGACATCGATACATATCAAATTTCGATACTAAATTATACGATTGGTTAATTTGCGTATAAATCCAAAATGTTGTATCAATTCGATTTTTGGAGGATCGTAAAAATATATTTTATTTTCTGAGAATAGCTATAAAAGTCAATATTATTAATTAACATTATACGAAACTGTAGATATTTATTATGCGATAAACAAAAAAAGTTAAAACGTCAATTAAATTGTCTGTGGTTCTCAACAAATTAGCGCCGAGATTGATTGGCGCGTTATAAAGTTGTTTATTGTTATTAATAATAGGTATGTTGCAATATTACACACCTACATAATAAAAATTTCGTAATAAAGAAATGCTGCACGGTTCATGTAATGTTGTAAGCATCAATAATTTACTAATAACACTTTCCGGGGGTTAAATGGATGAATGAAATTCAATTGTATGCAACTGAGATGAGAATGTTAAGAGGGATGTGTGGTGTTACACGAATGGATAGAATAAGAAATGAGTACATAAGAGGAAGTTTGAAAGTGGCAGCGGTGACTGAGAAGTTGTGCGGAAATCGGTTGTCTTGGTATGGACATGTGATGCGAAGGAATGAGGAAAATGTCGTGAGGAAAGTTTTGATTAAGAATGTCGATGGCTGTAAGAGTAGGCGAAGACCAAAAAAACCGATGGATGGACAGTGTGAAAGGTAACATGTCTAGAAAGGGAGTGACTACCGAGATGACGACTAATAGAGAAATGTGGAAAAAGAGACATGTTGCGCCGACCCCAAATCGATTGAGATAAGGGCAGGAGAGTGATGACTTTACGGGAGCATATTAAAGACTTAGGAGCAGTTTCTAAGTCAGAAGATATCTTCAGTTGAATCATAGACTTTCCCATCTTTTGTAGCAAAAACTAAGCTTCTTGCAGTAACCAGTTCCAAGCACTTCTTATCCAAGCCCAATGTATAATAACCTTGCAACACAAAACGATGCATATCTTACTATAATAATAGTCTTTTGTACTTCTGTTTAAAAAGATAATCAGCCACTGTTGCCACGTCTATTCTGACACCTTCTCACCAAGATTTAATTAACAACTCTCTGATATTTCTTCATACGTAATTAATTACTATTACACGCCTTCGGACTCATAAAAACATTCACAATAGCTTTTGAAAGAATCCACCACGTAACCACATGCATTTGATATAAACTTTATTTCCTTAGACGTATTGTCAATTTTGCTTTGTACCAACTGTGTCGGTGATATGGTATTCTTGAAAAGAGGTATACGATGGCTATTCATCATTCGTATAACAACCGAACATAAATAACAGATTTTGGGCGGTTTATTCCGCTTAGTTAACTTGAGTTTGTTCCTTTTAAATAAGAATTTCCATGCACTTTTGGACTTGAAGATTTTTATGTTGAAGAATACAAAGAGTGTTGAAGGTAAGTTTTATTTTTGGGCATTGCAATATGATATTAATTAATCATTTTATCTACACCCGTGCTATAAATTCTCTATAAAAGTTTCTGAAACAGTTTCTAAAGCAGCTAGTGTCATAGTAACCATGGTAACTATAATAGCATCCAAACGGGTGCTTTAATGTTGTACTGAATTTCATAATGCAACTCGTTTTCAAAAAAAGAACATTGTAATGCACGCGCGTTTCACTACAACAGCGCCGTAATTTAAAAAAAGAACTTATTCTTATTCGAATTCGTCGTATACTATGACGCCGGCCGCCATGTTCGATACGAGTATTAGTATTGCAAAAAACTGTTTCAGAACCTTTTATAGAGGATTGATAACATGGATGTAGATAAAGTCTTGTATGCAACTGTACATAATTAGGTATTAAAACACTCATGTGATACTATTATCACACGAGGCGATGTTTTAATACCCCTTATTATACGTCAGTTGCATAAATAACTATTAAATCATCAATCGCCGTAATCTGTTAATTACGTAAAAAAAGAAAAAATACATGTCCAATATTTTTTAACAATCTACAAGACAGACAAAAAAATTGTCATCATCCCTATTTTGATCAGTGGGTCTAGCATGAACAGGCGAAGTAAAAGTTACGTAAATTCCACGGATTTTTAAAGTTAGTTTATTTAGTTTTACTACTTTTTTTTTTAGGGTTCCGTATCTCAAAAGAAAAAACGGAACCCTTATAGGATCTGTCTGTCTGTCTGTCCGTCTGTCACAGCCAATTTGCTCCGAATCTAATGGATCGATTAAGTTGAAATTTCGTACACGTGTAGATTTCTGTGACCCAAACATGTACGGTTAAAGTAAATAAAAGTAATTTTGAATATGGGGTCACTTTTGGAGGCAAATAGAAAATTTAAAAAAAAGTTTTGCAAACTGTTCCGTGACATATCAAATGAAAGGGCTTACTATGAGGGTTTCAAATTTATTTTTTTTATAATTTAAAAATAAATAGTTTTAAAGTTATTTAAGAAAATAGACGAAAACTGACCGTTCCCCCCCCACCTATCTCCGAAACTACCGAGCCTAAAATTTTGAAAAAAATACAGAAAATATTTCTATACCTTTAGATTACAGGAAAACCTTTAAGAAGTTTGTGGTCATAAAATAACATAGTAAATCTCTCAATAGTGTGAGTACAAACTTACATTTACTGTAGGAATGTATAGGAGAACATGTTTTTCAACTATAATGTTAGGTTTGTTCTTGGGATTATGAATTTAATCCCAACTACGGAACCCTTCATTGTGCGTAGTCCGACACGCACTTGGCCGGTTTTTTTTCTTGAAACAATTTGCTACAGGATAGTGTTGTAATTTCAGTTCAAAAATCATTCGAATTTACGTTAAGTTTAGGTGGCGCGTTCGTGCTATGGCCTCAGTTTACAGAATATAATAAAATGAGAAACATGATCACACACATAGATAAAAATAAAATAAAACAATCCAGCAACCTTCGCAAAACTTATTTAACAAAACACTATAAAATAAAAATAAAACGCTAGCTGTCAAAACCCAAAAATAAAAATAAAACGCTAGCTGTCAAAACCCACACACACTCGGTCATAAAATAAATCAAGTATGGCAGGTGCAAAGCGGAGTATACCATTAGCCTAATTCAAACCCTCTACCGATAACAAGGTTATATTACACCAATTAACAGCCATTTTACATTTGATTTTATTGTGGCATAATTAGAGACGGCCGGAGGTTTGAAACCACTGACTTTATACCGTCTAGTTAGGAGCGATATAAATGTTATGGCTAACAAGTCATAATTCTAAGTTACAGTCTAGAATTAGCCGGGTTATAATTGAACTTTAATAATGTATAGTGTCTATTTGTGCAAACACAAAAGATTTATTCCGAGACAAAATAAACAAAAGACAGGTAGCGAAGCGACCGAAAGATAAACTCGTAAAAACTTAAGCTTCATTTATACGATGCAAGTTCCTTGCCTGTGGTAGGTATACAATAAAAAAATAAACGACAGGCAATAAAATCGCATGGTGTGTATCAAGCTTTAGATGATCATTGATGATACAATACAAATACAACTTTAATCAATATGTACTATGCCTAACTTTGAAAATGTCGCAATTCCGACCCTCAAGGTAAAAAGGGAAATGACTAATTTGGGGGTCACCGTCCAATATTACCTGTATAACGTAATTATTAATAAATAAATTTGAAATTCGCACCACCAAAAAACCACAACAGCTGAGATTGAAAGTACTAGAAGAACGCAGTAATAAAAGTCTTCAGGCGAACACTAGGAGCAAATATTTTGAGTAGCTTCTTATCATGAAAAAAGTGATTAAATAATTCTTTTCCCAGATACCAAACACATTTTTCCAAACCATTAAAAAATTTCAACATTCACCTCCACAAAAATATGTCCAAAAATCTGTGTTTTAAAACCTTAATTACAGTCCTTGTATTAAAAATAAAATCTTAGTGTAAATTGTGTGTGTATGTTTGTGCATGATACCGTCACTAATCACCTCAGTACGTGCTCGGTATAATTCCCTCGGACATTATCGAACGCAAAACAAATCGGATGGCAAAAACCACAACCTGTATAATTGATGGTTGCATGCACAACTTGAGTGTTTAATTACTAGGTTCTGCATCGGGTTTTGCTTGGCAAACATTGTGGAGAAAGAAAAAACTGTTAAAAAAAACCGGTCAAGAGCGAGTCGTACTCGCACACCGAGGGTTCCGTTCCGATGTCTGAAAAAGTGTGCTACTTAGAGACATCGTTTTATTTTTCCTGTAATCTTTACATAAACTTCTATCACATAGAATAATTTCAGATTTTTCTCTTTGCAAACTTCGGAGATAAGGGGGTGGAACGGTATTTCTTTTTACATTTTTCATCAAAAGTCGAAAACTAAGCGGCCTAAAAAAAATTAAAAATTGTTTGAGAATGTGCAAACAGCGCTCTTTCATATGATACCCCACATGCCCTAGTAGCCCCACTTGAAATTATTAAGACCCCCTTTCAGTCCCAGTTGCAAAAAAAATATAATTATTTTTATTTCTTTCTTATTTGCAAAATAGTTGGGTAAATGTCATCTAAAACTATTCTAAATGTCAAGTTGATAGCATTAGTAGTTCTTGAGATATCCAGCTGTGACAGACAGACAGACAGACAGACTGAATCACACCATAAGGGTTCATTTTTTACCATTTTGGTACGGAACCCTAAAAATGTGGTAAGTACTTTTTGTTTACTTTTTAGTTGGTTCGGATGTCAACATGACTTGCAATGGCGCAACACTAGAACTCCTTGCGTTAGTAGAGTTGGGATGCCTAAAGAATAATGCAAGAGCTATCATGGACAAAAATAGGATAGGAATAATGATAAGTCACCTATTTTTTAGTGCATTTTTATTCAAATTATCGTAAAGCAAAACATGATTTTCCTCATATTCTTTGTAAGCAAATATTTGTTATAGACAAACGAACAAAACACCTTTGCATTAATATGAATGAATAAAAAACACATTAATTACATCGATTCATGAATAAATCGATTGTTTGTATCGAGACGAATGCATCGATGAATTTTCAGTGCGATTGCATACAACACGGATGTCGATATCATGCACATGTATTAAGTTATTATAGACGTCAATTTTTATTTGCGTGCTTGTCGGAAAAGCTTATTATATTCATTACAATATCAGGTATTCATCTGTTAATTAGGGATGATTACTAAAAAAAAATCTTATCCCCGTCATGTAGATTATTAAAAAATATTGGACAAGTATTTTTTTCTTTTTTTACGTAATCAAAAGATTGCGGCGATACATTGAGTTACAATGTTGCATGACGTCACGCCTAGCTAGTTTTTATACGTACAAGTGACGTAGCGAGCCCCCACTACCCAACTTAAAATGCGTGTTATATAAGTCCTTTTTTAGGGTTCCGTACCTCAAAAGGAAAAAACGGAACCCTTATAGGATCACTCGTGTGTCTGTCTGTCTGTCTGTCTGTCTGTCCGTCTGTCCGTCTGTCACAGCCAATTTGCTCCGAATCTAATAGACCGATTAAGTTAAAATTTGGTACACATATGGATTTCTGTGACCCAAACACGTAAAGCTAAAGTAAATATATGAATTTTGAATATGAGAGTCACTTTTAGGGGGAAAATAAGAAAATTAAAAAAAAAAGTTTTGTAAACTGTACCGTGTGACATATCAAATGAAAGGGCTTACTATGAGGGTCTCAAATATATTTTTTTTATAATTGTAAAATATATTGTTTTAAAGTTATTTAAGAAAATTGACGAAAATTGACCATTCCCCCCCCCTTATCTCCGAAACTACTGAGCCTAAAATTTTGAAAAAAATATAGAAAATAGTTCTATACCTGTAGATTACAGGAAAACCTATAAGAAGTCGGTGGTCTTAAAATAACATGGTAAATCTATATATATAAAAAAAATCAAAGTCCTGACTGAGTCACTGACAAATATACTAACGCACAGCCCAAACCAATAGACCTAGAGACTTGAAATTTTGCACATAGATACCTTATATAGTGTAAACATCCACTAAGGAAGAATTTTTGGAAATTCCATCCCTAAGGGGGTAAAATAGGGGATGAAAGTTTGTATGAAAAATCCTATCCCTTGAGTTAATAAACTTGAAACTTCATCTATAAGTAAATTATAAAGTTTATCATTTTTAGTTTTCCTAAACTACCCCCTAAGGAGGGATTGAGGGTGTCAAAGTTTGTATGGAAGAACTTTAACACGCGGTCCGATTAACTCAAAACTCAGTTTTTATACTTGAGATCAAAAATTAAGACTAACGTGTATCAGGGTTTTCCAAAAATCTACCCCTAAGGGGTGAAAAGTTAATTTTATAGCTGAGGATTTTATTGGGGGCTTGATTAACTCTAAAATTGGTGTAAATAATGTTTGAGTCAAGTTATGGAAACATACCAGACGATTTTTGAAATTCTTTATTTGTGTTCGTGAAAACAGAGATACAGTTTATACGAAAAATCTTATTAATTTGGTTAATGAACTTGAAACTTAGCACAACTAAGTAATTAATAATGTTTGTCATTATTAGTTTTTCAAAACTACGCCTCAAATGAGGTTAAGGGATGTTAATGTTTGTATAGAAGAATTTTAAAGCGGAGTCCGATTTAAAAAATGGTTCTTTGAGTCAAGTTAGGAAACTTGCCAAACGAATTTTCACCGATTTTGACGGCATATAGCTGATGATTTAAGGAGTAACTTAGGCTATTTTTATTTTAGAAAAATAATTAGGGTTCCGCGCAAGAAAATTAAAATCCATGAAATCAGACAACCACGTACAGTCCAGTACAAACTTACTAAGCCTCCGCTGTCTATTACGGCTATAACAACAAAAAATAAAAATAAAGCAAAATATAAGGGGTCGGTCCCCATACAATAAACTTTTCATTTTGAAAAAAAAAAAATTTAATCTAGCATGTGGGGTGTCATCGTCTAGAACTCATTGAGTAGAGTACAAACATATTTTTTTTAAATCTTTTAAAATTAAGAAATAGGGGGCCGCAAAAGTTGTAAATTTTAGACCATTTTTGTACGAGCTCTAGCGCAACAATTCAACAAATTAGGAATTTGAAACTTCTTTATACCATGTAGGTACCATGAATACTGTATTTAATCAACAATACTGAAAACGGCGATTCATAAGGTATTTTGTTTAAACATGGGTGATTTTCTGCAACTGCAAAAAATAACCTTGTAATTCACAGTATCATTATAAAATAAGTAAAAAGTTATCTTTGCGATTGTTAAACATATAATATGGTACGGAACCCTTCGTGCGCGAGTCCGACTCGCACTTGACCGGTTTTTTTATTAATAATTACGATAAAGCAAAAAAATACGTGTCTAATATTTTTTATTATCTTTCTAACGGACATATTTTCTTTATTTTTAGCCAGGCTTCATTCCTATTATAAATTAGTAAATAGTTAGGGTTGAATGAAAGACTGGATTCAGAAGGCGGAGCATGGACTGATGTGGCGCAGTCTGGGATTAGCCTATGTCCAGCAATGGACTACGATAGGTTGGGTTAATTTGTTTTTTTTAGAGCTGAATACTTTCTGTTCCTCAGTCATCAATCATCATAGAAGTAATAGGCATTCACAACTAATTTCCCCAATTTTGTAACAAAACTAAATTTTCACTACATAAATAATATTTTTATTTTTATTTTATTTTTTATTGACATAGCGCCAAACTTTAATTATAAAGGTCATGATAATATTTTTCTTAAAAATTAGCATAAGTAGGTGTCAAAACATCGTGCTCATAACCATTAGTGAAACTCATAGAAACCGTACAATAAACATATTTCATTAATTTACCATTAAATGTCGTCATAAATAATGATCGAGCGCACGGTTGCGCCCACGCATCCGTTTTATGACTTCATTTTTAGGGTTCTGTAGGACACTATGAAAAATATTGTTATAAATTATAATAATGTAAATGTTTATGATTCACCATTTACTTATGAGATTAACTGAAAACAAAATGGATCGAAATTGGTGATTTAGGAAATCTTTTCTATCGATTTACACAAGAATAATAATGAAATAACTGTCAATATTCGTTTAACTTTGTAGAAAGAAATACGTTTATTTGCGGTAAATACGACGCAAAAACACTTAACACAAACAAAAAAGAACAGATTGGTGAAAAATATGCGTCACATCCACGCAAAATGGCCTTCGCTCAGCATAATGCTACTGTACCTACTTGTTGTTGTAGTCCAAGGTGAGTTAAGATCAATACAGGCAAAATTCAAAGAACTCCATAAAATACGATTTCGAACCCTTAGAAAAACTTTTACAGCCTGAAAACAAACGAAATCAACAAAAATACAATCACAATGAACGCTATGAATTATAATTAAAAGCATTTACATTTAGCTCACCAAAAAAAAATAAAAAAGAATGAGCTATACGGAACTCATTACGTCGGGAGCTTCACGGACTGGACCAAGCGTTCAACTCAGTCGCATTTTTACGAGTATTCTGTGGAAATTAATGTATTTCCACTGTTTATTGTAATTCCTACTGCTTGTTTGTTTAATATCTTTGTGATGACAGCTGCTAGGGTATTTTTATTGTGTCTATAGTTTAGAAAATAGTTTTAATGATTTTAATTTATATTTTTTTAGATATTTCTTACAGGGGCACGTGACTAGGTAATAACAGCTGCACGAGTCGTTCGATCAGGTTTAGCTGCGCTTGCCGCGGTCGGTCCGTGGATGGGTGACCGTTTCTACACTGAGAGATCTCCCTCGTGGCTCGGAAAGCACGTTAAGCCGTTGGTCATTCTTGGATCATTGACAGTCGTTACGGGTCATCAGAAGCCCGAAAGTCTGACAAGTAACCTTACCAAGGGGTATCGTATTACCCAGTAACTGGGTTGTGGAGGTCAGATAGGCAAGTCGCTCCATGTAAAACACTGGTATTTAGCTGCATCATGTTAGACTGCAAGCAGACTCCAACATAGCTGTTAAAAGGCTAGGCAGATGATTTTAAATTATTTTATAACACATTTGCTCGTAAAGGGTCTCTTATTTCACGAATTTCAATATCGTAATGTATGTCATTACGTACTTGTGCGTAATTGTAATGTAAAACGCACAGGTTTCTTTTTAATAAGTTATAACGTAAGGTTTATCAAGATGCTCCGTCTAAAACGAAAGGTACTTTTTAAATCTTAGCAAAGAGTTTTTATGTCAGAAAAGTGGTCAACATTTTATGAATAAAATTAACTTTGGGAGATAAAATAAAAAAAATAAACATTAATTAAATTAAAGAATTAATTCTTTAATTTAATTAATTTTGACAATAATTTGCAACAACAACAAACAAAAACAAAAAAAATATTAATTTACTTTATTAGTAATACTGGCTGTTTTTGAGCCTTTGCTTTAAAAAAAAAAGCGCTGATGCGCGCGCATCGCTAATTTGTGTAATGTGAACAAGTAAAAATTATTCTGCGCGCTTTTTCTTTTCGCTATATTGTTTTTATTTGAAAATATCGTCAAGTAATGATGAATTTATTAATTCGACACCGCCAGAAGTCTCAGAGGCAGCGAAAAAGGCTACTCTAAGCCTCTTGCCTGAAAAATCGACCGATAGATACTTACAAGTGAAATGATAAACGTCTTCATTGATATAATATTTATATTTTATCTTCTTGCACATATACAAACTTGGTACAGGGTAACAATATTTAACAAACTATTTAACTAGGCACTCAATAAGTATCAGTATAGACTAGATTTCTAGACAACCTTAGGGTTTCGAAGATCCAAGAGAATTAACTTAGAAACTAGGTGACGCTCCAAACATCACGTTTTTTTACCAACTTTCAGCCATACTTTTTGGCGGTAAATGTCAAATGAGAAACCAGCTAGAAAATACCAATACTTTTGGCGGTAAACGTCAAATGAGACACTTTTTAACTACTCGAAAACACAGATACAAAATCATCTGAGTCAAATCACATACTTTCAACTCTAAATTCAGTATTTTAAATCAACAAAATGTATTATTATTTGGAAATCATGACATTCGGCCATCCGACACTGTGTTGCCTCCTGGCACACACAAAACAAATTTTTAAATAAATCATGACATTCTTGTGCTAGTTAGACAATTATTAACTTTAATAGCATTAAGAGTTAGATTAAACCTTTTAACTAGAAGGTGCGTGTTCAACAACCACGACTCGATACAATGTCCAAGAATTAGTGATAAATACAAATCTATATAAATGTTACCAGCGAACACATTTATATTGAAACAGTAGTAAGTATTCAATTTAGCTATTACGTATCAACATAATTTATGAAAATAAACCAGATTTATAATATTGGTTGGTATTATTTGACATAAGCGTCAACGATGCAACCAGCATCGCGCACCACGCGTAACCAGCATCGCGCACCACGTGCAACCAACATCGCGCACCACGCGCAACCAGTATCGCGCACCACGCGCAACCAGCATCGCGCACCACGCGCAACCAGTATCGCGTACCACGCGCAACCAGTATCGCGCAACCAGTATCGCGCACCACGCGCAACCACCATCGCGCAACCAGCCTCGCGCACAACGTGCAACCAGCCTGGCGCATTACGCGCAACCAGCCTCGCGCACCAAGCGCAACCAGCCTCGCGCACCACGCGCAACCAGCATCGCGCACCACGCGCAACCACAATCGCGCACTATGCGCAACCAGCATCACGCACCACGCGCAACTAGCATCACGCACCATGCGTAACCAGTATCGCGCACCATGCGCAACCCGTATCGCGTATATACTCGTACATTACAACATGAAAACAGAAAAACAAAAAACAAACATGTTTAACACAAAAATTTACAATAAACCTTATGTATCCTAAGCGCAGATTGCGCTAGCATTTATCAGTTTACATTATCTTTGAATACAATAGACAACCATTCATTTGCCTGCATTTCATTTAACTATTCATTCTGACTTCATTTTCTGACGATTCGTCAGTCTGATCCATTCCAAGATAACCACGGATAAATCCCATCCACTGCGTATAAAAACAAACATGTATAACACAAAAATGTACAATAGACCTTATGTATCCTAAGCGCAGATTGCGCTAGCTTTTATCAATTTACATTACCTTTGAATACAATAGACGTATACTATTCATTTGCCTGCATTTAATTTAACTGTTCATTCTCACTTCATTTTCTGACGTTTCGTCAGTCTGATCCGTTCCAAAATAACCAGGGATAAAATCCATCCACTGCGTATATATATACCGCTTTCCAAAATTCTAACCTTTCTTACTTAACGCAACATACTCATATCATCATTGTTAAATACCTTTGTAACTCGATACGGATCAGGTATGTAACTTCGGCAACAATTTCTAAATTTTATCTACACTATGAGTTTCTCTTGATAACAAGTTGACCATTTTGAATTTTTGCGCTTCCTTCTAATACTATCCTGTTCAATATTTTTATTTGTAACGTCTTCCACGTCCAACTCCATCTCGAATATGATATGATCCTTATTGATAGGTACTAGTGAGTTTAAGACCAAACAATATTTGTCTGGTCGCTACAAAACAAATCGGTTGATCAAAACATTTTAGGGGTCTTCAAAAAAATAGTTTAGAAATAAAATCATTAGCTGATGCACAATTCAGAATCAGTATTAGGAAGATCTTGCCTAAATATAACGCAATATGTCACACACTGGACCCTATATCTAATTTAACCAAAATAATTTAAAATCTCAAATGTATACAAAAGAAAGTACAATTCATTTAGCAATATCGCTATCGACTACTACGGAGACTCATTTGTTCAGATGATCACCCCACAGTTATGAATACAACAAACAATCGACAACTAGCCTCATTTAAAACATTCGGGTTTTGGGCATTGCGTCCGGCCCACAATTTGCGTCGTCTAAAGCTACAAATAACAAAATTCTAAACTTTTAACACAAATACTGCTACAGAAGTAGAGAAATATTAGGTGTATTAGCATAAAATATCACATAATCTTTATGTTTCAAATTACTCAACTATTGTAAATGTGATTAAACGTTTGTTTGTATGCTATCCCTTCACGCCCAAACCACCAAACCGATCATCCCCAAATCTAAAAGTACTGTTCCCGAGGAAAACAACAATAACGTTCTTATCATATTAGATTGTGCCACGTGTCTTTCGAATCATGATTGAATTATATTATTACAAAGAATAAGGAAAGATTTCCCGGTAGCACGTTCCCGTGGGATATTTACCGACATTCACGCGGGCGATATAAAAATAATTAGAAAGAGAACAAGTACTATATTAATGAATGTTAAGATATTATCTTGAAGGTATGCAACAATTATACATGTTAACTTAAATAATAATCTAGCTTTAAGTAAAGCAAGTATTACTACTTCATTATGTACCTACTCGTTTTATCCTGAATAGCATGTAACTGTTCATTCTGCCAATAAATAAATAAAATCCATCTGAGACGAGACAGGCGTTACTGTCTAATTGTCTAAAACCAAAATCAATACTAGTGTTAAACAAGAAAATACCCGGAAGCACTAAACACTGGTGTAGTGCACTCAATAGGTATATAAAAAAAATCAGTTCTATTGACTATGGAAACTATAGACCGTTTAGGTACTATTTTACGCCCTTTTTTATCGATAAAGTAATAGAAAAATATGTTTGTAACCAGATACAAGACCTTTACGTTCGATACGCTTAGACACGACACGCTGCTAACAAAATTTTATAACTTTGGAGTTCGTGGAGCAATAAAAAAACCGATTTGAGGAGATGAACGCCATTAAAGTCACTGAAGGAGCAACCCACAGTACTTGGACGTTTATACTATCTGACATATAAACGTAAATCTGAAAAAAAATCCATTCTTTTAATCCTCAACAATAAAATGATCAGATCACATCCCTTACTAGTGAATTAACAAATTTCCTCGTCACTGTTGATGCTATATCATTCCAAAATGCATATTATTATTTTTTAAAATTAACCTCTTTGTTATCTGGTGCAAAAATCCCGTTTAAAATTCTGCTCAAATAACTTCCTTTAGCGAAAAAAAAATATATAGCATACAAAATTACGAGGTAAACGATGGTAAACGTTTTCTTTTTAAAACTGCGAGTTATGTCCGTTTTCTGAGACACTTTTAATTAACTTTGGTTTATCTATCCAATAGCGCTAGTGGTTCTATAACTTGTGAAAGTGAGTTTCCAAAAAGCTCAACTAGATAACTTATCTGACCAATGTTGGCCGTTTAATCGTTCCATAATTAATTGACGTAGTAATCATGGAAACAACATCACTTACTTTTAAAATGTCATAGACAAATTAGGTCCAAGCATTATCTATAACAGTATTAACTAAGACAGTGTTAAGCCACTTTTTTACCCTCGAAAGAAATATTATTATAAATAAATCTATCAATTTTAGACGCGATCTCTTGTACAGACCCATCTAGCGGCATCTGGCTTGTTACGTATTCAGAAACGCGCTGACAGTTAACCGATGTTTATCGTTACGCATAACTCTCAATAGCTATTGAAAGTTTATCTGAGGATGTCAGCAACAGGGCATTAATCTTATAAAACTCATCATACACAACCTATCCAGAAAGATAAAACCAATTTATGGGTAAAGTCATCGAACTTTTAAAAATTAAACATCCAATATGGCCTTCTTCAATCACAAGAAATATTATCAACAAACTAACAGTAACTCAGGTTAAAATTCACTATGGCAAGCGTAAAGTAACATTTTTAATTCCCGCAATAATTATTGCAATATCAAAACTTATAAACAAAATGAAACCCAAAACCTAATTTAGCTTAGTAAAATTTATAATTTTATTGCCAGGCTCGACATCAGATGTCATTGTTATACCTCACTGAAATATGGAAATATTACATACTATCTGATCCGATAGACGTTGAATCAAAATCTCAATATGGTCTTTAGTTCATAGAAAATGGAGGTTCAGTTATTCCAAAATTAACCTAATTCAGGTTAACGAACATTTAGCAAAAACAAAATATAACCAAAATAGGTCCAGCAGTTATCAAGTGATGCCCTTACCAACGAACAGCATTTAAGTTTTATTTATGCAGATTACTTGGGGCGTAATCCATTCACAATCTTTACACATGAGTCGAGCTTAGAGGGATTTTTATTCCCATAAAACCCAATTAGGGTTAACGAACATTTAGCAAAAACAAAATATAACCAAATCGGTCAAGCAGTTATCAAGTGATGCGCTCACGAACGAACAGCATTTAAGTTTTATGCAGAATACTTGGGGCGTAATCCATTCACAACCTTAAAACATGAATCTAACTAAAATCCATCATCGTCAGAATTCAAGGCTAGATATACTCAATGTCCCAATGATTCAAGCACAAAAAGCATTAAGCATCATAATTATCATAAAATAATACGGTATCAAAAACCATCATCATCATCAAGCTTAGACTATATCAGAATTCAAGGCTAGATATACTTAATGTCCCAATGATTCAGCACAAAAAGCATTATGCATCATAATTATCTTTAAATAATACGGTGTCATAAAAGCTATCATCATCATCAAGCTCAGAGAGCTATATCAGAATTCAAGGCTAGATATACTCAATGTCCCAATGATTCAGCACAAAAAGCATTAAGCATCATAATTATCATTAAATAATACGGTATCAAAAACCATCATCATCAAGCTTAATGAACTTTATTAGACTTCAAGGCTAGATATACTTAATGTCCCAATGATTCATATCAAAAAATCTATCATCATCATCAAGCTCAGAGAACTATATCAGAATTCAAGGCTAGATATACTTAATGTCCCAATGATTCAGCACAAAAAGCATTATGCATCATAATCATCGTAAAATAACATGTTATAATAAAATCCATCATCATCAGAATACAAGGCTAGCAAAAAACAAAAAGGGAAACAAAAAGCATTACGCATTATCATAAAATAATACAGTATCATAAAATACATCATCATCAAGTTTAGAGAACTATATCAGAATTCAAGGCTAGATGTACTCAATATCCCAATGATTTAGCACAATAAGCATTAAGCATCATAATTTTCATAAAATAACATGGTATCATAAAATCCATCATAGTATCATAAGATCAATAAGCATCATTATAGCTAATTGACGTGCAAAAGTGCTCGTACAAACCCAACCATTGAAACAAATCCATTTATCGTTAGCACAATCAGTATCATTTATCATTTGCCTACCCACAACTTCAATTCATTTGGTACTTAACCGCTCACGCGAGCGCGGTATAGGCTGTTCCCGGGTTGTTCGTGTGAGCGGCTAAAATTCATGTAAATAAATCCAAGCAAAAATAAAGTGTTGGCCAAGTTCGTTAATTCAATCTATTAAAATAGGTAATAGATTATGTCCAGCTACTATACACACTTAGAACAATTTAACCGACGACTAGTGATTCACTGGTAAATCACAAAGTACGCCCATTATCACAATCCGACGACTAGTGACTCACTCATCCATCAAAATCCATAAAATCCAGTGAAATCACAAAGTACCTACTAACGTTCCAGTATTTATTTATTTATTTATGGAAAACAAACAATTGTACAAAATAAGTAACAGTAAGTAGGTACCATATCCATCCATAAATACCCATAATCCATAAAAATCCAGTGAAAATCATATCCACTCAAAATCCAGTGAAGTCACAAAGTACGCCCAACATAATCCCACTGAACAACTACAGTTCACTTATGCCGGAGCAACACCAACGTCAATGCCCATAAACGCTTTAAACATCGCGATAGACTACGCGATAGATAAATTCGGTCAAATTATCGCAGCAAGTGGTGGCTACACCTACGGTTATCGCCCATCGAAGCGATAATCAACGGCAATGTCCGTATAGTATGGCCGCGGCATTATCATTTATCATTTGTCATTTATCATATTGTTCTTCATGGCAATTACTAAGGTAGGAATAGTCATAAAGTCATAACCAACAATTTATTTATGCTAACCTCGTGTTGCGTGTAAATTATCATAAAATAAAATTGCTCATAATCCGAGTGAACAATCTCATATTATTATCATGGCAATAAAACTCGCAACCAATAATTTATTAATGCTTACCTCATGTTGCTTGTAAATTATCATAAAATAAAATAAATACTCATAATCTGAGTGAATAACCATGGTTCATTTATCATTTATAATATTCATCATGGCAATAATTACTAAGGTAGAGATAGTCATAACTCATAACCAATAATTTATTCATGCTTACCTCGTGTTGTTTGTAAATTATCATAAAATAAAATAAATAGGTACTCATAATCCGAGTTAACCATGGTTTACTTATTATTTATCATATTATCATCATCATGGCAATGGTTACTGTGGTGTCTTGGTTTTGGTTAGGTTTAGGTATCACAATAAAACACTGTTTGCAATATCACTGCGTTAGGCGTGTTGTCATAACGGCCGCTCGGACCAGACTGAGTGTGGCGCACCACTCCACAATCCGCCCACTGCGCAACCCCTACCACAGCACGCATAACTTGTTTATTGAACGTCACATCCGCATAACTTGTTTATTAAACGTCACATCTCTTCTTTACAAAATGTAAAAAAACAATAATAAAATCATTTGCTTATAAAATAAATGGCTGACAATATTTCAATTAATCTTGCCTGTAATTAATCAGAAAGCTAGTCGTTCGTTCACAAATCTACGTCTTCCTGGAGAATAAGTACAAGAAACTTCATGGAAACAGTATTAAAGTATTCTATCAACACATTTCTTACATTTCCATAACTTATCGTTAACTTCAAAACAGTTCTATCTCTTGGACCATTACTCAGAATAATAGCAACAATAGAACTTGAATATTGCATTATACAATTTCAACACATTAGCAATATAATATACCTTACACAAAGACAATCATAATAAACAATAATTACGGTATAATATATGTAAATAGTTAGTTTGTGAATCAAATTCATTACTGGAATCACCAGTTTCTGATTTATGGACCGTCCATTTACTTTCTAATTTCTTTAATTGAATAATGTTTCTACGTGACGTCTGTTCTGTAATATCATCCTGTTCTTCATCACCAACTCTTTTTTTTTAATGAGATTGATCATTAAATTGTTAAGTTAATACATTTCCTTTAATCATTTTTGTTGTTTTCTTTGATCATAATATTGCTATTTTACTTTACTTTCAAGTAATTTGACATTTTTGCTAGTCTAGCAAAGATTTCAAATTTCAGATTTCAATTTAGCTAGCTTTGTTATTTTACTTTCAAGTAATTTGAAATTTTTTGCTAGTCATACTGCTAGTGTTGTGAAAGACATAAATCCTTTAGTCTTTATTTCTAGGCCAAAATAGATTTACAAGACTTGGGGACTATTAGTCAAAAGTCACGACTCCTTTGAGTCTTTTAAGTCCCGAGTTCTTTGACTCTTTGAATCCTATGTCCTCTAAGTATTATATTTTAAACACACATCTAATTTCAATTATTTTTTCCTTGGCTTAACTTTAGATAAGGAGTCAGGCGACTCAAACCCAAATTCTTTGAGACATACTCGAGGAAGTAGCTATCATAAGCAGGTTTGGGTAGTACCTGAATTTCTTGTTATTTGAAATACAACTACCTATTTGTTTTCAAACTACTATTACAAACGTAATTTGTAATTAATATTTCAAATACCTGACGCTGAATTGTTTTATAACTAGTATTTCAAACACTTATGACTTCAAAATACATTTTTACTTAAATACATTTAGTGATCTTATTAATGAAAACGAAAAATATGCTGCCTTATACATACACTAGCATCTGCACTAGAAGCAGTATATATGTTAATGTTTAGAGTTGGCAACACTACGTGTACCGACTGAATTGTTCAATTTTCTATTGAAATAGTTATGAATTTTGTCTATTTGTATGCTTGTATAAATTTGAGTTATAGGGCTCTATAACTACCTATCACTTGTACCATAAGTATTCCAAAATTATATAAGCATTATTAGCACATTCAAGTGTGGAAGTTGAAATCGTTCTTACATTAGGGCACTTACGACAGTTATAAGGCTCTGAATGTATTTTAAATAAACAGAGTCAAAATATTTTGTATTTCAATCGAAGCAAAGCATATTATATTTTGCCCAGCCCTGATCACAGGTAAAATTAGCTTACGAATCTATTTACATAAATTCCCAGTTTGGCAATAAATTAGCTTACGAATCTATTTACATAAATTCCCAGTTTGGCAATAAAAATGCTACCACTGGTAAGCAAAACGATTCTGTTTTGTTTGTAAGAACCAAGCATTAGTTGCCCAGGCACTAAATATAACTTGATAGTTTTTTTTTTTAGTTTTATTGAACTCGAAAGAATTAATTAAACAAAATACTCAAAATATTCATTGCAAGATTTTGATCACTTACTTTACAAATTAAAGTGCTTTTAAGTTTATTTAAATAAACAGATGTGGTCTGATTGCATCTGCACTTTTTATATTGGTAAGTTAAAACATTGTCAATTTGAAGTATTTAAACAAAGTAATACCATCTGCCTAGCCTTCTCCCAACCATGTTGGGGTCGACTTCCAGTCCAACTGGATGCAGTCAAACACCAGTATTTTACATGAAGCGACTGCTATCTCACCTTCAGTTACTGGGTAATACAATACCCTTTGGTTAGACTGGTTGTCAGACTTTCGGGCTTCTGACGATGACGACCCGTAACGACTGTCAAAGTTTCACGAATTACAGCCGGGACCAACGGCTTAGCGTTTTTTTTTTTTTTTAAATATTGAAGTCACCACACATAATTACTTCTTTATTTACAGTTTCAAGTTTTGCCAAAACATTCAGTTTCAAGTTTTGCCAAAACATTAATTGCCGACTCATTTATAGAGTACCTATATTTAATAATTTGGGGGTCTGTCAACGCACATGGTATATTATGACGTGCTTAACTAGCACAACACAAGAAAGTTCACAGGTATGTTCAACAGATAATTCAACTGTCTTTACGAGTTTTTGATTGAATAAACTTTTGATTAGGATTAGTGAACCAGCACACACAATATTATTTTCATGCAATTTAACTGCAATGGTTCGTGTCACTAAAATGACTTGACCTTGTGTTCACGTTCTGTGTCCAAACAGTTTATTCTTTCATTACTTCTTTTTTGTTTTGATATCACCTTTTGTCATTTAAAAACTATTAGAGTAATAATGGCATTAGGGTCATAAATGTATTCATAACTGATGAAATTATGTATTTGTAGGAAGCCTGTGGCATACAATAATTTTGAGAAGAATGACTCAGTTTGTTGCAAAGTAATTTCCATAACCCCTTTTCCAAAACTATCAGAAAACATAATGGAGCAGTAAAACTTTACTACTTACAAGGAAGAGAACTAGTTTTTAACTGAGCTACTTGCAATGGACCTTGTTCAATGCCTGGTGTATCCTGATTGGGGATACAGACCCAAACACTTCCTAACTGGGACGGGTTCTCCGTTGCCTCAGTTTGGAGAGTGGCAAGTTTGGATTTCCTTAGCAAAGAACAATGAGAGCTGCTGAGAGTTGGTGAGTCCACTTGTCTGCATTAGATTTGCACATGTCCACTAACTCATTTGCAGCAAGGATATGCTTCTGAATTAGTTTTTTTCCAGACCTCACATACCTAGTATAAAGTGACTGCATTGACTCTTCTACCTGAATTTCAGAGTAAGCGTTGAGTGTCAATCTCATAGATGTTCTTACTGTCTTCTCATTTAATTTGGTAGTTATTGGATTTATTTAGTAGCAAAACAAGTTTTTTCATTATATTTGAACCGCGTTTTTTTTTTATTCCTTATTGCATCTTTTTATGATTTTATTTAGTTTTGCATATTTTTTCATTTTATTTTGAGCTACCCACTTTATAACTATTATTATTATGTTTCAATTTTCAATATAGAAACTTCAGTAAGGTCTATGTTTAGTAAG
Source organism: Cosmia trapezina (assembly GCA_905163495.3). Lineage (NCBI taxonomy): Eukaryota > Metazoa > Arthropoda > Insecta > Lepidoptera > Noctuidae > Cosmia > Cosmia trapezina. The sequence continues at coordinate 2,330,993 of LR991025.1, forward strand.
GAAGAAATGTTGAAATTGGTTTTATATTATTCAATATATGTTACTAGTTTTCATAGCCAGAGTACATTCTTTTTGTTTTGTTTCAGTAATTTAGTAACTTGTATTTTTGCATAAATTAATTGTGCTACTTACATGTATAGCTACTTACATGTTTTCCTATTTATCTGGTACCATTCAGACTTAACTGAATTACCACATTAACAATAACTCATTTAAAATGCAACGAAAGACATTCAAAAACAACTGTTCCATTTCAAACAGAACAACAAATTTATAGTATTATTATTACAGCGTAACTATAGTGAAAACCATTAAAATTGACTGTATTTAACTGATAATTAATCTTATAAGATCAATGAAATAATATTGCTTGGAAAGTAGACCAAACAAATATTGTTATTTTCACTCGAAATATTTTACTTTGCAATCTTTAAAGTGTTTATTATAAATATGAAACTTTAAAAATTATAAGTTTCTTGTAACACTAAAAGGTGTTATGATAATGTTTAAATTTCGAGATAATTATTTTGATAAAACCTAATTGGTTTTTATTTTCACTGGCGCTGACCCAATTTCTGTTGAAATCTCGTTCTTGGGGATTAATAACGTATTTGGATTTTGTAGTCTATATTTGCAAAAATGTATATATGATTATCTACCAATGTCCGTGGTTTGTCGACCACAGGTATAGCGTGATTAAATAGGTAACTCACTTGATATTTTCACATTGCAAATTGTGAAAATGTAAGAAATGTTTTCAAGATTACTTTGGGCTATCTGCTACTATTGTCTTTTGTTTGTTGTTTGACATTGCTTATAATAGTTTTGTTTTTATTTACTGATTTTAGCAGTTCATTATTTAATTCATACCAATATGTTTTTTCTAGCACTAACAACTTAGCTAGTTCGTTTTTTATCCACTAAGGTACCAGGTATCCAGGTAAGGTACCCATTGGATTTATTTAAGCTTATTTAGCTTAAAGGTACCCACTATTCATTTGATAGTTTACCTTTTCAAATTACTTCGTAATGTTATGATATCGATTAACCAAATAATCTATCAGTTTAGGTACCCACTATTCATTTAATAGTTTACCTTTCCAAATTACGTGTAATGTTTTGATACCGATTAACCACATAATCTATCAGTTTCGCACTTTCCACGACTCATTTGCCTTTTTGGCAATTTCGTTATAGTTTAGTTGGCACATATCAACAAATGAGGTCATTATTATTTTGTTTTTTTTTTAGATGTTTAAAGTGAAATGTAGGTAGGTAAGTAAACATTTTTTTTTATTCGTGACTAGATATTCACAGTAAATAAACAAAGAAAATTAAATGCCACTCACGAATGATTGACGATTTGATTTGATTTGACGATGATGATGATGCACAAAATGACATTCACGGTTTTCACGATTATTTACTGTCATTTCATGTGTATTTTCTTAAGAGCACTAGGTACACTCTTAGGTATTGGTAGTTTCATGAATATATGCTATGTTTTACCACAAATTATTCAGGGGAAACTTAAACTACATGAAACCTCATTCGTTAACTTGCCAACATATCTCGCAACCATTAGGTTGTTTTAATTTTAAATTTTATGCACGACATACCTTAATCCTCGTCGCCACTTGTGGTGTCTTGGTTTTGGTTAGGTTTAGGTATCACAATAAAACACTGTTTGCAATATCACTGCGTTAGGCGTGTTGTCATAACGGCCGCTCGGACCAGACTGAGTGTGGCGCACCACTCCACAATCCGCCCACTGCGCAACCCCTACCACAGCACGCATAACTTGTTTATTGAACGTCACATCCGCATAACTTGTTTATTAAACGTCACAGTTACTAAGAGTCATAACATAACTGCTTGTAAATTATCATACAATAGTTTAATATGTTCAACTGTTGTTCATTAATATCATAGAGAGGCTTATGGGATAGCCATAATTAAGTTACAATGGTAGCAACACTAAAAACATGGAATCATGATCAAATTAGAAATACTGCTTCATTTAAATTATCCAGAAATCATAAACCTAAGGCACCATCCTGGCTGAGATATATCCCGCGCTATCAGAGGGTAGCCCTGATCAAAGCGCGTGATAAGTCCAGTCAGCAGTGTACTTCACCGCACATCATCAGTGTTGCCCTGACATAATGTGCGGCACCCACACCAGTACGACAAAATGACGCTCATGAATTTCATTTAGGCAACCAACAAAATGATAGCAATATAAAATAAAATACAATAATCCATAAAGGAACAGGTAAGTACCTAGTTCTCATACGCCTCTAGTAAGTTTATCAAAAATTAACGTTTATCAATTGTTTTAAATATCATTAATTACAAGCAATTCATTATTATCACTTTCAAGATTATCTACGTACCTTTTTGGGTTTACCCCGCTTCTGAAGTGAAATGATAAACGTCTTCATTGATATAATATTTATATTTTATCTTCTTGCACATATACAAACTTGGTACAGGGTAACAATATTTAACAAACTATTTAACTAGGCACTCAATAAGTATCAGTATAGACTAGATTTCTAGACAACCTTAGGGTTTCGAAGATCCAAGAGAATTAACTTAGAAACTAGGTGACGCTCCAAACATCACGTTTTTTTACCAACTTTCAGCCATACTTTTTGGCGGTAAATGTCAAATGAGAAACCAGCTAGAAAATACCAATACTTTTGGCGGTAAACGTCAAATGAGACACTTTTTAACTACTCGAAAACACAGATACAAAATCATCTGAGTCAAATCACATACTTTCAACTCTAAATTCAGTATTTTAAATCAACAAAATGTATTATTATTTGGAAATCATGACACAAGCGTATCAAAATGTAATCTTATGGAAAACAAGCAAAGATACAAATTCATTTTCAGAAAGTGTGTTTTTAAAGATTTATTCGTTTATGAAAGTCCGAGTTTCATTTATTTCCTCGCAAATATGTTAAAAAACGTCGTATGACATACGTGCGCTTTGATAATTACAGCCTCTGCTTTCTTGTAGCCCTCGCCTACGGCTCGGGCTAGCAATATCGCCTCGGTTGTAATTTTCAACTTACCGCTCTTATATCATAATGTACTATTTCATCTATCTATCTATCTATATAAATAAAAAGAGAAGTCCTGACTGACTGACTGACTGACTGACTGACTGATTGACTGACTCATCAACGCCCAGCCCAAGCCCTTGTACCTATAAAGCTGAAATTTTGAACAGAGGTTCCCTTTAAAATGTAGACAAGGAATAAGGAAGGAATTCCCGGTAGTAGGTTCCCTTGGGATATTTTCTGACATACACCCTGGCGAAGCCGCGGGCAAAAGCTAGTTATTTATATTGGGAACTGTATTATTACCTGTATCTAGTTCCTTTGAAAAAATCTGCTGTTTCAAAAATTTTGGTCGAGTAGGTAGGAGAACAGCTGATTTTTTTTCGCGATTCCAGGTTGTACCTATAAATAGTAAAAGTTGTTCCTATTGATCAGTACAATGACCCCAGAAGGTTTGCGTTAGTTACGGGACATGTTGTATGATTGCCCGTTACAGACCTAGAAAATACCCGGAGACCACACTGAAAAACTTCCCAAACCTAGCCACATCAAAAGCCAGATCAAATAAATTCTTTAAACAAAATCTACACCATGATGCAATCGTCGGCCATAATGTAAACTACTGTATTCGTGTCAGAGAGCTAAGTACATACATTTACATATGAATCGTATGTATTAATACATTGGCAATTGACACCCGTCTTAAATCACATGTTATAAGACCCGTTTCTAGGGACAAAGATTTGGTGAGGTAGATGTGATAGACAGTATGGAGTTTTATGCCTAGGTTTGTGTGCCTCAGTGAGTTTTGGTAAACAAACGAAGGACATTGGACGTTGAAAGTTACAAGTCAGCTTATTCCTTTATAAATAAATAAATAAATAAATAAACGTTTAATAAATAAATAATAATTAAAAATAAATAATAATAATTTTTAAATAATAATTATCCAGATACTAATCGAACATATATTTGTGAAATATTCTGCTAAGGTTAAGGCTTTTTAAAATATACAGGTCTGGCTATTATTTTCAAAATTTTTAATAGGTATTTGATTTTACTATAACAGAAACTGTAAAATTATTTTTAACTAGCTTCCGATCGCGGCTTTGCCCGCGTGATGTGTCTATAAAAAGTAGACTATGTCCGTCCCCAGAGTTCAAAGTAGCCCCATACATCAAAATTAATTTAGCCGTATAAGGCAGCAAAGAAACAAAAATCAAATATTTTCTCTCTTTATAATATTAGTTTAGAGTAAGTTCAAATTAAGCAACACCTCTTAAAGTCACAACCATGACAAATTAAAACAATAACAAAAATAACAATTAGGAATAAAATAATAAAAATGACGGTTAATAGGTACAGTCTGCAGCAATAATCTCTGACAGAAATAAGAAACATAAAACAGCAACACCCGAGGCGGATCATAAATTTAACTGCCGTTTTCTAAAATTAATAACGCATAATTCTAATATAAAACCTTAATGACTGGCGAATAAAGCGATAAACGGCTAATTTACGATCTGCCCGCCCAATAAAAACTTAGCGATAAGTAATCTTAGAAATGGAAATCAATTACTTTGTGTACGTCCAGTTTGTGGCGAGTGATGGGATTTTTTTTTCGTCTCTTTTTTATTTAATTTAAGTAATCTCTTTTACTGTAGCTTTTATTTTTTCTAGGATTAATTCACGCCTGTCTCGCACTGGATAGATTTATTTAAATGTGTTATAGTTTTAATACTGGTCATCAGGATCAGAATTTTTTCTATATTGACTTGATTCAATGGAATCAAGCAAGAAGTTTTTGATTTAGGATTTATTATGTACCTAGTGTATACTTCTTGTGTGTGTTTTGTGTTTTTTTTGTGTGTGTTTAGGAATGTTTTTTTTTTGTAGTCTATATTCGATAATTAATTTTCTTACTCAGAATTTTGTAAATTGTATTCAGGACACTGACTTCCGTCCACCATTATGTAATAATAAAAAAAAAACTAATTATATTTAATAATGACCAGCAGACAACAAAATATCATAACCATTTGATTCAACATTATTAAAATTATAATACGTAATTAAGATTTTGTAGGACACGATAAAAATTAACATAATCATATTACTTTACATTATATTACGAAAATATTCAAATTAAATGTGTAAAATAATAATTATTTTATTTAATTACTTTTATATTTACATTGTGAATCTTTGGGTTCATTCGAGAAATCGAGTCTGGTTAAACCACGCTGGGATTGGTGCATTTCATTCATTCATTCATTCATTCGTACGGGAATGCAGGAACATAGCGTTACTGTTGCTCCATTAAGACTACCGGATTTGGTAATGACCTTATAATAATTTTAATGACATTAGGGAGTGCACGAAAGCTCTGTGTTTCAATTACTTTACATGTCACTGTAAAACATTCTTAAGGCCTGTTTCATCACCTACAATTAATTTCCTATTAACTTCCTCAAATAATTTCATACAAAATCTGTTCCATTTTTGAATTTATTCGATGGTTATTCGGACATCGTGAAATAGGCCCTAAGTGTTACAAAAATAGCATTTACTGTGCTGTCTAAATTCGTAACTTAAATTACATTCTCATACAAAGTAAACGAACATAGCACGTATAGTTTTCTATACGTGCTATGTTCGTTTACTTTGTATGACAACCTCGTGCAATTTTATATCCAAAAATAACTTATAAAAAACTTTATATAGCAGAATTAAATTGTCGGCGTCGGAAAAAATAACGTTAATTTGCACAAAAATACAAGTAACATATTTAACGGCGGTATTTAAAATTTTACGACTATGCAATAAGTGTAAAATTCACATAACATGTTTTTAACACCAGCATCCTATACGTTTCTCGACATTGAATCGGCGATCCCGATTTCGTATCGATTAAATCGAGTTTTTACGATATCTCGATAGATAAGATAATGGTGGAGTCGGTGTGCATTATTTTTAATGTACTTTAAATGCGTTGATAGTGTAATTTGGTAGCTGACTGTACACGACCTCGAATTTAAAGGACTTTTTATGTTAAGTGCGAATGAAATTGCGGACTTCAAAATGTTAAGTAGCAGGTTTTATTTTTAATTTATTTGGTTTTAAATGTATTTTATGAACTGCTATAAAAAGTAAAGAAAGGGAAATGTGTTGAATATCAGCTGTAGGTATTTCATTCAGCTATTATGATTGCGACAGAACCTACATAATGTTAAAATCAACAAAAAATCTGGTTTTATATTAAGACAATTCGTATCTGCAGAAAATCTTCCTTGTTGATTGAATAATTGGACTTACTCGTACCATTGGAAACAAATTACATCCTCCAGCAATTTCCAGCTCTGCAATTGTGTCTCCCAAGACATAGGTAGTAAGAGAAGCAGTGCATGCCCTGTCACCTGTACACTTGAGGACCTTATGACTACGTCAGAAACGGAATTCGCGTGGCTGAATTTTGGGCTAAAATTATTATTTACAACAAACAAACTTATTTAAAGAAAAAGAAGTACATAGTCACCTCCATTGTTTGGACGCACTGTAATAAAAAAGAAAGGATCGCGCAAAATTCATTAAACTTAAACTTAAAAGTGAATAAACTATTTGGTGATTAATATATTTTTTAGTTTAAGTTTTAATTCTTAGCTTTTCTGCATTAATTTTTGGTAAGTCAACAGACTAATTAACAAAAAAATATTTTTTAATCAGATGGCTAATTTTAAGAATTTTCCACCTCGCTGTCTTTGAAGGCCGATTTCAGCAAAAGTAACCCCTTTAAGCACCACTTTCTTTTAATGATTATGAAATCTGAGAGTTTGACAGTTTTAAAGCCTATTTAAGAACCATTAAGTTACCTATTTAGATTTTTAATTTACAGTTGAAAACTGAAGTCATAACTCACCGAACCCATTTTTTTTACTTTATACCAACATTTTCATAACTTTAATCACAGTCATGAATCTGATTATTTTATGCATAAAAGTACGACTCAATGTTTTATTTTTTCGCTATTTCTGGTTAGTAAAAGTTATTCATAACGATCAGTACAATGACCCCGACGATAACCGTGATTAACATTACACGCTTTAAAGTCAGGAAGTGATTTAAAATAAAATATTCAACTGCACACTACACTCTCTTAAAGTTTAATAGTTGACGCAAATCAATACTCAGCCAATTACTTATCAGCAATATCTCCCACCGTTTTCTCAGTAAAATCTCATTTTACACTTCAAATCAAAAATCAAATCAAATTTATTCAATAAATTACAAGTCATAAAAATTTGTACAGTTTTGCTGAAATGTAAATTATATTCCTAAGAATTTACGTGCCTGAACTAGGTAGTCCTGTGTTTCAGGCGAAAAGTACTTAACTACTTGGCAAGGTAATTTACACTATTACGGCCGATGGAAACCAGAAGGCTGATAACTAGCTACCAGGATCACATAAAAAAGTAATAACACACCATCATCTGTTAAGAAAAGTAGTAAAATGTTTCAATTTGTAAAAAAAATTGACACACGTTTACAAGAAAATGAGTCGCGTTCAACATAAACGTGTATCTATGTTGTGGGAAAAATATTGTAAAACGTCGATACAATTTTTTGTCGATAATTTTATATCTTACGTACCTAGTATTCATTGAGTTACAGCTCTGAGCTGTCGATAAAATGATGGAAATATGTAGCACTATAATAGGTTTTGTCACTTGTACAGTCCGCGAGACGTAAGATGAGCTTTGCATTTGTGTGAGTGATTACCAAAATGGTACGAGATCTCATGACAAAAATTGCTGTCTTATCATTTTACGTAAGACAAAAACTTCAGTCGTCATATCGCATTACGTTTTACAATGATGCGACATGGTTTTGGTCATGAACTCTCGTACTAAAAGAACAAAATCCGACTGTCAAAAAGCAGTATAAACCGGTTTTAAACCAAACAAAGAACGCGTCGCCCTCTATGCCGGACGTCACACCTATCTATGTGCACTCACGCAAATGCAAAGCTCATCTTACCCCTCGCGGCCTGTACGTGCTTGTACTGACTTCTAAATGCTCTACAACATGATTACCATAAAGTACTGTCACGAAAACATCATACGCAAAAAAAAAAAACACCAGATATTCTAAATAGTATTCCATTCCACTCAGTGGATCCCAAATAGCAGGAAACGACTACCTACACGGCAGGCCCAGAAAGAGATGGCGGGATGAAATGGACTCCTTCGCGCGAGGATTGGCCCACAATCGCAGTAGACCGAGAAAGTAGAAAAAGGGAATCAGCCTTTAGCCATGCAGTAGGATAATACAGGCCTAATAATAATCAGACTAATCCGATTTGGATGAAATTTGGTATGTAGATACCGTATACCCTGGATATCCTATACATAGGCTACTTTTTATCCCGGCCTACACGGGTGAAATCGCGAGACGCAGCTAGTAATATACAGGGTTATTGGTAAAACACCAGCAACCTCTTAAGGGGTCATTGTACTCATCATTATGAACAACTTTTATTATGGGACCAAACCTGAAATCGCGAAAAAAAAATCAGCTGCTCCCTACATTTTAACGAGTTTGATGTAGATAAATGTACTGAACAGCTGATTTTTTTCGCGATTTCAGGTTTGGTCCCATAATAAAAGTTGTTCATAATGATGAGTACAATGACCACTTAAGAAGTTGCTGGTGTTTTACCAATAACCCTGTATAATTCCATCAATGATGACTGACATATAATATGGGCTGCCACTTTTACTAAATGTAGCCGTGCTCAATCAAAGAGAGTGCCACCTGAAGGTATTATTCTGATCTTCTACTTTTTCTTCCCGATTCAGTGACTTAAATTTTTTGACCAGTACATAGCGATCTAGGTCAGCTATGTGTCGTTTGCCTCATTAAGTCCTGGAGGGTGTAGTTATGCACACTGGATTAGAGAGAGGATGCGGCATGTCCTGGGGCTCCGATAACCTGGAAAAAGGCTTTGAGTCCATGAATGAATGAAATGCACCGACCCCAGCGTGGTTTGACCAGAGTCGATTACTTAAATGAATCCAAAGATTTACACTGCCCCTGGAGCCTCATGTTTCATGGAGCTACAGAGACTATTGCTTAACAAGGAGTATACCGGGGGGTGCGATAATGGTAGGGAAGACGTGTCTTTAGGGCAAGGAAGGATTATTACAGCCGCACCGGGTAGGACACAACACATACATAATCAGCCTATAATGTTCCCACTGCTGGGTCGCAGTCCTCATCTCTGTAAGAGGGAGTGGGCTGTAGATAATCGACCACGCAGGCCCATTGTGGGTTGGTAGATGTCATACATGTCTTCGAATTTTTGATTTCATATGAGTTCAGGGGCCGTAGTATGACGTGAAAAAAGATCATGTATCCAAAACGGTTCCAGTGTGAGAGAGACGGAGCTGTATGATATAGCACCATCCTTTTCTCACAACGGAACCATGACGGATCCATGATATCTTTTCACGTCATAGTACGGCCCCAGCACCCTAATTGCGTAGCAATCGGAGTTTGAATCATTTTATTAATTTTGAAACAAATTGCTAATCCATTGCTTCATATGTTCGAAAAATTTGTCTGCTCGACAACGTAAATAACGCAATGAATGTTGTTGAACTGTCAAAATGAAACTGATTCCGATTGATAATGAGTTACGCAATTAGGGTGCTGGTCTAAAATTAATTTGACTAAATCCAAAGCAATCAACATACTCGACATTACATTCATACATTTGCAACATATTCACGTCCGCCATGCAAGCAATGTCGGTACATTACATACCCTGCTAATAGTACCTACTAATAACTAACAGACAGACGGACATAACATTCTGTTTATGGTATAACTGTTATTGTTATTAGTAACTGTGTAAGTGTTAGCCAATATGCTTATACTGCTTATACTGTTTATGCTGTTGTCAATGTATGATAGGATATTAGAAGGGATACACAATACAGTACAAGTTTTATTTATATAATAATATCGCGGCGGGATTTTATCGCGGCTGGATTTTTAACTCTCGCTGTTGAGCCAAGTATTGAGTATCCACTAGCGCGTCGAAAAAACATACTGTTGGATTTTCAACTCTGTGCGCTAAGCAGAGTTAGACTGGAAGCCGACCCTCATATAGTATTACCCAGTCACTGGGTAGTGGAGGTCAGACAGGCAGTCGCTCCATGTAAAATACTGGTATTCAGCTGCATCCGGTTAGACTGAAAGCCGACCCCAACATAGTTGGGAAAAGGCTAGGCCCTTATCTTGGTCAGATAATGTGAACTATTTTTTTTGCACCATCTCAAGCATATCCTGTAAACACAGCACACTTCTAATAAATTCACCTCACTCACCACACATAGAAACATCTAGCATGTGCGCTACCCAGCAGTGTTTGATGCTTTTTGCGCCAATCACACATACCATCGTCGAATACCTCGCGAAACTCAAGTGTCGCAGGGTTTTGTAGAATTTTTACTGGCGATAATAAGTATCGCCAGTAAAAATTATCCATGTTTGTGCCTATGAATTGCGGATTGAAAAAAACTAAGTGCATTTCTGTAACGGTACGCGTATAAGCACATGGACATGTAAGGATTCCTTCACTCCTCAGTTCCCTTTACTTATAACACGAGCTATAACTAATGTATTGAGGACATCAGACTTATAACAGTGTGTATAACATTATCAACTGTCCCGTACAAAGCTTCAATACCCGACCCAAATGTATGGGACGACTGATATTTTTTTCTCGATGACTATTTTGGTCCCATGGACCCATGGAACACCTTTCTAATATACTCTGTATAACTAACAAAATAATAGATAATTTTATTTTTCTGTGTTCTGAAGGGAGCAGTGCCCAGTGGTAACGGCCGCGACTTACAAGTCGTAGGTTCGAAGTTCGAACCAAGACAGGCGCTTTACTTTATTTAAATTATTTCATGACCACTGCTATCAAAACATTTATTCGTCATCATATTCCTAGTCTTCGTGAAAACACGTTCGAGTATGTTCAAAATTTTAAAAGAGTAACTGCCCATAGACTGAGGTGAAGAAAGTAGTGCCTGAATAACCAAGAAACTACATTATATTTTCTTGCCCATTCTGTTTAAAATTTTTGGCATAAAAGCTTGGGTACCAGTACCTAGAGATAATCAGTGATATTTTGCAACTTAAAAACAATATTGTCATAAGTAGTATTAACCTATCGCCGTTATGTAATTGTAAATTTGGAAATAAAGTTATTATTTATTTATTTATTCTACTCTATACGAAATCCCTTTTGAAAGGGGTGCCACGAATCAATTCAAAATTGTTGTAGGACATTCAAAAGTGCATTTTAATGGCTTTCTTGAAAGAAATGATTTGATTTTGACTTCACTCATTAAGGGGGTTGCGTAAGGTAGCCCGCAAAATTTAAATTTTCTTGCGTTTTTTGCAATTTGCAGGTCAGTGTCAGGTTGTATGTTGATCAAAATATGATTCGCGACAAAAGAAAAATGTATTTACATAATTTTGACCATCAATACATCTTAGATGTTAGATTTGCCGTAGTTATGTCCGATTTCGGAAATCAGACCAAACCACGGCAAATCTAACTTAGAGAGATGTGTTGATGATTGTCATGGTTATAATTATGTAAATGCATATTTGTTATAGTCGCGAATCATATTTTGATCAAGATACAACCTGACACTGACCTACAAATTGCTTTCGTGGGCTACCACAGCGGATCCACTTTATTTCCAACTTATATAACAGCTACCGCTGGTAACCAAAGTTAGTATAGTTCGTGAGGATTCACATGGGTTTTACCACTGAGTATAAGGTTACATCTTCAGAAATTGCCAGTCTGTCAGTCTATATTTTTCAATCATAAAACTTCAATTGCTGACCACAGCCTACAGAAAAGGCCTCTTCCGCCTTACAAGTTTTTATCACCAAGAAATTACACAGCAGTTTAGTTTTATGCCTAGACCAATAATTCTGAACCAATTTGGTTTCAGGGTTCCGTACCTCGCGAGGAAAAAACGGAACCCTTATAGGATCACTCGTGTGTCTGTCTGTCCGTCTGTCACGGTCAATTTGCTCCGAATCTAATGGGCCGATTATGTTGTTTGATACACATATAAATTTCTGTGACCAAACACGGACGAGTAAAGTACATAAATGAGTTCTGAATATGGGGGTCACTTTTGGGGCGCAAATAAGAAAATAAAAAAATAATGAGCCATGTGACATATCAAATATATTTTTTTTATACTTTTAAAATAAATGGTATAAAAGTTTTTTAAGAAAATAGACGAATATTTACCACCCTTATCTCCGTTTAAAATTTTGAAAAAAAAAAATACAGAAAATAGTTATTTACCTGTAGATTACAGGAAAACCTATAAGAAGTCTGTGGTCTTAAAATAACATGGTAAATCTCTAAATATTGTGACCACAAACTTACCTAGTTCTGTTGGAATGTATGAGATAACATGTTTTTCCTTTTTCAATTCTTTTCAACATACGGAACCCTTCATTGTGCGTGGTCGGACACGCACTTGGCCGGTTTTTTTTTTCTAAAAATGTATGTTTACCAAGCAATTATGAATTAACTAAAAAAGTTAGTGCTTGGATAGAAATGTACGCGTTAAGCCTTATAAAGTGGATCTATAAACATGTTGATAGCTTGTCGGTAAAACTTAATGGTTATACTATATTTGTAGTGCAGAATTAAGTAAATTATTTTTTTTATACAATTTAGCTTTGAGCTCCTTAAATTTACAACTTTACCTTTAATTTTCATTAATTCTTCATGTATTTGTTAAGTAAACTAACTATTAAACTGTTTCCACATTGTTAGTAGTGTGTTGAGGGTAGCTCCTATATTCTACTAACAATTTCTTGTCATACATAATACAGGGTGTAAGTGTAAACAGTGGCAACCTTTTAAGGGGTCATTGTACTCATCATTATGAACAACTTTTACTATGGGACCAAACCTGAAATCGCGCAAAAAAATCAGCTGTTCAGTACATTTATGTTCGCATAATTCGTCAAAATGTAGGGAACAGCTGATTTTTTTGCGCCCCCTGTATAATTACAGTAAAACACAAAAAACATTGGTAGCTCAATGTTTTTTGTGTATTACCAGTTTTATGTATGTATATATATATATGCAGTAAAACGTCATATTTCAAAACCACAATAGATTCTATTCACCATATCAATTGTGTCCCCCATCAATTACCTGACACACACGTGTCATTGTCATATTAATTCCATTCTACTTAGATATCATGTTCCAATTAATATATCCTTATATTATTGACCCATATAATTTCATACTAGAAAACCAATTTATTTTTTAATACTGCGACAGCGTAAAAACTTTCAGAAGACCCACAGTATGAATTCTTAGACAAGATACCACAGAGTAAATAAATCAGTACTTGATGTTACCATTCCAAAAATTTGATGGTTTATAAAACATGATTTTGTTTTTTTTTTCAACGTTTTTATCTATCTCACTCTTTTGTACAGACTAGAACTTTTGTCTCGGTCTTTAATGTTGTCATCATTTTATAAAAAGTTATTATAGTGACGTCATAATAGCAACAGCTGCTAGACGGTTTAACGAGCGTAATAACTCAAAAGAGTAATTATATAGCTAAGTGTATGAGTGTATGTGTGGTTATAAAGAGTTAGTGCTCAAGAGTTTTTTAGTGATATTGCTGTGAATTGGCAACTGTGAATTCGAAATTCAAAAAAGTGACGTGTTATTTTTCTGTCATTCCATTGTAGAAGACCATAAAGTATATTCCATGTACATATTAAAATTGTGAAATTAAAAATATGACTGCTTCTACATGAGTCCCTTTATAGAACGAAGCAAAAAGGATAAAACAAATCAATAGTTGATCAAATTAGCTTAAGGCAATCTACTGCTGAGAACTTAATCAGGACGAAAGAGACTAAAATGTGAGTAATCAATACAATTTATTAAACAAATTGTAATACTTCTTAACTTGTATTTCCTTCTGCAATTATAATGTAGACAAGGAATAAAGAAGGAATTCCCGGTAGTACGTTCCCGTGGGATATTTTCCGACATAAACGTGGCCCAAGCCGCTGGCAAAAGTTAGTTTCAAATATTTGTATCAGAATTTCAGTGGAGGTGTGCGTGCTGTTTTAAATTAGACGATCTCCAATTTGTTGTCAGGTCTCAGTTTTTATTACCACACTAGCCTGGCCTGACAGACGTTGTCCTGTCCCAATTTCAATAATTCAAAATTCCCATAGAAAATACACTTTCAGTTTTCCCGAATTTCCCAATTTTCCCGGCAACTTTTCGAATTTTTCTCTACATATGAAGCTTCTCCTGACAATAATAAACACAAAAAAAAAAGAATTAGCGGAATTGTTCTATCCGTTCACGCTTGATGCGATGACCAAGGGAAATACAGATTCATTTCTATAATATAGATTACGCCAATACAGTCCATTGTTATTATACTGCTAAAATCTTCGCAGTGGTGCGCACAATAAAATTCACAAGCTATTTTTTATTGCACTAGTGTTAGCATTCGGTTTCACTTCCTTATTAATTAGTAAACAGATAATTATTTAAATTCATTTATTGGTACGGTAATTATAATACCAATGTATTGCATTCTGTGAAGTGAAAAATTATACTTTTTTTTTCTTTTTTTATTTCGGACATGTAACCATTTGGAGGTAATGTCAGCCCCAAGGCTTGCCTTATTCGATTTTAGGCCTTGGTTCTTAAAAGGCAAAAGCGTCAGTTTAGCGCACGAAACTAAAATTTTCTTACGTTTTTTGCAATTGACAAGTCAGTTTTATGTTGTATCTTGATTGATAAAAATATGATTCGCGACCGTAAATAAATACTCGTTTATCTATTTACAGAATTATATTCATTTAAGTCATCAAAACAACTTTTTAAGACCAGGTATTTCTATTGAATGACTATTTCATGAAATCTTCATGTTTGAGGATTATATCGTCGCTAATTTAAGTAACTGACGTATCTGACATTTTGGACTAAGCCGATAGCCGACCTAACTATAGTAATTTGATACCTAGGTAGGTATCTGTACCTATGCCTTACGGTCCCCATGATAATGCACAAATCGAGACATATATATCTACAGTTTAAAAAAAAAAACCGGTCAAGAGCGAGTCGGACTCGCGCACTGAGGGTTCCGTTCCGATTTCTGAAAAAGTGTGCTACTTAGAGACATTGTTTTATTTTTCCTGTAATCTTTACATAAACTTCTATCACATAGAATATTTTCAGATTTTTCGCTTTGCAAAGTTCGGAGATATGGGGGGGAACGGTATTTTTTTTTACATTTTACATCAAAAGTCGAAAACTATGCGGCCTAAAAAAAAATAAAAAATAGTTTAAGAATGTGCCAACAGCGTTCTTTCATATCATACCCCACATGCCCTAGTAGCCCTACTTTAAATGTTAGATTAGCGACGTTATAACATCAAGAGTTGTATTACTGATTCTGTAAT
Source organism: Cosmia trapezina (assembly GCA_905163495.3). Lineage (NCBI taxonomy): Eukaryota > Metazoa > Arthropoda > Insecta > Lepidoptera > Noctuidae > Cosmia > Cosmia trapezina. Next base: position 2,346,637 of record LR991025.1, read on the forward strand.
ACTGTAAATACATATTTCTTATGGTAGAGAATCCTACTTTAATCAACATACAACCTAATACTGAATTGCAAAAAACCTAAGAAAACTTGAATTTCGCAGGCTCCCCTGCGGGGGTAAGCACCAGGGTACCACTGCTAGCACCACACTGTTAAACACCAGGGTACCACTGCTAGTACCACACTGTTAAGCACCAGGGTACCACTGCTAGTACCACACTGTTAAGCACCAGGGTACCACTGCTAGTACCACACTGTTAAGCACCAGGGTACCACTGCTAGCACCACACTGTTAAGCACCAGGGTACCACTGCTAGTACCACACTGTTAAGCACCAGGGTACCACTGCTAGCACCACACTGTTAAACACCAGGGTACCACTGCTAGTACCACACTGTTAAGCACCAGGGTACCACTGCTAGTACCACACTGTTAAGCACCAGGGTACCACTGCTAGTACCACACTGTTAAGCACCAGGGTACCACTGCTAGTACCACACTGTTAAGCACCAGGGTACCACTGCTAGTACCACACTGTTAAGCACCAGGGTACCACTGCTAGTACCACACTGTTAAGCACCAGGGTACCACTGCTAGTACCACACTGTTAAGCTGCTGCTATAGTTTTTCCCCCAAATTACATTAATTTTGCAGATAGTAGTAGCCTATTAGTAAAAAAACGGTCAAAAGCGAGACGGACTCGCGCACCGAGGGTTCCGTTCCAATTTCCGAAAAAGTGTGCTATTTAGAGACAATGTTTTATTTTTCCTGTAATATTTACATAAACTTCTATCATATAGAATAATTTCTGATTTTTCTCTATGCAAACTTCGGAGATACATTCCTCATCAAAAGTCGGAAAACTATACGGCCTCAAAAAACAAAAAAATGTTTGAGAATGTGCAAACAGCGCTCTTTCATATGATACCCCACATGCCCTAGTAGCCCCACTTTGAATTCTTCCCTTCAGTCCCTGATGCAAAGAAAAAAAAAAATATATATTTTTATTTTTTTCTTATTTGCAAAATAGTTGGGTAAACGTCATCTAAAACTGTTCCAAACAAGTTGATAGAATTAGTAGTTCTTGAGATATCCAGGTGTGACAGACAGACAGATAGATAGACAGACAGACAGACAGACTGAGTCGCACCATAAAGGTTCCTTTTTACCATTTTGGTACAGAACCCTTAAAACAGAATAATTTAGGAGCTATCTGGCAATACAACTCGGTACGTATAAGTACCTAATTAATTTATTATTTCAATTATTATTATTTTCCATCTTTTTCAATAGCAGTTAAAATACATAATAAACCACCAATAAAAACATGAAACGCATAGTGTACATAATTGATATTCTTAAAACAAAGTAACAAACATACAGTCCCATACCGCGCACAATACGCACTCTTGCGCAGAAGGAATTTTTTTTACAGTCATCACGTTTTTACACTCGCAACCAGTCCGTGTGTAAATCATCATACATATTACACTTTATTAGGTATGTAATTACTTACTTCTTGTATGTGCGAACATACATCGAAGAAATGTAGAGTTTTTTATAACCTATTTAACTTATAAGTGAGTTTGTATGTTTATTACGCTTTCACGCTAAACCGGATGAACGAATTTAGATGAAATTTGGCACATGGGTAGACCATGACCTGGGTTAGGATATAGGATACTTTTTATCCCGATATTCTTGCAGAATCGAGACTTGTGCGGTTGAAACTGCGTTTAGCTAGTCATCTTAACTAATATTATAAATGCGAAAGTGAGTTTGCTTGTTACGCTTTCACGCTGAAATGGCTGAACGGATTTGAATAAAATTTGGCACATGGGTAGACCATGACCTGGGTTAGGATATAGGATACTTTTTATCCCGATATTCTTGCAGAATCGAGACTTGTGCGGTTGAAACTGCGTTTAGCTAGTCATCTTAACTAATATTATAAATGCGAAAGTGAGTTTGCTTGTTACGCTTTCACGCTGAAATGGCTGAACGGATTTGAATAAAATTTGGCACATGGGTAGACCATGACCTGGGTTAGGATATAGAATACTTTTTATCCCGATATTCTTGCAGAATCGAGACTTGTGCGGTTGAAACTGCGTTTAGCTAGTCATCTTAACTAATATTATAAATGCGAAAGTGAGTTTGCTTGTTACGCTTTCACGCTGAAATGGCTGAACGGATTTGAATAAAATTTGGCACATGGGTAGACCATGACCTGGGTTAGGATATAGGATACTTTTTATCCCGATATTCTTGCAGAATCGAGACTTGTGCGGTTGAAACTGCGTTTAGCTAGTCATCTTAACTAATATTATAAATGCGAAAGTGAGTTTGCTTGTTACGCTTTCACGCTGAAATGGCTGAACGGATTTGAATAAAATTTGGCACATGGGTAGACCATGACCTGGGTTAGGATATAGAATACTTTTTATCCCGATATTCTTGCAGAATCGAGACTTGTGCGGTTGAAACTGCGTTTAGCTAGTCATCTTAACTAATATTATAAATGCGAAAGTGAGTTTGCTTGTTACGCTTTCACGCTGAAATGGCTGAACGGATTTGAATAAAATTTGGCACATGGGTAGACCATGACCTGGGTTAGGATATAGGATACTTTTTATCCCGATATTCTTGCAGAATCGAGACTTGTGCGGTTGAAACTGCGTTTAGCTAGTCATCTTAACTAATATTATAAATGCGAAAGTGAGTTTGCTTGTTACGCTTTCACGCTGAAATGGCTGAACGGATTTGAATAAAATTTGGCACATGGGTAGACCATGACCTGGGTTAGGATATAGGATACTTTTTATCCCGATATTCTTGCAGAATCGAGACTTGTGCGGTTGAAACTGCGTTTAGCTAGTCATCTTAACTAATATTAAATGCGAAAGTGAGTTTGCTTGTTACGCTTTCACGCTGAAATGGCTGAACGGATTTGAATAAAATTTGGCACATGGGTAGACCATGACCTGGGTTAGGATATAGGATACTTTTTATCCCGATATTCTTGCAGAATCGAGACTTGTGCGGTTGAAACTGCGTTTAGCTAGTCATCTTAACTAATATTAAATGCGAAAGTGAGTTTGCTTGTTACGCTTTCACGCTGAAATGGCTGAACGGATTTGAATAAAATTTGGCACATGGGTAGACCATGACCTGGGTTAGGACATAAGATACTGTTTATCCGGGTAGTACGTTCCCGTGGTATAAATTATTCCGACCTGCACGCTGCTGAAGCCGCGGGAAAAAGCTATGTAGTAATATTAAAAATATGAAAGTTTGTATATTTCGATGTTTGTTCCTCAATCACGCAAAAACGGCTGAAGGGATTTGGATAAAATTTGATATGCAGATAGTTTGTATTTGAATAGGACTCTTTTTATCCGGGTAGTACGTTCCCGTGGTATAATTATCGACATCCACGCGGGCAAAGCTGCGGACAAAAGCTAGGTCATACATAATGTATGGCTACCTATTATTGATTGTAATTGATTTAGTTACAGTTGCTTGTAATAGATGAACTTATGCCGTGTTAGGGTAATGGCTTTTTAATTGCAGTTTGTGTAATTAAATATTTTAAGATGATACTTATATGAGTTTTGTATGAAAGTGATCGGTTTTCTTTATTGTGTGAGACTAGCGTCGTTCAATAATTGTCTCAGTTATACACTAGATTTCAAACATAGTTTAAGATTTTCTTACTAATAAATAACATGTAGGTAACTTTGTAATGATGTAACTTGTATTTAATTTATTTAATGTGAACTTATGAATATATATTCTATTCTATTAGATACTATTCTATTCAATTGTTTCTTGGGATGGCCGGCCATAATTATTTTATGTCTTTTATTTTATTTTACAGTTTTTGTAAAACTTACAGCTAAACATTTTTGCATGATTGAGAACAATAAAAATAAGGCCAATTAAAAGTTTTCACACATAGAAGATAGCATATAAATGAAATAAAAAATATTTGCTACAAATGCTATTATTAATTTCTCTGACGGAAGTTAAACCATTTTCCAATTCAAAAGTGCCTGCTTTTGAATAGTTAAGGAGTCGGTCAGTCAGAAAGATGAAGTTAAGTCAAGCTCGTAGTGGGTTCTTCGTTACCAAACCTTTAAAACACGTATTATGTAACGGTTATAAGGAAGTGATTAATTTCCCTTTCCAGAAATATTCATGCAAACAATGACAGAAATATTAAACTTTGCCCAACCAAAAATACATGCAAAAATATTTGCTTAACAAAAATATTGTAACTCAAACACTCACAGGTAATTGTTAAAATCAACCGAAAGCAAATATTGGATTCAATGAAAAGAACAAATAGTGGGAATATGTTTTTAACATTTAATTTTGTGAAATGTTGGGTTTTAAGATACTTAAATTAGTCATAACGGTAATTCTGTCACTCTAAAGAGACTAATATAAAAAGATATCATTAATAACATATAAGGGCTAATTAAAACAGTAGGTACCTTTTGAAACTGGGAAAAAGCATGCACTTGCCCTTTGACCTTCATTGTTACGTGTTTTGGAAAATAGCTTTTTTTTCTTCAGTTCGTAAAACCCTTCTTGCTTTACTTAATGGGGGAGGGGGGGGGGTGCCTCATGGTAGCACCAGGATGGAAGCAATCGAGAAACGAGTTACGTGACGTGATTAGAGATTCTAAATCCAACACTGTACTGATGAAGATGAAGTCATAAACCTGCCAAGTTTCTGAATAAAAATCCGAAAAATAGGATCTATGAGAGTCTAGAACATCCAATATAAGGAAAAGACCAGTCTATTCATAGCCTCAATCTACACGAAGTTAATAAACCAGCAACGACTTTGCATATAAAATAGCTGAACATTGTCGGTGATCACTGTGATCAGTGAGCACTGTTCGGTAATAAATCTCTTTGTAAATACATACATTCATCAGTGTTGCTAATTGACGTTTACAATCTCGCTCCGAATCAATGTATCTGTATTGAGGTGAGTGGAACAACTGTTGCTTTGGATACAAGATGGCGGATGAAGCGAACTTGAAATCGTGATTAGACTCGTATTAGGTGCAGTGCAAAGAACGATAGGCCGAACTATCGAATCTCACGCGTAACAATACGCGTGCAACGACTAGTATTATGTGTAAAAGTGAGTACAATAATTTAATTTAGCCATGAAAACGACCAAACAATCACTAACATGTCTGCCGAACTGCAATTTTTTTTCGATATTTTGCCTGATTCAACGAGATGATGGCTTTAAAAAAATATATCTTTTTTTTGGGTCAACTTTGAACAAGAATGTATTAAACAGAGCATTATTTGCTGAGATCGGTCGTTGAAAGTGGTGTATTCTAATTTATTATTTATTATATTTGCATATTTTTGTCAATGCTGATATTTACTACTCCTCTACGTTTAAGCAGAGCTCAGTTGATAATAAAAACATAAAATTTTATACCTGCTACTAGGTATCCTTAACCACTACCATTGATATGAAATAAGGGATCTAAAATAACTCTAAAACTACAAAAAATCGTAGAACATACAATCAATCTGCCTAGCCTTTTCCCAACTATGTTGGGGTCGGCTTCCAGTCTAACCGGATGCAGCTGAATACCAGTATTTTACATGGAGCGACTGCCTGTCTGACCTCCACAACCCAGTAACTGGGTAATACGATACCCCTTGGTAAGACTGGTTGTCAGACTTTCGGGCTTCTGACGACCCGTAACGACTGTCAAAGATCCACGAATGACAACCGGACCAACGGCTTAACGTGCTTTCCGAGGCACGGAGGAGTCTCGGTATGTAAAGATGGTCACCCATCCACTGACCAACCCCGGCAAGCGTAGCTTAACCTCATGGATCGACCCGTGCGGCTGTTATTACTTAGCCACGAGCTCCTACATACATGGGGGTTAAATCGATAGGTATGGTAGATAGATAGATAGAATACTCTTTATTATGCACACCATAAAAATTACAGATATAAATGTTGAAATTTTACATAGGGTGACACAATGGGAGGTCCACCCTGCTATCAGCTCGCAATGGCTTGACACCTTAAAAGAAACATCCTGTGTATAGCTAGCTGGCCCGATAGACGTGTCCCTGTCCAAATTTCATGTATGAGAAAATGAATTTTCTTCATATTTTTTTTTTTGTGAATTTTTCCAATGTTCTAATAGTTATTCTGCTATTCTCGGATTAGACGAATCAAACAAAATAGAGATCATCAAAATCTTGATTTATAAATGGTGTAAAAAACCCCAACTTTGTTTTATATACGAGTATATATATAGATTATTATTATAAATTAAAGTCACTTTTCGTGTCCGTCTGCGTGACTGCGATGTTCTTCTAAATGACACGGTTTTCACTATTATTTAGAGAATTTACTTAGGTAGGTTTATGTGCTTGACACAATAAAAATTAAACTTACAAATAATAAAGAAAACTCCATTTTTTCAAGCCGTAAAAACCGTACGAAGCTGGGGCAGGTCACTAGTTATTAATTAAAAGTCCAGGTGGTTCATAAATGTTTCTAAGTCACGATTTTTTCCTTCATCGATGTCAGTTATAAACTACTACCTTGTAATTATATTAATTTGTTTATAATATTAATAAATGAATATAATATTAATAAATGAATATAATATTAATAAATGAATATAATAGTAATATTGATTACATCGCTTAATCCTCTACCTTGCACTACTCACCAACATCGAAATGACACCGGTAAATATTCATAATTCATTTGCAATTAAACGCGCTGGAAACACAGCAGCCCACAAAATGGCGTCAATGAAGCTGTTTCATTAACTTTATCCTGTTGGCGGGACATTATAATTTACTATTCATTTTAACCGTCCATCGTTCCATCAGTTTTGGTGTTCTGTGGTCGTTTATGAATAAGTTATTGTGTGGTAATTACGTATAGGTGTTTGGAGGATTAATTATGATATATTATGTTTGGTTGTAATTGAATAGGTACATGTTTGAGGTTCTAGTTTCTCCCCTATTCAAACTGAGCCTTCTTCTTCCCTATTCAAACTGAGCTCATCCTTAGGTGAAAAAAAAATTTAAAAAAGAAAAAAAAGAAGAGGAAAGTTCTCAAAGTTTAATTATTAAGTAGGTATGTGTATTAATTTACACGCATTTTTTTGCATCTGAAAGATTTATTAATTTTTAATAACTAACTCCAAAGATCACATCCAAAAACGTCATCTGCATCAGCCCAAGTTTTACAATACAAAGACCAAAAAAAAAAACATCAGACAGGTCATCCTACATAATGCCTACGTATGTTGACTCATCTCATCTCTCATTCGTCATGGACGTCGAGGTAATCTCTGTGAGCGGCACGTCCGGAGACGGGCGTTAATTCTGCGATACTCTGGTGACAACTTAATCTTTGACCAAAGAGGTGAGTATAAAACAGAGGGGTAAGGGCCTATATGCACACGACGCGTTGCGGCGCCGCAACGCATGTTGTGCATAGGAGCTAAAACTTCAACGATGCCGTAGCGGCAACGGAGCCGGACCTCATGCTCGTTGTTTTACTGTATAACTCGGTATCAATGCGGTCACGTGGCTCCGGTGCGGTCCGGCGCCGCCGCCGCGCCGCGCCGGTGCGACTTAGAGCGGGGGCACACGATGCGTTGCGGCGGCGGTGCGGCGCCGGAGCGGTGTCGCTGCGTCGTCTTACATAGAAATATCTGTGGCATGTCACACGATGCGCTCCGGCGCCGCACCGGACTTGCAACCACCAAGACGAGGCGGGGAGGGGTGAATGCGTTGCAACGTCAGAGCGGCACCGCTCAGTTGTTTTGCGTCACAAACACGCTCGCTCGTTTCGATTTTTTTTCTAAGTATTTTTGTTTATTGTGATTGAGGTTTAAAAAATGAGCTCCAACCTAGATGTTATTGATATAGACTACTAGACTGTCCAACACTGCTACGGCGCCGCTGCGACATAACAACGTTACGGCGCCGCACCGCTCGTGTGCCCACTGACACAGTGAAATCCTTGCGGTGCGGCGCCGCAACGCATCGTGTGCCCCCGCTCTTACTGTATAACTCGGTATCAATGCGGTCACGCGGCTCCGGTGCGGTCCGGCGCCGCCGCCGCGCCGCGCCGGTGCGACTTAGAGCGGGGGCACACGATGCGTTGCGGCGGCGGTGCGGCGCCGGAGCGGTGTCGCTGCGTCGTCTTACATAGAAATATCTGTGGCATGTCACACGATGCGCTCCGGCGCCGCACCGGACTTGCAACCACCAAGACGAGGCGGGGAGGGGTGAATGCGTTGCGACGTCAGAGCGGCACCGCTCAGTTGTTTTGCGTCACAAACACGCTCGCTCGTTTCGATTTTTTTTCTAAGTATTTTTGTTTATTGTGATTGAGGTTTTAAAAAATGAGTGCCAACCTAGATGTTATTGATATAGACTACTAGACTGTCCAACGCTGCTACGGCACCGCTGCGACATAACAACGTTACGGCGCCGCACCGCTCGTGTGCCCACTGACACAGTGAAATCTTTGCGGTGCGGCGCCGCAACGCATCGTGTGCCCCCGCTCTTACTGTATAAAGGCTCTTACAGACAGAGGCGATATCGCGTCGCGACGCGATATTTTTCTATGGATATAATATCGAAATATCGCGTCGCGACCGCGATATCGCCTCTGTCTGTAAGAGCCTTAACTCGGTATCAATGCGGTCACGCGGCTCCGGTGCGGTCCGGCGCCGCCGCCGCGCCGCGCCGGTGCGACTTAGGGCGTCTGCCACGACTCTATACTAGAATGGTTTAGGTAGTGAAATAAAGGTAAACAATCTTGATGTGTCCTTTGAGGAGCTTGTAGCTAAGCAATAACAGCCGCACGGGTCGATCCATCAGGTTAAGCTACGCTTGCCGGGGTTGGATGGGTGACCATTTTTACATACCGAGACTCATCCGTGCCTCGAAAAGCACGTTAAGCCGTTGGCCCCGGCTATCATTCGTGGATCTTTGACAGTCGTTACGGGTCGTCAGAAGCCCGAAAGTCTAACAACCAGTCTTATCTAGAGGTATCGTATTACCCAGTTACTGGGTTGTGGAGGTCAGATACGCAGTCGCTCCATGTACAATACTGGTATTCAGCTGCATCCGGTTAGACTGGAAGCCGACCCTAACATAGTTGGGAAAAGGCTAGGCAGATTGAATCTTGATGTGTCTTTTATCTTTTTTATTTTAAAACATAAGTTTAAAAATAAAATGCAACTATAAACCAATACTTAGATACAACAATAATAATTACTAAATCAATTGAACCATTAGTTTAAGCAGTGTTGATTTGTTTAATATATGTTTGTGTAAAAAGTCACATCAATATTGTATACCTTTATTTGACTACCTAAAGTTTTCTAGTATAGATCATTACGTCAAAATTTCTTATAATTCTTCATAGCTCGCGCGCAAACTATAGTTGTCATAGTTACTAAAGTATTTGGTTAGAAACATTTTCGCAGTCATTGTGATGGCTCAGGCGCAAAACGTCTCTTTCGCATAATGTCGCTTTCGCAGAGTTACTCCTTCTCAAAAGGTTGATGCCTCCTTCGTAGAATATCTCTTTCGCAAAATGTCGCATAACTTAGAAATAAATTTAGCCAAATTTAAAAAAAAATGATGTTTTTTTTCCAATTTCTTAATAAATGTTTAAAAGTTTTACAACATTTAGGGTATGTTTGGAGTTTCCTAATGTGACATTTTGCGAAATAAATAAATAAATAAATATCCTTGGACATTTCACACAACGAAATAATAATATAATGTTGCTCTCTCATAATTTCGCTTTCGCAGAATGACTCCTTCTCAAAAGGTCGATGCTTCCTTCGCAGAATATCTCTTTCGCAAAATGTCGCATAACTTAGAAAAAAAATTGACAAGTTTAAAAAAACAAATTGTTTTTTTGCAATTTCTTATTAAGACTGTGGTCGCATATTTTCGCGCTCGGATTTTAAACATCTGACGCTCGACGCCGCGTAGCGAGTGCGCGTGTGTGCGTTTTTCCTCATGTACGGCACACAGTTGCGATGCTGCGACGACTAAACGATCTTGATCTGTAGCTATGGCGTACCTATATTTTTTTGAAGTAAAAGCTAGAGGTTAACGGAGAAAATAAAAAGACTGTCCACAATACATTATTAGTGTATTTTAATTAAATTTATACAAATATGGATGAAGAAAATAATATTATGTAGGTACTTATAAAAACTAAACTCATTTTACTTATTTGCTTAAGTATTTGTATACTTATAAGTAATTGAAGTTTTATAAAAGTATTTGTATTTGACGACACGGTTGGCGCAGTGGCTGAGCAATTGACTGCTGCGCAGCATGTCGTGGGTTCGATTCCCGCACGGAACAAATATTTGTACGACCTACAAGTATTTCCGAGTCTGGGTGTTTTTCTATCTATAATATGTATGTATTTACAAAAAAAAATGTATATAAGTAGTTTATAAGCCATCTCGTTACCATAACACAATCATTAGGCTGCTTAGCTTGGGACTAGATGGCGTTGTGTGAAATGTCCAAGGATATTTATTTATTATTTATTTTATTTATTTGTCTAAGGGGATTGATCGACTTTTCCTTGGATCTATAATTTCTGGGAAAACACAATCAGAATAAAATTTTGTTAACAGCGGAGCCATCTTTTGTCCAAAATCATCGTTTTTTTGTGTAAAACAGTTCAATTTAAGCCCTATTTCAATGTAGATAAAGACGCCACGCGATAGCTATAATTATTTATTTTTCTTACGGCATTAAAGGTTTAGCAACTACATCAAGTTCATAAAACAGTTGAATTTGAACCAACAATAATACATAAATACATAAAGCCGCCTCATGCGCAAATGTTTGGTTTACTGTTTTCAAATTTCAAATAGGTAGGTCACCCCGCTGCCACAGAATAAATAATAGTACTGCTGCGTTCGTGTGGGTTTGGTTTTATAATGTTTATTAGCCTAGGCAGGTATTGTACGTGCCCAGTCGACCTAATGACTATACAGTCGACCACACGTCGCACGTCAGTGGTAAGTGATAAGGATTTGTATAGGTATCGTTTTCATAGTTTTCGATTTCGACTATAGCCAATAGTGAAGTCAAAATTAAAATCCAAGATGGCGGCTGCGAAAATTTTAAAATTGTTCGTCATGGATGTCGTTTTCATAGTTCTTGAGTGTGCTAAAGCCGATATTGGCGTTAAAATGTAAATCCGAGATGGTGGCTGCGAACATTTTCAAATTTTTCGTCATGGGTGTCGTTTTCATAGTTCTCGAGGATGAAGCCGATAGTGAAGTCAATCATCCTAGAAGGGATGATTGACTGCTCTATGCGGCCCAAGAGAGCAATGCAATGGTGGCCCAATGGTAACGATCCCGACTTACGAGTAGGTCATGGTTTCGAACTCAGGCAAGCACTTTGTGTAAATAATTTCATCACCACTACTCTCAAAACAGTGAAGGAAAATATCGTGAGGAAACCGCCTAGAACCAAAAATTCGAAGACATGTGACATCTACCAACCCGCACTGGGTCCTCGTGGTGTATTACGGCCCACTCCCTCTCACCGAGAGGAGCCCTGTGTCCCAGCAGTGGGAACATTATAGGCTGATTATGATTGAAACCCATTATGTTGTGAGCGAGCACGTTTCAGTGCCAGAGGTCATCACTGATGTGAGACAAGAAGATATATTACGCTCAACACCGCCGCGCGCGGCCCGTGTCCGATCAGAGCGCAGCTAGCCGCGCGTGGCAGCCGCGCTCAAATGCCGCTCTATATTTGGACACACCTTTATATAGTGCCTTTATCTATGCCTCACTCGTTTCGTATCGTTTAGTGCGGTCGCGATTTGAGTGTATTTCCCATAGTTTTATTGATGTTTTCCCCGACCCCTGTTTTCTTTCTGCGGACTTCTGATCTTGCTTCTTGTACGAACCTTGCTACCACACCGGACACGGTACGTAGAACCCCGCATAAACGTTGGACTTGAACTTGTTATTTTGTATATTACGACCAGCCTACCGATTTCATATTGGCACCATGGATCGTTGTGTAAATTGTGGCAAAGTGACTAGAGGCTGTAGTTTACGTGGTCGTCGAGCTGAAGAACTTCAAAAATCTGCTGTTAAGTACCTATATGTAGATCGCTATGTAACCTCACTTTTATTACATCTCTTTTAACTCGGAACTCAGACCGCGAAAATCCGCAAAATGTTCAGTGATGGTTTGATAATATAGTAGCTATAAATTGACACCAATTTCATCTTTTTACAACCCAGGCCCAGGCCCAAGTTTATATGACATGGTTTCCGTCTCCTTTGTCACGGATCCACAATAGAGATTGTGGCAGAAGAGATTTCAAATAAAAATCTGATATAAATTTTTTCTCCATATTCATCCTCCAAAATTCTTGTAGCCATCTTGGATTTATATTTTGACTACACTATCGACGTTAGCACCCACAAGAACCATGAAAACGATACCCATGATGAAAAATTTGAAAATGTTCGCAGCCGCCATCTTGGATTTACATTTTAACGTCACTATCGGCTTTAGCATCCTCGAGAACAATTGGAACGACCCCCATGACGAAAAATTTAAAAATTTTCGCAGCCACCATCTTGGATTTACATTTTGACCAAATTATATTGTATTATTGATATTGTAATTACAATATCAATATTACAAGTAATACAACATAATTCAAGAATTGTAACATAATTCTCCTAAAGTAAGTGTGCCTACCACGTTAGCTTCTTAAAATATTACTTAAATGAAAGGATTAAAAATATTTAGTCGCACTACAATTTACTATATATCACGCGAGGCGCATGCGCGGCGGCGGGAGGTCAACCGACATAGGTCCCACGTCGAAGAGCGCCAGAGCGCGACTGACTTAGGCCGTTCGATGCACCCGATTTTATACTCACTTTAAAAAATTATTTTCGTAAATGATTGAAGACAGATATGTTTTATTTTTTACACATATATAGTACAATCTTTCTTCTTACGTATAAAATGATTTGTGTTGCCAAATGACTTTTAGATTCTGAGAAATGACGTGTTTTTTTGTAGTCGATTTCTCGATTTTTGATTATCTTAGACGTGATTAAAATACAAGTTAATGAATTAAAAATCAAACTTTTCTCAATGCATTTTAAATTTCAGGATATGCCTCTTCGAATGAATACCACTTTACCTTCTTAATTAGTAGTAATAATTGGTGTAAGATTACTTCAAAGTTGAGCCTTCGCGCGTCATCTGGAAATCGCGCCTTCGAAATCGACTGTTTTCGTAGTCAATAATTCAATTTGAACAAGTTTTTTTTAATAGACTTTAAATAAAAATATATGATAATTACGATGATTGAAGTCAAAAGAAGCTAAAAAAATAAATTATGTGACCAAAATCACTTCAAAATCTCCCAAGTTCTCGATTTACGTATGAAAAATGCAACAACGCTCTTAAATGTTTACAAGTTTTACAACATATAAGCTATGTTTGGAGTTTCCTAATGCGACATTTTGCGAAAGAGATATACTGCGAAGGAGTCATGGACCTTTTGAGAAGGAGCACCTAATTCTGCGAAAGCGACATTATGAGAAAGCGACATTATGCGAAAGAGACGTTTTGCGAGCCCTAACACACGATACAAAGAAACATGTTGGTATGTAAGATTATGTTTTTTTTTAATATTCCTGTAAAGAGTAATTCTTTTTACGTTTATTGACCTCATAATTTTACCTGAAAAATAGTACCTACCTATCTATTTGATTTTAATTTTAATTCTAAATTTTTAACAAAGTCGGTATTTATAAATTAACTAATACATAACACCATTCAATTTTTATAGCGTTCTCACAGCACACCTCATTCCTTAATTCAGAAATGCATATAAATGCAAATTCTATATGGATAATGCGATTATACCTAATCAAATCACCGTCTTTTATGTACGGTAATAAATTAAAAGATTATTTTACATTCGGTTCGTTAGTCGAAAGTGTTTGTAACATTAATTCATTAATTATGGACATGACACTCATTTAAAAAATATTAATTATCAAAACAGTTGTAGAAGTTTTAATGACATCGATTGATATTTGTTGGTAGGTTATTTATTTACATAATTTTCGTGTTAATTTTCTATTTTATTGTGGGAATGAAAGGTGATGTGGAAAATGTGTTTAATTAATCCGAAATGGAAATGTTATTCACAATAATGTTGCCGCCGACACATTATTTACCGGCTTTTGAAAACAGTGAGATTTGTATTAAAACTGTATGACTTTCCTGTACTTTTTCTGTAAAGCCAGACAAATCTGACTCCAACCGAATTTTGTGCAAATACTTGATACGTTCCTGAAATAAAGTCTTCGTCCTAGTTTGCCGTCATGACAAATTACAATTCAATCTATTTAAAATGACCCATCCTTCTGCAAAACAATTTTGAACCTTGTTATAAAAGTTTACACTTCGGAACATTTAAAATGAGCCACCTTTCAAAAAAATTTCGAAATAAACATGTCTCACTTCAACAATCATGCCTACGCTACTCTACTATCCCAACATCTCTAAGATAATTATATCAGATTACAGAACAATGACCATTTACAACGACAATCAACGTATATCTTAAACACTTGATAACAGAACACTTAAGAACATGATGTACTATCAATGTTATCACACCATCTACAAGTATTTACATACAATGTTGATCTGTGGGCAGGAAGAGAGACTGTATCATACAAATGTGGTATGGACGGCAATTGCAATATGGCTCGGTAGGACGGAAGAAATGACGTCACTGCACAATAATATGTAAAAAAAAAAATATTTTACTTAGCCTTTATATAAGGTGAATTTGTTCAAACACGAAATCTCTTAAGGGGTCATTGTACTCATAATTATGAACAACTTTTACTATGGGAACAAACCTGAAATCGCGAAAAAAAAATTAGCTGTTCAGTACATTTATCTACATAAACTCGTCAAAATGTAGGGAGCAGCTGATTTTTTTTTCGCGATTTCAGGTTTGGTCCCTTAGTAAAAGTTGTTCATAATGATGAGTTCACAATGACTCCTTAAGAGATTTCGTGTTTGAACAGATACACCTTATATATTGGAAACTTCAGTCAGCGCCAGCTGGGAAAAGATAACCTATTTAAATTTAGCTATTATATTTTATATATTTTATTAAATACTTTTTTTATTTCAATTGCCAAGATAATACTTACATAACTAATTGAGTATCCTATAAAAATAAAACAAATACCAAAAAGTTGGTGCGGTTAGTGACTGACCTTAAAACCAAATCGAAGATGATTAATACTCAAAATCTATTAAAAACCGAATAGGTTCTTGACACTATCCCAAAAAAAAAACCACTCATTTGACTACCGCCTTTAATAATAAAATTGATCGATCAAACGTTTCATAAACCACCGTCCCTAATCCCCCTACAATAACAGAGGCTAATCTGAAAACTCAATAAAACCTGTATTTAATATCAAAATATTAAAAAAACATGTTATATCAAGCGTTAAGCGGGTAATAAATAACGTCCCATTAATATTCAAAAGCCGACATAAAAAGTTGACTGCCAATAAATTATTATTGTTATAAATTTATTGACGCGATCGTTAAAATATGTTTGGTTTTAATTAGCAATCGATTTCGCCAATGTAATTTATGTTAACATTAAGCGGTTGAAACTGGGACGTGAACGATGGATGTGAATAAGTGTGTAATTGTATGTTTGAAGAAATATTATTGTACCTTTCAATATTTATTATTTCTTCAAACTAACAAATAATAAGTAAGTATTGAAAGTTTTTTTCTTTCTTTTCTTTTTCTTATAACTAACTAAATTGTAGCCTATACATGCAATTAGAAGTTAAGGAGTAGGTAGAGGTGTGGTAGATGTTTGTTCTCAATCTTTTAACACCCTGTAGTAGCGATGAATAGCAGTGAAAGTAGTGAGTATTCTACCTTTGTTGTCAGTTGTCATCAATCACCCGACTTACTGAAATAACCTTCAACCGTGTCATCTCGTAATGTAGATTCTAGGTTACAATATCAGAAGTAGGCTAGCGATGCTTTTCAAAATGCTGTAGCTAGTTAAAATACCTATTGGTTCACTTTGTAAATTAACAATAAATGAACGAACAGAAGACAGTTAATAATCACAGTAATAAAATACAATTCAAAATTTTCAGTTCCGCTCTCATTAATCTCCAAAAACCCACTAACCGTAGGAGGCAATGCAAAGTTTGGACATTATCATATACATGTTGAATACTAATAATGCCATTCGAATCGCGTATGTTAATGATATTGTCATTATATCGAATCTTTTTACGACTGCCTGTGTTTAATCAACGAATAATTAATCGACTTATAAAGTGTTTTTCGAAATTAAAGCTGTAAATTTTAATTTATGACGGTATTGAGAAATAATGTGGGTGATTTGTTAGTTAGGTATTTGATTGGATTGAGAATCTTTCGGTAGAGAATAGTGTGGGGAGAAAAAGTATCAATATTTTCATTATGCACCTTAAAATAATGACAGAGAAATGTTGACTTTAAAGTTCATAAATATGACTTTTCATAAAATCTCACTGATATTATTCAAGATAATCTCGAACAGGTAGCTCATAGCTCTCTAAACTGCTTTATTACAGACTCGATAAATTCTAATTTCGCTTTAAAGTTACAAAAATGTATAACTTGAAACGCTTACAACTTTCAATGCAGCAAGCACCTTCGCTATATTATTTTTCCATTCCATTTCAAAAAGATTTATGGTGTATTAATTAAAATAAACTGCAGGCCACTATAACGCACCCATTATCGACATAAAAACGTCAAACGTCGAACGTAAAGTGTATCGTACACTCGCGTGCACTCAAAGTCGTGTAAACAAGTTGCGACGCACGATTAATTGCAACGCAGTGTAAAGCACGCACGTTCAATCAACAAGTGATTTGTGTTAAATGTTGTATCAATAAAACTGGTCGGATGTGTAAGTATGTTGTACAGGTGAGGAAAAAAGGTATTGACTTAGATTCATTTATTTATTTTGCGTAGTGGAACTAATTATTGGTTTCCTTGTACTGGAAAAAGAGAAAAATTTGAAAAAAATGCTGCTGCATTCATAGTTATATAATTACTGTATGAATAAAACAGGTAACATAAATAATAATTATGTTGGTTCTAATTTCTATGTAACGCAGATGACAAGACTTGATTACTCTTTAATATCCATCAAACACAATTATACTAGCATTACTAGATGTCATTTATAATAATATACTCACTCAGGGTTAACTTTTTCATGTGTCAATTATCATTAGAGTGATGGCAATAGCAATAATCTCTTTCATTACATTGTCCCTCTCATCATGATAATATATCTACATTGCCTTTAATTATACAATTTTATTCGTCGACTGTACTTTTATGATCATAAATCATGAATATTCCTCATTATAATCTCAACCTTACACTGCAAATCGTAAGGTGCAGAATTCATTGTGTGGTGTTTGTGATTTATGATAAATGCACACAGTTGGTTGATTTATATTACTATTTGACATGCGATGTTTTGTCAACAGTGACGCTCATTAGGTCAAATTTGACTTGTCACATGCAACATCGTCGGTAAATGTTTGTTTCTTTATTTTATTTTGCTCTACTTTGTTAGGGTTCCGTACCAAAATGATAAAAAAGGAACCCTTATGGTGTGACTCAGTCTGTCTGTCTGTCTGTCTGTCCGTCTGTCTGTCTGTCTGTCTGTCTGTCTGTCTGTCTGTCACAGCTGGATATCTCAAGAATTACTAATGCTATCAACTTGAAATTTGGAATAGGTTTAGATGACATTTACCCAACTATTTTGCAAATAAGAAAGAAGTAAAACTATTTATATTTTTTTTGCAACAGGGACTGAAAAGGGTTCTTAAAAATTCAAAGTGGGGCTACTAGGGCATGTGGGATATCATATGAAAGAGCGCTGTTTGCACATTCTCAAACATTTTTTAAATTTTTTTTTAGGCCGCATAGTTTTCGACTTTTGATGAAAAATGTGAAAAAAAATACCGTTCCCCCCCCTTTATCTCCGAAGTTTGCAAAGATAAAAATCTGAAATTATTCTATGTGATAGAAATTTATGTAAAGATTACAGGAAAAATAAAACGATGTCTCTAAATAGCACCATTTTTCAGAAATCGGAACGGAATCCTCGGTGCGCGAGTCCGTCTCGCTCTTGACCGGTTTTTATTATTTGGAAGTTGTCTTGTAGGTATAATAACTATGTAGTTGGAAATAAATATAGCATAACCTCTTCTGTTATTCGTGAATCTTTGACAGTCGTTACGGGTCGTCAGAAGCCCGAAAGTCTGACAACCAGTCTTACCAAGGGGTATCGTATTACCCAGTAACTGGGTTGTGGAGGTCAGATAGGCAGTCGCTCTATGTAAAATACTGGTATTCAGCTGCATCCGGTTAGACTGGAAGCCGACCCCAACATAGTTGGGAAAAGGCTAGGCAGATTGATTGAACCTCTTCCAAGTCACAATAATCACGGCTTTATCTATCGTAGGTAAGTTGTTTCACTCTTATTTATTACCCTCAAAGTAGTTTGACAAGTAAGGGGTCCCCGAAACCATATATTGCAATCAATTGTAACTGTAGTAATATTGTTGCATGTGGAAGTTGTCTTGTATGGACATACGTGCACCTAATAACGTTATAGTGGATGGAAATTTAAAAGCGTCTTCATATATTTTACTTTCCTCTGTTATCATCACTTTAGACATCCACGCGCGCCTCAAAGAGAAGTCAGCAATGATGGGATCCGATAGGGCCAATGCCGCCGGGGTCGCGGGTTAGAAAAGCGCACACTAAGTGACAGTTTACAAAGAACTACTCAAAACTGTGCACCTTTTCGCAAACCTCTTTCAACCCTTATGAAGAAACGCCACTAAGGTCACCAACAGACACTTCAATAATAAAAAACCGCTCGAGAGCGAGTCGGACTCGCGCACCGAGGGTTCCGTTCCGATTTCTGAAAAAGTGTGCTATTTAGAGACATCGTTTTATTTTTCCTGTAATCTTTACATAAACTTCTATAACATAGAATAATTTCAGATTTTTCGCTTTGCAAACTTCGGAGATAAGGGGGGGGGGAACGGTATTTTTTTTTACATTTTTCATCAAAAGTCGAAAACTATGCAGACTAAAAAAAAATAAAAAAATGTTTGAGAATGTGCAAACAGTGCTCTATCATATGATACCCCACATGCCCTAGTAACCCCACTTTGAATTTTTAAGACCCCCTTTTCAGTCCCTGTTGCAAAAAAAATATAAATATTTTTATTTCTTTCTTATTTGCAAAATAGTTAGGTAAGCGTAATCTAAAACTGTTCTAAATTTCAAGTTGATAGCATTAGTGGTTCTTGAGATATCCAGCTGTGACAGACAGACAGACAGACAGACTGAGTGTCACCATAAGGGTTCCTTTTTTACCATTTTGGTACGGAACCCTAAAACCTTAACAAAACAAAAAGCACGCTTTTTAATTTCCTGTGCTATAAAAAATATCAGCACAAACATATCACAATAAGGTAAAAATCCATTGTCCACAGTACAAATTAATTCATCCCGCGACCCACTGCCGGCTACGCGATATCGTAGAAAAACTCGCAACGACCAACATGGCGTCGATTTATTGATATGTAAATCATTTTAATTGGCGCCTATGGACATTTTTTAGTGTAATTGGCAGCTCGCTCGTTATTCATCTGTTCGATGAGATATGTTGCTGTGGGTGTAAACTTGCGACTATTTTGGTGCACTGGTAGGTCTTATTTTTTTCGGACTGTGTTCTAGAAATGAGAACTATTCTCGAACTTTTAATCATTTCCTTAAAAAATGTTCCGAAATGACAGTAAAAATGACATTAGAAGTGTCATTTTACTGTAGCTAAATTAAAAGTCCGACCATAGTGACTAGTGCACACTGTACTACATAAGTTTTGATAAAAAGATGAGATATGCAATGTTTGAGACTCCTCAAAGTCATCATTAGGCAACTATACATAGTGCAATCCACGAAGACGCGCCCCACTACTCCTTCTAACCGTTGCACTCATCTATCTATATCTATAAAAGGAAAGCGTTACTGACTGACTGACTGACTGACTGACTGACTGACTGATCTATCAACATACAGCTGAAACCACTGAACGGATTGGGCTGGAATTTGGAACACAGGTAGCTATTATGACCTAGGCATCCGCTAAGAAAGGGTTTTTGGAAATTCGACCTGTCAGGGGGTAAAAAGGGGGGATATTGTTTGTATGAAAAATCTTATTCCTTGAGTTAATAAACTTGAAACTTGGCACGAATATTTATCTAATTAAATTATGATTTTTGTGATTTTTTGTTTTTCTAAACTACCCCCTAAAGGGGAATTGGGGGGTCTAAAAGTTTGTATGGAAAAATTTTAACGCGCAATTCGATTAACTTAAAACTCAGTATTTATACTTAAAACCAAAAATAAAGAATAATGTGTGTCAGGGTTTTTCGAAAATCAACCTGTAACGGGGTGAAAAGGGGTAGTCAATTTCACTGGGGAGGTTTTTACTGCGTGGCTTGATTAACTCAAAAATTGGTGTAAATAATCTTTGAGTCAAGCTATGGAAATATCTCAAACCATTTTTTTTAATTCCACCCCTGTGGGGGTGAAAACAGGGAATACAATTTACATGAAAAATGTTATTCATTTGGTTTTAATTGACTTGAAACTTGGCACAAATATTTGCCTAAGTTTGTCATTATTAGTTTTTTAAAACTACCCCGGAGGGAGGGTTAGAGGGGCAGGGGCAAGGTAGGGGTGGTGAGGAGTCTGAGGGGGAGTGTGATGGACGCAGGGAGAAAGGGCAGGAATTGGTGAGGAGAGGAGGAAGACATGGTGAAGGCTGAGGGGTGGGGATGGGTTGGTGAGCCGGAGGTGGAAGAGAGGGGGAGACGGAGGGGACGGGGTGGTGAGAGAGAGAGCGAAGGGGAAGTAGTGAAGGGGGTGTGAGAGTGAGTGAGAGGGGGAGGGAGAGGTAGCGGAAGGGCATGTGGTGAAGGAACGAGCTAAACTCTGGAACTACCCTACCAGTCGGACTTTAAAAAATCTTTTTGCATTAATGATAGCCCAAATCTTATAGAAGGTATATTTAACATCACTCTAGGACCCTTAGGTGCCGAGCAAAAAGAAAAAAAGTCTGAAAGAACGCTAAGTAAAAACGAAGTAATAGCGCGGTTAGGCAATGCGATGCGACGGGGTGGGTCGAGCAAAAAATAAATTTTACGCGTACGAAGTCGCGGGCAGAAGCTAGTAATCTATAAACGGTTAGGAAGAGTAGTGGGGCGCGTCTTCGTGGATTGCACTATATACATACTGGAGTCAGCTTTGGATGCAGAATCCCGATTTGAGCCAGCCTATTGTTCCTTGCTGACCTCTCCCCAGCGACGCCCTAAGCCTCGGCTTAGGGCGTCGTCCGTACCCCACAGGGGATGCCCTTAATGCGCAGTCGCTTAGTTTATAAGTTAGTTAAGTAATGCCCCTGGCTGTCCTCCTTTGTCTAATCCTAAACAAAGCATCGTCTTGTTCTTAAAATCAGAAACAAGATATTGTTCTAAATTCTTTGGAACTTAGATAACTTATTGCATTCGTCAGTCGTTAGTTTTAGCACCTTTCCTCGCATTAAATAGATAATTCATGTCTCCAAGTGACTTGATAGATGCGCTGGTTTAAAACAATAAACACAACAACATAACATATTTTGCTAATAAGTTGAGGTAAGCGGCTAACAGTCACAGGCTTTGAGCTCGCTTAAGCCACCCACAGGAAAGTCCGGTTAAGCAGTGTCGACCCCTAGTGGTGAACTGCGAGATGCCATTGTTAAAAAAAAATTGGATGCAGTTGAACACAAGTATTTTCATCGAGCATTTTTGGTGGATCTAAAATACCATTGACTTCTCGTACCTTACCTTGTTTCTATTTTGATTCTTCTAAAATACTTTCCTTAAGTTTAAAGAAAAGCTCTATCTCTATTGCATTAACTGATTTGGATGCAGTTGAACACAAGTATTTTACATCGAGCGTTTTTGGTGGATCTAAAATACCATTGACTTCTCGTACCTTACCTTGTTTCTATTTTGATTCTTCTAAAATACTTTCCTTAGGTTTAAAGAAAAGCTCTATCTCTATTGCATTAACTAATTTGGATGCAGTTGAACACAAGTATTTTACATTGAGCGTTTTTGGTGGATCTAAAATACCATTGACTTCTCGTACCTTACCTTGTTTCTATTTTGATTCTTCTAAAATACTTTCCTTAAGTTTAAAGAAAAGCTCTATCTCTATTGCATTAACTGATTTGGATGCAGTTGAACACAAGTATTTTACATCGAGCGTTTTTGGTGGATCTAAAATACCATTGACTTCTCGTACCTTACCTTGTTTCTATTTTGATTCTTCTAAAATACTTTCCTTAGGTTTAAAGAAAAGCTCTATCTCTATTGCATTAACTAATTTGGATGCAGTTGAACACAAGTATTTTACATCGAGCGTTTTTGGTGGATCTAAAATACCATTGACTTCTCGTACCTTACCTTGTTTCTATTTTGATTCTTCTAAAATACTTTCCTTAGGTTTAAAGAAAAGCTGTATCTCTATTGCATTAACTGATTTGAATGCAGTTGAACACAAGTATTTTACATCGAGCGTTTTTGGTGGATCTAAAATACCATTGACTTCTCGTACCTTACCTTGTTTCTATTTTGATTCTTCTAAAATACTTTCCTTAGTTTTAAAGAAAAGCTCTATCTCTATTGCATCAACTAATTTGCTTTTGAGATTAACTTGCGCGACTTTTTTGTCCACATTTTGTCGCAAGTGTGCATTCCCACGATCAATATTTCGACGTTTCAAAAGTAGAATTTATGCGAGTTACGGCATTTACAATAACGCGACGTAGCCGTGTCGTTTATCGTCGCATGTTGGGCGATCCTTCTTTGCATATGAAATATGTCGCGTTTTTCTCGCTAGTGTGCGCTTATTGAAATGTTTGGTAACAAAATGGCGATATTTTGTCGTGTTTTAAATCCTGCCGGCACAAGTATGTACATAATAATTGTTTACCACGCCACGGTTACTAAGTATGTAAGTTCTGTGTTGTAAAATATCATCTAAAGGATGATGGCGAGTAAAGTACTGAGACTTAGCTTAAAAATGACTGCCCCGAGAATTGAAAAGAAAAGAAAAGAAACGAAAGAACTGGTACTAGTTCTTTACGTCTACTGCATAATCAGACATCAGTTTCCTCAAGATCTTTTCCTTCACCGTTTTGAGAGCAGTGATGATGAAAATAATTTACACGAAGTAAAGCGCCTGTCTAGGTTCGAACCTACGACTTAAAACTCGTAAGTTGCGGTCGTTACCACTGGGCCACCACTACTCCTACCGCAACAAACAATTAAATTTAAAACAATATTTCACTTCCAACCTCCATGTCAAACTCCCCCTAATTTTAGCAACACCACATTAAATAGCCAACGCCAGCCCGATATGGTATCAGGCACAATTAATTACTGTATGCCCAGGCGCATCCTTACGGGCGCATCGCGTGACTATTGCCCATAAACCACGAACACCATCAGTTTATGGGAGAAGCCAGCCCGCGGCTAATTGTCGCTATTATGGCTATTTCTTGAATTATTTACACCATTATTAATGGTAGTCTGTGGTAGTCCTATGGAGTTTATTTAATTTTTAAAAATGGCTAATGATGCAGTTATGCATTTAGAAAGTGTGGAATATATAGTTCCAGACCCATCAGCTCGTGTACGCAATAATAGACACAGTTTTCCTATTAAAATCAATCTGCCTAGCCTTTTCCCACCTATGTATGTTCCAGTCTAAGCGGATGCAGCTAAATACCAGTATTTTAGATGGAACGACTGCCTATCTGACCTCCACAACCCAGTTACTGGGTAACACGATATCTCTTGGTAAGACTGTTTATCACACTTTTGGGCTTCTGACCCCGTAACGACTGTCAAAGTTCTATAATGACAGTTTTTCTATTAGTGATTCAGAATAATCTTTAAATAAACCTAGCATCATTTTGTACGTGGAATAGCAATCCTTTTCATTCTCTCAGTACCACAAAAAATCGATTGCTTTATTTGCAAAAAATAATTTTATTTTAGGTTTTCCACTGCGTGCTGGAGCCTCCGGGATTGAGCAGGACTGACGACAAGAGGCCAGAGGGGGTGACCCTGGTGCCTTGGAAGAACAGCAAGTGCCTAATTTGGGACGCAACTTGCGTCAGCACTTTTGCCGCCAGCCACCTTGGTCGCACGGTCCTCTCGCCGTCAGCGGAAGACGCCACCGAAAAGAAGAGGGTAAAGTACGCTCCGTTGGCGACCCGATATCATTTTGTGCCGATAGCAGTTGAGACCATGGGTTGTTGGGGAACTGAGTCCAAGAAGGTCATTGGTGAGATAGGGCACAAACTTCGTGAAAAAACGGGTGACTCCCGCTCCGGCTCGTTCATGCTGCAAAGGTTAGCTATTGCCATCCAACGTAGCAATGCTGCAAGCGTTATGGGCACCTTTGCGCCAGGAACAGTTAGGGGCGGGTTATTTGACGTGTCGTTATAACTATTTTTTCCGTTCTAAACTCAAAAATATTTGTATTTTCTATTTAATTATTACTAATTTTAGGTTTTGGATTGTCAATATTCAAATTTTTATTGTTATTGAAAAACTGCTCTTGGTCATTAAAGACTAGATTCATTCAATAGTATTCATTTAAATAATGTGAGTATGATCACCAATCATTACAATAAGAGTAAAATAATAATAAAAAATTATATCACTATGAACTTTCTAAAATTATTAAGTATGTTGCTGATGTTGACTGTACACAACTTCTAGAAGTACAGACATACTCATACAACATGTAATAATAGTAATAATTATTATCAGCTCCTTTATGTAAGTTCGGCGTCGTAAATTGTCAATAAACGATCAAGAATATTACAATTTATTTACGTCTACAATAATTCAGCTCAGTGCATCCAATGTTATCACTCTTATTATCACCTACTTACAAATTACGAGCCAACCTTGCTACCGACAAGTTTATCTTAAATATGAGTGTCAACGTCCATTAGTGGCACAAAGTAAGAAAAAGATAAAACAGAAGACTCATGAACCAGTGATGAGTAACTTGAAAGTTTTGTTGTTAAAGATACAGTGGCGGTGGTTGTATTAAAAGTATATAGCATTGATAGTGATAATAATTTCATAAGCACGAAAAGAAGTTATAATATGTAAAAAGAAGTAGGTCGAAAAGAAGTTATAATATGTAAAAAGAAGTAGGTCGAAAAGAAGTTATAATATGTAAAAAGAAGTAGGTCGAAAAGAAGTTACAATAATTATGTAGAATATGTAACACGCAAAATAATTTGCCTGATTAGTAACACACCGCTATCCAAAGGTCAGAACACGAAAAATTACATTTCATTAAACTGAAAGCTTCTATAAGCTAGGTTGATGATGACTTGCCTTGACTGGAGGCCGATGTCTTATTTTGTGAATAAGCAATGTTGATGATAATGCAAATTGGCAATGTAATGATAAATTACATTGCCAATTTGCCATGCCTCGGAAGCATGTTAAGCCGTTGGTCCTGATAGTTATTTTTTTATTTTATTTATTTATTAGGTATACCAACAGCAGTACATACAAAAAAATAATAAGACACAGTAATGTATAATAAAAGTACTGGCATGTATGCCTATTACAGGTATACACAGCATTCACTAAAAACAACAACGTAATTAACTTAAAAATAAAAAGTTATGAACATATATAATAAAATACATTTTGAATTCGAAATCCAAAATTGTGAATATTTACATTAAAAAAAAGAAAAATATAAAATGTTAAAACACGGAAGGTGCTTGAGTGGAATAAACTAAGATTTATTAAGAACATGAATTACAATAAAATAAAATATATTATTAATTTATTGGTTAGTTAGTTTATGCACTCGCATATCTCTGAAACTGATCTTCTAAACTTGTTAAATGGTACTCCGTGTAAGTCGGTTTCTGACGATTTGCAAAAGCTGTTGTAACTTCTGCATATTCGGACCAAGGGAGCGTTGAGACCAAGATTGGATTTGCAGAAAGGGATATGAAGCAACCTGGTGATGGGATAGTTATTCGTGGATCTTTGACAGTCGTTACGGGTCGTCAGAAGCCAAAAAGTCTGACAAACAGTCTTACCAAGGGATATCGTATTCATTCATCGCTCCATTTAAAATACTGGTATTCAGTTGCAACCGGTTAGACTAGAAGCCAACCCCAACATAGTTCTATGTTCTATGTTAAGGAGTTGGTTTCCGCACTTAGTCCTTCATGTGGACCATTGCGCGTAACCCCAACATAGTTGGGAAAGGCTAGGCAGATGATGATGATGATGATGATGATGATGATATTACATTGCACGTTCTAACAGACTGCGCTCTATTTCACATTGTTTTTAGTGCGATCTGCATCTTTATCAGTTACATATTACATTCTGTAGTGTTTTGAGTGATCTTTCTGTTCTCTTTACTATTTCGTGATGTTATTGAATGTGTTTATTATACAAATCGTGATAATTTTTCGTGATAGTTAAGTCTAATTTATTTCTTAATCATAAAGTTCGGTCACATTTTTTGGATAAATCATGTTTGTCAAATAAATCTTTTTGATATTTTGAAATAAACGGCATAATCTTAATAGTATTGCTATAAGAAGTTTCTCAGCCATTAATAAAGTCTAAACGCAATAATTGTGATCCGAAAAAATATGGCATAACCAAGACACCATCTACTTCTTTTATTATTTATAATAGAAATTACATAACATGTTTTACATAGTATCTTGCAATTTCTTCCCTTTAGTCTCTGGCAATAAAACACAAAACACTGAAGCAATAAACGGTAAAGTTGCAAATATCAACGAAGGTATCCAATGTGGGTTGATGGTAGCTATAAACGGTGCAACCATTGCTCCTATTTTGGCACCAGCAGAGCTTAAACCGTAGGCCATAGTACGTAATGGAGTAGGGAACAATTCGGAAACATAGACGCATAGAACGCCGAATGTGGTACAAGTGGCTGCAAAGCCTATGATGCCTAGGATAGTGCAACCATGATGGCCTGGTGGTACCAACATGAGGATTGTCATTGTGATGCCGATGATAGTAAGAGTTCCGACTATTGATACTTTTCTTCCAAAGGTTTTGTTCAACATCATTGCCAGAGGACATGTTGGTATCTGAAAATATAAAAACACCACAAATTTATCAGCATTTTGTACTTAAAAGACTATACTGTATTAAAGTGATATTTTAGGATAAAGAAGACTAACCTGTATAGATCCTAATAATATTACGGTGACAAAGACATTAGACCCAATAAAAGTGATATATTGATTTATGCCAAAATAACATGCTCCTGCTGAAATCCAAATGATTATAGAAGATATCGTCTTAAATGCTATCTGTTTGGTTCTAAACAGATCCAAGTATGTTGACTTTCGTATTTCTTTGTCGTTGACCATCATTTCATCCAACGCCATTGCAATATTCTCTCGGATGGCTGCTGTGTTTAATTTGTTCCTAAAATCAAAATCAATTTTAAATCTTCCGCAAATAACACTCGGTAGATTTTCAAATATAACTATGGCTTTTATAATTATATCTAACCTTTTCGCAGCTTTCGTCATAACTTCAAGTGCTTTTTCCCCATTTCCTTTAGCCATCAACCATCTTGGAGATTCAGGCAAACACACAATAAATATGTAAATAAAAATTGACGCTACAGCATATTCCAAAAGGTACATTCTCCAATCCACAGAGAAATAGGCAAAAACTGATAAGAGTGCTTGTGCTAGTCCATCAGGAATTATTGCTAGACTGCCTGCAGCTTCCCTATGCTGTGGTCCAACAATTTCTATTATAAATACTAGAGTTATTATCATAGTGCCACCTGAGGCCATTCCTATGAAGAATCTTAAGCTATTGAATATCCAGTAGCTTGGAGAAAATGGTACAGCTAACATGAACATAATGTTGAGTAAAGATGATATTATTAATCCAATACGTCGTCCAAATCTGAAAGATTATAATTTCTGAGTTAAAGAGGTTAAAACAATAATTAATACATTTTTACAACTGTTTTTAAATGTACCTTACCTGTCTGAAATCCAACCAAACAGTGAAACTCCAACCAGAAATCCAAACATCAACATTGACTGACTAAAACTAGCTTTCCATGCATTTTCACAAATCAGTCCAAATTCTGAGATCAAAGTCTTTTCAAACACATCTTCATAATACTTATATTCTACGCAATTGTTGTAGCAAGTTGAATTTTCCACTTTGATTGTAGCATTATCTTGAAATTGAATGCAAACGAATTCTGTTGTTGGCGTCAGGAAGATTATTGATAACATGTTCCATATTGCTGCTGATCTTATTAAAGCCGCTATAGCGCAAACTGCAGCTTGCCATACACCAAATGCACCAATAGATTTGACCACATAGTCATCTTCGAATTCACTATCAACCAAGTTTTCAGAACTACTATAACTTCTTCTTCCACTATCCATTGTTAATTTTATTGAATCAGCTATAATTTTTGAAGCTATAACATGATTTTTGAGAACATGAGGATGTATTCTTAGAGACATTAATTTGACAGAAATATGTTAAAATTGAAAGTTATCGCTATAAACAATTAATATTAAAATTATATGCACTACTTTTTATACACATTGTTATTGAAACTAAGTTCGATACTAAATGATGGATTGCTGAAAATAATTATGTATTTTTTATCGGGATGCTTTGTTATGAATACATACAATTAACTTATCAACTGTTGATGTAATTCTGGATCAATGAACTGGTTATTGTTGTAGGTCATGGATAAAAGGTCCCTATTGTATTTGTTTTGATGACACAATTTAATATTAATAATCATTCATTACGTTCCGAATAGCATTGTCTAAATTATGAGAAATGTACAAAAATATGGGCATGACTCACATGACTTGCAACACAAAAGAGACTATTGAAAAGACTTCTCCCTAATAAGTAGTCGCCATTACCCAATTTATACAGCCTAAATGAGAGTCTTCGTCTTGTCCGACGCGTTTCCATAAATAAACCTCCCAGAACCGCCTTTGTTCGTATCGTTATTTCGGCGGACGGAACCACACGGGTTGCTTGTCCTCGCATTTTTTATCCGACGCCCAGCCCAATTAATCTTCCTTATCGTTCCATCGCCGCCAGTTAAATAATCGCGGCGCAGACGAGTTTAACATAAATTAAGTTTTCCACGACACCTGAGATACCCCCCTTGTGTTAAGAGCCTCGGCTACGATCCATTTATCTACGAGCCAGGTGGTTTTGAACTTTATAACGAGGGTGCAAGAATCAAAGGGACTGTTTCAGTAAGTTTGCTGGTCAGTAATAATGAGGCTTCGTCGAGAGATGTATATCGCAAGCCAGAAAGAAAGGTTAAGTGTGAACATTTGTTTGTTAATGCCCTTGTATAATGGATTCATGGTTCTTTTTCGGTTGGAATGATAAGTTGTTTTACTTTAATTGATCGATCGCTTGATTTCTTTCGGGTTTTGTAAACGGTGAACGAATTTCTCTTACATGTGGACAGCTTGGATAAGTGAAACGGTAAGGGTTGATTGATTGCAGTATTTAGATTTAGTACGTCTGGTGCGCCCGTATTTTTGGTTGTTTTTATAAAAGGTGAATTTGCTTAGTCATGTGGTCGAAATTTTTTTCAGCATTTTTATTTAATACTAGCTTTTGCCCGCGGCTTCGCTCGCGTGGATGTCGGAAAATATCCCACAGGAACGTCCTACCAGAAAATCTTTGCGTATTCCTTGTCTACATTATAAAGGGAACCTCTGTGCAAAATTTTAGCTTTCTAGGTTTAAAGGTTTGGACTGGGCGTTGATGAGTCAGTCAGTCAGGATTTCTTTTTTTATTTACATACATAAATATAAAGTGCGACATAATTATTTGTCTTCAATGCTGAACTAGATTTTGTATTATACAGTGTCTCCATAGCTGATTTAAGCGATACTTAAATACTGCGTGCATTATGTTATGAGCATTAAAGAATATTATAAACCACTTATTCTTTAGTTACACCAACTCAAAACTTCACCGACTTAACATAAATCTTACAACGATGTAATCTGGGCTGTATAAAGCATAATTATTGGCTAAGTTCAGCCAAGGTCAACAAGAGAGCACCCTTGGACTGATAATCTCAACTAACTTCAACTTAAAAGCCGCGTAAATCTTACTAAGAACAGAGGCGGGGTGGAAACGTGTAATTCAAATAGATTGTCTCCTGAAACTCTTTATATAACATTTTACTTGTTACTTAGGATATTAGACAGTTATTTTGCAAAGGTAAGTGTTATTCTTTCATCGGATTTGTCAACAACATCAACAAAGAGATTAGATTTTATGCTTACTTAACATGTTTTAATATTATGCCAGTCTATGTAGGGTCTTAATACTAAGACCTTAAATGGACCAGGTTTTATTCCAAATCAAAATATTCTATTCTATAAAGCAGTATGAGCATCAACATTCCTTGATTCTTCATCATGTTCGGCTTTACAAGCTTTCGTTTCTTCAAATTCATCAAAATTATTTCTATCATTCACCATTCCTACTTTTCCTTCACCATACTAAACAGAACTTCTCAAATCACTAAGTATGTCAACAAACGCTACATTCTTACGTCTGTTTGCTCAAATAAAACATACGTTTCGAAAATTGGCCAAATCAATTATCGTTATTACTCAGCTATTTCCACTCGTGCCTTCTCTGTTTGATGTTCCATACCAACGATAGTTATATCAATTTGGTTGTTATTAGCATCCGTATGTTATTTACAAGAGTAGTTGAGAGCTTTTGAAATTCGGATTTCACTTGTGTGGTCGGAGTTGATAATGTGTGAAGCATTGGCTGTGACAAAGTAATAGAAGCAAATTAATTGTAATTGAGTAAAGATGACGTCCAAGAGTTGTGAAAGTTTTTACATAGTATTATAAAGTAACTAGCTGCGGCTCGCGGTTTTACTCACGGTTTATGAGATACCTACAGTAAAACGTGTATTATTTAATCGGTGAGAAAAATATTCAAATTTTAGAGGCAAAAAGTTTCCCATCATCCCACGGGAAAACTAATTTTTTTCGGGATAGTAGCCTATGTGTTAATACAGGGTGTCAGCTACTTCCACACTAAATTTCATCAAAATTGGTCAAGCCGTTTGAGTTTGAAAGAGTAGCAAACATATTTGAATTTCTTGCTCATCCCACGGGAACACTACATTTATTCCGCATAAAAGTAGCCTATATGTTAATCCAGAGTATATTAAGCTATCTACGTACAAAAATTCATCCAAATCTATAGAGGCGTTTGAGCGTGAAGAAGTAACAAACACACACACACACACTCACACACTTTAGCCTTTATAATATTATATTAGTGTGATATAAGTGACTGATTTAATTATCTCTCTCTTGGGATAACAAATATACCAGAAGTATAAATTATTTGGCAGTCGTTAAAAATGATTATAAGGTTGGTTGCCCATACAGTGTTCCGCTTCCGTAGCCATGGAATGTGATTGCCTATGAAGACGTGAAAAATGCCACTATGTAGTACATTGTGAAGTAAAGCCTTTTTTTTTGTGGATGGGAAATCATCAAATGACTTCTCCCGCTCTGGGTGGAGCGGAAGAGCGTGTCAAACTTTTACTGACTAAAGCCCACCCGTGTTCCTTCAGTTGTCTCCTTCAGGGCCACAGTATCTCTTTCGAACAACCCGCGACACTGGCGGCATAAAGTACAGCCTAGTTAGGTACTCTCTTTTACATATTTTTGGTGTTTAGTTTCTCTCTCAAATCTCAGTAGGCCTGTATCTGATATCATAAACATATTATGTCTTTGATCTATTTGACTACATCTAATTCCAATAATTCACCATCAAAACACTCAAACCAACCTCCAACCTCGTTAATCAAACTGCTAAAACGCAGTTACATTCATAATTAGCATCTCAAGTCGGACAGACGTCACTTATCATGTTTGATGGTCTGTTTGTCCGTCTGTTAGCACTTTTCTAGGTGACTCCTGTAACTGGATGCTATGTGTAATATGTACGTGATTGATTAGTTTATTTTGTTGATTTAAACTCTTGCTAAAATGTACTTAATTTTTATCGTGATTTGTGGTTCTTAGCGTGTCCCAAATATAGAGTTAATAGGTAGTTTAATTTATTAGCGCGTCGTGTGACTTGACTGTGACGCTTGTTTCGTCATTGTTAACTCTGAGTGATTTTCATAAAATTATAACATCTATGCAGCAGTTGTGGCCCAGTGGTAACTGTCCCAACTTACGACTTGTATAAGTTGTGGGTTTGAACCCAGGCAGGCGCTTTAGATAGATAGATAGATAGAATACTCTTTATTATGCACACCATAAAAATTGTGGGTTTGAACCCAGGCAGGCGCTTTAGATAGATAGATAGATAGAATACTCTTTATTATGCACACCATAAAAATTGTGGGTTTGAACCCAGGCAGGCGCTTTAGATAGATAGATAGATAGAATACTCTTTATTATGCACACCATAAAAATTACAGATATAAATTTTGAAATTTTACATAGGGTGACACAATAGCGCTTTACTTTATGTAAATAATCATCACCACTGCTCTCAAAGCGGTGAAGGAAAACATCCGTGAGGAAACCGGCATGTCCTAGAACCAAACATTCGAAAACATGTGAAATCCAACAACCAGACTGCAATCTACCACGCGGGCCGAGTGGGCCCGCGTGGTAGATTGCAGTCCGCTACCTCTAACTAAGAAGAGGCCTGTGTCCCAGCAGTGGAAACATTATAGGCTGATTATACTATAACTTCTATTAAAAAGAGGGCTCAATACTGCTATAATGTCATTTATTCACGATCAAAGAGAGGAATGTAAAAAATCTTTGAAAATCTGATATTTTTTGCAAAGTCAAATTACACAGCGATTTAACAGAAAACCTCAATAAACTAGCCAAAAAATGCCCATCACTGAAATGCACAGTGAGCACTCAGCAAAAACCAGGTGGGCAAAGAAATAAAAAGCGGGATCGAGTCGTTACGTCGGACGCGAGACGGTCGTTACAAACGAGCGGAGATCTGAGATAGCCAGCTGAACTTGTGGGCGGGATCTGCACCGTGGGTAGACTTTTTTTTTTGAAAAATTTCTTGTTTTTTTAATAGTTTCGTAGTTATGTAATCAACAAACAAAACAAAAAAAAAAAAACTTCTAAAACAACTGAAACTTCTAAATCAAAATTGTTACAAAACTATTAATGCAACTTTTAGATTAAGACTTATTGTTTCCTTTTTTAATAAGAAATCACAAAATGTTTCTGGAAACTAAGGACAAACTGGCTGACAATTATATGTAGTAAAGTTTTCAACTGCACGCAGTAAACCCGGATTTTGTTCACGTCGGAAAACAAAATTACAAATAAGTAATTATTATCGCAGAAACCTGAACGCAAAACTATTTTGTCCTCCTTCAATATCGCTGTACCCCACAGTGCACATATAATCCTGTATAATCCTCGAAATCGAGTCGACAATGCCGATACAATTTTTCAAAATCTTTTTATTACCAAGATTAACATACTATATTCCAGATAGTAGAGATTCCGACAGTTACAGCAATGCGTACTGTTTGAATATAGATAAATATATGTGTTCTAGCTAGATCAAAAAGATAATGACATACAGATATATTTGACTGGTAAAGAATGCCTGGGGATTGTGCTGAAATTCAAAATTGTGTCAAAGGATTTCTTTTTATTAATCAAAATTATTTTGTACCCCTAAAACATCGCTGTACCCCACTGTGCACATAGAGTAAAGAGACAATCAGAAGCGGCCAGCGTTAACGTTGCTCTGTGACGATGGCCGGATAATCCCCGCGATCGAGTCGACGATGCCGATCCAATTTACCCGGCCGATACCCGGTCCGGTTCACATCGTGTTATTTGAGACAAGTATCCCGATTTATTTTGTGACCGCTTTCTGCTATTTTTCAAAGGGAGATTAGGGTTGATACAATTCAACCCCTGTAAGAGAAGGTACCCGATTGTAACAGTTTGTATTTACTAACCTACATTATTACTACATATTAATGCTCATAGTTTTGATAAACAAAATAATTATGAGTGAAAAAAAAATAAATAAAAAAATGTGTTAATTTATAAATGACTCCGACATCCACGGGAACATGCTACCGGGAATTCCTTCCTTATTTCTTGTCTACATTATAAGGGGAACCTCTGTGCAAAATTTCAGCTTTCTAGGTCCAAGGGTTTGGGCTGGGCATTGATGAGTCAGTCAATCAGTCAGTCAGTCAGGACTTCTCTTTTTATTTATATAGATAGATTTTTTCGACCTTTTCTCTGTAACGAGCTGGCATCCACGTAGGCGAACTTTTATACACGTGTTTAAATGAGTTGACAGGTTTCTAACTCCTGCAAAATTTCTTATTCTCTTTGAATTTTCACATTCTATCCAAACCTTCTAAATAATAAGAACATTTTATTAC
The DNA here is from genome assembly GCA_905163495.3 of Cosmia trapezina. Lineage (NCBI taxonomy): Eukaryota > Metazoa > Arthropoda > Insecta > Lepidoptera > Noctuidae > Cosmia > Cosmia trapezina. The sequence goes on from LR991025.1 coordinate 2,381,472, forward strand.
AACAGCTTTAAGTGTTAATCTTATCTAGATAACACTGAAACTTAGCGTGTCTAAAAACAAATTGTTTTGTTTGTGAGCTCGACAAAACTAACATAAAAACAAAGATAACAAGTTAGTACACTATTTCACTACTCCTGGATTACCGTGACGATCAGTTTGTTTTATCTTTATTGAACAAACAATCTGTCTAGATAATAAACAATTCTGACTAAAAACATTTTTCCAAGACTCCATTTGAAAATCACCGCGTATTTTCTTAATAAATTATCGAACTGTCTCATATAAGAAATACCAATATGTACAAATAGTAAAAATATATTGATTTAAGCAAAAATGTCACGGAACCGAAATACGAGGTTTGTGTGTCGTCGGTATCTTTGTCCTATAGGCATTAGCGAGCTAATACTAAATCGACCAATCCCTTTGCTCCTTTTGCTTCGTGACGTACGATACGAGCCGACTGGACCCGAACGGTTTGTCCAAGCAATTTGACATTCGATTTTTAGAACGTCGTATTGACAGATAGTCCTTCTGGGAATGTGTGTGAAGCGAAGGCAAAATTTAAACGTGTCCACGCTAAAGGTTGACGTCGGCAAAGAGAAATAAATATTTATTTATTTATGACGCTGCTCTAATCACTTTTGTAATTCTATGGAAGGGTTTAAAGTTTTCATGTTTGCTGCTACCATTTTTGTTGCTTTTGTCCGAAGTTTGGTGGTAAATATAGAAATTCTTGTGAAGTTTTGTGAACTGCCTTCTGTATTTTGAGGACGATTTCAAACAGAGTTAATTTTGTGACGCTTCTAGAACTTTAATGACGCATCTTACTCTATTATACAGCTGTAAGTGTGAATAGTGGCAATCTTTTAAGGGGTCATTGTACTCATCTTAATGAAAAACTTTTGCTATGGGACCAAACCTGAAATAGCGAAAAAAAAATCAGCTGTTCCCTACACTTTCACGAATTATGTGAACATAAATTTAATGTACTGAACAGCAAATTTTTTTTTCGCGATTTCAGGTTTGGTCCCATAGTAAACCGCTCCATGTAAAATACTGGTATTCAGCTGCATCCGGTTAGACTGGAAGCCGACCCCAACATAGTTGGGAAAAGGCTTAGGCAGATTGGATTGACTTTATTACACATGAAAATAAAAACCAAAGGCAAGAAAACATCCCTATAAATAACCTAATCAATACATACTGCGTTCATAATTCTAAGTAAATACACACAGTGTTTGCCCACAACTTAACGCCGAGTTTCTTTTTTGATTAACATAAGTACACTAAAATGTGTGAGCAAATAAACTCGCCGACCGATAATTTATTAATACGCATAAACGTGTTGTTTGCACTTCAATTTAACGGCTCGGTACTGAAGAATTTCTAAATGTTAGTTCTCATCATCACAATTTGAAACCCTATTTTAGAGACTTTAAGGATGAATTTAGATGGTAGTGTCAATGATGAATGAATATGCAATATATGCCAATTCAAAAGTGATATGATTCGCAAATAGACGCAAATTGAAATGTTATTTTTGACACTTCACAATTTCAACACTTTATTTAGAAGTCTGACGCTACTGCAAAAATTGACTACATACATTATTTTAGAAGGATCTGTAAAAAAGAAAAACATGCTATAAAAACTGGTCAAGAGCCCGTCAAGAGTTCCGTTCCGTTTTCTGAAAAAGTGTGCTATTTAGAGACATCGTTGTATTTTTCTTATAATGTTTACATAAACTTCTATCACATAGAATAATTTCAGATTTTTTTATAGGCAATCTTGGGAGATAAGGGTTATTTTTTTTTATATGTTTCATCAAATGTCGAAAACTATATGCGGCCTAAAAAAAGAAAAAATGTTTGAGAATATGCAAACAGCGCTCTATGCCCTAGTCGCCCCTCTTCGAATTTTTAAGACCACCTTTCAGTTCCTGTTGCAAAAAAACATATATATTTATTTTTATTTCTTTCTTATTTGCAAAGTAGTTGGGTAAATGTCATATAAAACTGTTCCAAATTTCAAGTTGATAGCATTAGTAGTTCTTGAGATATCCAGCTGTGCCAGACGGACAGACAGACAGACTGTGTTGCACCATAAGGTTTCCTTTTTACCATTTTGGTACGGAACCCTAAAAACATATTGTTTTAAAACAAAACATATTTCCAAACAATCATAAAGCGATTACATACAAACTCTTACAAGAATTTCATTTTATTCCCAAGTAAACGATAAAAATAAAAGCAATAAAGCTGACAGCCTTAAAAGAGGGACTGAAACTACAGAAATAACATATAAGAGTTCCAAAATCGATTAAACTTAGCCAGTTTCGGAGACGTCATTTACGGAGATCATAAAACTGAAGACGTCGATGTCGCAGTGTGTCTGTGACCTTATTTGTCGGGTTTCAATTCTGTCCAACCTCAGCTGGCGAGATCAAAGGTCGTGTCGAGTATTTATCGACACTTAAAATGACGTGGAAGAAAGATCTTCAATTGAAATCGTACAATATTTTATTGGCTGTTAACGCAATGATTTTTGTTTTATTATTATGATTTATGTTGAGGATTCATAAACGAAAGATTTATATTTGGAAACTATTATTTCTTGAGAAAAGGATATTAAAGTTTTATCTTCTTTTTCCAGCGAACAAATGAATAAAGCTACAATAGACTTCTCAGTACATGTTGCAGAATAGGAAGAAAAAGTTTTGACATCTGTCGTCAAAAAATATGAATTGAGTGATTTTACATTTCGAGAAACTAACACAGACTTTCAAACAAACAATATCACAACTACCTAAAGTTGCAAACATGAAAGTTGTAACCCCTAGACATCCTAAAAAGGCTGACATTTCTACACTAAAGTACTCCTCCACGTGTCCAACGTGACTAGTTGAGACACATAAAAAGAGTGATAGTATATATGGTATATAGAGGGCGGCACATTCGAACGACATTGTAACTGGCCACCGGGGACCCACTGCATTGACCATTCCGAATAAAATACGTTTTTACGACTCCATAGTCGTTTAGGGCTGGTCAAAGTTTAAATTGAGGATTTTTGTATGTTTTATTGTTATCATTTTGTCATTATGTGAGAGAAGAGTATCTATTTATTTTTACCCGACTACGGCAAAGCCAAAAGGAAGGGTTATGATTTTAGCAGTCTATGTTTGTATGTATGTATACTGGGTGTAATTTTAATCACCGTTATCCTCTTAAGGGGTCATTGTACTCATCATTATAAACAACTTTTACTATGGGACCAAACCTGAAATCGCGAAAAAAAAATCAGCTGTTCAGTACATTTTGACGAATTATGCGAACATAAATGTACTGAACAGCTGATTTTTTTTTCGCGATTTCAGGTTTGGTCCCATGGTAAAAGTTGTTCATAATGATGAGTACAATGACCCCTTAAGAGGATAACGGTGATTAAAATTAAACCCTGTATAAGTATATATACCCGTATTTTTACCCGACTACGGCAAAGCCAAAAGGAAGGGTTATGATTTTACCAGTCTATTTAAGTATGTAGGTAAGTATGTATATAAGTATGTATTCACGTGTGTTCTACCGTAACGCCTAAATTACTGAACCGATTTTGATGAATGAGGTATCAGTAGATTCATAATAATGGTCCGGGTGACATAGGCTATATAAATTCTCCCTAAATTGAATGTAGTGGATTTTACACGTAAATTTGTGACCTTAAAAAAAATTTAATTGAGATAATCATAACATGTTTGTTATCAAAAGAAAGGTCTTGACGAGCACATTACAAATATGTGTATACCTGTGTCGTTATTGTTTAAGTAAATAAATATTTTGAACTTTTTAGATCAATTTAATTTTTCCGTAGTCGGCGGGTTACAGTTTTTTAAACTTTATTATAAATTAGTCTCAACTCAAACTCAAAGCATTTATTTCAAATAAAACCAATTACATGCACTTTTGAATTTTCAAGGGGTCGGTCTTTCAGAATGATGAAGCTAGTTGCCCATTCCAAATCGTAGTAGGTTCCTATGGAGAAGAACGGGCAAGAAACTCCACGGACACTCTTTTAAATCAAATATTGGTTACATCATTCAAGTTAAAAATATACATATGACATCAATATAGGTAGAAAGATTAATAAAAAGATAAAAACTAAAAACAACTAAATTACAAATAAGCCGTAGCAGCTAAGAGACGATCAGTCCCAACTGACGTGATGGTGCCCGTTCACGAACATGACGCATGGATCAGTCTTGTATCTTGTCCCGGACATTATAATGATCATCTTGCATACATACCTCATCATCATCATCATCATCCACAGTCCAACTACACCCACTGTGGGCATAGGCCTCTCTTTGCGTGTGCCAATCACAACACTCTTGTGCCAGCCTAATTACATACCTAAATCAATTAAATTTGAGTTTGAATTCCTGCTTTCGGAGATGAAGCATTTGCAACAATCAGACACTTTTATGAAAACAGATTTCTGGTCTTTTAAAACATCAATGTGTATTGTTTTTCTTAGAAAGTAAAGCACATAATATCTATGCAACGTACTCTGCAAAAAAAAAATAAGTACCTATAAGTACACCATTTTTGCGACAAACTATTTTTTCGCCCAAAAAACTACCAACTACGTGCCACCCCTAACTCAGGAAGAACTCAGTTATAGTTTCAACGATATTTACGGGAACGATGTTGCTGAAAATATTGTCTGCAATTTATTGTTCAGATTTCGTGTGTTTTCGATTTATCGCTCTCGGAGTTGTGTGGCGACGGATAAGGTGGGAGCAAAGTTGGGTTCTCGGGTTTTAGGGTAGGTACTGTAGATAAAGAAATGCGTGAAAAGGATACTGTTTCATTAGTTATATTAGGTTATATTGGTGCTGATTTTTACAAGTATTTTCACTACATTGCACAGAAGTAGCGAAAGTTGCATAGGACATTTGAATATGCGTTAATTTTTGATAATGATTGAATTGAATGTTAGAGACCTGCCTCGGTTTCGCACGATATTTACGACTTGAAAAATCATGGAGATTTCTTTAATATATGTATTTTTATGTGTTTTTTTATGTTTTTGTTTTGATTTTTTTTTTGTTTTTTGTGTTGTATTTTTGTTTTTATGTATTTCTTTATTATTTGTGTTTCTTTATCGTATGTATGCTGTTTGTTTGTATGTATTGCTTATGTTAAATATTAATTTATTGCACACATAAATCTTCCGGAATACACATAAATTCTTTAAATGATGGTGAAAACATCAAAATCTGTTGCGCAGTTTCGAAGAACAAAGCGGTCACACTACAGATAGACACTAAAAGTGAATTTAATTTATTATATATTTATAAGGATTTATTGAACTGTATGTTTGACTTGAAACTATTGAAATTTTATGTTTACTCTGGAAATTAAGTTAGAAATGTATTTCATGAAGTAAGCCTTTGATTGCCAGTAACCAATCAAAATGCTAGCATGACGTGATTGACGTGAAGATCTAATACTGCACGTGTATCCTTTGGTGCCTTTGTTTGCTTTTGGTGCAGGCTCCGGATTTGATTCGATTATACGATTGAGGCTTGAAACCGATTCAAAGCAGAGAGGAACGAAATAGTGAGATGCTTCTACACCATCATTGACGTAGATACTGCAGGGTATTTCCAAGGCCATAGGCAAATAATATCGCTTTCGCTTTAAGGCGCAGTGTTAGCTCAATAATCACAAAAATTGGTTTCTTGGATTGTCGAGTGTGACGTAACGCAATGAAACTATCCGACGCAAAAATACAGTGGACAGAGAAAGGTTTAAAGAAAAATGTAGACCAAATAGAATAGTAAAACATAGTTTGATATTCCCAATAAAAAATTTGGACGTTGCTCCACAAAAATAAACTTTGCCGTTGAACATCTCTGTATTTTCAGCGATAAGGACATTATTTTTTTTAATAATTTAATAGAATTAGCATTTTTTTTAAACTTTAACCGGATAATTATTTACTAGTTTATTGTGTATACTCTGAATAATTTAAAGAAAACCCGGAAAATAAATGCACATTTGCAGCTTAGTCACATCTCGGCAACACAAATATTATTTCCAATTTTTAACCTTATTTCAAGCCAGCTAATGGTGACAATAGATTACGCGGTTGTGTGCCGTTTAAAATCGTAGGCAGTCCGCGTGTTAAGGGCCTATACTACCTCAAATGGCTTAGCATAATCCACCGTTTGTCGAAAATACGGCAGCATTAATTTTGAAATAAATATATGATAAAGTTGAGGATTAATGTTAGGTAATTACTATGTTAGACAAAAACACGATTCCATAAAATTTTCTAGAAAAAAAAAAACAAAGTTACCTCCAAACCGAATAATAAACCGCTGGTATTCAAAAAGTACTTCAAATTAGATCATGAAACTTTGCATACTAACTGAACTAACTATAAAGCAGGTCTTATGTTTTTTATTTTCTTCAAATTACCATTATTTTCAACGTAAAAATCAATTACTTACCTAAACTATCGGCACCCAGCACCGCACTCACTCTTGGTCTCACTTAGTCTGCGGGCAGTATCGTGCGAGCGAGATAAAAACCTGAGGTAGTACAGAAGCTACGAGTCATAGAAAGTAATACAATCGAAATATACTTTGGTAACAATAAAAAATTGTGACTACAAGTATGGCAGAGGTCAATGTGAAAACATCGGTAAAAGTTATACATTCAAGCTCTTATTAATAAAAATACACTGCCAAATTGATACAGTACAATCAATTGACGACACGGTTGGCGCAGTGGTTGAGCGATTGACTGCTGCGCAGCATGTTGCGGGTTCGATTCCCGCACGGAACAAATATTTGTACGACCTACAAGTATTTGTTCCGAGTCTGGGTGTTTTTCTATCTACAATATGTATGTATTTACACAAAAAAAAATGTATATAAGTAGTTTATCAGCCATCTCGTTACCATGACACAAGCATTAGGTTGCTTAGCTTGGGACTAGATGGCGTTGTGTGAAAAAAAAAAAAAGAAAAAAAAAATTCAATCACATTTTGTGCAAACTGTAGTAACATTAATAAATAATTTTTTTTATCGATATCGACAACTAGACAACACTATTCAAGACAACTTATCCGGTGTGCCATGTAACAAGGCGTCGGGTTTGTACCGAAGTGATACGTTTCGCCCAGGAACAACTCAAACTAATTTTTGTCTCCTATAGGTATTTCAAGATATGAGGAGCTCGTGGCTAAGTAATTACAGCCGTACGGGTCGATCCATCAGGTTAAGCTACGCTTGCCGGGGTTGGTCAGTGGATGGGTGACCATCTTTACATACCGAGACTCCTCCGTGCCTCGGAAAGCACGTTAAGCCGGTGGGTCCCGAATGTCATTCGTGGATCTTTGACAGTCGTTACGGGTCGTCAGAAACCCGAAAGTCTGACAACCAGTCTTACCAAGGGGTATCGTATTACCCAGTTACTGGGTTGTGGAGGTCAGACAGGCAGTCGCTCCATGTAAAATACTGGTATTCAGCTGCATCCGGTTAGACTGGAAGCCGACCCCAACATAGTTGGGAAAAGGCTAGGCAGATTGATTGAGGTATTTCAAGATATGAGGAGCTCGTGGCTAAGTAATTACAGCCGTACGGGTCGATCCATCAGGTTAAGCTACGCTTGCCGGGGTTGGTCAGTGGATGGGTGACCATCTTTACATACCGAGACTCCTCCGTGCCTCGGAAAGCACGTTAAGCCGTTGGTCCCGAATGTCATTCGTGGATCTTTGACAGTCGTTACGGGTCGTCAGAAGCCCGAAAGTCTGACAACCAGTCTTACCAAGGGGTATCGTATTACCTAGTTACTGGGTTGTGGAGGTCAGACAGGCAGTCGCCATGTAAAATACTGGTATTCAGCTGCATCCGGTTAGACTGGAAGCCGACCCCAACATAGTTGGGAAAAGGCTAGGTAGATTGATAGGTATTTCAAGATGTTAAGTTTTGAGTGATTACTTTGTTGGGTTTTGTATATTATGTAATAAGTTATTGTGTTAGTGTTTTAAGGAGTATGCATGAATGATGTAAGCATTGTTTGCTGGTGATGCCTTTGAGACCAAAATGTAGGTTATAATTATTAGTCTAATGATTAGTAAATACACTATGTATTTATGTTAGAAATTATCTAGCTAAGGTTAAACTGATTTTATTTAAATATTTAATAATGTATCAAAAAGTAGGTATCTACATTTACACTTAACCATGTTAATAAATCAATTTTCCGACAAATTTATTAAAATTGCAAGGCAAAATCGTTCGCAAAAAATCTGCAAAACAAAACAAACAAAATCCAATCTCAGCCTCCCCTCAGTTTAACCTACAATTTAATCCAAACGCGACAAACTACAATGGAGGAACATTAAAAAAGCACTTGTCATAACCAACCCTTAGTAAAAAGGAAAAATTCGAAAAACAAAAACCGGTGGATAGCCTCAGGTGTCAGTTTTTAATAAAGGCCCAATCAGTCGGCTGCCGGAAGCGACGTCGGCGGCGCTCTTCCGCGCCGGAAATGGAGCTCGTGTTTGCCAGCGCCCTCTGTCGGCTTCCCCCGGAAACGACGGTGTCGCCCCCGGGCGCAAGAACCCGACAAAATGAACCTTGCGATACGTTCTCTCATCAGGTAGTGTGGATGCTATTGGAAAATATTATTTTAGGATATATTTTAGGTTGACTGGCAGGTAATGGCAAGCCAAGTGGCATTAGATGCCATTTTTCCTTTCATAATTTCAACTTTATAGATTCGAGATGATGACTTTCGACTTGTGAAATATGCTGTTCGCGTTAATTTTCATTGGTGAAATACGTCCTACGTCTGCAGTTTGTGCCAACTTTGTGCTTTAAACAATAAATATTCATTACTTATGGCCTGTTTTAACATCATTCCTATTAACTTACAATTTCGTAAAAATTTATTCGGTGAGTAGTGGCTATTCGGTCATCGTGAAATAGGCCCATAAAGTTTCTTCTATGAGGAGTTCCGGTAGTTAGTGTGCTATTTATATTAAAAGCAAACAATAGAGATTCACAGACATAGAATGGATAATTATCTTAGTAAAGTTTTTCAACATTGTAAATCCCCAAAAGCATTGGCAAGCGTTTGTATCCCCAACTCTCACTTTTTCTTTTTTCTTTTGTAGTTATTTAATTTAAACATGTCTGTTTTTTTTTCTTTCCCTTCAGCAATAATTAATTTGTCTAGAGTATTAGAATAGTTTGCCTTATTATTAGATTAAATTCGGGGTGAGGGCCTGGTGATCTGTCACACAGGGTATCCTAGTATGGACGCCAGTCTCTCACAAAGGATCATATTTTTGATTTTGTAACGTTAATATTCTGGTCTATAGTTATATAATAAACTAAGTGAACCTTTGAACCTTGAACTTGACTTGCTTTATTTTCAAATCGAAAAAACAAATTTTACACTCATTATTACCTACTTATCTATGGACACGGTCTTCCCTACCATTATCGCGCCCCCCGGTCTACTCCTTGATATGCCTTGGTCTATTATAACCCCATGAAATATGTGGTTCCAGGGGCGAATAGTGTGAATGTTTAGGTTCAATCGAGTAATCGAGTCTGGTCAAACCACGCTGTGGTCGATGCATTTCATTCATTCATTCGTCTATTTTATCAGGACTGTCTCACATTTCCCCAACCACCTAGTTTTCCTACACTCAAGCCGCAATAAACGCGTGCCGTATTAAAACGTTTGAAGCTTGTTTTTTGGTTAGCCCGTTTGTTTGGCTGCACCCTTTGATGACGCCAAACTGAATCCCTGTTGCGGTTGTACTACAATAAATGCTGGGGGTTGAAAATGTAAAAGGAGTTTATATTGCATTTTAAACCATGGTGTTTGTAGTTGAAAAGGTTTGACGCAGGCGTATTATATACTAGGTATGTATATGGTGTTTAGTGATTTGTTACCTACAATTACTGAGTTTCAACTATTTTTTTTGCAAAAACATGATTCCTCAAGAATTGGAACATACCAGTGCAGCATCCAATGTGAAAACCTGTTAAACAGTCCCCTTTCTCTGTCACGTCTTCAATAATTTTGGATAGCTAGGACGTACTTACTCAAAGAAGTCTTGGGGAAGATGTTGATGAACATTACTCTTTGCTGTCTGTATAACTACACGGTGAAATTGAATAGATGCGACAAAATTTAAGGGGGTGTTCTACGCATCATTATGAACAACTTTTACTATGGGACCAAACCTGAAATCGCGAAAAAAAATCAGCTGTTCAGTACATTTTGACAAATTATGCGAACATTAAATGTACTGAACAGCTGATTTTTTTTCGCGATTTCAGGTTTGCTCCCATAGTAAAAGTTGTTCATATTGATGCGTAGAACACCCCCTTAAATTTTGTCGCATCTATTCAATTTCACCCTGTATAACGCAGTGTGCCTAAGTCGCGTTATTCCTACACCAAACGAGGTGTGGGCGTATTGTGACATAAGTCAATTCCGTTTTAGTTCAATAGCGAGATAGGCTTAGTGAGACTAAGGTTCATTGAGTTTTAGTTCAATAACGAGATGGGCTTAGGTTCAATGAGTTTTAGTTCAATAGCGAGATAGGCTTAGTGACATTGAATTTTAGTTCAAGAGCGAGATGGATATCATTTCTTACTTACTTACTAAGGGATTGGAAAAAAAATCAACTTAGACTACCTACTTAAATATAAACAATTTAAAACAAAACTATAATCTTTATGCTTTGTTAAAAAATATTAGCCTATATTTACCTCATAGAGGATTAAAAAAAACTAGTTATTAAAAAGACAATTAAGGGACTTCTTTTTTATTTTGATAATTTTTTTCATAAGTTAAAAAGCCGAAATATTTCCATCTTGCAACTTTTTCAGCTCTTTATGTGCCTAGAATTAAAAACAAGATCATTGATAAAGGAGGAAATACTGTAGATCAGAGTAAAAAACAATGTAAAAATTAAACCAAATAGCGACAGTAAATGGGCAATGTCAGATATAGTCTAATAGCGACATAGTCGTATCGCAAAATGGACAATGTGAGGTATAGTCTAATAGCGACATAGTCGAATCGCAAAATAGGCAATGTGAGATATAGTGTAATAGCGACATAGTCGTATCGCGAAATGGGCAATGTGACATATAGTCTAATAGCGACATAAACGTATCGCGAAATGGACAATGTGAGATATAGTCTAATAGCGACATAGTCGTATCGCAAAATGGACAATGTGAGATATAGCCTAACAGCGACATAGTCGTATCGCGAAATGGGCAATGTGAGATATAGACCAAACGCTTATTTGAAATGACGTTTAGGCATAACGCGACTTAGGCACACTGCGTTATAGGTATACAGCGAGCAAAGGAACATTACAACTGCATCATTAGTTTTTTGAAAAATCACATTTTCTAGCCAGGAATCGAACTCTATGATTTTGAAAATGAACACAACCTGTATTCATGATAAATAATTCATTATTAAAATAGAAATACAACTACTATCGTTTGGTAAAAGTCATACCACCTACAAATGGGTAATCTTCTATCAGAAAGAAGAGAGAGAGAGAGAAAGAGAGAATTGTAGAGAATTCTATCTTAAATAAGATAAATAGTATCTATCTATAGCTACAGCATTACAAAAATCACATCACAAAGTTAAGTTTGCAGCTTCGGTCCAAAATCTGACCACTATATTCTGAATGTCCCAGACCTGGGACAATACCTTACTAACACGTAGCGTGGCGTGATAAATGCGCGTGTCACGCTGGCTGCTGCCGCGATCACTCTCCGCCAACTAGACGAATGCCCGCGGATTTGTCACGCCGACGTCGCGACTGACGTGACGAAAAACGGCGGGGAATTGTAGCTTTTTAGTAGCTGCAGGTGTCATTATTCTCTTTTGAGCTTAATTATTGCCAGTTTGGAAAGGTGAATTGTGGTTTTTAGTAAAATTTCTCAAATGGTAGCCGCAACTGAAAATAATACCTTGACGAAATTATTCAAAAACTTTTTTTGTGGATGAGAAATCATCAAATGACTTCTCCCAGTCTGGGTGGAGCGGAAGGGCGTGTCAGACTTTAACTGGCTAAAACCCATCCGTGTTCCTTCAGTTCCCTGTGCCAGGGTCACGGTATCTCTTTAGAACAACCCGCGACCCCGGCGGCCAACCCGCGACCCCGGTGGAACCCCTACGGTTAAATTAGTCAGTCCGCCTACCCCTTACACAATTATGTTATCGTAAATCAAAATCAAGTATTTCTTTTTTCTACTTTTTCTTTTTTTTTTAGGTAGTAGTTTTTTTTTTTTAGTTTTTAGTATTTTTTTAGTACTTACTTTCTTTTTATTTTATTGTATTTTTTTTTCTAATAAATATTATTCTATTCTATTCTATTCCTGAAAATATAACGAGACACAGATTGTTGAAGACAAACAGTCGCTCGTTTATTGAGGACAGTCATTACTTATAGGTTACAATAAATCGTTTGTACAGCATCCACCAACATTGATTGCATTGGTAATCTTCATCTCGTTAAGGCACACATAAAACACATAAAACTTTACAATTCATACACAACCATCTTAGTGAAAATGGCTGACAGTAATGATTTTCTAAATCCCTGAATTAGTCTATTAAGTAGAATTTACAGCCACTCCAACTTCTCGTCATAAAAATTTTATGCCAACGCGACATTTTTCTCAAAACTCCAAAATAAATTCAACGAACATGCTGCATTCACACAATTTATTAAAAATCATAAATTCCATCAAAATAATAGTTACAGCTTGCCCTAAACAGCTAATCCCAAATTAATAAATTCAAAATAAAATTATAAGCTAACTTTTATAAATATTAAACTCTATAATATTTAAAGTTCGCCGCTTTCGCGTTTAGTGCTGTTCGAGTGGTATATCGATAAAATATCAATTTGATAGTCGATACCACCTTAGCACGACATGCTCGTAAAATTTTACAATCAATAAAATGCAAATAGATGCTGTATCTGATGATGACACAATGATAATCGGCAATCGTTATACATTCATTAGCATTGAGGATCGCGTTTCCACGATCCGAACCGTCGCGGATGTTATTCTAATTGCGTAATAAACTGTTTGTGTGTAGGTGCTGTTAAATAGAATTATATGTTTAGCTTTGATGGTATGGGTGTGGAGATAATTATAGGGCCACTGTAACGTTTGTTGTCAAGTAAGGGCATGAGATATTTTTATGTGATGCTGTTGCAAACATAATATTAACTTGAAAATGTCTCTCCGAAAAACGAACAAAGGAGCTCGTGGCTAAGTAATTACAGCCGATCGGGGCAAACCATCAGGTTAAGCTAGGCTTGCCGGGGTTGGTCAGTGGATGGGTGACCATCTTTACATACCGAGACTCCTCCAGTACGTTGGGTTCCTAGTTTAGCAAGTTAAGCCGTTGGTCCCGGCTGTCATTCGTAGATCTTTGATACTCGTTACGAGTCGTCAGAAGCCCGAAAGTCTGACAACCAGTCTTACCAAGGGGTATCATATTACCAATTTATTGGGTTGTGGAGGTCATGTAGGCAGTCGCTCCATGTAAAATACTGGTATTCAGCTGCATCTGGTTAGAGTCGAAGCCGACCCCAACATAGTTGGGAAAAGGATAGGCAGATTGATTGTTTGTCCGCAAAACAAACAGCATTTTTTTTGTGTTTAAAAAAAATATCTTGGTTATTTTGTAGTATCTTGTGAACGCGATCAGTACAGCTAAACCCAGTTCAAGAGCGGTCAGTGTCAATATTCCAAAGAAAATAATGACTCTAACAGTTTTTAAACGTGGTTTACGTGCTGAACGCATTCAGTTTCATTGGTCCGGTGAAATCCGCAGTAAACAGTTAGTTTATGTTAAACCGAACATATTAATATCAAGCTTTTAACGGTAACAAGCACTGTCAAATAAATATCTAATGCAAGATGGAGTTAAAAATCAAATTAGCGTAAAAATAAACAGTTAATATAATGAGAATATATATATCAACTAATAAACATTACTGTCACAACTGTGAAAAGATAAGCAAAGATATATTATCCAGTAAAGATAAATCGCTGATCATTAAAATCGAATAGCTTACCGTTTTAGAAATCTCTAAACTGCACAAAAATTGTCGCTTTTCAGACTTTCACATCTAGGGTCAGTTATTGCTTTCGCAGTATTACGCGAAAAACGAAAATTATCGCAAAATTAATGTAACAAATGGTCGAACATTTAATTTTGCGATAATCTTCTCTTAATTATCATGTTTCAGGTCATCTACCGATTTGCTAAATAATTTACAAAATAGGACTTCACAAGTTCCGGCAAGTGCTCTGTATTTTTTTGAGAACCCAATTCGAAAACAATCAGCTACTATTATTGCACGCGACACTTAAAAGGGTACTTAAAAACTAAAAGGGTAATTGGTTCGCCTGTCAGGAAGTTGAACAATCAATAAGTCAAAGGCCTTGTTGGGTGCTGTCAAAATATCTGAATGTATTTGATAGGTTCCATAAAACAAAAACTGCGAGAAGTTGTGACCCTATTTTTTTATGACCAATAAATAAAATTATCAAAAAAAATAGAGTGTGGAATTAATTGTATCGATAAATAATGGCGTGTCATTATCTTTTTTCTTAATTTATTATACCCCGTCTCCTTAATTGCATTTTAAATTATAATGTTAACCTTCAACATTAATATTGTGCTGTAAAAAAATGTCGCGTAAATTGCTTTTTTGTATATTTATTGCTTTTAATTGAGTGTATCTAAGTTTTATTTGATTACAACACAAGATTAACAAATATTTCAGTGATGTAAATTATGTTTATTGTTTTTAAAGTAAAATTATGGCATAATAAAAACGGAGAATAACAATCCACTTCGTATTGCTAAACAATATTTCCTTCAAAGATAATATCAGATAGCGGAGAAAGAGAGATCGTTCAGAAGTGAATCATAATTAGAATTAAGTATGCAAATGCAGCTGAATGTAGGTTTCTCCCACAGATCAAAATGATCTGTAGTTTCTCCCATTGATCTTATAAAGATAATGTTTACCTTGTTTTCGTAAGTAGATAAATTAAAGGTAGATACTGTGTTTTATTTACGTCATCAGAGCGTTATTAGTTGGCTGAAAAATCGTGCAAAAAGGGAGGGTCAGTACTAAAGATACCAATCATCTTCTAATGCCACTACCATTCAATTGCATCAGAAAATCACTTCCTTTAGATCAGCCATAAACACAGACATAACCGAACAACTAAATGAAATGTTAGACATTTATCTAAAAGCGACTTGCCGTACGTTTACCTAGTTGTGTAATGTCGACAAACAAGCGATCAAACAGACAGATGTGTCACGTAAATCGACACGTTTCGTAATTCTAATATAAACACCGAATTACACGCTGACATTATTTACAAGACAAGTGTTGCGACCAGAGAAATGCGTGGAGACTTCTTTGAGGTTCATTTATTTTAATGTTTGAAATGGAAAATTAAGTTTTGAGGGATCTATGGTTTAAAACATAATACATGAATAATTTTAATTAAAAAGCAATATTTATTTTTTTGCAATATTGCCACGCTTTTGTAGCGCATCAGGTATGTTTGCGGACGCTCAAGTCGACGGCTTTCAAGCGATACAGCGCAAAAGAATAGCGTCTCTGATGCACCGCATACGGGGCAGCCCCAACAGCGTCCTGCAGCTTATTGCAGGGAGAATAGATGTGGATTCATGCAGCATTGGACAAAACTACACCTGCGAGTAGTGCGGGCCTGATCCAAGCCTCCTCAATCCTATTTCTATTGTTTTGTGTCTATGATTGTTTCTTGTGTTCCTATTAGTATTTTGTCGTAATTTGAATGTATGGATGATTTACAATAACTGTGTGTGTACTTGTAATTAATCTGAAATAAAATTAATTGAATTGAATTGTCAACATAAAGATTTATAAAGCACTTTAATTACGGATTATTAATAGTTATTTATTTAATAAAAATGAAAAGGGAATTGGTATACAAACGCAATATTCTAATTATATCATCATAAGGAAAATATTATTTTGTGTGATAGATAATGATGTAATCCTCTCCATTGTCCACCCTATTCCCACAACACCTACCGGCGACAGCACGAATATATTAATATCAATATTTAAATCACCAACCGGTTGTCCCATTAAAACACTATTACAATATTAGCATATTTGATAAACCATCGATAATCGAGTGACAGGGCACAGCACTATTCATTTAGAATGTATATTAGCACTACACTATTCATAGATAATGTATATTAGTGACCTTTTACACTTGGTAATTAATTTCCTGTCAGCCGCAATTAAGGTGATATTATGGTGAGATTCGAATTGAGATTTGGGTGATTATGTAAAGTCCATAAAGTTGTATGATTTATGTAATATTTCATTTCAATGTGACTTGTAATAACACGATGTGTTTTTGTTTTCAGCATATTAAGATTTTTTAAATACGTAATTTTACCGTTCATCTAGGTCTCTGACTTGGGACTGGAGAATAGTTGAGAAGACTTCAAACAGGAAATACCAATCATAAAGATAACAATGATGATGCCAGGAACCAGGAAAATCAAATCCAGGTACTTAATATTTTTTACAATTGATTTTCTTATAATTTTCTGTCCCCTGACTATCTAGACATTTAAATTGATTAATTTAATCGTTGTTTTTTTAACAGGACAGAGGAATCAGATCTGTTGGGATTAACATTATAAAATTGATGGGAAAGTTAAGATTGCGACAAGGAATAATATATATACTGATTTAAACAATAGTATAAACTAAATTAAATTAATAAACAATAATTACTGCCGCCTATAGAATATTAAATTATTGCATAATAAAATCATATTTAACTCACAAGTGAGATTATAAATTCATGCCAATTGACTGGGCAACATATTTTACGACATGACCGACTGCCGCCATTTTGAAATATATTTAGACCGTCATAATTTGCCCCCTCAAAAAAAAAAAAAACAATTTGCTGATTTGCTTTTTTTACCCACATTCATAAATGAACGAGGGTAGTCAATCTGGTTAGCCTTTTCCCAACTATGTTGGGGTCGGCTTCCAGTCTAACCGGATGCAGCTGAATACCTGTATTTTACATGGAGCGACTGCCTATCTGACCTCCACAACCCAGTTACTGGGTAACACGATACCCCTTGGTAAGACTGGTTGTCAGACTTTCGGGCTTCTGACGACCCGTAACGACTGTCAAAGATCCACAAATAACAGCCGGGACCAACGGCTTAACGTGCTTTCCGAGGCACGGAGGAATCTCGATATGTAAAGATGGTCACCATCCACTGACCAACCCCGGCAAGCGTAGCTTAACCTGACGGATCGACCCGTGCGGCTGTTATTACTTAGCCACGAGCTCCTCCGAAATGAACGAGTGTAGTATAAATTGTAATTGTCGCCCGTTAGTTTCAGATTAAAAGTTAATCTGGTAAATATTTTATGTCGTGCTAGCATGCATGCATGGCTTTTATTTTGCGAACTCAGCTGTCGCAAACCTATGGGTTCCCCGAAACGACCAATTGCCATCAATTTATATTATAGTAATATTGTTAATCACTTCAATTGCATTTGTTAGACGATCAATTCGCGCATTAATGTGTACCAATTCTAGTGAGTTGTCGCAAACCTCCCATAGGTTTATAGGTTCCCCGAAACGATCAATTGTCATAAATTTCTATTGTAATAATATTGAAAATCGCTTCAATTTGGTAGACGATCAATTTTGCACGTCAATGTATTTGAATTACGTCGAAATTGATCGTTTCGGGGACCCTTGTTTTTATTTTTATTTTATTTATTGAGGGATAATAAACAGCTACAATATAAAATATGACATTAAAAAAATAATATAAGGAGTGTTAACAATATTGTGGCCCACTACATTATCCGCATATTACAAACAAATATGGTAAAGAGTGCCACTAGATAAGCAATAAAATGAACTAATAATTATTACACAATAACAATACAGTAAAAATATTAATACTCTAAATAAAAATATAAATTTAAAAATCTAACAAATGTAACAAATAAAAACAATAATTAGAAGAAAAATAAATGACTTAACAAAATAACAATAAGCACAAATAGAAATATTAAAAATATAAAAATATAGGACTATCATTCATTAATAATATCATCATTACTACATAGAAGTTTCATTACATTCCATTTGAATTTAGCTTTTGAGCATATAAAAATATCAATATCAATGAAGTTTTGATTGTAAGAATCTACCATACGACGAATAGGGCAGCGCAAACCAGAATTAGTACGACATATGTTGACAGCAAACAAAGTACCAGCACGAACACTGCGCTTATTTACGGTGCGAGGAACTGCATAACATAATTTGCTCGTGAGGTCAATTGAGTCAAAGCCATTATGAACAATAGCACGTAGTACAGTGGCTTCCAAGATTTTGCGTCTGGACTCCAAGGTAATCAATTTGTATTTTCGTAACAATTGAGAATACGACAAGTATGTCCCGTGACACCTATAATGCAAGGCTCGAAGAAACTTACGCTGGACCTTCTCGATCTCATCCTTGTATTTCTGATAGAAGGGGTTCCAGATTGGGACGGCATATTCAAGCTGTGATCTAACAAGAGTCTTATACAGGTAAAGATAAGTAGAAGCTCGCTTGAACTCGGTAGATGACCTCATGACGAACCCATACATCTTAAATGCGTTATTTACTATCTTTCCCACATGTAGATTTAACGATAACTTATTGTCAAGTAATACACCCAGATCTCTCACAGAAGAAACATTATTAAGCATAGTATTACACAATTTATATTTAAAGTTTATGGGAGATCTGTTTCTTGTGAAGTTAATATAATTACATTTAGAGAGACTAAGATGTAGCTTATTGACAAGACAGTACCTCGCAAGTCTATCCAGGTCTGCCTGGAGTTTGAGGCAATCTTCTTCAGTTCGTACAGTTGTATAAGCTTTGAGGTCATCAGCATATAAAAGAAACTTGGTATTTAGAAAGCACTTATTTATATCATTTATATATATAATAAATAACAAAGGTCCCAGGATTGAGCCTTGCGGAACGCCTGAGGTAATAGGCACGGAACCAGACTGATGTCCATTCACAACAATCTTTTGAGTTCTGTTTTTAATATAGGATGTGAACCAACGAAGCAGATTTCCCCGTATACCATTAAAAGCAATCTTATTCAATAAAATTTCATGGTCAACCTTGTCAAAAGCCTTTTTGAAATCTGTATAAACAGCGTCAACTTGCATGCGCTTATCAGTATTTTCAAAAAGATAATTGGAAAAGATTAGTAGGTTAGAAATAGTCGATCGCTGCTGAACGAACCCATGTTGTTCTGGGATGATAGCGCTATGCAAGATTGGATAGATTTCATTGTGCACGAGTCTTTCAAAAAGTTTTGACAAAGTCGACAGAATGGAGATAGGCCGATATTGCTCTATATCATGCTTTGAACCATCCTTATGTACGGGCGTAATGTTAGCCTGTTTCCATACATCAGGAAAAACACCCTCACTTAAGCACTTATTATAAATTGTATAGAGTGGCTTACAGATACTGCCAGCAGTAGCCTTAAAAAACAGAGCCGGATACCCATCTGGGCCCGCTCCCTTAGATGCATCAAGCAAATTCAGCTCTTTAAGTATTTTATGTTCCTCGATATGCAGATTATCTATTAAACTAATATTGGCATCACAGAGTGTAGACGGGGTCCAGGTTGACAGCGAGGGAGAACTAGGTTCAAATACAGACTGGAAAAAATCCGAGAACATGTTGCAAATCACGTCCGGGGCACTTGACTTAACGTTTTGGTACTGCATCGTAGAGGGAATACCTAATTTATTTTTACGATTTGATAAGTACGTCCAGAAGTATTTAATGTTAGAAGTGAGATTATCTTCGACGGATTTCATATAAGCTAAATAAGAAGTCTTACACGCTTCTTTGAAAGTTGTGCGGAGTTCAGAAAACTCATTGTAGTCTTTGATGTTATTAAATTTTTTCCACTTTATCCAAAGGCGTTGTTTCTTTTTGAAAATTTTAATTAAATGACCAGAGAACCAAACCGGAAAGTCAAGCGCCCGGGACTTAACACATGGGACGTTGGGTCTGATGATGTTGTCAAGCAGACCATAGAAGGTATGCACAGCTTCCTCAGCTGGAAGGTGGCCCAGCAGGCTAGACCAATCAACATCATTGATTTGCTTATTAATAATATCATAGTTGGCTTTACGGAAGTTATATTTACTCAACGGTTTGCGTTTCAGAATTTGTGTGGATAGACTTGTGGGGGCTGTTGCAACAAACGGTGGATGGTGAGGATCTATAGGTAATAGTGAGTCTAAAGGAGGGCCGACTGTACTAACGATAATAGAAATAAACAAATCCAGAATTCTTCCATTCCCGTTAGGGATGTTATTATACTGGCATGCATTAAGAGTGGACATGAGCTGTACTAGCTGCAAAGATACAGGGGACGTTCCAGCGCATGTCATACCAGTAGCTAGATGTGGCCCGTCGTGCTGGGTAGCTCTCCATGTAATTTCTGGAAGGTTGTAATCACCAATAATGAATACACTCACGACACCAGGTTCGTTCAGCAGATCCTGTAATGTATCAAAATGACAGGTATATACATCCATTGAAGCCCAAGGAGGCATATATACAGCACTAACTACATGCATCTCAGAACTATTATTTTCACTAGGGAATCCAACCATGAGGTGCTCGATGCACGCTGTGGAATTGTACTGAGGTCGACTAGGAACATCAAGCAAACATGACCGAAGTCCACGCAACACTGCGATGAGCACTCCACCACCATCCTGTTTCTTTGTCGCGTTGCGATCTCGGTCACATCGGTACACAACATATCGAGAATCTACAAACTCACTGCTAGCAATATCAGGTGTAAGCCACGTCTCGGTTAAAATTATTATGTCATATGAAAACGATAAAATACTTAGGAACAGTGTCTGCAGCTTGGTTCTCATGCCCCTACAGTTCTGGTAGTACATAGTTATGTTGTTGTTATCCATTAACGAAGTAGCTGGCAGCAAATTCATATAAAATAGCAAGTGTTGTGCACATAAGGCCCAGTAGTATTGTGTAGGGATAGCAAGTTATGAGACTGTACAAGAGAGGATCAAGACTGTCCAGCATAATAAAAATGTGAAAAGCACCAGAACACACTATGTCGCAGTCATAATAGACAATCAAATTCATCAATTTGAGAAGATATTGCAAAGAATTGGAATGTAATATCAAGTGCCACTGACTTACAATATTAATAAAATCAAAAAATAAATAGCTAGAACATATCAGTATAACTGTAATAATAATAATTGTAATATTAAATTCAATAATTAAATAGCTAAAAAACATCTGAGTAATTACTTTATCACTTAATTCTACGAATAGAAAGCTTAAAAATAACATAAAAAAATTTACTGTGATTGAGAAAACATGCAACACAAAACATATACAATTAATGTTCTGCTCGAGCAAAAAGTAAGAAAGCTTAACGTAACTTAACATTGCGCAAAGAACGAAGCGGCTAATCAGATGTTTTAGTTTTAATTTTATTGAGATCGCTGTCGCCACGTATTGAGAATGCGATCGCTCCATCACGCTCGCGCACCAATATGGTACCATTTCTGATCCATACATATTTATAATTATGGTTGTTTGCGATTTCGCGAGTTTTGCGAAATAACTGCTTCTTCCTTAAAGTTAAGTGCTCATTAACATAAACGGACAAGGAAGTGCCGGTGATACCAATGTGGTCAGTCTTAAGTGACTTAGCTTTACGGAATGCGCTAATCAAGTTGTCTTGTTGACCCATGTTTGTTACTTTTTCACGCTCAAAAAGACCAATTTGGATGAAATTTGGTACGTAGATAGCTTCAAATCTGCCTAGCCTTTTCTAGGGTCGGCTTCGAGTCTAACCGGATGCAGCAGGATACCAGTATTTAACATGGAGCGACTGCCTATCTGACCTCCACAACCCAGTAACTGGGTAATACGATACCCCGTGGTAAGACTGGTTGTCAGACTTTCGGTCTTCTGACGACCCGTAACAAACAGTCAAAGATACACGAATGACAGCCGGGACTAACGGCTTTACGTGCTTTCCGGGGCACGGAGGAGTCTTGGTATATAAAGATGGGTCACACATCCACGGACCAACCCCGGCAAGCGTAACTTAACCTGATGGATCGACCCGTGCGGCTGTTATTACTTAGCCATGAGGTATGTAGATAGCTTATACCCTGGATTAACACATAGGCTACTTTGTATGTCGGTCTCCGCGGGTGGAACCACGGGGCGCAGTTAGTAAATCATAAACCAAACTCAAGACTGCCTCGTTGGTCTAGTTGGCGCTACTGCTGAGCATGAGGTCCTGGGATCGATTCCCAGGTCAGGCAATGTGTTATTGGGTTTCTCTATCTGGAATTTCAATTGCGAATTGGAACAATTGCGGCTATAAGTCCCATCTTTGAGGAGTGGTTATAGAGGCGCTACGGCGTCTTCACCTTTCGCCTGACGCAGGTCGTCACCGGACACGGTTGTTTCGGTAGGTTCCTGTTTCGCATGAGGCGGTAGGAAATCAGCTGTTCAGTATAAATTTACTGAACAGCTGATTTTTTTTCGCAACTTTAGGTTTGGTCCCATAGTAAAAGTTGTTCATAATGATGAGTACAATGACACCTTAAAATATTGCCACTGTTTACACTTACAAATGTGTTATCAAACTCAAGATACAACAGTACTTTCGTTCCCACATTGCCCTGATTTACTTAACGAACAGCTGATATTATTTCCCTTCCCCAGATGACGGGAAGCAATCATACTATAAAGTCAATGCAATAAATTAAATATTTATCGCTAACAGCTCATGGCTAAACGTATTTACTCATACAAGCTGTTTGTAACTAGCCGTAACAAGGAGAGTCGTAATTCCATCAAGTTTTAAATACATCGTAGCAAAGGTCAGAAGGCTCACTATCCATGCTTAGATATCAAGACGAAATCCTAATTTCGTAACTAATATTGTAAAAATGCGAAAGTTACCTTTTCACGCTTAAACCACTGAACCGACCATCCTGAAATTTTGCATATACGTTGTCAAATGTACAGAAACGAACATAGGGAACCTTTCATCCCTAAAAAAAGTACTGTTCCCGAGGAAAACAATAATAACGTTCTTATGATAATAGATGGCGCCACGTGTCAACCCGAATTGAGTGTCAAATTCTAAATTAACGCGAGCAAAGCCGCTGGCAAAAGCTAGTGAGACAATAAATCCTACTTTTCTGTAAACATTGCCGCATTTTGGAAGTAGGTAAACCTTCTGAATACCTTTGACATTGTCATAAACGTCATATAACCTCATTACATATTCAAAGCGTAAACCATTTCAATACAAAACAAATTACCATTTACGACTGTCGATAACAAATAAAAATATTTATTAAATAAGCACGAAACGGCAATAAAACGCGAAAATTAAGCTTCAATAACGTTTTAAAGTTGTATAATAATCGTAAATTAAACTTTTACGAGCGTACGATCGTTATGTGACTTCAGACGTTCATATTACCTAGATACTTAATGGACAAGTGGGAACTTAGGGACTGCCTTATGTCCCGTATATCATAATTGTTGTAAGTGCCTATAAAACTTCTTTACGCAGACTTCTCTTATTACCGCTTCGAGTCGTGTAGAATAGTTTTACTGCCCATTGTCATCATCACTCACCGACTATCTTATTGACCTTAAAGTTTACTGACCACCAAAGTAAAAAGTCTGTAGTTTATGATGTATCACAATATTTTGAATCAATCAATCTGCCTAGCCTTTTCCCAACTATGTTGGGGTCGGCTTCCAGTCTAACCGGATGCTGCTGAATACCAGTATTTTACATGGAGCGACTGCCTATCTGACCTCCACAACCCAGTAACTGGGTAATACAATACCCCTTGGTAAGACTGGTTGTCAGACTTTCGGGCTTCTGACGACCCGTAACGACTGTCAAAGATCCACGAATAACAGCCGGGACCAACGGCTTAACGTGCTTTCCGAGGCACGGAGGAATCTCGATATGTAAAGATGGTCACCCATCCACTGACCAACCCCGGCAAGCGTAGCTTAGTCTGACAGATCGACCCGTGCGGCTGTTATTACTTAGCCACGAGCTCCTCAATATTTTGAATTTGTGTTTCAATTATTACCATTTACCATTTTGCTCCTAAAGGCTGTTACAGACAGAGGCGATATCGCGTCGCGACGTGATGTTGCGATATTATATTCGTAGAACAATTTTTATGGAATCGCGCGCGACCATACACACAGGAGCGACGCGATATCGCCTCTGTCTGTAAGAGCCTTAAGACTCATGGATCAGGGATTAATTTCCCTCTAAAGACCGAGATCCTGACCAGGGGGCTTACTATGAACTCTTATAGCAGGGCAGAAGTTGAATGTTTCCAGTGAGAGAGAGACGGAGCTATATACGACCTATAGCGCCGTCACTCTCTCTCAATGGAAACGTTCAACTTCTGCCTTGCTATAAGAGCTCATAGTTAGGCTCTAAAGGAGATCTCTCTTAGGAGATCTAAAGCTATGGTTCCCAGGTGTCGTCAAAATGAGTCTGTTATACACAAAAGACTAATTTGACGACACCTGGGAACCATAGCTTTAGATCTCCATGAGAATGAAAGTAAATACAGCAGTCGGACAAAATCCAACTCATTTCTAAAGGACATTGGTATCGGCAGTCAGCCATTGGTATTGGTATTGGTTGGCTCGTGGCAAAGTTATAACAGCTGCACGGGTCGATTTGTCAGGTTAAGCTACGCTTGGCGGGGTTGGCCCATGGATGAGTGACCATCTTTACATACCGATACCGTGCCTCCGTGCCTCGGAAAGCGCGTTAAGCTGTTGGTCCCGGCTGTCATTCATGGATCTTTGACAGTCGTTACGGGTCGTCAGAAGCCCGAAAGTCTGAGAACCAGTCTTACCAAGGGGTATCGTATTTCCCAGTCACTGGGTTGTGGAGGTCAGATAGGCAGTCAATCCATGTAAAATACTGGTATTCAGAAGCATCCGGTTAGACGGAAGCCGACCCCAACATAGTTGGGAAAAGGCTAGGCAGATTGGTCGGTATCGGTAGTCACATAATCTTAAATTTTTCATCATAATTAAAATGAACTACATAATTTAAAATACTCGTATTAGCTACTGAACCCAAACGCCATAGTATAGCATCACATTATACCTACCATCTGGCACACCGACGAAGCCCCGCGGCGTCGCTTGCCATTATTAGGACATCGACTAACTAATATTCTGTATAAGTTTTCAACTATTTATAATCTTGCCTCATTATAATTAATTTTGGTTTTGATGACTTCCGTGCTGTTTTTGCAGTTCTAAAGTTGGTAATATTTTTATTGGTATTGCTAAGCGTTGAACAGAACGCTGCAGGAGGTCTCTGCGTTAAGGCTCTTACAGAGGCGATATCACGAGCGATATTGCGATATTATCGCGTCGCAACACCGCTACGCGACATGTCGCGACGCCATATCGCCTCTGTCTGTAAGAGCCTTTAGGAGGATGTTAAGAAAGCGGTGATATGGAGGCTAAATTATAGAATGGCTCTCGCCAATCACAATTCACAATATTTATACATCGTTAGCAAAATGAGTTCTCTTATAAGATACTTCTTCAAAAGTACTTAATTCCAATACCCTTGCATGCAATTTTATAACTTCACCTAAATTTTTATTCCTGAATATTAACAAATTATAATGTCTCTTATGGTGGTGATTTCTGCTTTCCCCGTCTTTTCCTTCACTTTGCTGTGTCATTCCTAAGGGTTGGTATCAGAATGACTGGATCGCAAATTGACCACGTCGCTCTTAGTCCAAATCTCAAAATGTCTTAATCTCAAAATACCTAATTCGCAAAATGACTACATCGCTTTTAGTCCACATCTCATAATGTCTGAATCTCAAAATACCTAACTCGCAAAATGACTACATAGCAAAAAGTCCGAACAGTTGTGTAGGCACCTATACAGGGTTGATATCAGAATGACTGGATACATCATCATTCATCATTATCATTTGCCTAGCCTTTTCCCAGCTATGTTGGGGTCGGCTTCCAGTCTAACCGGATGCAGCTAAATACCAGTATTCTACATGGAGCGACCGACTATCTAACCTCCAGAACCCAGTTTCTGGGTAACACGATACCCCTTGGTAAGACTGGTTGTCAGACTTACGGGTTTCTGACGACCCGTAACGACTGTTAAAGATCCACGAATGACAGCCGGGACCAACGGCTTCATATGCTTTCCGAGGCACGGAGGGGTGTTGGTATGTAAAGATTATGGTCACGCATCCACGGACCAACCGCGGCAAACGTAGCTTAACCTGATCGATTGACCTGTGCGGCTGTTACTTACCCGCAAAGCCCTTTTTTTAAGTAAGTATAAGTAATACATAATTATATTACCGAAAATAGGTGATTTTAACATTTTTGTCTGTTTATAGGTTTGTCTGTTTGTTCAAGCATCAAAATGAACCGATTTGGTTCATATATATTATATAAGCACATAGTCTAGCGAAAGTAAGAAAAAAAATCACATTAAGAACCAAAGAGATTAATGTATAGGTGTCTACACAACTGTTCGGACTTTTTGCGATGTAGTCATTTTGCGAGTTAGGTATTTTGAGATTTAGACATTATAAGATGTGGACTAAAAGCGATGTAGTCATTTTGCGACTTAGGTATTTTGAGATTTAGACATTTTGACATTTGGACTAAGAGCGACGTGGTCAATTTGCGATCCAGTCATTCTGATACCAACCCATTCCTAATTTGTAATCCATACAAATTTATCCGTGTCCCGATTGATTGATGCTCTGTAATCGTATATTAATTTATTTATTTAATCTCATGCACATCACACATTTTACAATATTACAGTCGGTTTTTGTACAGAAACCCTGTCTTGGCGCTGCAAAACACAATGTTGATTTGCTGTCGAGTTTGTAGACATTAATAAACTACGATAAAAATAAAATAAGATAACATGGAATGAGTAACATTAATTAACATAATTTCGGAAAAATATTTAGTTAGGTCTAGATGTCGTTAAGATGTCCAAATAACAATCATGTATAATGAATTAAGATTCAATCTATCTGCCTAGCCTTTTCCCAACTATGTTGGGATCGGTTTCCAGTCTAACCGGATGCAGCTGAATACCAGTATTTTACATGGAGCGACTGCCTATCTGACTTCCACAACGCAGTACTGGGTAATACGATACCCCATGGTAAGACTGGTTGTCAGACTTTCGGGCTTCTGACGACCCGTAACGACTGTCAAATATCCACGGATGACAGCCGGGACCAACGGCTTAACGTGCTTTCCGATGCACGGAGGAGTCTTGGTATGTAAAGATGGTCACCCATCCACGGACCAACCCCGGCAAGCGTAGCTTAACCTGATGGATCGACCTGTGCGGCTGTTATTACTTAGCCACGAGCTCCTCGTATAATGAATTAAGATTATTGTTTCTTACAATAGCTATGAAGGAGGGTTTTACACAGTAGCAGATATTGACTGTCCAAACCAACAAAGTCCAAAATGTAAAAAAAAATACCGTACCCCCCCTTATATCCGAAGTTTGCAAAGACAAAAATCTGAAATTATTCTATGGGATAGAAGTTTATGTACATATTACAGGAAAAATAAAACAATGTCTATAAATAGCACACTTTTCAGAAATCGGAACGGAACCCTCGGTGCGCGAGTCCGACTCGCTCTTGACCGGTTTTTTTTTTATTGCATTGATTTAGAAGCTTAATTTTTTTTTAAACTTCAAGGGACCATAGACCTACATATTTTACCTCCACACGTTCTTGAGAAAAAAGGGTCTTGACAGACTGACAGACAAAGACAGTCAGACAAACGGACAACGTAGTGATCCTAGGGTTCAGTTTATTCTTTTTGAGGTACGGAACCCTATGACCGCAATAAATTTGAAAATTGATACTTTAGCCAGCCAACTGACGACATCTCCGTCCAATACATAACAGAAAGGCTATCAGCTCCTTGCTCATATTACTGCAAACACTATCTTACATCGGCTACGTCAGGCTTCTTTACTAGCCGATTAAGATAAGGGTACACGTTTAAAGATACTTGCTAATATGCCAGAATTATAGTCATATTGGTCGTAAAATTGCTGTCTAGTAAGTGGTGTTGTGACCATGGGATCTAATGAGAGTAGCTTTTCTACATAACATTTAATTTAAAGTCCACTAGGCTTGAAACTTGAAAGTTTGCCATAATCTTCTTTACATACCAAGACCTCTCCTTGCCTCGGAAAGTACGTTAAGCCGTTGGTTCCGGATATCATTCGTGGATCTTTGACAGTCGTTACGGGTCGTCGGAAGCCTGAAAGTCTTACCAAGGGGTACCGTATTACCCCGCAACTAGGTTGTGGAGGTCAGATAGGCAGTCGCTCCATGTAGTGCTGCATCCTGTTAGACTGGAAGTCGACCCCAACATAGTTAAGAAAAGACTGGGCAGATGATGACATTAGGTTACGTTAATAACTGTACCTATAGCTCACAATATGTAGTACATTATGTAGCTACAGTATCAATATCAGTCTTACGTAATATAAAATTTAATAAAACCAAAAGAATCAATAATGCTAGAGAAGTATGAAGTGTTAATAGCCATGAACGTCTTACCATTAAGGTACTGACAAAAACTAATATTGTTACTGGAGGCATAGATTAATACAGATGGGACACTCCGCAAAATCATTTAAATAAAAAGCGACTCTTGCTACGACACAATAAAGTGCAATTCAGGTCGCACAACGCATAATACCTGCAGTTATATTCACCTGCAAGTTGCCTCTCTTTCTATCGCGTAACTCTTAAGGCTCTTACAGACAGAGGCGATGTCGCGTCCGCAACGCGATATTACGATATTATATCCGTAGAAAAATATCGATATCGCCTCTGTCTGTAAGAGCCTTTATACCTTCTGACTCGTTAGGGTTGTCTTTTTGTACGACGCGGCGCGTGAATGAGTATCGAACTAACGTGCAAGCCGGCCAGTGCGCGGCAGCCCACACTGAATTGACCCAGGAAGATGAGCCCGCCGCGTACTTGTACTCGTAGCTTCTTATCTAAACTTCGGAGTGTCCCATCTGTATTAATCTGTGCTGGAGGCTACAATACAGAATTTGTCAAAAGTTAGCTCGCCAAAACTGTATGACATATAAACCTCTTCAAACCTGACTAAAACACAGGTGCGAGTGCCTATGTGCACTTACTCCATTGAATTAGAATTGCAGATTTTGAGATAGGTAAATTGAAAACGCTTCTGCAACTCTCAAAGGCAATTTAAGTAAACCGACATCCGATAAAAAGATAACCCGATTAATATTCGCTCGTCTTACGAATAATACACATAAGTGCAAAGATATTTACCGACATATATTTTATCGATAATCGGCACAAGTCGCTTTGCTAAGCCGATTAAGATAAGAGTACAAGGCTTAAAGTACCTTAAGAAGTACAAATGGAGTCACAACTGTATTCGGTTTATGACGATGGTTATTTTATGCAGCCACTTTTTATTGCACGGCGATGTTTAACGTGAGGGGAAGTTCAAGTTGTTGGGACACTATATTAGGTATTTTTTATGGTTTCTGCAGTTGTATGGAATTTTGATATCTATTTTGCTGTTATGTTTTCTTGTAATGTTTTTATTTCGTCGGTTTTATGTCAGAGCAGGTCGTAAATGTCAAAATATATTACTCGTCATATACTGGTGTACATTGCACAATGGGAATGCCTGCAGAAGATATTGCCTTGATCATGATTAATGACGATGATGACTGATGAGCTCCGCATGGGTCATATTAATGCTATATAGAAGGGCTAGTTACCCTACAGCTATGCGAATGGAAACCACAAGATACTAAGTGTATTCGATAGCTATTTGAATAATTTCTTTGTTTTCAGCAAATTGCTCGATAACTTAGTAGAAAACATATTTTTTCTGTAGTTAATTATTAACGTATCAACCAAAACTAATCTAGACCCAAGAAAACTAGACTCGAAAAAAAATCCTCTTTGAACATTATACCGTCAACAATTTAAAGTCAGACACATGAAACATTAATGCCAGCACTTGACAAATGACCCAGACGCTGCACTCTTTAACGTCACTGTCATGTATAATGCAGACATTAAGTGCCAGACAGATATTTTTAGCGTTCCTTATCCAAAAAGTGAAAACGGAAACCCCGTTTTCACGTTTTGGGTAATGTTGCCAAACCTATGCTGCCTGTCTGACCTGGTTGCCTGTCTGTCAATCCATCTGGCTATCTGAGGGCTCTATCTTTTTAACCGTAATAGATAGCTAGTGGAATTTGGTACAGAATACGTGTTACTATAGCCTCCAACAAAGTAAATTAAAAGAAAAATATACTAACACACAATAGTTTTGGTGGTACGGAACCGATAAACGCGCTAGTCCGACTCGCACTTTTTACGCACACGGTACCCAATACCGCCGAAACTTTATCTAAAAATTTTATTGAAATTTTATTGAAAAAGAGCATAAATAATGTTCAAAACAAAATGTTTGCTCCTAAGATTGATCGGTGTTCAAGAACATGTTATATTCAAAAGACTGATGCAGTTGCTATTTGATATACTAAAAATACATGGCAACAAGTTAGATACAGACGAAGTAAATAACGTCATCCTTACTAATACATTACTGATGCTGGAAGATACTGAATGTATGTATAGGGATTTGAATTTGGAGGTGGTGATTGTAACTGTGACTAGTGCTAATGAACTAAAACAAATTATTGAAGGTAGCAACATCGAGCCTTTGAACATGGTTAAAAATAATGATGATATTAAGTTCACTTTAGAATTAATTCTTACATTTGTATTGACTGTTTATCAAATAATTATGCATGCATTCTTTATTGCAACGATTGCTTGTGCTTCATATAAAGCCTCTCTAAGTTGCTAGCTATGTTGGCTAGTTGTTGTTTTTGCACTGGTATCACTGGTGCCCATTGGCAAAAAAGGATATCCTTGACGGTCATGACTGAACGTAGTCAATTTAGTATTGACCGTGAAGGATATCCTTCTTTCACTAGAAACCGTCAAAGATAAACCAATATTATCGAATCGTTTCCCTACGCCAGCTTACTAAAATAATGAAATTTATAGCTTTCTCGAATAATAATTTTTCAGATGCTTATATAAAATTCAGACCCTGAGCAAGATAAATTTTGATTTTCGAACTAATCGTTGACTGTTTTTATTATTTTTTGGCACTACTGACCCAAATAACAAACTATACCACCATTACTATTTATACCTATGTCACCAGGAAAATAAACCAAGGTTCCAAAAAAAAAAACTAAAAAGGAGCTCCAAAATTTAAAGACAAGAGCAAAACCTTGGGGTTTATTAATGATAATATTATACTCTGGACGGACAGCAGCATCGAATGAAGTATGTTTAATTCATTTGACACCAGAATAGATGTCTCCTGGACAGATGCATGATAAATGATGGCTGTACGTTATTAAATGCAGTTGTCTGCAGCTTTTGTTGAGCATAATTTGGTAATTTGAGAGTCCAGGTCACGGTGCATATTAAGTACGTGTCTGTTTGTATGGTAACCTTCGTTGGTGCAAGATTTTTTGGAAGTACTTACATAATTATATATTTGGTTTTTGATGTATTTTACTGGATGCAAAAAAATCTCGATGATATCGAGAAGGCTTTTAAAGTTCTGAAAATGCCTGAAATACTCGAATGCGTATTATGAAATCTGGAAGATAAGTAGGTACGGAGAAAAGAAAGTAAGAAAAAATGGAAATAATTCTGTTGACCCAGAAATATATTCTTCATTCTGATGATGTTATTATGTACCGTGAAGAAATTATTTGGATATGGAACACCAAGAGGTAAAACAAATCAAAATAAAATATAGTTAGCCAACTACTTCACATGACGCCACAAGTTTTATGATTTTTAAACAAATGCAAATGGAAATGAGCAAAAATATTTTTACAACTTAATTATATTTCTTGGACGGAAACCCCACAGCGAAAATGATGCTATCAAATTAAATATTGTTTTCTTGTCATCATTGAATAAAACTTCATATTTATTATGTCAATCTTATCTTATTATGACTTGAACTGGTCTAGAAGAATTGTATTATGAATATCATAATTTCTAATAAAAATTAAAGTATCGTTTACCATAATAATTTTTTTTTGCTGTTACTTCTTTAAAGTTTTTAATCTTTTGAAGTTTTCCAATGTGTGGTCATAATGTTCGCTATTCCGATGTTTTTCTTGATTGTTTGTGTTTGTTTGTAGTTCGGTGTTTTCAAAATTAACTACCAGTTCATCAATTTAACTCACGTCTTATCGTTTTTTAAAATTTTTTCAATCTTAATTTTCCTCAAAAAAATATCAACCGTTAACTAACAGTATGAATTCTTACACCTTTTCTGCCAACTTCTTTAAACTTGTGATCATCATGGATTCAACGGCTTGTCATGATGGATGGCCCAGACAGTTCTGCAGTTTTTACGCATAATGTAATCGACGAGACATCGAGTCACCGTTGCATAATGCAAGATTCGAATAGATTCAATTTTGTATTTATTTATTTTCAAGTTTTGTAAAGTGTCGGTTGGGACGGTAATTTTATAACTGTGAGTTTTCAGGATTGGAAACCGAAAATATGAGGAGTTAACATATTGTTATTTCTAGAAGCCACGTTCGTGAAGATTATAATTCATTATAAGTGCTAAACGAAATTTTAACAGGATCTTTATCGTCCGTCGTTTTTTCTGCACAGTAGGTACCTCGCGTATGGTTGTCAACGTAAGGGTGCGTTTCCACTGACGCGGAGCTGGGCGGAGCGGAGAGGAGACGTGCAGGAATCGACCAATCATAATGGTTGAAATCCTCATCGCGTCTCTTGTCTCGTCTGTAATTGGACGATTCCTGCACGTCTCCGCTCCGCTCCGCCCAGCTCCGCATCAGTGGAAACGCGGCCTTAGTAAGATTCAAATAGAAACCATAAATTTTCTCTTGCTCAAACATCAGACGACTTTAACTGATCACCATTAATTCCACCTCATTACTCCCATACTTCACGAGCTGAACCACCCAAAAACTGACATACCTATCACTGTCTCAACCAAAAACTTGCCTTCTTTATGATTGGTACCAAGGTGCCCCAGATTTTTTCATCCATTTGATGGATGGCCTCAAGGTGTCCGTTAATTAGTTCGACAATTAGCTTCCCTTCCTTTGTTTGATGAACGCCGTGACAGAATTCGGGTTCGTTCTCGTACAAAAAAGTTTTTTCTTTGTCAACCTTAATTAATAAAGACAGTTATAGGTACTTCAAGTGAACGAAGAATGGATGGTATGGAATAAAAAGGTTTTTCAATGAAAAGGCAGTTGCTTTTGATTAAAATAAAAAGTATACTCTTATTAATTCGTCTTTTTCTCTTTTCAGGAAGTCAGCTGCAACTACAAATTGACAAGATTTATTGATATAAAGAACATTATGAGGAAGCAGATAATTTGTGACATAACAATGATCCACGTTTCACTAAAATTACTAATCAATCTTTAGTCTCGGGTATGAAAAAGTTTATAAAAGCAAAAATGGATATTGATGACAATAGAAAAGAAATCTTACTATACTGTCGTTTATCACAGATTTTATACCTCTGCTCACACCGTTATGAATCACAATCGTGGCACTTACCAACATAGTTGCACATATGCCATTCACACAGTAATGAACGCTAAACACAGGTTGTCAACAGCTAGCTAATCTTCTACAAAGATGATAATTACTAAACTACGGGAAATGTGTTGCTATAATGACTAGATGTCACTATCTGAAAATTAGCACATTGTAAAATAGTCCATAATTGTAGACGAACGATGTCAAAGATTCTGTACACCGCACAACATGAGTTAAAAAGAAATAGAGGTAAGCTGTTTTGCTTTAGTTGGTAGTAGAGAAATTAAGGTAGACCGGATTCAAACAAGATCTTTATTAGTTCAGAGCACGAGCATAGAATCTCAGGGTCGTGTGTTATTATGCTTAATCTATATGTATATGTCTGTAGCCATGTCCTATTTTGTGTAAATTATAACAGCTTTTGACATGGCTGCCGGCAATCTAAGTTCTCGGTAATCTAACTTATTACCGAGAACTATGTGTTCATATGTGTTTATGTTCATCGCGTATATTCTACTCCACTGTCCAATCATTCTTAAATCACGCTAGCTTGCTAGCCACGCGGCCTACCAAGCTGCTTGCTTAATTGCCTAGCGATGAGATTGCCACAGTACCTATACCAAAATTTAATACAGCTCATTTACAAAACTATTATTTATTTAGGGTACAAAACTTACTCTGACAGTATATGAGCCTCCTAAAAATGCACCACGAAAATTCTTCACAGCATAATCATCCCCGCCGCTTGCCAATCAAATGAGCCTGGTTTGTTTTTAGCAATATGAAGACGCTGTTTACCTGTCGCTTTCTTCGATAAAGTTAACACTTTAAACTAGTTCAACCAAACAAAATCAACTCCTTAACAGAGACAAATATTTGCTCCCTGAGCGTGCAAATTGCTGCTACATCACACAGCTCCTGATAGCGCTAACACGTACCCTGTCTGTCAGTCGAGACGTCTTGATTACTCGCCACTTATTCACTGCAACAAATATATAAATTAAAAATAACCACATAGGTTGTTGACTTGATTTTTTGTTCCAGGGATAATGTCTGAAGTGATGATACAAAGTAACATTGAGATTCTAGAATTATGGAAGTATTATAACCGGTTACAGGTGCTAGAACCAACTAAGGTACCAGCTTATCTTATCACGAAAGAATCCCAGTGTGTTTATGTATTCCACCAACGATTTGAAGACCACCGTGCACAAATACCTCCAAATTTCCACCTCAAAAACCCATAACACACCAACAACTATGTAAATTTAATCATAATATAACAACAAAACAAATATTGAAACAACTATGTATTCGAAAGCACACTATAACCATTAAAGTACTACTAAGAATCGGTGCACAAACTACGTTTCGTCATACTAAAATGTCGTGTGAAAATCGCGGCTAAAATACTCCACAATGCATAGTAAATCGTTGCAAGACATCGCAACAAGCGATCGGATGAATAATGCAGGTACACGCTTTAAGACGCGGCGATAAATAACGATTATAATTTTATCGTGATCTGCAATAAATCTGCGATTGAATGCTAGTGTGCGCACCGCCTTTACGTCAACAGAATGGTACGTAATTTTCGTTTTTAGTGTCCGGTTTATACGGGTAGGAATTTTGTCCAACATACCTAGATCTTTTTTAAGATTCAGGTTCTATACTTAATAATTTTATCAAACTGCTTTGTTGTAGTTTGGATTTTGCGTTAAAACTTAGCAGGTGATAGGTACGGATGATTTATGATCATCCATAATTGCAGCAGCTTGTTGCCTTGACTTCTAAAATCTTCTTTATTAGAACCTAGTGTGAGTTTCCTAAACGACATCCTTTAAACAAAAATCCATACCGGCCGAGGCAGCATAAGAGTACAATACGCTTTTCTGAGTTCCTATTGGCTTCAAATAGTAAGTTAATCATCGATTGAAGACATAATTATCATCATTATTTTAGTTCTTGGTTTTACTTGCTCCAAAATTCTATGTCACACTGGCACAATGTTGGCACTTGGCTTGCGAAAATTGATCCAACATATCCACCAACAAGCTCAACAGACTATTCTCATCTTAAAACCAGCGCGCATCGTTTTTGCGCAATCGAAGTTCAAGATTTACAACGTGACGCGATTGATTTACGAGTGACAACGCAAGTACAATGCGCATGAGCGTAGAACAGACTGTGATAGGAGAATTAGTACATAATGATATGATGGTGATTGACTTAGACCTAGGGCTACATAGTAAGGATACGTGAGATAATGACAAAGAAGTTGGAAAGGTAAAATAATCTATAACATATGTAAATACACATGAAAAAGATTATTTTACTTATACGGTGAAACGAATACGCAGTTCCTCTTTTTCCCCGTTCCTTTTTGTTCGATTTTAGAAAGAGTGGTTTCGTATCTGTTTCTGTAAATCTAAAAGAATTATGCTAAAACTCCAGCTGATTTCAAAATCATAATGCAATTTTTTTTTACTATTACAGTTTACTAATACCTCGATAGTAGATACCTCGTCCCAAAGGTCCGTTAGTTTATTTCTTATGATTAACATTAAAAACCGCATCCAATACATTATGGAATAAATTCTTTTGTCCCTTTATAAGGATTTATATTAAAACGTATAGCTTCCAAGATCTACTATGCTCACCTAATATCAATAGACTCACTAGATTTATAGCCAGTCTCAACAGATTTATGACTGTCATGTAAGATGACGTTACGCTATTGGAAATACCTTATTGCATTGCAATTTGATGACGCGGAAGCCTGTCATCTGACTGTCATGTTGATAGGTCGATTAAGTATAATAAATTTATAATTTTATTACCTAGATGGAACTTCCAATTCAACTGCATCAGTCATAATACTCATAATGCTTACCATTGTGAAGGCTGAATGTAAAAGCCTATAAATATTATGTAGTTTAGTTGATGTTTAAGAAGTCAAGTTGACTGACTCCATCGTTGTCATCGTCGTCGTTGTCGTCATCAGTCAGGGTAAGACAGTAGCAGACGAAGGCTTGAATAGCTGAAAACCCTACTGATGCCTTTCACGCTCCCCCTTCTGTCCCCCCGCCCCTTTTAACTGCAGAATATACAACGTGCAGCTGCGACATAAATTTAACATGTGTATATGGGAACCGTATTATCGTTTTATAAAGATTATTTATTGATTTATTTATAATTTTCTTAAATAGCACATTGGAGCAACCTGTAGCGCAGAGATGAAATTGAAACAAACGAGAAAAAAAAGGCTACGCCACTCGAGTTTTTTTTTCCATGAAGCTACTTTACAGCTGGGTCAGAACAATAGACAAACTATGAACAAAAAAAAAAGGTGTTGGGTCAACGACATTTTACCGGCTGTCACAGAAAAATAGCTTCATGGATGAGTCTTTTGCATAAAGTGATCCTAATTTTGGTTATTATTTTATTATTTAGTTTGTTTGAAAAAAAATTTTTTTTTCAATTTACGAATTATTTTTTACCGACTTCTAAAAAAGGAGGAGGTTCTCAATTCGGATGTTTGTATTTTTTTTTTTTTTTTTTTTTTTTTTTTTTTTATGTTTGGTCGCGCATAACTCCGTCGCTTGCCAACCGATTTGAAAAATTATTTTTTTGTTGAAAAGGGTATACTTCCCAAATGGTCCCATTTTTGTCAAAATCCAGTTCTGATGATGTGATCCTGGAAAAATCGAAGGAACTCTTCAAATATTATAGGCACACCTATAGCGATTTGGGTATTTTTTATAGTAGCTCGTGCATTTGCTCTCGGAAAGCACCACTTGGTGAAGTGGAACTGATGATGAAGACCGCAGATGGCTACCGGAACTACTCAATGATAAATATTTCTCGGGTTGCGATTCGATTACTTTAATATGGTTGCTAAGCAATTTCCGCTCGTCACAACAATGCGTGTGGTGAGTGGTTGTTGAGGAGTTCTCCTGGTTCTTACCAGCAGAACTCCTCAACAATTAACGTCCCAGCATCGGGAAAAGCAATATTTTGTAACATGTGATGAGCAATTGACATTAGACTATTGTAACTTATACAAATTATAAACAGACCCACTAAAAAGCGAGAAATAAAAACTTTTTAACAAAAAAAAAAAACCGACTTCCAAAAATCACTACAAAGTGAAAAATAACTTTGATTTCGGAAGTCGGTGGCAAAAAAAAGAAAGTAAATAAAAAAACGAAAGACAACGACTTCCGAAATCAAAGTTATTTTTCACTTTGTAGTGATTTTTGGAAGTCGGTTTTTTTTTTTGTTAAAAAGTTTTTTATGTTATTATAATTTTTATGACTACTGGAAACACGCGGACATTCAATGTTGTCATTGCGGCGGTGCGATGTATAAATAAATCCTTTCAAAGTTATAGACCAAAGTGACACCACAGACAATATTAGAACTGTTGTAAATAATGTAACAACGGTCAGTCTCTATTATAAAATTAAACCACAAATCAAACTGCAATACCCGACAAAACTACTTGCAATACTTGAAACAAGTCTCCATAAATTACATCGTTCTGTTCAAACGAAGCCGCGTGAAACGCTTGTATGTTTTAAACCAACAGGCAATTACTTAGGCGTGTCAAACCGTCGATTATAATAATTATCATTACCATACCTTGACAGGACAGTATTTCTCTCTTCAATGTCGGTTAATTGCAGTGCTGCTTTCGAGAATCCAGAATGTGGAAGCTTATTTTTATTGACCATTGTGGTGTGCTAAAATGTATGGTATTGGCAATTATTGTTAATGTTGATTGGAATGATGT
Source organism: Cosmia trapezina (assembly GCA_905163495.3). Taxonomy (NCBI): domain Eukaryota; kingdom Metazoa; phylum Arthropoda; class Insecta; order Lepidoptera; family Noctuidae; genus Cosmia; species Cosmia trapezina. The sequence goes on from LR991025.1 coordinate 2,420,260, forward strand.
TAACAAAGATGAAATAATCTGTATTTTGGAAGCAAAAACTTTGATAGCTCTTTATATCCTTCCGTTTTTGTTTTCCTGGATTATATCGCCAATAATAGCGTCTTCAATGAGGACAATACATATCCAAAAATTTTACTACTCGTATTTACAAGGAGAGAGTATGATTTTAATGAATACTACATGAATTATGGTGATGATGAACTTAGAAGATGACACTGGTTTTAACAAGAAAACCTCTTGTAGTGACATACATTTTCTATAAGAGCACAGCTGTGGGTGTGTAGAAATCATAGATAATAAATAGATATATATGTTTTTTTATACTTCCATGGTTGTAACGATTAGTCAATCATTGAGGCTAGTAGAAGAACTAACTGCTACCCCCGTTTTTTAAGGAATTTGTATGTGTTAAGGCTGCATAATATTAATGCAGGTGTCTGTACTAATTAAAGCCCTTTAATTCCAGTTCAGTGCTAGTTAGCACTCAAAGAGTTGTCATAACAACTGCAAATAAACAGGACAATTTTTTTTTTATATACCAAGAACACTAATGATTGCGTGTGATGTATATTATGGCTTAATAATTAATTAATTAAAACCGCCATAATATGCTACTCGTTCTATGAATCGTATAAAAACGATCTCTCAACGGTATTATGTACTGTGTGCGGTAAAAAGAAAACAATGTGTTGTTGTTACGGTGAACATGGTGAATAAGTGGTTTCAAGAAATAACTAGACGTATTGATAGTATGGAGAAAAGGGTTGCTAAGGTACGAGAAGAAAGTTTGAGTTTGAAAGCAATTATTCATTAATGTCAGTATTAAGACTCCAGCTCCAAAAAAGACGGTATACGAAAATCTTTAAGAACTAAAAAGATTATATAAGTACGTTATGAAGGAAAAATTGGCAACAGGATTAACATCAACGATGGCTAATTCCAGACAGTATAACTCTTGAAATTTAGTTAACAAGCAAGACCCTGATGTGGAAACTAGATTGCATCTTTTATGGTTACCGTATATAGACATAGCACATCAAAATAATCCAAGAAATATAAATATTCATTCTGACTTGCATGATCAATTTAACACACATGACGCAAGTTCACCTTAAGGAGGAGCTCGTGGCTAAGTAATAACAGCAGAACGGGTTGTTCCATTAGGTTAAGCTACGCTTGCCGGGGTTGGTCCGTGGATAGGTGAACATCTTTACATATCGAGACTCCTCCGTGCCTCGGAAAGCACGTTAAGCCGTTGGTCCCGGCTGTCATTCGTGGATCTTTGACAGTCGTTACGGGTCGTCAGAAGCCCGAAAGTCTGACAACCAAGGGATATCATATTACCCAATTACTGTGTTGTGGAGGTCAGATAGGCAGTCGCTCCATGTAAAATACTGGTATTCAGCTGCATCCTGTTAGATTGGAAGCCGACCCCAACATAGTTGGGAAAAAGCTAGGCAGATGATGACGCAGGTTCACCTTATGCCACAGTTACAAAGGTTATGCTTAATTAAACGATCCATATTTTTTTACTCGTCTAAAAAATTTCATATTCCTCATACACTGCAACACGCTATATTCATTAGCACCATCTATAAGACTAAGGAAATTCCACTTGTCTCGTTTAGAACTCATTAATGGCTTATTCACACATGCCAGGGGAGATTGTTGGAACATTTTTTACGTTACAAACACGTCAGCCATCCGCATAGCCCATCTTTATATCTGTGACGTCAGTATTTTCTCATAGTTTACGAGTGTATGCTTCAATGATGATTTCTAAGTTTCCGTGAAAGGAATGTTTTATAATTTAGCTGTTTTTATGCTTTCGATTTTTATTTTGATGGATTCTATGAAGCACCTCATACGTTGCATAACTTTACGCCTGCAAAAACCTTCGTTTTCTGCAATAAATTATGCTATATTGGTGAGATGTTTTGTGTGAAAGTAATGCATAATTTTTAAGAATTTTGCAATTTCAACATTTATCTCTGTAAGACATTGAGTTATGTAAGTCCACTGTTATACATATATTTACACTCACTACTTTGACATGAGTAAGCAAGCATTCTTTCCAAAGAAAAACACCTAGAAAAGGCGTCTCCCAGCAATCAGACTATAAAATAGAAACTAAATCGCATACATTTTAAGTCAAGCATCGTGTACAAAGTCCTTAACAACATCCTCACACAACACACACAAGTCTTTCCTTATAATAAAACTTTAATTAGTTGACAACTACCCGTTTAAGGCAAGCGTCAAAAAATATTCACTCGTGAATAATTAAAGGCTCATAATACAACGAATAAATACCAACACGTATTTATCTTAATTTGGTTACAAAAACTACAGATGTTTTCTTATCAGTTTGTAAAGTTAAATATGGGAAACTAGTTAATATAGCCGAAGAAGTCAATAGTTATGTAGTAAGTGTTGTTGGAAAAAATGCACAGTATGGTGTAAAGACAGCAATTTGTTGGGTTGATAAAAAGAGAAAAGGTAAAGCTTGTTAATAAACGAATACTGATAAGGTGACTTGGAACCATTAAACTTGTGAGGTAAGACGAGGTTTTGTGTGTAAAAGGGAGAATTTTAAATAAGTGTGCTGACAATTCGATGACACCTATAGAGTTGTCAGTAGCACTGAAGATACGTATACGCACGGCGATAGATATAGCTGAAAAAGTAATCTGCATTTCTAGATCTGTTTTATTGCAATTTTTTATTTTTTTTTCTTCAGTGTGTTATTATTTACTTCTTATGACCGATTCTTAGTCTTCTGCCTCGTTCTCTCCTTCTTTATTATTTCAGCTTATAGTTTCACCAAAAATTTTGTAGTTATTTAAGTTTTTTATTTGTTCAGTTTATTAACCTCTCACTTTACATACAACTTTTTTTTCTGTTTACTGCTGCTAACAAAAAAAACTTCACATCAAACTTGGAAGCTCTCAGAAACTCCGTACCTTCCAGCAAAAAGCTGATTTACTGACGGAGATAAATATTACACGACAGATAGTAATTTGTCTGTCTGTACAACCATTAAATTGACAAACTGTGATCATTTCAATATACTGATGAAAATTGTTGACTCTTACGTTTAAACTTTTTCTTACAAGCACATTCCTTTCAAGTCCTTTTACACATGCTAATTCTTTAGTTGCTACAAATGGTTTGTGTTAATTTGTAAACACTATAAAAGTCAGCATTTATTCATACACTTTTAATATTGGCATCAATTTTTACTTTACAATGGTCTGTGTGAATACAATTCATTATCCTTTTGTAACTCAGGGATAAACAAGGTGTTTTGACATCTGGTTTTACTCTTTACTCGTTAGTCATAGTAACACACATATTTTAATAGCTTTTAGTTAACACATAGGTATACTTTTTTACTAGGAATGAGTAAATTAAGTATGTTCTACTGGTATTTCAGTATTTTTAACAGCTAATTATGCATTATGCCGGAAGCCTTTATTGGCATGTGATAAATAAATTATTTTATCATAAAAATAGGAAACATCGGAAAACCAGTAAAGTTAAATTCACCTGAGCCCGTCGGCAACTCATAACAAAGATGTCTGAATCAGCAAATGACTGCCTGACAGCCCAATGACTATAAAAATTAATGAATCCATTATATTCTTTGATACCCATCGACTGATCACTTATCATACACGTCTCCCTATCAATATTGATGTTATTTAAATTATTCCTACGTAGCCTAAAGAGGTACCTGACAGAAATGTTGCTTATTTTTATCTTTGTATTAAAGCCCGTAGGGCACAATGTGTGATGAATATGAAACTTTAATGATGAATAACTTAAGTTCTTTATAAGCTAGAGTTGGCTACTGTTTGAAATTCTGGTTTCAGTTTCTTGCGAGCTAATTGGACAGCCTCAAAATGTCCATTGAAAATGAAGGCGAGAAAAAAGTGTTAGAAAATCGTGGGTCAAAACCAATCACCAAAAGAAAGCACAAATGGCCGCAACCAATAACCCTAAAGAGCGCAGCGGCTGAGCGATTTGCTTTCGCCGATTGTGAGTTCGAGACGAAATGGTAATACCAGGTGTTTGAGAATGTGAGTTGTGTATTCCCGTCACCAGAGCAATGGATAATATGAAGTCCCTATAGTTGAAAAACATGTTCTCCCATACATTTCAACAGTAAATGTAAGTTTGCACTCACCATATTGAGAGATTTACCACGTTATTATTAATTTACAGATATAGAACTATTTTCTGTATTTTTTTTTAAATTTTATGGTCAGTATTTTCGAGATAGGGGGGGGGAATGGTCAATTTTCGTCAAATTCAAATTAATTTATTTGCTAGAATGTAGTTATAAATCAAGAACTTAAGACTATCGTGGCCCAATTACATTCTACCATTACATATGCTGTGCAAATGTGTCCTAATAACTAGGCTAACAATTATACTTACATAGAATTTCAATTAAATTAAGTATCAAGTTAATTAATTAAGAAATCCCAAAAATGAAAAAAAAACTAAAAATGAAAAAAAAAATGAAAAAAAAAATTTAGAAATTAAATGTCGAAATCAAGAAAAATAAAAAAAATATAAATTTTGACATTAAGAACATAATACATTAATTTATATTTTCTTAAATAACTTTAAAACGATTTATGTATTTAAAAATCATAAAAAACCCTCATAGTAAGCCCTTTCATTTGATATGTCACACGGTACACTTTGCAAAACTTTGTTTTTTATTTTATTATTTGCCCCCTAAAAGTGACCCCCATATTTAAAATTCATTTATTTACTTTACAGAGTGTTTGGGTTACAGAAATCCATATGTGTACCAAACAATTTTATAAAGTAATTATTGAGCACTACACTCACAACCAGTGATCTTGCTAGTTAATGTAATGTTAGGTTAATTTTGTAATTATAGGATTTAATGTAAGTAGAATTATTAGGTGATGTGATTTTATGAGATTTTTATTATTATTTTAATTTAATTTAAATTTAATTTATTAATGTTATCAATCTGTTTCTCTTTTTTAATTTATTTTTATTATTTACAATGAAATGTTTGTTATTATTATTGTTTAGCATAATTGTAATTTATATCGTTTTTCGCTTTTTCTAAACTATGTAAAACCATAAATGGTGCATGTTGTGTTAGCCTTTAAGTAATTGTTACACTTATAAACGTAAGTACTGCTAGCAAATTTTTTTAAATGTTTTGTGTAAACAATTGTTGGCTAACATAAATAAATAAAATAAAATAAAATAAAATAAACAACTTAATCGGTCCATTAGATTCGGAGCAAATTGGCTGTGACAGACGGACAGACAGACACACGAGTGATCCTATAAGGGTTCCGTTTGAGGTACGGAACCCTAAAAAATCTGTAACTATAATAAAAAAATGTCAAGCATCGAACTGCAATCGACCAGAATAATGGAACCAGACACTCTATCATACATGATACTTTACAATTTATATTTTCTGAATCATAATTCATATAATTCAAGTCTATTATTAAGACGTTGCACACTGTATGAAAATGTAATTGTTTTTAGCTTTGTAAGCAAGAACTTATTCATGAGTACCTGCCCTTTCCCACTTTTTGTTGCAAACTATAGTTTATACATGAAACGGACTTTAACATAATGTGAATATTGAATAGTAATTTTTGATGGACTATAAAAAGCAATTGTAATTGCTTCTATTTTAAACTTGACATGTGTTGCTCGATTATGGTACATAATTGAATAACCGTAGGGTTCGAACTGCCTTAGATAAGACGGTGTTTTTTATAGGTAAAGGATCTTTAATTATTAATATTTATTCAATCTGCCTAGCCTTTTCCCAACTATGTTGGGGTCGGCTTCCAGTCTAACCGGATGCAGCTGAATACCAGTATTTTACATGGAGCGACTGCCTGTCTGACCTCCACAACCCAGTAACTGGGTAATACGATACCCCTTGGTAAGACTGGTTGTCATACTTTAGGGCTTCTGACGACCCGTAACGACTGTCAAAGATCCACGAATGACAGCCGGGACCAACGGCTTAACGTGCTTTCCGAGGCACGGAGGAGTCTCGGTATGTAAAGATGGTCACCCATCCACTGACCAACCCCGGCAAGCGTAGCTTAACCCGATGGATCGACCCGTGCGGCTGTAATTACTTAGCCACGAGCTCCTCCCCTTATTAATATTTATTATCACTGTTAAATTATTTAGTAGTACTTCAGATCTGTCAAAGCGACGGCTTACTAACAAATAAGTATATATTATTATATTTTAATGAACTAAGTAAGTATTGTTTATTTTTACCATTTTAATATGTATTCATTTAATATTATTATAGGTTCATAGAATTAATTTCACCTTAACAAACTGAATATTTTTAAGGTGAATTATCACCTCAAAAATATTCAGTTTTTTTACTTGCTAGTAGCCACGAGCGATACTACATTTAAACTGGTAGTAATTCTCTCTTTTATTGATTGACATCACTTTACAAAGTAGTCTTGACACATTAAGTTAAAATTAAGTACATAAAAATTATCCACTTGTAACATTTTACCATTGCCTATTAAGGGTAGGTAAAAACTTTGACATCTATAAAAGTTGTCAATAACATTTACTAAGCAAAAAATTTATGACATCTTCATAACTGAGGAATTAAGGGACGTCTGTTTAATACTAAAACAATGTATGTGCCTAAAATGGTAATCGTTTCGGTATTTGCTCTTTCAAAGTGTGGAAAAAATATTTTTAAGGGTGAGTTGGTACGTGCACTGTAAGGGTTCTTTCATACATATGCATAAGACAAGTAATAATGTACGTTTTTTTTATGACTTTCATAATTGTTGAAATGATTTATTTTTAATCTATATTGTGAAATCCGAGGCTAAGATTATTTTGTTTGACCAATTATGACAGCTGACATTGTAATTTGACAATTAAATTACTAGTCAAAGTCTTGGTTGGCCTCTCAGAAGCCGAGAGTTATATTTGTTGCTTGTTACTTAACCATCTTAGGTTGCATTAATCAGCACCAAAACTAGCCATACAATTTTATTTAATAAGAAAAAAACTTTTTTACAAAAAACAACCGGTTTCCAAAGAAAACACTGCAAAGTAAAAATAACTTTAATTTCGGAACGCAAAATAAATTAGAACATTATACACTCAAGTGGGAAAAAATACGTATTATTGAAGACTAAAAACAAAGACTATCCCAGCAAAGTTAAAAAAAAAATTACATTGGACGAATTTCGATGTAGGTATACCTCAAAATTCGTCCCATGTAATTTTCATTCCCGAATAAAATAAGAATCTTTGAAATCTGACAATTATGTAAACAGATATGCGTGGTCATGCATAAAAAAAAATAAAAAATGTAATACGTCTTGACTTGAGAACCTTCTCCTTTTTTTCGTCGGTTAAATATGAAACTGTATCCCTTGACAGTTACAGTGTCTTACATATACATATAAAATTCTAAAAGGACTGAGGCTCATCCGGAAACATTAACTTAATACCAAGGAGAAACGGAATGCAATAACCAGAAACCATAACAATTAACTGTTTGTTGTTAAAGTTTATAATTATTATGCCGTCAAATATTTGCAGCAGGACTTTGTCATTCAAGATTAACACTACCGGTCAATGGGGGTAACTACTAAAACAGACTAATAAGTCGTTTGTCCATTTGTAACATATAGGTTTCGTAAAGAAATATTTTTAACTAACTAACAGGGATAAATGTAAATGAATTGACAAAATTCCAAAGTGCGCAGACACAGAAGAATTGGTTGAGCCTTTTTAACCAATTCTTCTGGACAGAAGGATCGTATATTCTTGGACTCCATCCATTCATCACTTATGCACGTAATATTGAAGTCAGTTCTACAATATTTTGATAACAATCAGAAAATACAGGGTGGTCCATAGACCACACAACACTATCCAAACATAATAAAAACAATCGACGCATGAGCAAACCCAGGTATTCCGTTTAGTATCACTCAAAATGGCAACGTGGAAATAACAGTCATATAAATTAATAATTAAAAGGAGTGGCGCGAAAAACATGGCGTAATAGCCCCACATTCTTCACAATCAATTTCTTGCTATACCTGCGAGGAATGCCAAAACGGCAGGCCATGGTTGGCTCGACAGCTATCGAGAACTTGCCAATTAAAATGGCATTGCATGCAATTCATTTTTGACTGCTACCTCATAACACTACAAATGACAACTGTAATGTGAAACAGCCCTTAAAATCAATTGAAATACAGCTCAATTTTAATTGCAATTAATGACGGTTCGGCAATAAAAAATATGTAGCGTACAATTTATAAATATTTGTAACATTAATTTGTACGGTACTGTGTTTTAACTTATTGCGATATTAATTTGATGCGTTCTTTTAATTCAATTAAAGACGAAGATGGTTTAACAGTAATTATAATTTTGAAACTGGATTTAGTAGGTTGGTGTGTACTGTAGAGGTTTTACTATGTACAAGCCAAAGTATGGATATCTGGCTGACATTCCGATCATTCAAACATCGAATATTCTTATAAAAAGTGATGGTCGCTTTTTATAAGGATTGACAGATAGCTGGTAGCTAGGGCTCCGCGTAGGACCTAGGGAGTGTATTGTAATTTGATTCTTATATTAGCCCCATTTCTTCTATGCAATACTGTCTTTTTATTATAAAGTAGTTAGCCTCCCGCTGTGAGGTTCGAGCCCTCACAGTACATAATAGTGGTTTAAAACAGAGTGTAAGTTTGAAAAACTTAGGTCATTTTGGAAAATTCACTATGTAATTCGGGGTATTTTCTCATACTTCAGCTAATATTCGTAGTTCTCAGTGCTCAAAATTGTGATTTTTGTAAGAGTTGAGGAAAAAAGTCTTAAAAAACCATTCAACAAATTATTTTTCTGTTACTCAGAAAAAAAAAGTATTACATATTTTTATTACACTAAGATTATCCTGCCCTTAAATGCATCAGACAAAACAATGCTCAAAAAATATTTCATAATAATTTTTATTGCACTCTTAACATTTTAACCCTCCATCGTCGATCCAACATGTAATAATGTGTATCCTGCTCCGAACACCCAACTTCTTTGGACATCCGAACAATGTATACGGATATTGTTCAGATACCAAATTTTATGTGGATTCCCTATATACAGGCATGCCTAAATTGGGAATCCAGTAATACAAGAATTTTCTTACTGCGGACGTTTGAGGTACTGTTTTAGTGAGATGATGGAGCGGCCCTAGTGTCCGTAACACAGGTTAATTCCTAGCACGGAACTGGGTTTTGCTTCGCTATCCATTATGACGTTCCTAACTCTCACTCGTGATGTAGTATTTAAGTTAACCTGTACTCAAAGTTTTGAAAATAAAGATTTTATATATTTATTATTTACTATACCATTAATTTTTATAGTGTTTTCACATTAGTGGCGGATTAAGTTTTTTTTTTAAGTGACACTGTAATACCTAAATGTGGTACCACTTATCGCTTCAAGATTTCTCTTAAACTGTTACTGCCTGTTAGCCGACGCACGCACGGACGTAAAAAAATCGCGGCGGAATTTTATCGCGCACTGGATTTTCAACTCTCGGTGTTGAGCCGAGCTTCGAGAATCCAACCTAGCAACAACAGAGTGCATACCAACGCGTCGAAAAAACACACTGTTGGATTTTCAACTCTCAGTGCTAAGCAGGGCGTTAAAAATCAAGTGCGCGAAAAAAAAAATCGCTGCGATATTTTTACGTCCGTGCTAACGTCGGCTTACTGATTTCACTTTTCAAACAATGTTCTCTTTTTAGTTTTCCGTACCAAAATGGTAAAAAAGGAACCCTTATGGTGTCACTCAGTCTGTCTGTCTGTCTGTCTGTCACAGCTGGATATCTCAAGAACTACTAATGCTATCAACTTGAAATTTAGAATAGTTTTAGATGACGTTGACCCAACTATTTTGCAAATAAGAAAGAAATTAAAATATTTATATTTTTTTTGCAACAGGGACTGAAAGGGTGTCTTAAAAAATAAAAGTGGGGCTAATAGGGCATGTGGAGTATCATATGAAAGAGCGCTGTTTGCACATTCTCAAACATTTTTTTTCTTATTTTTAGGCCGCATAGTTTTCGACTTCTGATGAAAAATGTAAAAAAAAAATACCGTTCCCCCCCCTTATCTCCGAAGTTTGCAAAGACAAACATCTGAAATTATTCTATGTGATAGAAGTTTATGTAAAAATTACAGGAAAAATAAAATGATGTCTCTAAATAGCACACTTTTTCAGAAATCGGAACGGAACCCTCGGTGCGCGAGTCCGACTCGCTCTTGACCAGTTTTTTAATTATTTTTATCATACTTGTTGAATTATGAAATTAACAAGAGACTATCTAATCACAGTTCTGCCTTCACAAACTTATTAATTCCTCAATCTCTTATAAAATCTTCACCTAGACCACTTCTATTATTCTAAGCTACATCAAAAATGCACTACGCCAACAACAACGCCAGATAAAAAGGCCAAGAGGGAGCAATTAAAATTCTCATCGTGGCTACCAAGCGGTTGCATTGTGGCGGGTAATCGCCGAGCGTTTTTCAATTAGGCGCGTTTCACGGCGAGCGTAGTTAGCGCCAAGCTTTGTCCACGCCGACAGGGTTGACGCTGTCAAATTAATTTGGGAGGCCCGGAATTATTAATTATGGTTGCAGGTTCGGCGGATATAAGATTTAATTAGTAGGCAGGTAAGAGTATGGAAATTTTGGTTGTTGTTAGCGGTATTTGATCAAACGATTCGGTGTGGGCTTTAAGATTTTATCTATTTCGCCTCTTGGGAACTGTACACGGTATATAACAATATAATAATTATGTATGTATTCTTTTCAGTAAATTAAATCAAGTTAACGCTTCAAACATATTTTTGTTACACATTTTTTTTTTAAATAATTAATAAGTAAATATGTAGAAAATATATACCGATCACACTGCATAATCTTCTTGTTTAGGAACACTCATTAATTGTTTTTACAGCTTTTGCCCGCGGCTTTGCGCTCGTGGAAAATATGGGATCGTACTACCAGGATTAAAAGTACCCTTTCTATGTTAATCACTATCTTGTTAATATCTGTTGTGTGCCAAAAATCCAAATGCGTTCAGCCGTTTCTGCGCCAATCCGAACATACATCCAGACAAAAAGACAAACGGACGAAAATTCTAAAAACTATATTTTCTAAAAATTATATTTTACCTCGTAACAATTACTTTTTTTCAAAAATATTCAATTTTCAGTTTTTACTTCATTAATATTTTATTCAATCAATCTGCCTATCCTTTTCCCAACTATGTTGGGGTCGGCTTAAAGTCTAACCAGTCTACTCTAAAATGTAGGAAGCAGCTGATTTTTTTTTGCGATTTCAGATTTGGTCCCATAGTAAAAGTTGTTCATAATGGTGAGTACAATGACCCCTTAAGAAGTTGATGGTGTTTTACCAATAACCCAGTATAATAGCAGGGAAAACAAAAATACTACCTTCTTAATGCTTTGAAGGACACTAACGAGACACAATGGAAGTTTTATTGTACATAATCCTTCAAAGCGTTCAAAAAAGTAATTATTTTAGAAAATCGAACCATTACCTAACCCTCAAACGTACACGGTACCCAAACAGCGTATAGCTTCACAAAAATACCCGGTAATACCCGCGGAGATCAAAGTTGTGTACAATTAGGTTGCAACACGATACGCCTTCAAAGTAGCGGGTGGCGGCGTTACTACTCATTTCTTTGGTCCGTCGCAACGTGTCAAACCCTTTTAATGGTAAGAACACGCGTCAGCCACCCGCGATGCTAGGGCTGACAGATACGATCTACTGGTTCTGTTGACGTTTTAGATAATGCTTTGATTTTTAATTGGAATTAGATGTTAAAATTCACTATCTTTTGTACATATTCGTTAAACATTTGAAAGAAATAGCGGTTTATGTGATCACATCTATTATACAGGGTTATTGGTAAAACACCAGCAACCTCTTAAGTGGTCATTGTACTCATCACTATGAACAACTTTTACTATGGGACCAAACCTGAAATCGCGAAAAAAAAATCTGCTGTTTAGTACATTTATCTACATCAAACTCGTCAAAATGTAGGGAGCTTCTGATTTTTTTTTCGCGATTTCAGGTTTAGTCTCATAGTAAAAGTTGTTCATAATGATGAGTACAATGACCCCTTAAGAGGTTGCTGGTGTTTTACCAATAACCCTGTATAATAGATGTGATCACATAAACCGCTATTTCTTTCAAATGTTTAACGAATATGTACAAAAGATAGTGAATTTTAACATCTAATTCCAATTAAAAATCAAAGCATTATCTAAAACGTCAACAGAACCAGTAGATCGTATCTGTCAGCCCTAGCATCGCGGGTGGCTGACGCGTGTTCTTACCATTAAAAGGGTTTGACACGTTGCGACGGACCAAAGAAATGAGTAGTAACGCCGCCACCCGCTACTTTGAAGGCGTATCGTGTTGCAACCTAATTGTACACAACTTTGATCTCCGCGGGTATTACCGGGTATTTTTGTGAAGCTATACGCTGTTTGGGTACCGTGTACGTTTGAGGGTTAGGTAATGGTTCGATTTTCTAAAATAATTACTTTTTTGAACGCTTTGAAGGATTATGTACAATAAAACTTCCATTGTGTCTCGTTAGTGTCCTTCAAAGCATTAAGAAGGTAGTATTTTTGTTTTCCCTGCTATTATACTGGGTTATTGGTAAAACACCATCAACTTCTTAAGGGGTCATTGTACTCACCATTATGAACAACTTTTACTATGGGACCAAATCTGAAATCGCAAAAAAAAATCAGCTGCTTCCTACATTTTGACGAGTTTGATGTAGAAAAATGTACTGAACTGCTGATTTTTTTTTCGCGATTTCAGCTTTGGTCCCATAGTAAAAGTTGTTCATAATGATGAGTATAATGACCCCTTAAGAGGTTGCTGGTGTTTTACCAATAACCCTGTACATCTGGCTAGAAGCTAATGCAGGCTACACTGAAAAAATAAAAGGATATTTTTCTAGATTATTTCTATCCAGCATCTGTATTTAATTATTTTATGTACAACTAGACAGCATAATTCTACATTCAGTCTTTTTTATTTATATTACATTTATAAAACCCATGAAAATTAATTGTATCGCGTACAGAACCACAACAAAAATGACCGCTCCTTCCTAAGCTCACTCCAAACATCTGAAGGCTGACAAGACACAGTCTTCGTGTAATGTCTCTGTCACGCAGAGGCGACAGTGGATGCGCCGTCTGTCCGCATCATGGCAATCACATGGAGACGGGGCCAAGTGGACCGCGTGGGGTATTTGGGTGAATAAATAGATGTGACCTAGTATTTTATAAGACTAAGAGCACACTGTGCTAAGTGTAACGGTTGTAAATAGACTAAATAGACACTTAATTATTCTTCCCGTCTGTGATATTTTATTTTTTATTGGACCTTGGAATTGGAATATAATTAAAATTTGCAATGGCTTAATTAATAATAAGTATGGATATTGAATTGTATTAATGACGTATGATTAGAAATTATGATTTAATAACTAATTTTATAATTCAATTTTGATAAATCTAGTTGCGGTTTGTGCATCATCTCTTCTTATCAGTTTGTTACGCCACAATACCCGGCTGAACATGATAGAACATTTCTGTATTTAATATCTTGCATGCAATGTGCAACACCATGTTTATACAAATAAATAACCTTACTTACTTTGGAACTTATCGTTTCATGGTTTGAAACCACTGACAAAAATAAATTGGTCCTATAGATTGCATGATTTTTTTTCATGTAGACGAGTATGCAAATGTTAGAAAGTTAGATAGAAAATTCAATTACATTTTCTCACATATTTTTTGTAAATTGTGTCCAATAACCTTACTTACTTTGGAACTTATCGTTTCATGGTTTGAAACCACTGACAAAAATAAATTGGTCCTATAGATTGCATGATTTTTTTTCATGTAGACGAGTATGCAAATGTTAGAAAGTTAGATAGAAAATTCAATTACATTTTCTCACATATTTTTTGTAAATTGTGTCCCTAACACAATAATTAATTCTACAGATTATTTAAGTAGCAAAATACTGCCAAATGTACTCAGTGAACACTTAAAATAATGTCTCACATAATATATTTGTAAGTCATCTGGAAAACATTATAGGTACCTATCGTAAAGGATTCAAAAACCAACACTGCTGAAGAAACAAAAGATTAACCCTTCAACTGTGATGACCTTCATTCTTAGAGACTCATCCTATGCATGATAATTGAATCTCTAATTACAACCACTCATTATTTTCAAACAGCAACACATGTAATCATGAACTACCAATAAATACTTCATAATTAATTGAACCCAGTTATGCTAACACACTAGCATTTCAGCAGCACATTAATCAAACTAACCAAGGGCATGTGTTCAACATCGTTGTACACGAACATGAAGTTATGCGATTAGAACACGCAATAGTTTTTGGACATTGCAAAGCATTTGTTATGCTATTTATGTAATTATAAGCATAATATGTATGTTAATATAATAACATAATCGTAAAATTAGCAATTGAGCAAATAGCCTACGTAGAAACTGCAAATCATTTTCTGTTCTAAAATTTTTAAAAACGCATTTTCTTCCTTCTTTTATTTCTTTCTCATCATCTGCCAAGCTTTTGTTGCTAAATACCAATATACTACTGACCTTCACAACCCAGTAAGATACTGGGTAACACAAATATTAAAACACCCCTTGATAAGACTGGTTATTAGACTTTCGGGCTACCGGTCACCACTTATAATTATAAAGGCTCTTACAGACAGAGGCGATATCGCGAGCGATATTGCGATATTATCGCATCGCAACACCGCTACGCGACACGTCGCGACGCGATATCGCCTCTGTCTGTAAGAGCCTTAATTCTGTCCATTTTGTTCCATTTGTCCTACGCCAGGGTATCGAAGACCTATTTAGGCTAGTAAGTACCTATACTTTGTAAGTCACATTTGCTATGCTAGGATAAGCGCAGGAATCAAGGTCATGGACTCATGGCACTGTTCCCGGAAGGTCATTTGTTCGAGTCCTGCTCGTGTCAGTGTCAGTACTTTGATTGACAGATCCAGAAAATGTTAACCCTTATAGTTTTGCTGAAAATACCAGATGTTACTACCTAAGCGATCTTAATAAAACTCTCAAATCAGCTGTTATATTTTCCTGTAATATGTATTGACAGATCTCGATCCATAAGGTTAAGGATATTGATCCATAAAGTCTGCTTGATCCATAAGGTTAAGCTAGCTACGCTTGTCGGGGTTAGTCTGTGGATGGGTGACCATCTTTACATAATAAAACTCCTCCGTGTCTGGGAAAGTAAGTTAAGCCGTTGGTCACGGCTGTCATTCGTGAATCTTTGACAGTCGTTACGGGGCGTCAGAAGCCCGAAAGTCTGACAACCAGTCTTACCATGGGGTTTCGTATTACCCAGTTACTAGATTGTGGAAGTCAGATAGACAGTAGCTCCATGTAAAATACTGGTATTCAGCTGCATCCGGTTAGACTGGCAGCCAACCCCAACATAGTTGGGAAAAGGCTAGGCAGATTGATGTATTGACAGACCTCGGCGATATGTGTAAGTCCAGGGATGTGTGGCGGGCTTTGAGTTTCATCTCGATGGATCTCTTTAACGCAAAGAATGTTGCAGTGAGTTTTGCGGTAGACATCAGAAAGAATTTCAGATCCGGTTTTAAATAAATAAAAAAATAAATAAAGATTTATTGAACAAAAATGGTTGAACAATCAAACACAAACAACACCACGAGTATACAATAATAGCGTATTACAATTATATAACCACTAGTGTTATAAGCAGTCTGTATGAGCTCTGGTATCCAAAGAAAGATTTAACTTGTGTTATGGATACCAGCATTCTCACATAAATGTTTTGTATGTGGACTTTAGATTGCCATCGTGGTGAAAGGATGCTGATTGGCTAAATCAGCGTGGAAACTCGCTGATTGCCCCAGGATGCGCCATAGACGTATTACAGTGGCTCTGTGGATACGTCGCTCGGGGAGGCTCCTTTCAAACCCCTCTTTAAACAAACTCCGGACCCAGGTTCGCCGAAGTAAGGAAAACCTGTTCAGGTGGAGATTCATAGACGACTCCGCCTTTGAGGCTAAATGTGGTGCTGTTCTACAAACGAAGGGACACTTAATATCATATCCTGTCAGCTGCACGCTACTTACTGCCAAACACGTGTTGATTTCTGGGCTGAGACCATTTAGATTGTAATCGGCACGCTAACAAGATAGTATACAATGTATTACTTATAGTTTTATTAACCTTACTCTACAGGTCATAGAAATATCAAAACATACCAGATCAAAGGTATTTTTTACGACTACACCCAAACCCATTTTGAAATTGTGTTTAATTAAATAATTTTGCAATCATAATCTGAAATCGATGGTCATATAAACGATCGTTTTTCATTACAAATCACTAAAACACCGGAAATGGTCATTTGAACCACTTAAAATGGACCGTAAAATGGTGTAAAATTAAATATAAATTATGAATATGAGTTATAGTGATGGATGCTGGACTGCTGGTCGATAAAATTATCGATACCGTTTAGAACATGATATTTTATGGACGTCACTTAAAGCTTTGCAATACCTACGAGTACCTATGCATTTACATTATTTGTTCACTCAAGTTGGGTATCTGGGTATCTTTGTCTTTTTTTTTCATCTTAGAAACGTAAATAATAATAAATAAGTAGGGTAAACCAAAATACTGAAGCTAAGTTTACCTACATGAAAACTAAAAGTAATTAAGTAATTCGTGTTTGCACTATAGGTAGCAAAAATAAACTAAACACATTTTATTCACATAAAATAATCCTCGACACCAAAAAATTAATTGACCATCGATAAAAATCCCCTCCCTACTTCACCTAGACTATATCATTAGCCACATTAAACCGTACCATTTAGCTGACCGCATCAAAAGGCCCATATATTCATCCCGTGCCTTTGAGGTACCGGCAGGCGCCACTTAATTGATAGTTTTGGGCGTCTCATTATAATAATAACAGGCCTCCGGCGTTGAATAAATATTGTATTACTGGCAAATTGACGGAAGAAGCCGTAAAAAAGTTTAGAGCCCCCTCCGTCTGGAAATAGAACGGCCGGAGAAAGGTGCTGTCGAATCGAAAGGTGACTGTCGAAAATTAGAAATGCTTTTCGATAATTGGAAAGTTCTAGACGTTCGAAAAGTGCTGATTCTCAGCCTAATTTGAATAAATGACTTTTGATTTTGATTTATTTTAGCAGGGAAAAGGCAAAATAAAAAAAAAGTAGTTTTGTAGAAAAACAGCTGTTCACTTTATTTTGCTGTACCTAAATAACCATGAAATTATTTGTTTTGTCAATGTTCCGTGAAATATGAACAATATTTGCTTAAAGTTTTACGACAGCTCACCAAACAAACAATTCGCAAAAATAAATTTCGTCGAAATTCGACAATATCGAAAAACGTTTCGACAAAAAAATCCGCTTCAGCACCCGTTAACCCAGACCGGCCGCTTTTGATGTAGCGGTGTGTTTACACTAAACTAACTGAGAAACAAGTCATTTCGTCGGCGTCTGAACGAGCCGCCGGCTTTGATCCTGCCGCCACAGTTTTTGCCCCTCTGACTTATTGCCGACATGTTTGATGCGTCTCAAACTGCCGGGGTTACGCTAACTTTTTGGTAACTGTCGGTAACCGTGAGTCGTGTTTTTGAATCGTTAATGAGTTGGTGATTTGTAGATTGCGTGGCATGACGTGCTTGGAATGCATCTTTTGAAGGAATCTATTTAGCTTTAAAACATCAATCTATTTAGCATTTTTTGAAGGAATCTGTGTAGCTTTAAAACATCCGAATTGAGAACCCCTTCCTTTTTGGAAGTCGGTTAAAAAATAAGACAAGCAAAGCAATTTAGTTGTAGACAAGATTTTTTTTAATAAGTCTGTCGATAGGCCTATAAAACTGAATAATAGATAATGTTACTTCATAATAATATTTAAATCTTATTTCACCTAAATAAGAGAAAAATTAGAACACATTTTTGTAATAGACAAAAACAGTTTGCTTTTTCAGCCTTCTAAAAGAAGTTAATTTGAATTTTATTTTATAAAAAGTTCTTAATTTAAAAAAAAAATGTCATAAGCTCTTAAAACGTTTTCGCAGTAATCCAAAAAGTCATTTAGTCCTTAAACCAATGTAACAAACAACTTTTCTAAAAAACAGCGCTTTAAACTTTCGTATGAAGTTGCTATAAAAACGCGCGTGAGGCGGGCGCCGGGGGCGGGGCGCCGCAGTCCCCGCCCCTCTGACGTCACGCAACAACATGGCCGCCTGCACTTTGCAACTGCACGTTCTTGCGTGAGTGAACTTGCTTTGTTTGTGGGTAGGCAGAAAAGTGGGTGAGAGCTTTTTAATTATTATTGTGTTTTGATGTTAATGATTTTAGGATGTTTGAATGTAATGAATGACGGATAATTAATTGGTATAGGCGAGCTTTTGCGTTGTTTAATTAGTAAGTGAGTATTGTAAAAATAAAATTACATTTTCAGACCGTAATTTCTACAAGAGTATACTTGTATGATATGAAATACAGAATAATGGTCATTATTTAAACTGAAGGCCAATTCTTGTACCAAAAACGTTCAAATTCAAGTCGCAATCAAATGTCAAAAATATGGGTAAACGCTACGCCTAAAATTTTTGACAGTTTGAGACTGAGAAGAGATTGCGAACGTTGTTAAAAATACGGGAATTGCCCCTCTGATCTCATATTAAAAAAAATAGGTACCCTAGACGTCTTTTTCGTCATTTATTCGTTTAATTAAAGACAATTTAGGTAGGTACCTACCACTACCAGTTTTACTTGAAAATCACGGTCAATTTCTGTTGCATCTTTCGGAAAATTATGAATTTGACATTTTTTTAGTTAAAACTAAAAAAAATACAGTTTCATAATTTTGTGTGGTGCTAGGTGTGTGAGGAGTTAAGGTGAGGTTGGTATATTTTGTTCCTTTCTGCTCGCCGCCCCGCGATAAGCTGCCGCTGCTAGCGGCAAGGTCGTGGCCGAACGGTTGGCTTTACTATGAATTTTCTGCCTACCTGTAGATAATAGCAGAACATCAGCCGCTAATTATCTAACGTATGGTTAGCAGTAACTATGCTTCACCCTCACAGCCATCTATAACCGGGGTCATTACGAGTACAGTAAAAATACTCTAGTATAACCGAGTGCTAGGCTTAATCATATAATTCCTTAATATTATGATGGACGATTGAAAACAGGGGAGCATTTTGGGTGGCTAACATTTTTATGATAACTCTTTATTAGCCTGAAGAAATAACAATGAATATTATTATTGATGATGAATGATATTTTTATGATTGTTAATGATTTCTTTACTATTTTACCTGCTTCAATTGTATTTTTGTATTTTTTCTTGTAGGTAATCTTGCCTGCAATAAAACACTATTTTTTTATTTTTTTATTACTGGCCTAGATGCAGTGTTATGCAGTGTTTCGCCACCTTAAGTATAGTTTGCGCTAATTTTACCCGAGAATTATGCTAAGCGTGTCTTTGAGTCGTGCTTTAGCATTAATTGTTACTCTTTTTACCACATTTATTTTTATTTATTCAAGACAGTTGCCCTACATATCGCCAATTTAGGCTAGGCTATAATATTAAGGCCTATATTGGCGAAGGACCGGAAATAGTATAACAATTTGGATCTTTTCAAATCATGACGGGTCCACATCGGCTTATTCCCATCACATCCCACAATCGGATCCCACTATGTGGGATCCGTTAGGAATGCGGATAAAATAAATATTTTGTTCCAATCCGATCCCACGTTGTGGGATCCGTTAGGAATGTGAATAAAATTTACATTTTCGGAATAAAATGAAAACGAACGAACGAATTAAAAATAAAATAAATGTATGACCATAACTGTAACCGACTTTACTATTTATCTCGATATTGTGTAGGTACTTACTTTTTGTTTTCATGTATCGATACAAGCAGGGGCTCATTACGTTCGGATATTAATTTTATCCACATTCTTAACGAATCCCACAAATGGGATCGGATCGGAACAAAATGTAAATTTTATTCACTTTCCTAACGGATCCCACATAGTGGGATCGGATTGTGGGATCTGATGGGAATAAGCCGTCCACATCGTATGACCCACACAAAGCGCGGCTCAAAGGAACATTTTGCCAATTTAGGTAAGTACCTATGTATTATAATTATAAGGAAATATATACACACTCTGTTATTTATTCCACCGCAGAAGACAGACATAATTCCAATAATAAATCTCAACAAAATCCGGTCCTGTCCACCAGTCATGATTCGACAGACCCTCAATAACATAATGACCAGTCGTCCAACGAGGCGCCAACATTCGGCTTTCGGCTTTCGGCCCCGGCCAAATAACATGTAATTTAACCAAACCACAGACAGACAATCACGCTGCCATTTCACGTTACCAATTAGAAAAGCTAATTCTTTGCGGCGATCTCCAAATTACAGATGTTGGACGAAAATCGGTCGCTTAATCAGCACTCGCGTGATGTTGGCACAACCCATTCATCAGGAGTTATTAAGGCGAGGATTTGGCAAATTTTTGTGTCAAACATTTGACGAATGGTTTCGTGAACAATTTGGGCGTTTTAAGTTTTGTGGGTATTGGCGCCAAGTTGGTGTTGGTGCCGGAACAAGGTAAAAATTAGTAGGTTACCTGAGGTCTTTGTGTATTTAAAAAGTAATTTTGTTAACTTCTTGGGTGGTAGAATTTATGAACGAAAGTTGTATTTATGGGTTTTTTTGTTTTGTTTTTTGGGTAGCTAATTATAGTGTAGGTGTCAGTAAAACGATAAGACCATTGTTCAAGTAACCATGGTGTTTTGAACAGTTTATGGTGGTACCTTTGTGTAGAACCGAAGCAAGTAACTAAACCATTTTTGTCTTTCTATGGTTCCGTAGGTACCTAAAAATATTTTTTGGAAACTGTACTGTGTGTCATATCAAATAAAAAGGCAATTTATATAAATTTAAAATACCTGTATATAAATTGTTATAAAGTTATTTAAGAAAATAGACAAAAAATTATTTATTAAAACTACGCACAAGTAAAAAATACTGTACAAAGGCGGACTTAATGCCTGAGGCATTTTGTACCAGTCAACCTTAGGGTGATGCAGAGACAAAACATGGTAGGTGCAAAACAAGGGATAGATAACTCGAAAATGAATAAATACTAATAAATACATACATATAAACAAAATAAACTTTGTCAGGAGAAATAACGAAAGATAGAGGAGAAAAAGAATCCAACAAATCAGCGCTGCGATGATTAAAAAAACCATTTACCATTTTCCTCCCCTTATCTTCGAAACTGCTGAGCCTAAAATTATTTAAAAAATACAGAAAATAGTTCTATACCTATATATTACAGAAAAACCTTTAAGATGTCTAATATTATGGTCTTATATTTAAATGGTAAATCTCCCAATATTGT
Source organism: Cosmia trapezina (assembly GCA_905163495.3). Classification (NCBI taxonomy): domain Eukaryota; kingdom Metazoa; phylum Arthropoda; class Insecta; order Lepidoptera; family Noctuidae; genus Cosmia; species Cosmia trapezina. The sequence goes on from LR991025.1 coordinate 2,441,952, forward strand.
GCGTACAAACTTACATTTGCAGTTGGAACTATGGGAGAACATTGTTTTTCAACTACATAATGTCAAGTATGTTCTTGGAATAAATTCATCCCAACTACGGAACCCTTCATTGTGCGTGGTCTGACACGAACTTGGCCGGTTTTTGTTTTAAGGATTAATCTATTCCTGTATTTAAGTTACAGGTACAACGACTACGTATTGTGTTTTAAATTGTTTAGTAGGTAATCGGATAAGAAATTTAAAAAACTAAAACTATTCATGGGTTTCCTAAAATAAACAACAATGATAATAGGTATTTAAGTCTCAAAAAGTAACAAAAACAAGAGTTGCTAATCAACTTAGCTTGAGGCAAAGCAACTTGACATTTGTAACTTGACAGTTGACGCTATTGTAATTTAGGTAATCCGTCACGATACTCTCTACCATTGCTACTTTGTTCATCTTTGTTTAGTTCTTATTATAATTTATGATTGATCTACTGAATGTCAATGGAATAGTCCTACAACTATGTACAACTAACCACTTCATATTCAGCCATCCATAATATCATCGGACACGAACAATAAATTTAATTAAAGCTCAATAGAGACCCGACTTGTCGCTAACGTCCCCTTATTGAACTTTCAAATGCACGCTCGACTATTCTGTCGATCGTACCCGACAACGCCCGAACGTCTTCAAACCATTTGAATTTCAAACGAAACGACTCTAAAATCAAAAGCACCGCGCGCTCGTGACTCGCGGTTACCAATCAGCGATTCCAGCGCTTTTTACGGTGACAAGTGTCCAATTATCGTTGATTGAAATAATAATAGAGGTCTCGGGATCGAAGCGCTTGCAGCATTCGAAATTAGGCGTCGAGCGCTGAAGCCGACTTAGGTATGCTTGATTTTTTGCCTCTCTCCACCCATGAAGAGTTCGGAACGCGAAGTTGACATTTTCGGACGTGGCGGCAAGCCTGTCGGTGGTATCGGCGAATATTTCCGACGTGTTTTGTCCTATTATTTATTCGGGCGGCACTTCTTTTACCGCTAAATCGATTCTCGAGAATTTCGGTGGCCATAGATGGTGGAATTCGTGAATTTCTCTAGCAGAAACCGTTTCTTTTGTCAATCTTAATCATCCGTTGTCGGGAAAGTTGAGAGATTTATGTGATGCACAATTCTATTGTCTTATTCTGGTTTAAAATATAAGATTGTTTTAAAAATAAAGTTTATTCAGCAGTGGATCGCGTCTCTTCAATAGAATTTTAAAATAGAATGTCCATCTGAGTAAGTGTCCTCTGAATGTTTATTACTTTTCCTTAAAGTGGATTTGTCCATACAAAATCTACACGAATGGAAGAAATGGTCGCTAAATGCATTTGCTAATGATCGCATAGTCCTTATAAGGGAAAGAAAGCTAAGTGAACTCAAAATTGAATCGATCTCAAGAACAAGATCGTTAACTAAAGAACACGGTTAACTTTAGACAACCATATTATCCGAAAAACTTTTCAAAACACTCAAGAGTAAATCTCTATTGTCCACGTATTCAATTCATTCACATCATACACTAAATACACACACACACATTTAGATGCAGTTTGCATCTGAATCTAAGCCTATCAATTTCGACTCCAAAAATAGTCCCCCCTACGTCATCAAAATATTCAAATCATCGGCTCCACAGCCGCTCCTGTATTGATTGATGCGAATCGTCTCGGTTTATCCGACGCTGATGCAAATCATTGCATGCATATTTCATACCGTCCCCAAGCGGTAAATGGAACTCTAATTAGACCGCCCGCATTGTTGGGTTAACTTATAATTCTATTGTAAGGATACAGGGGAATGTTTTTTGTTGAGATGAGATGGTAATAACAATAAATTATTTTATTTATAATAGATTTAATTAAGCGAAACAGATTACTTGGAGGAGTACTATAACAGCCTTTATATAAAGGGTACTTTCGTAGGTTTAATGAATTTGAACGGTTTTAGCTATGAATTTTTGCGTTTCATCTACATTTTTCTTGAAATCATAGCCAAAAGAATAATAATTATGTATAATGGTAATTGTTATAACTTAAAGGTAGTCAATTTTCTTTTTGTTGCTATTTCTGTGTGTTTACTAACAATAGTTTTAAGAACAATGTTGCTAACAATTGGGCCTAGTTGCCATAAATAAAGAAATACTTAAATTAGTTTAATTTATAGTAATTATATAGATATTTTATATGGAAACGATACGCTCTCCACCCCTGTTCATCATTCAAATTGCAAGCTACGTCATGAAATCAAAGTTTATGATGTAAATCCGTATCTTGTCATTGCCACACTTTTCATTAATTTTCAAACTAGGTATAAAAACCAAAAGTCATAGGAAAGTGATGTGTTCAAGCTTACCGCTTTGACCGAATTGAACTCTTTCAACTACGACTGCGAGCGACATCAAACGAGTGACATATGTAGGTGCTGAATGATTGGCAGCATTTGCAGCGCTTTACACATTTCTTTCAGCGCCACTTGACGGCATGTCAACGTTCCGCGGCGGATGCAAATGGCGCGGGCGTTTTTGTACGTCAGTACGCGGTGAGCGTTTAATTTTAGTAGCAAGAAAAAAAATTGCCAACACATAAAAATACAAAATTATGAGTAGCGATTTTGGATGGAAAAAATAATATTTGGATCTGCTTAGAAAATGTTAGATAGATACCCAGCAAGATCCCGAGTGGTTTCATAGATGATGTAATTTACCATAACTACTTCCACAAAACTGCTAAGTACCTATTGTTTTGGGATCTGCGAAATATATATTGACAATCAATCTATCATACATAATAATATTATTTTCTCAATATTGAAGTGTATCTTCACTTTTCCTTGATGGAAATTTGAGAGCACGTGACTCTGTTTTACATTACATTGATATTGTAAATGACGTGTAGGTATCGACTATCTATATTCTACATAAATAAAAATTAATAGCTAAATAGAAAGAAAAGAAAGAAAGAAAAACTGTTTATTCACGTGAAAATGACGTACATTGTATACATGAAATTGTTTTTTGACTTAGTATGCCTAAAAACTAAAACAACTAAATGTGTTGCTAAGTGAAAAACATGGTAACGGGTGGACCAATTCGGCTAATTTGTTTTTTCAAAAGTCCAAGAAAGGTTCTTATGAAGAGAACAATTTAAAAAGTTGCCAGGAAAATTGGAAAATTCTAGAAAAGTGAAAGTGCATTTCTATGGAAATTATGTATGAATTTTTAAAATTTGGATTGGACAACGTCTGTCGGGTCAGCTAGTTGACAAAAAAGTTGTATTAAAAAAACTTCTCTTATTCAGGTTGATCTGAATTTCAAATCAATAGCAAATCAAATAATTTACTTATTACATACTTTGCAAGCATGGGCTAACAATGGTTTAGAAATTAGAGCTATTGAAGATATTAAGGAGATAAAATTATCTTTAAATAATAATAATCATAAACGTTCTTCTAAAATATGGCTCTCCATATTTTACCGACACAAAAAATGCAAATAGTAGGTACCTACTTAAAATTCTAAATTTAAATTATGTGGCATGTCAGTATAATTACATTAAAAAAAAACAAAGACGTAGTTGTCAGCCACATTTACTACCAAGACACAATGAAAGATTCATCCCAGGCACTTCAATATCTCTCTCACAACAGTCACAACTCAAAAGTTCCTAACCGCGTGTCAAGCGTTTTTCTCGTCTGACGGGGCGCGGCGTGTCATCGCGCCGTGTGACGTGTCCGGCGCGTTTCGCGGCCGTTTTTTGCGGCAGTACGCGATGCGCATTTATTTGCAAATGGAGCTACTGGAATATTCGTCTCGAACGCGCGTGGAATTGTGATGCATAGATCTTCGGGAGAGGAATTTGGATGGGAAATGCAATGAATGGGATGATCTCAATGGGTTTTTTCTGAAACTGACTAAGTTAGACTATTGTTGCGATATAAAATTTTGCAACTAAAAAATCTCAACAAAAAAAAATGAATGAAAAAAATTTAAAAAAAAATGAAAAATAAATTTAAAAAAAAAACGAAAAAAACCGAAAGATGAAATGAATGAATGATGAATTTTTTTTTTCTTTTGCCAGCGGCTTCGCCCGCGTGGATTCGTAAATTATCCCACGGGAATGTGATGTGCTATTCCAGACTATAATCTATCTCTGTGCCTTTCTTTCTTTTTTTAAGATCCATACACCCCACACATCACACACACCCCATTGATTGATTTTGTCAAAATTTAATTCAATATAATTAATAAAAATGTTTGTTTTACTTGGGAAGAGACTGGACCCCACGTCACAGGGAATCCTAGCGTGGGGTCCAGAGAATTTGTAAAAATCTAGCACCTAAGGACATACTAAGATCTGATTCTAGTTTTAGTTTTTTTTTATTTATTGTAAGTACCGTGTTTTCTGAACTGAATAAAGTTTTTTTTTCCATCGGTCCAGCCGTTCTGGCGTGATTAAGTAACAAACATCCATCCATCCATCCATCCGTTCATCAATCCATCAAAACTTTCGCATTTATAATATAAGATTTAAATACCTAAGAAAAACCAAAGGAAAATTATTGTCTTAGCTATTTCCCGAAGAGCAGAAAAAACTAAAATCAAGCTCTCTGAAAAAAATACTAAGTCCGATTCAACGGCTTCACACTCTAAACGCTTGAAGCATTTAGCTTTTTCTAATCATACAAACTAACATAATTTAAAGAATCATAATTGTATCCAATTACAATGTTTTCTCCGACGCGCCTATCTAACTAAATGATCAATATAATATTAGCGGTAGACTCCTATCCATCAATACCGCAAAAACGCTCCAACTCGCGTTTCATTGTGTGTTAAGTGCGCTGCAAACGACCCCTTAAACAACTCTTAATACACCTGAAAACCAACCATATCTTACCGCTACAAGTTTCAATTTTGCTTGTATGCAGTCAGAAATTTAAGTCATATAACAGGCAGAGGAATTTCAACTTTGTGATCTAAAAGATAGGGTTAAAAATCCAGTGTCTTTATAGAGTTGGTTAAGGCGAATATTCAACATTTTCGCACAATACGTGGTGAGTGAAAAAGTGATATCAATCATAAGAGACGATGATAGACAGCTTGTAGCGAGAGGACGGTTACGCATAGAAGTTAATATGTGCGATTTTTTATAATAAAGACCGTGGGTTCGATGTTTATCGATGTACAGGAAACGGGTTGATTTATGGTCTTTTATGGGAGATTTTTATAGAGAAACTAACCAGGTGAAAAGTTCCAAGATATTCAGAGTGTTTACAGCCAAGTTACGATGTGAAAAAGATACCGTTATTTGTGCAAATGTCTAAACACTAATAGACTCTATAATGTCAGTAGGTATACAGGGTGTACATAAAGGGTCATTGTACTCATCGTTATGAACAACTTTTAGTATGGGACTAAACCTGAAATCGCGAAAAAATCAGCTGTTCAGTACATTTATGTTCGCATAATTCGTCAATTGTTTGGTCCCAGAGTAAAAGTTGTTCATAATGATGAGTACAATGACCCCTTAAAAGATTGCCACTGTTTACACTTACACCCAGTATACTTAACTTTTTAACCTATAAAATGAAGGCAGTTCTCCATGCCTTCTAAACACCCTTAAAAAACAACAGACTACTTTGTTAATCAACTATTAGTGTCTGTCTGTCAGTCACACCTTTTAACGTTAATACGATCAGCACCATCACACGGCACACCTGCCTGCACCTGTAGCTCTGCTTACCCAGGTTCAAATTAAAGCGTGAAGACACGTCAGCTGTTCATTGCCTCCGGTGTCAGTGAGAGTCGGGTAAAGGAATTTAGCGAGGTAAGACTTGTCGGGTCAGTATGAAGATGAACTTGCAGAAGATCCACTAACTACTTTTGTAGCCCGAAAAGGGAAGCATTCCCGTTTGAGCACCGATTTTTTGAACACCGAAGGTATTTCCATTTGAGCACCAATCAATATTTGAAATGATACTGAGGTCAAAGTCAGGATTTGACTTTGTACAGGATAGCTGATTTTTTTTTTATTACGATGTTGGTCCCATGGAGAAAGTTGTTCAGTTTGATGGTCTGTAACTGTATCACACCCTTAAATATGACCATACCTTTCTGAAACACCCTATCAGTGGCAAAAGCGCCATACAACTGGCTTCTTCGGAGGTTTGCATCAGCAACTACTATCTCTATTGAAAAATGGCAAGTCAATAGTGTCTACTGTTGCCAAAAAATATAGTAAAAAAAAAAATCTGCTGTTCCCTACATTTTGACGAGTTATGCGAACATAAATGTAGGGCACAGCTGATTTTTTTTCGCGATTACGGGTTTAATCCCATAGTAAAAGTTGTTCCTAATGATGAGTACAATGAGGTTGTGCGTTATTTAAACTTGTATAACATAACTAGATCATCATCTGCCTAGCCTTTTCCCAACTATGTTGGGGTCGGCTTCCAGTCTAACCGGATGCAGCTGAATACCAGTATTTTACATGGATCGACTGCGTATCTGACCTCTACAACCCAGTAACTGGGTAATACGATACCCCTTGGTAAGACTGGTTGTCAGACTTTCGGGCTTCTGACGACCCGTAACAACTGTCTAAGGTCCATGAATGACAGCCGGGACCAACGGCTTAACGTGCTTTCCGAGGCACGGAGGAGTTTCGGTACGTAAAGATGATCACCCATCCACGGACCAACCCGTGCAAGCGTAGCTTAACCTGATGGGTCGACCCGTACGGCTGTTATTACTTAGACACGAGCTCCTCGAGCTTTCAAAAGTAATATAAATGGTTGGAAATATTAATGGAAAATATTAAAAAGACTTAATTGTATACAATAATAAAAACATGAGTGCTATGACATAAAAGCTCTTTCAGTGTCAAATTGTTACCACATATGGTCGCTAATTTAAGTAACTGACGTATTTGAAATGTTGGACTAAGCCGATAGCCGACTTAACTATAGTAATTTGAGGGTTGAACGACATTGGTCAAGTCTGTTATTCGTCAAATCGACAATTCGTCAAATTTGATATTGGTCAAAGGTGTAGTTCGTCAAATCGTCTTTTTGTCCAATTACGAAATTTACCAAATACGCTATTGGTCAAGTAATTTAAGTACAATCAACTGTAAAAATGAAAGTAGGTACCTCATGACACCTATTTATTTATGAACTCATTTGTTCAATTCATATTTATTTACATTGAATTCATACCCAACACAACTATTTTAAACACTTTTACATTTTCCAAGTCGAATCGATCTGTCTAATCGGCGGAGTATCTGTACCTATGCCTTACGGTCCCCACGATAATGCAAAAATCGAGACCGATATATCTAAAGTTTACAAAAAAAAAAGAAAAATAGCTTGCCCTGTAAAATTTTCTTCGAATCAGTTACGTCACTTAGTTAATTTAGCGACGAGATGTGCGGTTGACTGTCCTTCAAAAATTAATTGTACTCGTAGGTTAACACTTGTTGTAGCAGGAACGACATCACGTTAGGGTTAATTGCCATACTTACTCCTACCTCTAGGTTGCATGGATTTAGATTGAGGTTTACGGCTTCTTAATTAACAGACAGCTGAGTGTTTAAAAGGACATATAAGAAAAAAAAGGCGCAGTAAATTTTAATTACTGAGCAATAATCCGCTCCAAAAATACATGCAAATAATTCCATTTAACACTTAAAAATCCGTTATGCACATAAAAACGCAAACGCCAGTAGTTAATTCCCAAAATAATGTGGTCGACATAATTTTTTATCGATTAAAAGTCTTAGCGGTATCGACAAAGCGCCGCCGCTGAAGCATGTGTCGACATTTCGATAAAACTGTTACATAAATTTAGAAATTTTAAGATTACGACAGGCTCTTTTGAGGGCCTTTTTAATTATGAGACTGGAACTTATCTTTTGAAAGCTCTTTTGTAAGTGTTATCTTTGAGAATTTTTGAGATTTTTAATTTATCTTACTTAATGTATAAGGCAGGGTGACAATGATGCTTAATCAATTTTGGGGAAAATGTTTTTTAATCTGGTCCTCAATATTTTTTAATGATTGTAAAAAATATTTTTTTTTATCGATTGTGATATATATCTCACGTTCCTTCTCATAATCATGATTGGTAAGAGGAGCTAGTGGCTAAGTAATAACAGTCGCACGGGTCGATCGATAAGGTTAAGCCATGCTTGCCCCGGTTGGTCCGTGGATATGTGACCATCTTTACAAACCGAGATCCCTCCGTGCCTTTGGTCCCGGCTGTCATTCGTAGATCAGTCGTTATGGGTTGACTGTTGTTGTTGTTTGCTGTCTTGTATGGATCAGAATGTTGGGCCACAAAAGGGATGAATGAAAAGCAACTACATGCAACTGAGATGAGAATGCTAAGAGGAATGTGTGGTGTTACACGAATGGATAGAATAAGAAATGAGTACATAAGAGGAAGTTTGAAAGTGGCACCGGTGACTGAAAAGTTGTGCGGAAATCGGTTGTCATGGTATGGGCATGTGATGCGGAGGAATGAGGAAAATGTGGTGAGGAAAGTTTTGAGTATGAATGTCGATGGCTATAAGAGTAGGGGAAGACCAAAGAAACGATGGATGGACTGTGTGAAAGATGACATGGCTAGAAAGGGTGTGACTACCGCGATGACGACTAATAGAGAAGTATGGAAAAAAAGGACATGTTGCGCCGACCCCAAATAAATTGGGATAAGGGCAGGAGAATGATGATGAAATGATGATGGGTTGACAGAAGCCCGAAAATGTGACAACCAGTCTTACCAAGGTGTATCATATTATACAGTTACTGGGTTGTGTATAATTCTGGTATTCAACTGCATCCGGTTAGACTGGAAGCCGACCCCAACGAAGAAGGCTAGGCAGACTGATTGATCGGTTGAAGTTAATAAGCTAAATTAATATTCATAATAGATAAGTGTACTTTACCGGTAGGTTTGTTGAAACATGCATAGAAGCTTCAAGCTTCCACAGACCAACGCTGAAGAGTATTTTTTATATTTTATTTAACTAATTTAGACATTTAAAAATATTTTTGAAATGCTAAATTAGTTAATAGCTTTTGACGAGTAAATTATTCTTCAACATATGAGTAATACAAAAGAATGGCGTGACCTTTAAGTTATTAAGTCATTAACGTTGAAAAAAATTACAGAATTTTAATAATACCTATGATTATCATTGTTAGTGGTAGCCATGTTTCATTGTAAAATGATGACAGACTAATGTATGTACCATATTTTTAATACCAAACTTTTGAGTTAGTGTAAAGTGACATAATTGTACTAATTATTACTTTAATAAATAAAAAGAGAAGTCCTGACTGACTGATTGATTGAGAGACTCATCAACGCCCAGCCCAAACCCTTGGACCTAAAAAGCTGAAAATTTGCACAGAGATTCTCTTTATAATGTAGACAAGGAATAAGGAAGAAATTCCCAGTAGTATGTTCCTGTGGGATATTTTCTGATATCCACGCGGGCGAAGCCGCTGGCAAAAGCTAGTTGCTATTATAGTAAAAGAAAGAAAAAAAGAGAAACGTTTATTTGGACACAGTTCGTGAAACACAAAAATACAAAAGAAAAAAACAATGTGAAAATAATATTTTAACAACAATAGTGTGTGCCTCGCGGCTGCGCCAAAAAGGTCCATTTCAGCATTAATGACAGATGCTGCCTGACGCTGGTTTACTAATAAACCCACACACACACCCCCACACACAAACACACTACATAATACATAATACACTACATAACACACACACACAAACACAACACACATAACATGTGTGTTTATGTACACTACATAATGTATTTCACTACTGTACACTTACGTAAAATGTGCTCAGGTTCACATTACACGTTCAGGTAAATTAAAGGCTACCAGTGTAAAGAATTACGTAGAATTTTATAATAATCTTACCAAAAACTAGCATAAAATTTTTAAAACTAAAATTAATTCTTCGACCTTCATCCTTTTTTACTGCGACCATTCATAACCTCTCATGCATATTAAACACGATAAATAATTCTTGACAGTTAACAAGCAAAATAGCGAGCTTTATTGAACATACAATTACGTATAATTATAGTGGTTTCTTATTATTTCCTGTACATTAATCATGTCACACGTCAAGCAAGTTGTTCCACCTCTTTTTACCCGACTGTGCAGAGGGCTCTCTGTGTCTTGGTTATTCATGCCTCGATAAACTCAAAAATGCATTTTTATTTTCATTTGCATTTCAGGTTTTAAATGAAATTATGTTTTGGGAAGTTTAAGTATCATACTTTACCTGTATAATTTAATAATTACAATCGTGCAAGGGTGTCAAAGCAATTAGCAAAAGGTGAAAGGTTTTAACTGTAATTTTTTTAACATAAATAAACAGGACAACCTTGTACAGTAATTACAACTGGATGTTGGACGTAATAGGTTAAATAAATTCAGTTTTTATCAATTAAAATCCAACATCATGAATCATTGAATAAGTACCTTCATGGTAAATGTTTTAGCAAAGGTATAAAAACAGCCTCAATTTATACTTAACTTTTTTTCTTAAGAAACACTTATAGGAACATTTCAATAAGCTTTAATTTAAATGCACAATAAAATAATTACACTAATTTAAAAGCAACTTATCTACATTAGGCCCATAAAACAATTTTATCATGTTCATCAGCTAGCGTTATTAATGGGACAGTTTCTAAAAGCGTCGTGCAATTAGTCACCCTACCAGCAAACCATGGTTTAATACCAAACGGATGTTTTTGGATTATTTTTCGAGCCATAATTAAGTCGTTTAACGTTAAAACACAATTTTAAAACGCTGTAAATAAACGTAATTACGACAAGGAGCATTTAATACTCCATCCAGTGTCTGCAAAACATTTGTTTACCGTTTAACTTGAAAGCATTCTGTGGTTTCTTAATTATACTTACAAGACTCAATATTATTTCTTAGTATTTACAAAAGTTATTGTTTCACCAAATAAGCCCACGCGTGACTTAAGAGGTCTTTGTTCTAACAAAATCTTTTCAACAATAATCAACTGTATCGGAACTACATAGAGCTCAAATTAAATTGTAAGTCTAAAATAAATACGTTTAATTTTGAAGGAGCGTTCAAATCATAGGTAAAAAGCAAACAGTAGCTGGCCACCCGCGGATTTGAAAATGTCAATATCGAGTGTTGAGTGTGTAAACACGATTAACTGGACGCGACTCTCGTTCCGATCATCGATCATACAAAACTATGCTCACTATAGAGTGTTTGTGTTAGTTAAGGCTTAGAGATGGGGCATTCATATTAGAATTAGGTGTTTTTATCGAAAATTTTGTTTTGTTTTATGGCTATTTGTGGTGTAGGTACAATATAACGTATTCTATGTCTCAGAATGTAGGCACGCCTACTATCAAGGCGTTAAAAAAATTATGAAAAACGTTTCTTTACGACGTTTTATACTCAGTATAGGTATTTTGTACTAGTAATTTTGTTGATAGATTTGCAGTTGAAGGACCATTCTGATTTACTGTGTAATTGAAAATTTAAAGATGTTAATTAATCGTAAAAGAGAGAAGTTAAAGAGAACTCTTTAAACCCTTTAAGAGTTCTCTTTAACTTCTAAACTCTTTAACTCTTTAAGAGAATTTTGATGTGAAAACTTATCCTAAAAATATTATCGACGTCACTCACATTCAGTCATAGATAATATCCTATCTCTAATCTGCCCCAACAATAGCGCACAATTATTCACTTGCTCTCAACATTACTGTTGGCACAGCAGAGTAAACAAAACACTCGCTACCGTCGAGCGGTCGAGTTGACTCGTTCAAGTGACTGCCGCAGTGTCAACACTCCACGGTATGTTTGACAGTTGAAATTCTGACGATGTAATAATCTTCCGGAGCTCTAATATGACGCTTTTATGGATAATTATATCGAGGTAGATTTAATAATCAAAAAAAAAAAACAAAATCAAATCATTTATTTCAGATAAATATCCATAGGTCAATTAAAATTAAAATTAAAAATAGATACAAAATAAAAAATTAAAATTAAAATCAAAATTAAAAATATTAAAATTAAAATCAAAATTAACAACATTAATTATAATAATGATGCTTGCACGTTTATATTTTTTACTAGCGTCCGGCCCCATCTTCGCACGGAGCGCCACCTATCGAGTCATTTCAATGATGTCTCCGTCGAAGATCTATGGATTCATCACATACTCAAACAAAGAAAACTGTCCTTGGTTATTTTTCTGTTCCTTTAATAGCCAACCTACTTTATATACGTCAACTCTGCACTCATTCCACAAAGAACCCATATCTGTTCCCTACCTCCGTATTGACGGCTCAGATATCCAGTTTCAGAAGAAAATAGAACGCATTAGACATACAATAGCCCTTTGATACAAAGCCTAGATCCTTGTATGTCCTGGATAGAGGGAACGTGTGAATAGGAGCCGTGTGGTTTAATATCTATTGTATTTGGAAGTAGGGCGTTTGGTACACAAATAACTTAGATCATTGATCTGACACAAATAATAATACCTCGGTGACATAGTTTGAATAATGTGGTGGTAGGTATTTGTGAAATGTTTCAAAGTAAGCTTTTGCAAAAGCGAATTCGATTATTAATCTTCCCAAATCCAACTAAACTTTTAATCTGTCAACCTATTAGGCTATATTCAGCTTCTTCTATCAAGCAATGGGTAGCATGAATATTTCCAGAAAAGGGTCTGAAAAGCGTTATACTTAATTACTTATTTTTTCCGCTTATACCCAAGTTTTTATGATGAAATGTTTATAACTTAGCATTCCATACCTTATTTGGTAGACCATAGTGTGAATTACGTATCCACTCAACATCATGCAATGTATTTATATTATGTCCAAGAAAATATATCGCACACCTAGATCTAAACTGAGACAACTCATAAATCGTTAATTTTAAGTTATGTTTGAAAAACAGTGATAATAGATAAAGAATATTGAATTTTAGCCCCAGTTTGTATACAGTGACATTTTACAAGCTATTTATTATCTAGAATCAAATTAAATTGTATAACTTCCCTAACAAAAAATGCAGATATACCTACGTTTTTAGTGTCTCCTGAAAAATGACCTTTTTTGAGTTGTCTCAGTTTAGATCCAGGTGTGCGATATTTTAAAACCAACACGATCGCACTTCCGTAGAGTTGCTTTATAAACTCAAAGTACTTACGTGTCTACATGTAACACTGATCAAACAAAGACATTGATCCAACGGTGGCCCCTCATTACTCCAGAGGCTAGGAGGCAGTAATCAATCATCTTTACAATGATGGAGATCCGAATCATCAGTAATTTTAACAGAATTGACGCAAAAACGTCGAAGAAAAAAATTAATCATACAGCGAAGTAGGATGGTCGGTTAGGATAGGTTTACATGTAATATTTATTCAATCTACTGCCTGGCTTTAGTTTAAAAACTAACCAGAAGAAAATTTACCTATGTATTCCTTTCGGCATCCTAACTACTATTATAAATGTGAAAGTATGTTTGTTTGCTTGTTACCTTTTCACGCCTAAACCACTGAACCGACCATCTTCAAATTTTGCATATACGTTGTCAGGTGTACAGAAACGGACATAGGGACCTTTCATCCCAAAAAAAGTACTGTTCCCAAGGAAAACCAGAATAACGTTCTCATGATAATAGATGGCGCCACGTGTCTTTCGAATCATGATTGAATTATTTTATTACAAGCAGAGTAGGTACAACCCAAATTGATTGTCAAATTCTAAATTAACCCCTCAAGTGTCTGAGTTTGGCTAATTTTAGACCCAAAACCCCAGCGAGCAACCCTCCCCGTTGGGGGTTAGTTGCGAACCCCATAGGTTCACAACTACTGATGATGATATGTTTTCCGTCGGATGATGTTTTTTTACATTTATATATATGTGATCTAAGCTTATATACCTATTATGTAAAGTTTTGTCCTTTTTGCACACTTTGGGTGCATTTCACACGCGGGGGGGAGAGGGGGTTAGCTACGAACTCCATAGGTTCACAACTAATGATCATGATTGGTCTTCCATCGGATGATGTTTTTTTACATTTATATAATTATATATGATATAAGCTTATATACCTAACAAAAAAGGGTTTTTCTTATGCACACATGGGGTGCATTCGACACTTGAGGGGTTAACGCGAGGAGACCGCCGGCAAAAGCTAGTCTATTATAATTTATTTGTAACCTTAACCTAATAAAAAATTGGCAGCCATGGGGACAGATGAAGTGAAAACTTAAACATACAACTACACATAGCATGCCACGGTGTCGAGATGTTGAGGTGACGTGGTGACGGGAACCCGTAGCATTTCCCCCCACCAAAAATCGCTCAACGCGCTTAAAAAAGTTATCACTTAAAACAAAAACATAAATGCACCCCAAAATAATCTTTAACTGAAATAATAACCGTAGAAACGGTATTTTAACTAGAAATATGCAACTGCCTATGGACTTGGTGCATTTTTAAGCTAACCCTTTGAATATCCAGCTGTCAGAGCGTTTCTTTTTTTCGATTGTTATTTTTTTTTTTAAACGTCATTGCCTAACCGTTTTAGTTGGTTGCAGCTAGAGGGCACAGAAGAAAAGTAGCACTTTTCTCAGAAAAAACCGTGCAGTATCGCAACCATATAACCCAACCTTTACGAATTACAATGGCGAAGCGGAACAAAGAGCGGCCACTTACGAGCTGTTTTTTGATTACCCATTAACCCGACAAACGTTGTAATGACCACCAAATTGTTGCCTTTACATTATCCTTTAGCCGCAGGGGAGTCGGCAGAATTGCCCGCTAATTGCACGGTAGGTCGCCTCTTGTGACGCCGTTTGGGATAATCATGTCTTACGAATAATTTAGGTTAGGATGTTAAGTTATGATTTTGCGGTTTTTGTGATGTGGGTTGTTAAATACATTGCCTTTAATGCCAGTCAAGGGCACGTGGTATCTGAAACAGTCATGCTTCTTGCAGAAAATTAAAAAATAACTCAGATTTGAGCTAAGTAAGACAGTCATCGAAGTGATAGTATCTACTTCCATGGATGGTACATATGTCGTCCGTAGTAATAGGTAGGTGCTATCAGCATTTCTGTGGACTTGTGAGTAATAAAAGCCGCACGGTTCGATCGATCCGGTTAAGCTAAGCTTGCCGCGGCCATCTTTACATACCGAGACTCCTCCGTGCCTCGGAAAGCACGTTAAGCCGTTGGTCCCGGCTGTAATTCGTGGATCTTTGACAGTCGTTACGGGTCGTCAGAAGCCCGAAAGTCTGACAACCAGTCTTACCAAGGGATATTGTATTACCCAGTTACTGGGTTGTAGAGGTCAGATAAGCAGTCGCTCCATGTAAAATACTGGTATTCAGCTGCATCCGGTTAGACTGGAAGCCGACCCCAACATAGTTGCGAAAAGGCTATGCAGAGAATGATTGAATTCAAGATCCCTCTCTCACCTATTTTCGCCGTCATGATGCTATTGCCAATTCATTTGAACGTTTATTTCAGCCAAGCCGCTGGCGGTCTCCTAACCTTTCCATGATACAACACAGAATCAATGACGTCATTTTTTGCCCCACTTTACCCTCAAGTGGCACTGAAAGGCGCTCTGTATCACGATAGAAGATTGCGCGTTTCCTGCGCCCGCGCCGTCTTTGATCTTCAAGTGTTTCGCTTTACTTATAAGACAAGATGTTTGGATATTTGTTAATGTTCGTGTTTATTGTTTTGTAAGAGTTATAGTGGAGCTTTAGTAATGGAGTTTTGTAGTTCTTATTTCGTTGGTCAGTTTAATTTATTACCTCTTTAAAGAGACAGCCAGACCAGAGGCGCGGCTGCTTGCTCTAAAGCTGCTGCTGTTATGATATACGGTTTAGGCTTTAAAGATAACAATAAGAATGGCTTGTGTTTAAACGCCTATCAGAAAAGTATTTTACTACCAAAAATTTCGAAATACCTGCCAGAATGGATAAATGCTCACCAAAATTAAAACCATTTTATTGTGAAATTATAATTTTAGAAAACTGATAGGAGATCGACGGAGCCCGCATCGCGCTTCGCGGTGCTCCTATTCCTGCAGGATTTAAAGGATCCTAACCAACTAAACCTCGGGGTGCCCCTGACGTCTAGGGTTAGGGTTTTCGTCAGCAGGTCGACGCAGATTTGGTGAGCATTTATCCATTTTGATGAGCATTTAATTTTTTTGGTATTCATTATATTTAATGCCAATAAGAATAATAAAATTGTGCCAATTTTGCTTGGCACTGGGAAAATTAAACAACTGGAGTTAACCAAAAGACGAGGCAGAATAAATAATAAATAAATAAATAAATATCCTTGGACATTTCACACAACGCCATCTAGTCCCAAGCTAAGCAACCTAATGCTTGTGTTATGGTAACGAGATGGCTTATAAACTACTTATATACATTTTTTTTTGTAAATACATACATATTATACATAGAAAAACACCCAGACTCGGAACAAATACTTGTAGGTCGTACAAATATTTGTTCCGTGCGGGAATCGAACCCGCAACATGCTGCGCAGCAGTCAATCGCTCAACCACTGCGCTAAACGTGACGTCAGAAGAAAGTAAGACCTTGCTTGGTCACTACGGTAACAATCCTTTTGATTTTTGATTTTAAGAAAATAATGTCCTATACTGAGCAAATATCTATTTCATAATGAAGATGAAGAGGATCCATTTTTCACCACGCTTGTTTACTGCATGTTATCGATAGTTTTTCCTAAACTATCTTTTTCTTTTTACAAAATCTGACTCATATTTCATTGGCTGAATACAAAATGTTATCGCAAAATAAAGTCAAAACGATATTTTTATCTCATTGCACATCTCGAGATCTACTTAAAGTCGTTGTCGGGGCACGTGCGTTCGTTAGCGCGCTATAAATCGAAGTAATCCGACGGCGCATAAATCGCGTCTTTGATCCGACGCGCAGGAGTCGAACCGACGTCCTGTTTGTGCTAATATTGGTACAGTTGCACAACGCGCTTGAGTTTAGAATTAGTAAGAATTTCAAATATTTAAGAGCTTGGATTTATACTGTTTTTACCCTATTACGGCATTGCCAGAAGAGAGTCTCAGCCTCATACGTGATGGAAATATCCACATTATAGCTGTGGTTGCATGGACCGGGTGGTCGGTGTGGTTGGTGTTGGGTCTGATTATTTTTTTATACAAATAGTTATTCTTTAACATTGTTTGTACTGTGGCGGCATGTACATCGCCACATATGAACTATGCATCATAATGACATGACGTCACGCAACCTGCATCGCGCAATCAGAGTTTACCGCGCGATGCGTTTAGCATAGAAGTATACAACGTCCCGACATCCACCGTCGGGCAGTAGCCCACCAGACACGACACCCGTCTGGTCGGAATATCCTCCCTTTTCTACGGAGGATGAGTGAACTTTACATCCTGTTCCTCATGCCTGTATACACATACATACTACTACACTACACACATTCACAATAAAATGGTTTTACATGTGTGTACTACATAGCTAGTGATAGAAGTGTACTTTTAAGCAAATCATTGCCTGTATTAGGACACTCCAGATTTTTATAAGTATACAGCTAGACCCTGGACCTATGAGATTTTAATGCAGTAAATTTTCTATTATAACGTCCACTACATATCAAGCAAAGCAAGCCTGGGAAAACATGTTAAGCAGTTGATTGGTATTCAGCTGCATCCGGTTAGACTGGAAGTCAACTCCAGCGTAAGTTGGGAAAAGTGTAGGCAGATGATGATGATAATTATCTCAATTCAAGCGGGGAGGAGCGGTATTCTTCGCAGGGTTGTTGGCAGCATCTCTGGGTGTGATTACTTAAGGTTGGAGTAAAATGACGAGCAATTGGAGAGGCCTGGTCCCGCAGTAGACTGTTCAGGCTGATGATAAAGATGTCATACTACGCGATGCTGAGGAAATTCATGATTAGATAGTATACAAATACAAAGTGTAAGTGTAAACAGTGACAATCTTTTAAGGAATCTTTGTACTCATCATTGAGGAGCTCGTGGCTAAGTAATAACAGCCGCACGGGTCGATCCGTCAGGTTAAGCTACGCTTGCCGGGGTTGGTCAGTGGATGGGTGACCATATTTACACACTCGGAAAGCACGTTAAGCCGTTGTTCCCGGCTGCTATTCGTAGATCTTTGACAGTCGTTACGGGTCGTCAGAAGCCCGAAAGTCTGACAACCAGTCTTACCAAGGGGTATCGTATTACCCAGTTACTGGGTTGTGGAGGTCAGACAGGCAGTCGCTCCATGTAAAATACTGGTATTCAGCTGCATCCGGTTAGACTGGAAGCCGACCCCAAAATAGTTGGGAAAAGGCTAGGCAGATTGATTGTACTCATCATTATGAACAACTTTTACAATGGGACCAAACCTGAAATCGCGATGCTGCAGCTGATTTTTTTCGCGATTTCAGGTTTGGTCCCATAGTAAAAGTTGTTCATAATGATAAGTACAATGACCCTTTAAAAGATTGCCACTGTGTATATTTACACCCTGTATACAACAAGGGATACAAAGCTACGAATAAAATACAGAAATACATAAATGGGAAAACTCAATCAATTTATTTGCCAGTGCAAACAGTATTTTTAAACATCATGACATTCTTGTGGTGTGTGCATAATCTAATATATTATATGAAAGGATTTAATCATTTAGCAATCGCACGAACAATGCTTACCATGAAAGATGAGAATTGACACACCACGTAGTGTGACTTGCGCAGTAAATTATAATTCTCTGATTCTGATTATTCTGATTTAAAGGTCTCTTTAGCGGTATGAGGTCTGAGACGGGAAGGGACCAGGCGTCATCGGGGCGGCGGAAACTGCGCGGGAGGCGTGGTACTGCGCTCGTCAAGTCTCATCTTTCGTGGCACGCATTGTGCACTCCCCAAAAAGGAGTGTAATTAATGTATTCAGGGTTGATGTATGTATGTGAGTTTCTTTATTCCACCATAACTTTTAAATGCCTGAACCGATTTCGATGTATGGGGTATCGTTAGAATCCTTACATTATTCCGAGTGACATAGGCTATATTTTTTTTCAAAAACTCAATATGGCGGCAGTATGGCTCCATTTTTAAATGTGAAAAAAAATTTTTTTTCTTCAATTCTTACAATATGGATATCAAATTGAAAGCCTTGAACAGCAAATTCCAAAAAATATAATTTATTGGCATCAACCACGTTTCATACATTTTTGGCCAAAATGTGAAAGTGCCGGCCAAACAAAAATTGTGCTACATTCTATTAGAATTTGTCAGACTGAGCATTTAATCAGGCTTTAGTAAGACTGCAAATGTCTACATTGTCACTAAAATGTATAAAATAAAAATAAATAATTAAAAAAATTAAAAAACACGACTGCCCTGCCAAAAAACAAACAAAAAAGTAAAAAACAAGTCATATTATCTGACTAAACAGATAAATAACATTGTCATTGCAGTCGGGGGACCATTCTGTGGAACAGTTTTTAATCTAAGAGTCCCCCGACTGCAATGACAATTTTAATTATCTGTTTAGTCAGAGAATATGACTTGTTTTTTACTTTTTAGTTCGTTTTTTGGCAGGGCAGTCGTGTTTTTTAATTTTTTAAATTATTTATTTATTTTTACTAACTTTATTGAAAAACAGGTACGAAGTTTTGATTTAATATTAGAAGAGTGTCTTTCGAAAAATTAGAGTTATTACATCGAGGACAATGTCTTAGTATTTCTCTATACGGATTTCTTTTTCAGGTTCATTCTGAGCTTTTTCTCCTTTCAGATCCTTTTGTAGTATACAGCATAGTCTGAAATATACAATAGCAGTTAGAAACAATCCAGTCTGTACATGATGAGTCTGGACTAAAGTTCACGCAACTATTTTAATTGGGCACTATAAACCAACAGAACTTTGCTGTTGATGAGATCAAAGTGACTTCTGGTGAAAAAATTCTCAATAATGCAATGTTATGAAGCAAAAGAAGTAACATCCCCGTGCAGGGGATAGGCCAAGACGATCAGTTCATATGGAGTCAGCGTAAACTTGACGGAGTCAGAGTATTTTTAAGTTGCAATATACGTTTGGAAGAGACAACAAAATCAGTACAGTCTCATAACTATCATCTTGACGAAGCGCATACCGAGATGCTGTATGCGGCCGATGATGTTTATAGAACCCTGAAAACTTTTGGGCTTCACTTTACCCTGAACAGTCATCTCTTTATCCTTTCTGTTCCAAGATTTCAATGTGAAAATCTAACAAATGAAGTACTTGTTTGGCAATGGGGGGCTGGCAGGGGCTTCTTCAATAAGGCTCTTGAAATATATTAACAACGAAGTTTATTCTTCCTTTTACAATGTTATTTTTGAAGATATTTAACGTTTGCACGATGCTGCTGTATAGAACACTGGCGAGTCGAGGTGGCGGGCGCGCGCGCGCCGGGCGTCCCGATCTTTCTCGAAGCAACCCGAGCGAGTAACTCTCAAGTCAAGCCGCTAGATGGCGCTGCTTGACGCAACATACCGGCCGCCTTGGAAGATCCGTCTTCCAACTAAACAGGAGTAACGCTGGCTGCGTTTGTAGAAACAGGCAGCGGGCAGATTGTCGAGGAAGCACGCTTGATTGTGCCGGTTGATGTTCGGATTTCTGCAACTCTCGAGACGCCATCTTTCCCTGGAAACATGAATAATCCTACCCATTCTCCACTTGAATGGTGGCAGGTTATCTTCTTTGATGACAACAAGACTGTCTTTAGCAATGTCGTCTTTATGGTGTGCCCACTTCGTTCTGCGTTGCAGCTCAGACACATATTCTTTTGACCATCGCTCCCAAAAATGTTGTCGCAGCTGTTCCAGCCGTTGGTAACGACATGTAGGTGTAGATGTGGTCGTCAAGTCCTCACTGGCAGGCGCAGTCAACGGCCGGCCGATTAGGAAATGAGCAGGTGTGAGTGGAAGGTAATCATTTGGATCTGCGGACATAGGTGACATAGGACGGGAGTTCAGGACGGCCTCAACCTGTGTCAATACCGTACTAAACTCCTCGTAAGTTAGCTTAGCATTACCTACGACGCGTCTCAAGTGATACTTACACGACTTGACACCTGCCTCCCATAAACCACCAAAGTGAGGCGCATAAGGCGGAATGAAACTAAATTTTATATTATTACTACCTACTAGCAAAATCAACTATTTCGTTTGATTTTTCAAATATAGCTGAAAGCTCTCTTTCAGCTCCAACGAAATTCCTACCATTATCGGAAAAAACTTGACACGGCTTACCGCGTCGTGATATAAATCGTTTGAATGCCAATATATAATCCTGAGTGGACAACGAACTAACTAACTCTAAATGCACAGCTCTGGTAGCAAAGCAAACGTATAAACAAATATATCCTTTAATTAGTTGTGAACCTCTGCCTTTGCGATTCAATATAGGTATTGGCCCGGCATAATCAACACCACATCGCATGAATGGAAATCCAGCTTCTAAACGTTCGTAAGGGAGATCACCCATGTGTGGAGTTAACGTATTTCCTTTCATGCGAATGCAGGTCACACATTTATGAACCACTAGCCTTGCTAAATTACGTGCTCCCAGCACCCACCATCTATCACGCATGGCAGCCACCAGCAGCTGAGGTCCAGCATGAAGTAAGCGTTGATGTTCGTATGAACACAATAACCAAGTAAACCGATGTTTACGACACAACAACACTGGATGTTTCTTATCGTAATCAAATTTTGAATTACTGAGTCTGCCACCAACACGAATTATATTATCTTTATCTAAAAATATACTTAAACCTAATGTTTTATTACTAGATTTATTGTTTAAATACACCTTTTCTTTAAGGTTATGAAATTCCTTACTGAATGATTGTGATTGAACTAAACGTGTCAACACAACTAACGAACTATTAATCTCGCTCACGGTCAATGAACCGGTATTGCGACCTTGACCGACACGCGATGAACGTAAGTTAAAAATGTACCGCAACACATACGCGAATGTTCTTTGCAAACGATTAAAACAAGAAAACCTTTCGAAGTCAATTATAGTATCAGTTTCTACATTTAACGAATTTATGGGTTTAGAACATTTTAATTCCGGTAACTCACTCATATTAAACTCACGTTCATTAGTATTTGTTGTCAACCAACTTGAAGTTGGCTCACAAAGAAAAGTCGGACCACACCACCACAAACTAGTGTTGTCTCCCTTTAGTGAATCGAAGAGAACACCTCTTGATAATATATCTGCAGGGTTCTCCTTACTTTTAACATGCAACCAAGAAGTGTTGCTTGTTAATTCGCTGATTTGCACAACCCTATTCTGAACAAATGTTTTTAACAAATGTGGTGATGTCCGAAGCCAGGCTTGAACTATAGTGGAGTCAGTCCAGAAATAGACCTTATCGAATTTCAGCCTAAGAGAATTTACTATTTTATTATAAAGTTTAGCTCCAACTAAAGCTCCACATAGTTCAAGTCGTGGAATACTTAATACTTTAATAGGTGCGACTTTACTCTTAGCACATAATAATCGACTAGTAACCTGCGACTCATCAATATTAGTGTGTGAACGTATGTACGCACATGCACCGTATGCAGACTGAGAAGCATCGGTAAAAATATGTAGCTCTTTATTTACAGCATTAGTACACATGACATAACGCGGCACTAATATTTCCGGCAAATACTGTAACGAATGAATAAAATTATACCAGACACATGCAATTTGACTTGGGACTTCATCATCCCAACTTATTTTAACAAGCCATAATTTTTGTAGTAAAACCTTAGCCGTGGTAATAGCTGGTGCTAATAATCCTAGCGGGTCGTAAATCTGTGCAATGACTGACATAATTAAACGTTTAGTTATCTTTGTATCAGCTTTAGCTACACTAGTTGAAAAATTAAATAAATCGTTCTTGTTAGACCAACCAACACCCAGGGTTTTAGACTGACAATATTCACCAATACATAAATCCTTAGTACTTTCTGAACTTACATCAAAATTAAAAGTCCATTTCCTTAAGGGGAAACAACCGCTTTGTAGAATAGCGGACGTTTTATTGCAAATATCTAACAACATATCGCGCTGATCATTTCCCGTCAACAAATCGTCGACGTAGAAATCGTCATTGATGACGCTAGCGATGACGTCATCCTTGCATTCCTTTGCCAACTGTTTCAAGCAACGGTTACTAAGGTACGGTGCTGATGCAGTGCCATACGTCACTGTGTTGAGACGATACACTTGAAGTGGCATGCTTTTATCAGTTCGCCATATTATTAGTTGTAAGTTACGTTGTTCAGGATGAATTAAAGTTTGTCTAAAGAATTTCTCAATATCTGCGCAAGCAACATATTGATATTGCCGGAAACGAAGCAATATTGAGAAGATATCATTTTGTAACCTAGGGCCCACGCATTGAATATCATTCAATGAATTATTATTAGAAGTTGTCGCGCTTGCATCGAAAACGACACGTAGTTTGGTTGTCACGCTACTTTCACGATATACCCCATGGTGTGGTACAATATAATACGGCTTATTTAAACTATTAAAATCATCGAAACGCGTCATGTGACCTAATTGCTCGTACTCTTGCATAAATTCACAATACATTTTTTTATACTGAGGTAAACGATCTAGTTTCCTCTCCAAAGATAAAAAACGCTGTTTAGCAGAATTATGTGAATCACCCAAACATTCAGGTGGTTGTTTAAATGGCATTCTTACAGAAAACCTGCCGTGCTGATCGCGTTCAGTAGTCTGCAAGAACAACTCTTCACAAAAACGATCCTCCTCAGTAATAACGGGAGGGATATGTACTTCTTCGATTTCCCAGAACTTCCTTAATTGAGAATCAACTAACGTCAAACTGCACTGGACATCTGTCGTGCTAGCCGCTAATAAACGATTATTATTATAAACTGGACCGGATATAATCCAACCTACCATCGAATCTTGTAAGTAAGGACCGGTGTGAAGTTTTATTTTATTTTCTTTTAGTAAATCCCAAAAGACATCTGCGCCTATTAATAAATCTATGTCACTCGGTACATAAAATGTGGGATCTGCCAGAAGAATATTGCTAGGTATACTAATAGCATCACTATTAACGTGTGTCGAAGGCAACTTCGAAATGATACTAGGCAACACTAAACAATGTAAGGTTGTATTAAAATCATATAGCTTAGAACGAATATTAATATCGCACTTGTGACTGGACTGTGAAACGCTCTGTCCAACGCCACAAACACGTATAGTGGACTGTATAATAGGTATTTTTAAACGTTTACATAAGCTTTGAGCTATAAAACAATTTTGACTGCCGCTGTCCAGCAGAGCGCGCACTGTGTGATAATTGTTATCCATATCAGCAATCTCAACTAACGCCGTAGACAGCAACACAGTCTGTAACGATTTAGTATTATCCATGAGCGCGTCACAACTACGATTATCAATATTGTCCGCTGTTTTACTAACGCTGTGTAATACAGAAGACTGTGGTAACGTATTATTGATAACGGAAGGTTGTGGCGACGAATTTGGAATAACGCCATTAGTGTCAACATGAATTAACGCATTATGTTTTTGTTGACATAATTTACAAGGACCGAAATTACAATTTTCAATTGTGTGAGTGTTTGTACGTAAACAGTTTTGGCAAACGTTTTTTGACTGAACTAGATTTAATCTTTCTTGTACCAACATATTTAAAAACTTAACACAGGTATATAATGCATGTTGGCCAGTACATAACGGGCATATCAATTTGTGTTTATTTGTTTTCCCTTTATTACCTGATGATACCTTATTATTATCATTATTCGCACTCACATAACTGAGTGTAGTTTGAGAATTATTAGACTGTTTTTTAAGATCGGCTGACTGCTTACCCTCATGTTTACTTTGTGACTGATTATTTTTACAATTACCTGAATGAATCATGTCTAACATGTCTGACCTATTATTTAAAAACGTTAGTAAGTCTTCTAGTTTCAAAGGTTTAGAGGTTTTGTTAGCATTAGATATAAGTGAACTTCTGTAGCTCTCCCACTCGCGTTCCGTGGCAGAGTCAAGCTTACTAACAACCAGATAAATTATGAGCATATCCTCGAGTGAAGATTCCGGTTCTTTAAGAGAATTTAGGGCTCTCAGATTACGTAAAACGCAATCTACTAACGTTCTGATCTGTGCCGGACACTCCTTACCCAGTGAAGGTGCCGCAAACAAGGCCTTCACATGATTATGTATCAATAACCTATTATTTTGATACCTAGCTTCAAGTAGGTCCCACGCGTTACTATAGTTAGGTGCAGTAAACTCTAAGGAACTGATAACATGTAACGCAGATCCACTGAGCGACGATTTTAGGTATTGAAACTTCTGTATAGGATCTAAGTCGTCGCGATCATGTATCATTGAAACATACGAGTTCCTAAACTCTAACCATTTATCGAAGGAACCGTCAAAGGCAGGTAACTTTATTTGCGGTAATTTAATAGACACAGATTTCCCGGTAAAACACTGAGAATTATTTAATCCGTTTTGTTCACAGTCGCCTATCATGTGCTTTGCTGTAGCTACTATTGAATAATATTGGCACTCAAACGTATCTCTGTAATCTAAATGTGACAGTAATTCTTTTTCATCCACAATTCTTTCTATTTTAGATTGCACGTCGTTAAATTCGGTAAAGAAAATGGCTGCCGAATGAATACGCATTTGCACTTGGGTTTTAATCATTGAATCCAAACACGGTCTATCTAACTTATTAATATAATTTACGAATAATGTTAATCTACCTCTAATTACACCACGATGTTTTTTAAGATCAGATATTTTCTGACTATCTAAACGAGGAGTAGTTTCGTCATCAGATGATTCACTCATTTTGGTAGTTTACGAAAGCAGGTACTCACAGTTTAGCGTGTTCAGTCGTGTTTTCTCACCTGAAGACGCCTCCAGCAATGCCAGTAGGTAGATCTGATTTCGATCAGTTCTGAAAAACGTTTAGGTACGATATTAACACAAGGCGAAGACACAGGGGAAGGAGGGAAAAGGGTTACTGGATAACCTGACCGTTGCTGGCTGCTGCATCAATGGCTTCTGCTCAGTAATCTGTGGCTGGTCTTCCAAATCTCCTCAACGTACTTCTACTTCGAAGTTCCACTCGCTTCCTCAATTCTTCAACCCGGCTCGTCCCGTGGCTCGAAGATGTGGCTCGAAGGTCCAAATGTTTGGCAATGGGGGGCTGGCAGGGGCTTCTTCAATAAGGCTCTTGAAATATATTAACAACGAAGTTTATTCTTCCTTTTACAATGTTATTTTTGAAGATATTTAACGTTTGCACGATGCTGCTGTATAGAACACTGGCGAGTCGAGGTGGCGGGCGCGCGCGCGCCGGGCGTCCCGATCTTTCTCGAAGCAACCCGAGCGAGTAACTCTCAAGTCAAGCCGCTAGATGGCGCTGCTTGACGCAACAGTACTTGTTTGATTGTCAAAAAAATAGATATCAGTTACCTTAAAGAGAAGAAGTAGAAGATCTCGACGAGGCTCAAGAATGAAAACCCGAGGAATAAGCCTAGGAGACCGCCGCAGTTGGCAAGAAAGTCGATCAACCCGAACAGTTCCGAACGACGCATCGACAGGAACCTGGGTCTCTTGAAGTACATCTCTAGCTTGGAGTATTTGATTCTGAATAGAATAAAATACTTATGCTTTATTTTGCACCAACCTTATTACTTATTCGTAGGCACCAACATTGTAACGCAACTCATACATAAATCTTAGATCTTTCATTTGAAAGGTACAATCAATGTAGTCTAGTGACAGTAGTACTGATTGCGATCTACTACACAGCTCTGCATTCTTGCTTTTCCAAGATTATCTCAAAATCAATCTGCCTAGCCTTTTCCAACTATGTTAGGGTCGGCTTCCAGTCTAACCGGATGCAGCTGAATACCAATATTTTACATGGAGCGACTGACCTCCACAACCCAGTAACTGGGTAATACGATACCCCTTGGTAAGACTGGTTGTCAGACTTTCGGGCTTCTGACGACCCGTAACGACTGTCAAAGATCCACGAATTACAGCCGGGACCAACGGCTTAACGTGCTTTCCAAGGCACGGAGGAGTCTCGGTATGTAAAGATGGTCACCTATCCACGGAACAACCGCGAATTATCTACATCTATATAATATATATTATGCTAAAAATAAAGCAGAAGTTTGTTTTTTCGTTTGCTTGTTTGTAAAAGTTGTTCATAATGACCCCTTAAGAGATTTCGTGTATGAATAGATACTCCTTCCTTATATATTATAGATAGATAGATAGAATATTGTTGTTCGTTAAATATCGGTATGCTTATCGTCTTGCTTACCCGTTCAAGTGTTCATCAGTAAGATTGAAAGCTTTAAAAAAGGTTTGGAACCATCTCTTCAGATTATAATCGGTCTTCAGTATTTCAGCATCATAGTCCACACTGTTACAAGAGGGTAGGCAATGGCATTTGAAACTACCTTTAGCATTTATTGTTAATTCTTGTTGTAGCATTTTTACTGGAAGGTAAAATAAATGTTTTTTCGATCAATGAAGAATAAGAGAAGAAAATAACATAACATAACGCATGTACATAAATAAATAAATATCCTTGGACATTTCACACAATGCCATCTAGTCCCAAGCTAAGCAACCTAATGCTTGTGTTATGGTAACGAGATGGCTGATAAACTACTTATATACATTTATTTTTTTGTAAATACATACATATTCTAGATAGTAAAACACCCAGACTCGGAACAAATACTTGTAGGTCGTACAAATATTTGTTCCGTGCGGGAATCGAACCCGCGACATGCTGCGCAGCAGTCAATCGCTCAACCACTGTGCCAACCGTAACCGTAAGGCAGAGATGTAACTATATACAACGTGTAACGTTAAATGCGCAAAACTTCTTAAGGGGTCATTGTACTCATCATTATGAACAACTTTTACTATGGGACCAAACCTGAAATCGCGAAAAAAAAATCAGCTGTTCAGTACATTTTGACGAATTATGCGAACATAAATGTACTGAACAGCTGATTTTTTTTCGCGATTTCAGGTTTGGTCCCATAAAACCAGTAAAAGTTGTTCATAATGATGAGTACAATGACCCCTTAAGTGGTTTTGCGCATTTAACGTTACATGTTGTATAGTACGGTCAGCAACATAAGTCGATTAACACTGCCACTTTTACACATCATGTAAATTAATACAAAATGATTTGATTATCTCTTTTTTTCCTACAATACCTAAGAGTCTAGTAGATCTTTAAATTATTTTACTTCTGTTCTGATTTTAATTAAATATCTTGCTCAGAAATTAAGATTAAAAACACTGAAGTGTTAATCGACTTTTGTTGCTGACTGTACACCCAACTATTAAGTTCCATATAAATAAATTGTCAATAAACTTACTTCTTGCTTCCGACACACACTTTCTATGTTGCTCGGTGCAAATTTCTTTACTGCTTTCATCTTAAAACAAAATAAAGAAATCTGGTATAGGAATCAAATTTTTTACAAGTCCCAGAATAGCAATAATTAAAAATACACACTGACTTGTAAAACATTGGACATATTTACATTATCGTCACAAATACTCTTTTGTAAAATTTTAATTTTATATTCAGTACCCATCAGTCTACATTCCTATTCGCTTTTTTGGTTATTCTTAGTCCAGTTTGAAGTATGGATCATACCCTCTCCGCCTTACCTATCCCTTTTCATTCAAGCCCGTTGCAGTGACCTATGCAAGTGCTGCGGAACTTTGCAGTCACCCATGCAATTGCTGCGGAACTTTGCAGTCACACATGCAAGTGCTGCGGAACTTTGCAGTCACACATGCAAGTTCTGCGGTACTTTGCAGTCACACATGCAAGTGCTGCGGAACTTTGCAGTCACACATGCAAGTTCTGCGGTACTTTGCAGTCACACATGCAAGTGCTGTGGAACTTTGCTGTCACCCATGCAAGTGCTGCGGAACTTTGCAGTCACACATGCAAGTTCTGCGGTACTTTGCAGTCACACATGCAAGTGCTGCGGAACTTTGCAGTCACACATGCAAGTTCTGCGGTACTTTGCAGTCACACATGCAAGTGCTGCGGAACTTTGCAGTCACACATGCAAGTTCTGCGGTACTTTGCAGTCACACATGCAAGTGCTGCGGAACTTTGCAGTCACACATGCAAGTTCTGCGGTACTTTGCAGTCACACATGCAAGTGCTGCGGAACTTTGCAGTCACACATGCAAGTTCTGCGGTACTTTGCAGTCACACATGCAAGTGCTGTGGAACTTTGCAGTCACACATGCAAGTGCTGTGAAACTTTGCTGTCACCCATGCAAGTGCTGCGGAACTTTGTAAATCTTATCAGTCAAGACTTAAGGCTTTTTTCGAAATATACATATTTTATTCGTTAGTTTTGTGAGGATACATTATCGTGTTGTCATTATCAGTCATGCTATTTAGGCCGTGTCCTAATGTATGCGAACGTCGTGATCATTTGTCACTCATTTGTTTGGAAAACGGGAAGGCGCCCTCTGTCGGCGCGATGACGCGTTCAGGTTTGCCGAATGTAATAAATGCGACGACCACTTCGCACAACGATTGCTTTTATTTATTAGGAAATACTTACGTGGCATGTAGAATTTAACACAACCACAGTGTTTATAAGTTATGTTGGACAGGCATTCAATCCTACAGTTGCTGGCTGTGTATAGCCTGAAATACTTCAGGTATCGCTCCTCAGGGAAATAGCATTGACGTCTAAAATCAAACCAAAAAAGTGAAAAATATCATTAAATCATCACTCTGTTGCCCTCATCCCAATTTATTTGCGGTCGGTGAAGCATGTCTTCTTCTTCTTACTTCTCTACCTATTAGTCGTTTTCTCAGTACCATCCCATTTCAAACCATAATCATTTTTCCCATCCATACTTTCTTTGGCCTTCACATTCATACTCAAAACGTTCCTCGCGACATTATCCTCATTCCTCATAGAAAAAAATTTCATTACATGGAACTGAATTTTTAATGGTTTTTGAGGACGTTCTGCGAAGCAGTAATGCTCGCGAAGGAGGAGGCGGAACGCGTGAAGGATAGGCAGCCTCACGCTCTCAGTCGCCACAGGAGACGCCCTGGGCGGCGGGAATCGCGAGGCGATTTCCGGCCACCGTAGGCGCGGGCTTGCAGACGGTGAGTAGCGAGTAACTCGCCGCCCGGAGAGGACCAGGCCCGAGTCGACGGCGCGTTGTGTTCCACGCGCGCCTCAAAGAGATGTCAGCAAAAGATGGGGTCCAATAGGGCCGACGCCGCTGGGTTCGCGGGTAGTTTTTTTAGAAGATACCGTGGCCCTGGCATAGGAAACTGACGGAACACGGGTGGGTTTTAGTCAGTAAAAGTCTGACACGCTCCACCCAGAGCGGGAGAAGTTATTTGATGATGTCCCATCCTCAAAAAAAAAAAAAAAGGACGTTAAAGATCGTTCTTCTAAAACTCACGTTTCTGGGTCATAGGTCTTCAAACTCTCTGCAGTATTGAGTACGCTGAAACTCAATGCCATTGATGAAACCTGATTGTGTACCACAGCATAATAGTACAGCGACGACTGAGGCAAATCGGTGGGATGCTGGATGTATACCTGAAATTAATTATTGTACTAGGTTACTTCGTATTATAAAAGGGATTTCAGAAGAAGAACCGATGCCCTGGTAAAAGGCCGTGGGAATCAGCGGGAAGCGAGAACCTACGGACGTATGATTGGTTCGGAGCCCGAACAAAGTATGGACGGCAACACTATACGACAGTTGTCCCTACTACCGATGTGTTTAGCCCGTCCGAAAAAAATTACTTTTACACTTGTTTTGATGGATCGTTAAGTCATACGGACGGATAAACGGACGGACGAATGAACAGACGGACTTAGGGAGTAGGCCCCGGGGTCTACTCCCTAAGCACGAAGTCCGTAGTTTCGGCCTTCGTTACGGGCGTTTCCTACTCCGTATCACCTACGGACGTATGATTGGTTCGGGGCCCGAACAAAGTATGGATGGCAACACTATTATATACGACAGTTGTCCCTACTCCCGATGTGTTTAGCCCGTCCGAAAAAATTAACTTTTACACTTGTTTTGATGGATCGTTAAGTCAGACGGACGGATAAACGGACGGACGTATGAACGGACGGACTTAGGGAGTATGCCCCCAGGACCGGTCGATATGGACATGCTTCGGGAGACCTATGTCATGCAGTGGACGCTTGATTCGGTTGATGATGACAGTAATTATAATAAAAAGAGATTGATACGTTCAGCAACAGAAGTCGGTTAACATTGCCACTTTTTTACATAATCTAAATTAACACAAAATTATATGATAACCTGCTTTTTAGCGTGTCGTTATTAAGTTAGAGTTAATTTTCTTTACATGTAAATACATGTAAAGAAAATTAAATATAAATAATAAAATTCACATGTTCCGATTTTAATGAAGTATTTTTCTCAATAATTAAGATTTTTAAAACTAAACTGTTAATCGACTTTTGTTGCTGACTGTACAACTTTTTTTGTTTTTTTTCCACAGAAAAACAATGGCGGAAGTGATGGTATTAAACAATTTCTATATAATTTCAAACAGAGACAGTATCAAAGACTATAGCCAAATCGAGGAATAAGATGATGATGGTGATGATAATGTGATGATCCACATAGCTTTTTACGTCACTTCTGGTATTGGCGAAGACGACGCGTCGAAGTCGAAACGCGTCGTCTTCGCCAATACCAGCAGTGCGTTTGCGTTACTTTCCACCAAAAAATTTAAACACATAACGAATTGCA
Source organism: Cosmia trapezina (assembly GCA_905163495.3). Classification (NCBI taxonomy): domain Eukaryota; kingdom Metazoa; phylum Arthropoda; class Insecta; order Lepidoptera; family Noctuidae; genus Cosmia; species Cosmia trapezina. The sequence continues at coordinate 2,473,994 of LR991025.1, forward strand.
ATAATTCTAAATGTTTCCATTATTTAATCAAATTAGTGAAAAAAAAAAATTGTTTTAATAATAATTCAAAATATTTTTATTTTTGTTTTAACTTAATAATGAAAAAGTTTTGAATTATTTATTATTGAGAGATACTGTATCAAAAAACGTTTTGGTATATGAGATGTCGAGACAAAAATTTTGCTTTTAACATAGAAAACAGTTTGGTTCGGGGGAAAGATCTAGTTTTATAAATATTGTGTAAAAAATGTGCGCAGCCTAGTTTACGGTTGACATACGTCTCACCAAAAGTCAACGACAAGGCTGCGCGTCATTTATTTCGAAGCTTCTAGAACCTTCTAGGAGCTTCGACTCGACCATAGTGGACGAGCGGATTGTGGCGGGAGTGGTTAGAAAAGGGTTCGCGTTATATGTTTGATACTAATTTTTTTATTAATACGAGTATGATTATGAATCTTACCCTGAAACCTGAGTTGAGGCCGTTACAGAGATGGTCACGCTCGTTAACGTCATCTGTTAACTTAACTACGATATCGGGTGCTTCGCCGTTTTCCTGAAATAATCAAACGTAATCAAAGAAAAAATCAATACTTTTTTCACAAAAACCTACATGGGCACATGATACGTCAGAAGCTAGGTATCAGCTCTCAAGTGGTTCAATTCTCGTTGCAGATGGTGATTATGTTTGTTTTTAGGGTTCTGTACCAAAATGGTAAGTCATAACCATAAGTCATAACTTATGACTTATGGAGAGATCGGATAATCGGATGCATATTAACCTAAAGTTGAGGTGTTGGCTAAGTATGGAGTGGGCTTTTGGATTAAAAAATCCCAGAATTCCGGTATCGGCCAATTTTGACTTCTGATTATAGAATCGAATGTATTATTTACTTAAGTTCAGATGTTAGTTAATATGGATTGCACTTAAAAAAAAAAGAACCCGGGATTCCGGAACGAAAATTTTTAAGTTCTGATTTTGGAATCGAATGTTTTAGTTAGGTACTTGCGTTCAGGTGTTGGCTAATATGTATTGTACTTTTGTATCCCCGAATCCCGGGATTCACAAATTAATAGTTCTGATTATATAATCGAATGTATAGTTACGTATACATTCGTATGTGTACTTACGTTTAGGTTTTGGCTATTAAGGAATGCACTTTTGTGTCGATCGTCAAAATGTCGCGATTCCGGAATTGATAAATTAAGTATTTTTTTAAAGGGTAACTTTTTTATCACTAAATTTTCATAGCTTGTTCTACTCATGAGCAACTTTCACTATGGTATCAACCCGTAAATCACGAAACATAAGTCAGCTATTTCATACATTTTGGTCGAGTAGATATTGAACTTTTGTTTCAAACATCGTAATTTTTTTTGTGATTTCAGAGTTGGTCCCATGGTGAAAGCTGCTGAAAATGTAAATCCAAGATGGCGGCTTCAAATATTTTCAAATTTTTCGTCATGGGTACTATTCATGGTTTTCGAGGCTGTTACAGCTGATAGTGACATTAAAATGTAAATCCAAGATGGCGGCTGCGAAAATTTTCAAATTTTTCGTCATGGGTGTCGTTTTATTGGTTTTCGAGGGTGTCAAAGCCGATAGTGACATTAAAATGTTAATCCAAGATGGCGGCTGCGAACATTTTCTAATTTTTCGTCATGGATGTCGTTTTATTGGTTTTCGAGGGTGTCAAAGCTGATTGTGACATTAAAATGTAAATCCAAGATGGCGGCTGCGAACATTTTCTAAGTTTCGTCATGGGTGTCGTTTTATTGGTTTTCGAGAGTGTTAAAGCCGATAGTGACACTAAATTATAAATCCAAGATGGCGGATGCAAATATTTTTTTATTTTTCGTCATGGGTGTCGTTTTCATGGTTTTCTGGGGAATTAAAGCTGATAGTGACTTTAAAATGTAAATCCAAGATGGCGGCTGCGAACATTTTCTAATTTTTCGTCATGGGTGTCGTTTTCATGGTTTTCAAGTGTTGTAAAACCGACCGAAATGTTCACAGCCGCCATCATGGATTTACATTTTAACGCCACTATCGGCTTTAAGCCCTTGGAAACCATTAAAACGACACCCATGATGAAAAATTAAAAAATATTTGCATCCACCATCTTGGATTTACACTTTAGTGTCACTATCGGCTTTAAAACTCTCAAAAACCATGAAAACGACACCCATGACGAAAAATTTGAAATTTTTTGCAGTCGCCATCTTGGATTTACATTTTAATGTCACTATTAGCTTTAACACCCCCGAAAACCATGAAAACGACACCCATGATGAAAAATTAAAAAATATTTGCATCCACCATCTTGGATTTACACTTTAGTGTCACTATCGGCTTTAAAACTCTCAAAAACCATGAAAACGACACCCATGACGAAAAATTAAAAAATATTCGCTTCCGCCATCTTGGATTTACATTTTAGTGTCACTATTGGCTTTAACACCCTCGAAAACCAATAAAACGACACCCATGACGAAAAATTAGAAAATTTTCGCAGCCGCCATCTTGGATTTACATTTTAACGCCATTATCGGCTTTAAAACTCTCAAAAACCATGAAAACGACACCCATGACGAAAAATCAAAAAATATTCGCATCCGCCATCTTGAATTTACATTTTAGTGTCACTATCGGCTTTAAGCCCTCGGAAACCATGAAAACGGCACCCATGACAAAAAGTTTGAATTTTTTTGCAGTCGCCATCTTGGATTTACATTTTAATGTCACTATTAGCTTTAACACCCCCGAAAACCATGAAAACGACACCCATGATGAAAAATTAAAAAATATTTGCATCCACCATCTTGGATTTACACTTTAGTGTCACTATCGGCTTTAAAACTCTCAAAAACCATGAAAACGACACCCATGACGAAAAATTAAAAAATATTCGCTTCCGCCATCTTGGATTTACATTTTAGTGTCACTATTGGCTTTAACACCCTCGAAAACCAATAAAACGACACCCATGACGAAAAATTAGAAAATTTTCGCAGCCGCCATCTTGGATTTACATTTTAACGCCATTATCGGCTTTAAAACTCTCAAAAACCATGAAAACGACACCCATGACGAAAAATCAAAAAATATTCGCATCCGCCATCTTGAATTTACATTTTAGTGTCACTATCGGCTTTAAGCCCTCGGAAACCATGAAAACGGCACCCATGACAAAAAGTTTGAATTTTTTTGCAGTCGCCATCTTGGATTTACATTTTAATGTCACTATTAGCTTTAACACCCCCGAAAACCATGAAAACGACACCCATGACGAAAAATTAAAAAATATTTGCATCCACCATCTTGGATATACACTTTAGTGTCACTATCGGCTTTAGAACTCTCAAAAACCATGAAAACGACACCCATGACGAAAAATTAAAAAATATTCGCTTCCGCCATCTTGGATTTACATTTTAGTGTCACTATCGGCTTTAACACCCTCGAAAACCAATAAAACGACACCCATGATGAAAAATTAGAAATTTTTCGCAGCCGCCATCTTGGATTTATATTTCAACGCCATTATCGGCTTTAAAACTCTCAAAAACCATGAAAACGACACCCATGACGAAAAATTAAAAAAATATTCGCATCCGCCATCTTGGATTTACATTTTAGTGTCACTATCGGCTTTAACACCATCGAAAACCAATAAAACGACACCCATGACGAAAAATTAGAAAATTTTCGCAGCCGCCATCTTGGATTTACATTTTAACGCCACTATCGGCTTTAAAACTCTCAAAAACTATGAAAACGACACCCATGACGAAAAGTTAGAAAATTTAGCAGCTGCCATCTTGGATTTACATTTTAACGCCACTGTCGGTTTTACAACCCTCGAAAACCATGAAAACGTCACCCATGACAAAAAATTTTAAAATGTTGGCAGCCGCCATCTTGGATTTACATTTTAACATCACTATCGGCTTTAACATCCTCGAAAAGCATGAAAACGATACCCATGACGAAAAATTTGAAAATGTTCGCAGCCGCCATCTTGGATTTACATTTTCACGTTACTATCGGCTTTAACATTCTCGAAACCCATGAAAACAACCCCACCGATATAGTGACGGTACTTTCCAGGGACAACCATTTTAATTCGGCAGCTTTGTATTTCTCGCGGGGATCACGTGTAACAAACGGAATATTTATGTGATCCCGATTTCCCGGTATTTCCAAATAAATAAATCACGTTATTTATGAAGTCGTTTCCATACCATGTATCCGATTAGTTGTGCATTCCCACATTTTCTTGAATCCCGGGATTTATAGTAAGAAAAAAAATGCTAAGAAGCCGCTTCCATACTTTGTTAGCGAAATATTAACTTTAGGTTAATATGCATCCGATTATCCGATCTCTATGACATAAGTCATTTAATCATTTGTTAACATAGGTACAATAATAGTTGTTAAAAAAAAATATATACAAGCGCAAAAACCAAAAAAAGGAACCCTTATGGTGTGACTCAGTCTGTCTGTCCGTCTGTCTGTCTGTCTGTCAAAGCTGGATATCTCAAGAACTACTTATGCTATCAACTTGAAATTTGGAACAGTTTTAGATGAAGTTTACCAAAATATTTTTCACATAAGAAAGAAATAAAAGTATTTATATTTTTTTTTTTGCAACAGGGACTGAAAGGGGGCTTAAAAATTCAAAGTGGGGTTACTAGGTCATGTGGGGTATCATATGAAAGAGCGCTGTTTGCTCATTCTCAAACATTTTTTTTCTTTTTTTTAGGCCGCATAGTTTTCGACTTTTGATGAAAAGTGTAAAAAAAAACCGTTCCCCCCCCGCTTATCTCCGAAGTTTCCAAAAAGAATAATCTGAAATTATTCTATGTGATAGAAGTTTATGTAAAAATTACAGGAAAAATAAAACGATGTCTCTAAATAGCACACTTTTTCAGAAATCGGAACGGAACCCTCGGTACGCGAGTCCGACTCGCTCTTGACCGGTTTTTTTTTAATTTTTATTATCGAAGTTCATTTCCAATCCTATTCCTTCAAATAGGATTGGAAATTAACATGTGGTGCATGAGATCTGTGAATTTTTTCATTGTTTTCTTTCTTAATCGATAAAAAACTTACCGCTCCAGGAGCTGGATAAAGATCGGAACCTTCTTTTTTGGAAGTAACTTTAGACTCATTGTATCCGTGCTCCACTGACCAACCTTTGCTTTGTTTTGTAGTGTACAAGTATTGATAGTCTGGCTGCAAACTGTCAAATTAAATAATGTTCTTATTACTCTTCTTTGAAGCATAGTTAACTCTTTAAACGTCGATTGACACCCAGGTGTGCAGATAACAATAAAAAATCAATTGTGTCTGCTAAGTGGCGTGCGACGGGTTAATAAATAGACGTGAATTGCCAAATACCTATCTTTAGAAAAAGTAAAAGCTAAAAAGCTTTTTTAAAGCAGTGCAGAAGATTTGCTGGAAGAAAACGGAATAAGAAGAATATAATCACAACCATGTAGGAAAGAATGAAAATTGTCATATTTCTAGGATTCCGTATCTCAAAAGGGAAAAACGGAACCCATATAGAATTACTTCGCTGTCCTTTTGTCTGTCTGTCTGTCAGTTTGTCAAGACCCATTTCTCAGGAACGCGTGGGTATCACGTGGGGTCTTTACGGCGTTAACATTTTTTGAATATTATCAAAAACCATGATTATTACATTAAAAAAAACGTTTATGAACAAATTAACATTTATTTGTATTAACTCAAAAATATTTGTATTTTCTATTTTTCATATTAGGCTGTTTATCGGCTTTATACCTTTGCTTCTCTTCCAACCTGGCGAAAGCAAAGCGCGGAAAAAAAAGAAAATTTAAATCATAGTTTCCTAATATTTCACAAAAATATTTTCAGTTATTTTATTTTATTTCTTCAAAAGTGTATTGAAAAACGTCGTTAAATACACGTGGACATTTGCTATTGCAGTTCTCGGCTCAAAAACAACCTCGCCTACGGCTCGGATGTTTTAATTCCGCCTCGAATGCAATAGCAAACGTTCTCCACTTGTATCAAAATGTACTATTTCAAGTCTGTCAGTCTGTCAACACCTTTTTCACACGAACGCGTGAAGGTATCAAGTTGAAACTAATATCAAATACATAGGCCTATGGTTTCTTGAAGTTCTAAAAAAACTAGGTTATGTTTTTTTCCTGGGTTCCTTTATCGATACTGAACCTACCGCTAAGCTTTGGCACGCAATTATTTAACACCCTGTATAATATCATGACCAGTTACTATTAAATTATAATAAAGAAAGATATGTCCAGCTGTTGACGTCTTTTGGCTGATGTTAAAGAAATACCAAAACGTATTACTTCCTTGTTCTAAATATCTCTGTAGCTGCCAGTGAATTCATGTTGAAACATATTCCTTCGCTGGTTAAAACCACGTCAAACAATTTGGCACACGGTACTCGGTGATTATGGACTTTACAAAACGAAAATACATCTGTGTGGTTTGGGGCAACCTGAAAACAAATCAAAAATTAATATAAAAGAAGACACAATGAACTTTGGTTTATTTGACCGAATAATAGAATATAATAAAACACTAAATGTTTTATTCTATTCAGACGTAGTCCATATATTGTTAGTAACACAAAAAACCTTGTAATACTATTGTTAGTACATACAAAAAACAAAGCCACAGAAAGAAATAAATATCACAAAGTGGCACCGCACAGGAGTGCCAGTGAATGCCAAGCCCTGGACGCGCCCGCAGTGTGTAGTTGCATCCAGTCCCAGCGGCCCACGAACACGCTCAGAAGGCTGTTCGAGCTGGCCCGCATGCGCTTCATAAGAAACGCACGCTTCCGCATAATGGTATGAAAACTATCCACGCTTTTCACCGCAAACATTGCTGAAGCGCTGCAGTGGTGCGGCAGCCCGAACAGTATCCTGAATGAATCAGTATCAAATAATTCTCTGGCTCAAATTGCTCTAAATGGTGGCTATTACACCCTTAAAGCTTTGCACCCAGCTTCCAAACACTCTGTACAGGGTGTAAGTGTAAACAGTGGCAATATTTTAAGGGGTTATTGTACTCATCATTATGAACTAGTAAAAGTCGTTTAATATATTAAGAGGCCAGCTTATACTGGATTTGTTACCACTGACGAGCAGCCTACCCCACATACCTAGTGGTTCTCAAAATAAAGAAATAAACACTTTACTGACATAGACACATCACCATTTAGCTGTTTTTTTAAAGTAAAATTTCAAACGAAAAAGTCTTACTTCCATAATATTTTCGACGACAGAAAAATCAGAATGATTGTTTGGATATAATGCAGATAAATTATTCACACGATTGACATCGCAAACTACTGATATAGCATCATACTTCGTGATTCTTTCTCTCATTCTGAAAAAAAAATGTCTGTAAATGTATTTATTAACCGACTAAAAAAAGGAGAGGTTCGACAAATATAAATTTTATAGACTAGAGCTAACCCTAGAATCGTACCCGTATAAAATAAAATTGCGATTACTTTTTTAGTACACAACCGGGTACGACTCTAGGGTTGAGGGCACAACAGAGTTTTTAAATACCTAATACGCATATTTTGAATGCAATTTTGAAATTTGAAAATTACTAAGGATTTTAGAATTACAGGAAAAAATATAAAAAACCGGTCAAAAGCTGGTCGGACTCGCGCACCGTATTTTTTTTTTACATTTTTCATCAAAAGCTGAAAACTATGCGGCCTAAAAAAAGAAACAAAATATTTGAGAATGTGCAAACAGCATTCTTTCATATGATATCCCACATGCCCTAGTAGCCCCACTTCAAATTTTTAAGACCCCTTTTCAAACCCTGTTGCAAAAACCATATTTTTATTTCTTTCTTATTTTAGTCATCTAAAATTGTTCCAAATTTCAAGTTGATAGCATTAGTAGTTCTTGGGATATCCAGCCGAGACAGACAGCCATACAGACAGACATACAGACCGAGTCGCACCATAAGGGTTCCTTTTTACCATTTTGGTACGGAACCCTAAAAAGTAGAGGTCTTTAATAGTGAAATAAATGGTTACGAAAAAGCCCCCAATTAATTTTGGGTATCGCCTTAAGCGAGTAATTATCAGTAACGTGCTCTTACATCATAGTGATCAGTAACGTACTCTGTCATCATAGTGATTAGTAACGTACTCGGTCATCATAATGATCAGTAACGTCCTCGGTCATCATAATGATCAGTAACGTACTCTGCCATCATAATGATCAGTAACGTACTCTGTCATCATAATGATCAGTAACGTACTCGGTCATCATAATGTTTCATTCAAACTATTTTTGACTGGTTTCGATGAAACCATTATTAGGTTAAAACGCGTTTTTTTTTACTAAAAACCCGCCTAAGTTATTTAGAATCACTACAAACAAAAATGTTGTTTTTAAAAGGTAAAACACCTGTGATTTAAAAATAAGTGTAAGTAATTGCAAATAGCAAAGCAAAAAAAAAAGCAAAGTAGTTTAAAAAAAATTAAAACATTTTCATCACAAACTAAACATTATAAAATAATTCAAGTGACTTGTATTAGTTACCATATAGTATCAATGCAGCTTCTTACAACTTTCATATCCAATGATGAGTGATAAAAGCGTGTTTTTTTATAACTTACGTATTTTTACTTTTTAGTGTAGTATTTTCTTCATTTAGTCAATAAGTCTAAAGTCAACGAAGTTATGAATTGACCGGTTCAGTAGCCACTGAAGAGTTTCACTATCCACCTCCTGGCTCTAACATCAGACTCTCAACATAAGTGCAATCTATTGGACTCATCAAAACAAATCATAAATTATGAGCCCAAACTCGACGGGTTCACTAGTAGAGTTTTGACTGATTTTGCGCAGTCAAAAGTAGTTTTGACCGGTTACGAGTTTTGACTGTGACATATATACTTAGGTCATAACATACAGGGTGGCCGGAACATTGACGTCCAAAAATAAAATTTCGGTCCCTCGTATCGTGGGGTATTCGAATCACCCCCATGTATGTTCCGCGACTTTTCATACTTTTCGAGTTATGAATTTTTTTCTGAATGTTTGAAAATTTTCGACCTGACCAACCTAAAAAAATTCTAAAAAAAAAGTAGAGGGTTTTATCGAGTTTCTTTTTTTGCAACTGAATTTTCATAAGTAGTACTTTTATGCATAAAATAATCAGCTTCGTAACTGTGATGAAAGTTATGAAAATGTTGATCTAAAGTGAAAAATTTACGTTCGGTAAATTATGACTCAAATTTTCAACTTTAAATTAAAAATCTTAACAGGTGACTTCATAATTCCTAAGTAGGCTTCAAGAATGCGCCAGACTCTCAGCTTTCATAATCATAAAAAAATGAAGTACTTAATAGGGCTACTTTGTTTAAAATCGGCCTTCAAAGACAGCGAGGTGGAAAAATTCTTAAAATTACCCATCTGAGTAATTATTTTTTTTTGGCTATTTTCTCGTTCCTAAGGTTAATTAATTATAAGAATACTGAAAACTAACCAACAAATAGTTTCAGAGTTGGGTAAGAAAAGTTTTACGTAAAAAGTGGTTTTGAATAAAACACAGATGATAATGTGAAAAAAGTACTTAATTTATTTTTAACATTTACAAAAGGTTTTCAAAGTGGCCACCACCAGCAGCAATACACATTCTACACCTACGTAAGAAATTGTCTGGCAATCGTCTAAAAGCGTCTCTGTTCTCTCTCACAACACGTTCAGCTTCTGCAATCAACTGCCTCAGCTCTTGTTCACTTGAACAGTCTCGGGCGTATGCTATTTCCTTGTAATAGCCCCAAATAAAGAAATCGATGGGGTTGAGATCAGAGGGTCAATTCTCGTATTTTTAACAACGTTCGCAATATCATCTCAAGACTCAATCTGTCAAAAATTGTATAGCGTTTACCTAAATTTTTGACATTTGATTGACGCTGGCATGAGATTGTGAACGTTTTTAGGTACGAGAATTGCCCCTCAGGTGAGCGTGGAGGCCACCTAATTGGTCCGCTGCGTCCGATCCATCTGTTGGGGTATGTTTCATCTAAGTAATTTCGGACCTGGGTTGCATAGTGACACGGGGCGCCGTCATTTTGCAACACCATGGTTCGTCTGAGTTCGAGATTCACATCTGCCAGCAACAATGGAAGTTCATTTTCCAAAAAGTTTTTGTATGTTTCTCCATCAAGTCTGGACGGCAGTTCAAACGGACCAATTAGTTCGCCATTGAGGATACCAGACCACAAGTTAACGCTGAAGCGATGTTGAAATGTCGAAGCTCTCACTTCGAGTGGATTTTCATTCGCCCACGTGTGGTAATTATGAATATTGAATATTCCGGATCGCTCAAATCGTGACTCATCTGACCATAAAACTTTATTGAAAAATCCAGGATCCTCTTGCTCTTTTCGTAACATGGTTTGGCAAAAATCAACGCGCAATTGGTGATCTGTAGGCAGTAAAGCTTGGACTCGTCGGATGTGGAACGCGTGGTATTCTTCATCGTGAAGAATGTCTTGGATAGAAGTCCTTGGGATGTTCAGAGCACGAGCCATACTTCTCGTACTCGTAGACGGATTTCGCTGAACTTCTTCCAGCACCATTTCTCTGCGATCCGGGTTAGCTCTAGGGATTCCTTCATGACTGCCGCGTCGACCAGGAATGCGGCCTGCCATCAAAGTGTTGTGCGTGTTAATAAAAACACGATGGTCGGGATATCGCTCAGGTTGCGGCCCACCACGACGTTGAAGTTGTTCGCGATACAGTCGCGCTGCTTCATGGCCGTTTCCTTGTGCAACTCCATAAAAATAATGCATTTCTGCATATTCACTTAACGTGTAACTCATTTTTTACACTTCCACGTAAAAAAAGTCCAAATCAGAATGCAAAACACAGTCCAATAAACGAGCAAAGTAGTCAAACAAGTAGGCAGCGGAGTCCGTGGGCAAAGCGAGTGTGGTAAAGACAAAATGGCGACACGCGTATAGCAGTAAACACAATGTGAGTACGACTGAGGTACTTGTTTTGCGTTGGCTTCGGTTGCGCGCCTTGCGTGAGAGAGATAGCAATAATTCGGTCTCTTTTCCTCTCGGTCCATTGTAATTGCAGGTAAAAGAGTTGCACCCTCGTTTACAACCCATAGTCCACGAGAACGGATCGCGCAAAATTCATTAAACTAACATTTAAAAAAATCTCCGTGTTTAAATCTTAGCTTTCCTGCAGTCATTTTTGGTTAGCAAACTAAATAACCTTAGGAGCGAGAAAATGGAAAAAAAAAATTTATTAATCAGATAGCTAATTTTAAGAATTTTCCAACTCGCAGTCTTTGAAGGCCGATTAAGGCCAAAGTTAGCCCCATTAAGTCCTACGTTTTTTAATGATTATGAAAGCTGAGAGTCTGGCGCATTCTTGAAGCCTACTTGAGAACCATAAAGTCACCTGTTTAGATTTTTAATTTGAAGTTTAAAATTTAAGTCATAATTTACCGAACGTAAATTTTTCACTTTAGATCAACATTTTCATAACTTTCATCACAGTTACGAAGCTGATTATTTTATGCATAAAAGTACTACTTATGAAAATTCAGTTGCAAAAAAAGAAACTCAATAAAACCCTCTACTTTTTTTTTTAGAATTTTTTTAGGTTGGTCAGGTCGAAAATTTTCAAACATTCAGAAAAAAATTCTTAACTCGAAAACTATGAAAAGTCGCGGAACATACATGGGGGTGATTCGAATACCCCACGATACGAGGGACCGAAATTTTATTTTTGGACGTCAATGTTCCGGCCACCCTGTATAATCAAAAGCAACTTTCGTGTAAATAAAACTTACGTATTGTTAATGGTGCCGGTATTACGCATCAAGAAGTCTTCTAGTATAAATTTTTCATTGGTAAAGTTGTAGACTGACACCTTACATTTTGATTGCGGACATATTGTGACTGAAGGAAATGGTACCTGCGAAATAGGGTTATTGTCATTAGTATCTATATTTTTCAATCATTTTACTCACTATTGGAAATAAGCAAGTTTCCATAAGTCTCTTTTTAGACAGTCTTATCCCCCCAAAAACATTTTCATGTAAAATGTTGCCAAGACGAGACCACATATAGCTCGCACTGACAAAAAGCTATCAGATCTCATGTAGAGCCAAGCTTCTAACTCTACACGTCCTAACTCTCCAAGCCCTAACTTCACAAACTCTACACCTAAGTCAAAATATGAGTCTTGGCCGTTTCGTTACTACAAGAACTATTGTATAACAGAAAAGTAATGAACAATGAATAAATTTTTCACCTTGCGCCCATGTGATGGTAGCGAAACGGCCAAGCCACATATTTTGACTAAGGTGTAGAGTTTGTGAAGTTACGGCTTGGAGAGTTAGGGCGTGTAGAGTTAGAAGCTTGGCTCTACATGAGATCTGATAGCTTTTTATCAGTGCGAGCTATATGTTCGGAGGTGAATGTTTTTTTTAATCTCGGCAAAGAGTTATGCGTCTTTACGGCGTTAATATTTTTTGTAAATTTAAATAATATTTAACAATAGAATTTCATCAAAACCCATGATTATTACAATAAAAAAAAACGTTTATTTAACAAATTAACATTTATTTGTGTTCTAAACTCAAAAATATTTGAATTTTATATTTTTCATATTAGGCTGATATATACCTTTGCTTCTCCTTCAACCTGGCGAAAGCAAAGCGCGGAAAAAAAAAACAAAATTTAAATCATAGTTTCCTAATAATTCATGACAAAAATATTTTCCGTTATTTTATTTCTTCAAAAGTGTATGGAAAAACGTCGTTTGATACACGTGGACATTTGTAATTGCAGTTCTCGGTTCAAAAACAACCTCGGCGAGGTTGTTGTTTAAAGATTACGGGAAAAATAAAACGATGTCTCTAAGTAGCACACCTTTTCCGAAATCGGAACGGAACCCTGGGTGCGCGAGTCCGACTCGCTCTTGACCGGTTTATGTAAATAAATAATTACTTGATATTTATTATAAACACAAACGGGATATTTACCTTGTTTACTGTTAGATTCGAGTTCCCGATATTTTGGGACTGTTGCAAGCACCATGATCACAGATAAACTGAAGAACTCGAATCTAACAGTAAACGTGGTAAATATCCTGGTTGTGTTGCAAAATATGAAGCAATATAAGTTTTTAAACTGTCTGGTTTTAAATAAATTACCAGTGTTGTATCATCGCGCTTCTCTTTTTTTTCTATGCAGTCCGACAGTTACCGCGCTTTGGATCCTGTAATCCCCTTAACTGGTGAAGGTGGCAAGAATTTGTTGGATATGGGTGGCGAAGGAACAGTCGTTGTGGCGATGATCGGGGGAGGCCTATGACCAGCACTGATTTTTCGGGTAAATGATGATAAAGCAACGATATCTCACCTCATACACAGGAACTAGCTGCTCACTGACGGTGACTATAACTGGACTGATCTGCCATTTAAACCACACCTTACTAATCAAGAACAGGCACATGGACACGCTAGCTATAAACGTTATTAGCCAGAAGATTCTGAAAAGATCAAAGTGACGTCACTGATGTCATTAATTCTGATATATTTGCAATTTGAAATGCTAAACCACGTTGGGTTGATATTACAAACCTGTCCTCCTGAGAGACGAAAAAAGAAGTTACAAAAGCAAAAGATACACAGAGTAGGTACACAAATATCAAAAATTTGCATGTTTGTATTGGTTATTAAAACAGTTCATCTACAACATTGAGGTCGTAGGTACTGTAAAGGTTATCTGCAAAAGAGAACCTTATATTATGCAGGCGGGTAGCAGGCAAATCATTCTGGTTGCATTCGGTCACTCAAGCAAAAGATTCATTTAATTTCAGAATGATTTCATTGTTTAATGTGAGGCAGATTTGTTTTAGTCGGGCTAAAGTAGGTCCTTATACCGTAAATAGGCCTCCACCAAATACACTTTTCATTAAGTACTTACTTTTCGATGAGAGTAAGTCCTGTCTTAGTGAGGTACGGAAGACCATGCAGCGTTGTATTGTTCGCATAGTCATACATTAGTTCCTCTAATAACAGTTTCTGTCGTTTTCTTCTTGCTTTACAAATATCGCCATATACATTGGTAGCGACAACCACTTCATTGTCTTCACTGTAATAAGGTTTCAGAGTTTATTTTTCATGTAATTTACCAAATGTGTTTAAAATATCACCATTTGCTTAATTTGTAGTATTAACTTTCCTAAACACAAAGCAATAACCGTGAATCAAAAAACAACATTCTCAAACATTTTTTTTCTTTTTTTTAGGCCGCATAGTTTTCGACTTCTGATGAAAAATGTAAAAAAAAATACCGTTCCCCCCCTTATCTCCGAAATTTGCAAAGAGAAAAATCTGAAATTATTCTATGTGATAGAAGTTTATGTAAAGATTACAGGAAAAATAAAACGATTTCTCTAAATATCACACTTTTTCAGATTTCAGAAATCGGAACGGAATCCTCGGTGCGCGAGTCCGACTCGCTCTTGACCGGTTTTTTTTAATTCTATGTTATTAAAAGGGGTTTTATCTACACGGATATGCCAACCCCACCGTACCTTATTAACAATCACTTAACTATCATTGAAATAACTACATACTATGTGCGAAAGAGAATCATTGACTGGGCTTCCCCAGGCCACACAACCTCTTTGCAACTGCTGACCTAGGGTTTGTTAAAAAGGTTTGAATTAGTCAATTAATTGTCCTAAAAACACTACATTAACTTTAACAATGAAATATCATTTACTTACTCCATTTTCCTGAATATTCTTCCCTCGCGTCCTTTCACCAATACGCTGTTTTGGCAACTAAAGAAAAATTCGTATGTGATACAATTACTATTTAATTAGGTTAATAGTGTTCGACCCCATTGAACCTTAGGGACTATGCAATTATTCATCAGTTTATTAAATCAACAGCTGTAATTAGACTGATAGATACATTATAGTAGTGTTGCTTGCTCAATGGGTTTCGTATATACAATACGAGACTCATCGAGCAACCTTTCTCTGCTGAACTCCTGACTACATATTATTATTTCAATGAATCCTCCTGGCCTTGCGCTTTGCTTATGTCATTCCATATGGTTTTTAGCGGACTACCCTAGAAGGAAGGTAATGTTTTTTTGTCGTCTACAACTGATAAATCTGATATGAATACTATATTCCGTTAAATCCTATTTCCAATAACCAATAACCCTTATTGGCAATCCATTAAGACGATGTAGGAGTCATTTCCCACCAAATGATCCCTATGCAAATGTTAACCATTTTTAAGTAATTTGACATTTTATATTTTTTGATGACCACGAGTATAATTATGTGGTATATAACTTTGAATGTTTTTTTAAAAAAAGGATATCTCATGAACTACTAATCAAATCAAATCATCAAATCAAATATATTTATTTCGGATTCTGTTATATCCATAGGTGTTAGTAACAAGAAACTTAGCCTAGTGTTAGTACAGTTAATTCGTAGGTTTATTATAAAAAAATAATTTAAGCATGCGCCGGGCTGGGCGCCCGTCACATGTACACTCATCCACTGCTTCAACAGTGGAGAATCCAACCGGTTTGCCAACGCGTTCAGGATGCTGTTTGCAGTGCCACGTACGCGTCTGAGCATCGATGCGCTTCGCTTACGGATGATTGCATAAAAGCAATCAGTGTGCGCCTCAGCAAACATAGTCGACGCGCGGCATAAACGAGGCAGCCCAAACAACACCCTAAACGCGTTGTTATATTGTACACCAGAGTCCCGTACACTCGCTGCGTGTAGTTGACCCATAGACTGCACGTGTAGAAGGACTGACAATTTAACTTGCTTACAACAACGTGCAAATCTACGGGCCAACATGTTGCAACGCACACACAAAGCCCTCCTCTCCCTCTCAATATCAAGGTCATCATCCAAGTTTTCTGTGACCCAGTGACCCAAGTATTTAAACTGCTGAACAAGCCTCAGTGTTATACCGCCTAGTGTAAGCGTAGTAGGATAATTATAACACTTCTTCCCAGCTTTAAATATCATCAGCTCGCTCTTGGATGCATTGTGCTTGAGTCCATAGGCCACAGCAGCTCACATATTTTTAACAGCTTTCTCAGGGCCCCAATCGATGGGCTCAGCAGCACCATATCGTCAGCATAACTTATGTTGTTTACACAAACATCGTCCACGTGACAACCGACATTAGTACTGCTGAGCTCACCGATCAGTCGGTACATGTACAAGCTGAAGAGCCTAGGGGAGCTCAAGCCCCCCTGCCCCACTCCGCACTCCAACCTGTACACGTCCGACCGTGCCCCTCCCCATTTCACACTGTTCTTTTGGTTGCCGTACCAATACTCAAAAACTGATGTGATCTCAGGAGCCGCATACTTTTCGTCTTTTATTTATTTATTTATTTAATCAGTAGTACACTTATATTAACATATTCAAGTTGGTGCAAACATCCACGCCTCCTTTAATTTTTATCTCCGGTCCACTCGTTTCCAGACTGACTCTACGTTTACTCCTCTCGTAGATGTTTTTTATTATATTACAGTAGGTTTCATCTATGTTGTTCGCCTTTAGTGCCTCCCATATTGAAATGTGTGAAATAGAGTCGAAAGCTTTTTGGTAATCTATAAAGGTTAAGTAGAGGCCTTTGTAATTCCTTGTATTTATCTATTATTCTCTCCAGGGTTTGGATATGGTCGACGGTTGCGAATCCTCTACGAGATCCTGCTTGTTCTACCGGCTGATTTTCGTCGATTTTAGCAGATATTCGGCTTAGGATACATTGTGAAAATAGTTTGTAGAGGCTAGGCAATAAGCTGATAGGTCTATAATATCCTATGTCCTTTGGATCACCTTTCTTGTACAGTAATATAATAATTGATTTGGTCCATTGTTCAGGGACTCTTTGCTCTTTATTTATAATGTTGAATATATACTAGAACAAATGATACATCATCTGCAAGTAGAAAGCGCACGTGTGAGATTAGAGATGAACCTACAAAAAATCAAACTGATGACCAACTCTTCAAAACCACCAATAAAGACAGGTAACGAAAACCTCGAATATGTAGAAGATACCTATAGATAATTAGTAAAACAAGTATCATTCCACCAGAACAGCAATATAGAGGAAATAACAAGAAGAATAAATATGTCATGGCTCATGGCAAAGGTACTGGGCTCACAGAGAAATAATGAAAGGAGACATGCCACTTTATGTGAAAAAGAAAGTAATGGACAGTGGTATCCTTCTCTGTCTATCATACGGTTCACAAACTTAGATATACACGAAACTGGCAAGAGAAAAAATAAGAATATGTCAAGCAGCCATGGAAAGATACATTCTAGGAATACGAAAGATAGATAAAGTACGCCACACCAAGATGAGAGAAAGAACAAAACAATTGGATTTCCTACATCACTCTATGAAATTTAAGTGGAAATGTGCAGGACATCTAGCTAGAATGGAAGATGACCGGTGGACTAGTCGTGCCGTAGTATGTTAAGGTCCCAATGGAAAAAGAAAACTAGGAAGACCATCAAGAAAATGGGTCGATGATATCAAAGATATAGCAGGAGTTATATGGCAAACGATAGCGAGAGATAGAAAACAATAAATAAAAATGGAGGAGACCTTTACACAACAGAAAACATTGAAAATTAAACAAAAACTTGTATAAAATAAAATTGAAAATCGATTCAACAACAATAAAAATAATCAGCTGGGAATTATTGAAACTAAATAATAAGTATTGTAATTTAATTTTTAAAAAATGTAATAATAATAATAATTGACCATTACCATTTACCCCACCGCAGTATCTCTACGTTGACGGCGTGGTGGGGCTTGCGCGCTCCGAATTTTAGGTCTGTGCCGGTAGAGTTCACTTTGCCGGAACAGGTCTAGGATGAGGAGCTAGACCAAGAGAGATACAGAAACCCGCAGGGCAGCATGTGACGAACTGTTGGGCAGTAGCGACCCCACGGACCCTATCTCCCGGGAGAAGTCTTGTTCCTGACCTCTCGCTTGCCTTTATTGGCCGGCTGGAGTGACCACTGACGAGGAACAGAGCTCCCACCTCTTTCTTGCCTTTATTGGCCGGTTTGAGTGGAGGTTCGCAAGAGCAAACGTGCTCGGAGGAAGGAAGTATTCCAGTAAGTGTTTGTAGGGATGTTGACCATCTTCCGGGCTCTGGAATTGTTCTGAGAACCGTGGGATACCTCTCCACTCCTCACAAGCACCTCAGAACATGTTGCCCCCTTGCCGCTACGACACTATGTGCTAGCGACCTTTTCGGGGGCCCATTATTGTGTGTGCAAGTCACCCCCTGCCATTTTATCCGTGTATTAAAAAACATTGATCCGGCAGGGGCCATAGTCCTTTCATAGTTCTAAGCAACCAGTCCACTTTAGCCACTCAAATCCATAGTCCAATCTCTTTATTTCCATATACTGCAATAGTCCTGCACCAACCGGGGGTTGTCCTTGGGTGCACTTGCATAGTGCGTACAGGGATAATCGTCGGTTGGTGCCTCATTTCATTGAAAGCGTCTAACGGGCCTCTGCGAGTTGGCTTTGGCCCCTCGTACGCCTTCTAAAGGCCCGGGACTCCAGGGTCCCGAGAATTGTCAAGACATAATAATTGAATAATATGTCAACTTTGTTGCATGCTAATAACAACTATTATAAAATTACATGGAAAAATGAGAAATAATAAAAGGCTATTCATTTATTTATTATTTAGTTCAAATCCTCGATCTCAGAAGACAATACTGCAACATGCCTTACAAATCTTGATCTGTTTACTGCCCACAAAATTAATTAAAGCTAAGGGTATAATATACATGGTAAAATTATTATAATAGAGGTTGTATGTATACCATTAATTGATTTTCCTCACTTTATATAACTAGATTCGATCATTAAGGAAAACGGCATTATTAAGCAGTTTATACTTGAAGTTTTCAACGTTATTGAATACTTCCTGCACTACTTTGATCTATTACATGACTGATTATTTTATAATATTATTTCCATATACTAACAAACATATATTCTGCTTCTGGAGAACTAGTAACATCTGCAAAATAGTCCTTATTACCCAGAGACATGGTTGAATAGCTAAAATTGTTGGGATTAAATTATTTTGGTACTGTATTTTTGAAATAGGACACAGCTGTGTTTTATTTTGACAGCTTATGTTAATATAAAGCTTGTATTTATGTGGTAAAAATAATCATTAAGTTATATCTAAGACATTTCCTGTGATACAAGGACAAGTAGTAAAAAAAAATTCAAAACCGGGAAAGTGCGAGTCGAACTCGCGCACAAAGCGTTCCGTGCCATTATCTATAGAAACGGCAAAAAAATCACGTTTGTTGTAAGGGAGTCGTTCGACCAATTACACTTATCACATCGAGGACAATTTTTTAGTATTTCTCTATACGGATTTCTTTTTCAGTTTCATTCTGAGCTTTTTCTTCTTTCAGATCCTTTTGTAGTGTACAGCATAGTCTGAAATAAAAATTAGCAGTTAGTAACAATCCAGTCTGCGCATGATGTGTCTGGACTAACAGTTCACGCAACCATTTTAATGTTTTATGTCGTGGGCTCTAAACTTACAGCAAATTATTGGGCACTATAAACCAACAAAATTTGGCTGTTGATGAGATCAAAGTTACTTCTGGTGAAAAATTTCCAATAATGCAACCTAACATTGAACCAAAAGAAATAACATCCCCGTGCAGGGGATAGGCCAAGATGATCAGTACATATGGAGTCAGCGTAAACTTGACGGATTCAGAGTATTTTTAAGTTGCAATATACGTTTGGAAGAGACCACAAAATCAGTACAGTCTCATAACTATCATCTTGACCAAGCGCATACCGAGATGCTGTATGCGGCTGATGGTGTTTATAGAACCTTGAAACCTTTTGGGCTTCACTTTACCCTGAACAGTCATCTCTTTATCCTTTCTATTTCAAGATTTCAATGTGAAAATCTAACAAATGAAGTATTGTTTGATTGTCAAAAATTAGATATCAAGTTACCTTAAAGAGAGGAAGTAGAAGATCTCGACGAGGCTCAAGAACGAAAACCCGAGGAATAAGCCTAGGAGACCGCCGCAGTTGGCAAGAAAGTCGATCAACCCGAACAGTTCTGAACGACGCATCGACAGGAACCTGGGCCTCTTGAAGTACATCTCTAGCTTGGAGAATTTGATTCTGAATAGAGTAAAATTGTGCGTTATTTATGTGAAACCTTGTATAAGGTGTATCTATTCATACGCGAAATCTCTAAAGAGGTCATTGTACTCATCATTATGAACAACTTTTACTATGAGACCAAACCTGAAATTGCGAAAAAAAATCAACTGCTCCCTACATTTTGACGAGTTTTGATATAGATAAATGCACTGACCAGCTATTTTTTTTTTTGCGATTTCACGTTTGGTCCCATAAAAAGTTGTTCATAATGATGAGCACAGTGACCCCTTAAGAGATTTCGTGTATGAATAGATACTCCTTATATAATATATTATAGAACGATAGATCATTGTTGTTCGTTAAATATTTGTATGCTTATCGTCTTTCTTACCCCTTCAAGTTTTCATCAGTAATATTGAAAGCTTTATAAAAGGTTTTGATCAATCTCTTCAGATTATAATCGGTCTTCAGTATTTCAGCATCATAGTCCACACTGTTACAAGCGGGTAGGCAATGGCATTTGAAACTACCTTTAGCATTTTTTAATTCTTGTTGTAGCATTTTTGCTGGAAGATAAATTGTATGTTTTTTCGATCAATGGAGAATAAGAGAAGAAAATAACATAATATAACGCATGTAAACCTTGAAGGGTAAGGCAGAGGTGTACTTATATATAGTACGGTCAGCAACATAAGTCGATTAACACTGCTACTTTTACACATCATGTAAATTAATACAAAATGATTTGATTATGCCCCTTTTTCCTAAAATAACGAGTGTAATAGATCTTTAAATTATTTACTTTTGTTCCGATTTTAATTAAATAATATATCTTGCTCAATAATTAAGACTTAAAAAACTAATAAAGTTTCTATAAACTTACTTCTTGCTTCCGACATACACTCACTATGTTGCTCGGTGCAAATTTCTTTACTGCTTGCATCTTAAATCAAAATAAAGAAATCTGGTATAGGTATCAAATTTTTTACGAGTCCCAGAATAGCAATAAACACTGACTTGTAAAATATTGGACATATTGACATTATCGTCACAAATACTCTTGTGTAAAATTTTAATTTTATATTCAGGTCCCATCAGTCTACATTCCTATTCGCTTTTTTGGTTATTCTTAGTCCAGTTTGAAGTATGGATCATACCCTTTCCGCCTTACCTATCCCTTTTCATTCAAGCCCGTTGCAGTCACCTATGCAAGAGCTACGGAACTTTGCAGTCACCCATGCAAGTGCTGCGGAACTTTGCAGTCACACATGCAAGTGCTGTAGAACTTTGCAGTCACCTATGCAAGTTCTGCGGAACTTTGCAGTCACCCATGCAAGTGCTGCGGAACTTTGCAGTCACACATGCAAGTGCTGCGGAACTTTGCAGTCACCCATACAAGTGCTGTGGAATTTTGCAGTCACCCATGCAAGTGCTGAGGAACTTTGCAGTCACCCATGCAAGTGCTGCGGAACTTCGTAAAACTTTTCAAATAAGACTTAAGGCAGACTTAAGGCTTTCGCAATTTATACATACTTTATTCGTTAGTTTTGTGAGGATACATTATCGTGTCCGTCGTTCAACCAGTCATGCTACTTGGCCGTGTCCTAATGTATGCGATCGTCGTGATCATTTGTCACTCATTTGTTTGGAAAACAGGAAGGCGCCCTCTGTCGGTGCGATGACGCGTTCAGGTTTGCCGAATGTCATAAATACGACGACCACTTCACACAACGATTGCTTTTATTTATTAGGAAATACTTACGTGGCATGTAGAATTTAACACACCCACAGTGTTTATAAGTTATGTTGGACAGGCATTCAATCCTACAGTTGCTGGCTGTGTATAGCCTAAAATACTTCAGGTATCGCTCCTCAGGGAAATAGCATTGACGTCTAAAACCAAACCAAAAAAGTGAAAAATATCATTAAATCATCACTCTGTTGCCCTCATCCCAATTTATTTGCGGTCGGTGCAGCATGTCTTCTTCTTCTTTCTTATTTTTTACCTATTATTCGTTCTCTCAGAATCATCCCATTTCAAGCCATAATCATTTTTCTCATCCATAGTTTCTTTGTCCTTCACATTCACACTCAAAACGTTCCTCGCGACATTATCCTCATTCCCCATAGAAAAAAAAATCATTACATGGAACTGAATTTTTAATGGTTTTTGAGGACGTTAAAGATCGTTCTTCTAAAACTCACGTTTCTGGGTCATAGTTCTTCAAACTCTCTGAAGTATTGAGTACGCTGAAACTCAGTGCCATTGATGAAACCTGATTGTGTAGCACAGCATAATAGTACAGAGACGACTGAGGCAAATCGGTGGGATGCTGGATGTATACCTGTAATTAATTATTGTACTAGGTTACATCGTATTATAAAAGGGATTTCAGAAGAAGAACCGATGACCTGGTAAAAGTCCGTGGGAATCAGCGGGAAGCGAGAAGAACAGGACCGGTCGATATGGACATGCTTCGGGAGACGTATGTAATGCATGAAAAACAACGGCGGAAGTGATGGTATTAAACAATTTCTATATGGATTGAAACAGAGACAGTATCAAAGACTATAGCCAAATCGAGGAATAAGATGATGATGATGATGATAATGTGATGATCCACATAGCTTTTTACGTCACTTCTGGAATTGGCGAAGACGACGCGTTTTGGGTTGGCGTTACATTCCACCAAATATTTGAGCACATATTAATGAATTGTAATAATTCAAAACGTTTCCATTATTTTATTAAAATACTTAACGAAAACAAAAAAGTTTTAATAATCATTTAAAATATTTTTTTCATTATTTTATCTAAATAATAAAAAAAAGTTTTGAATTATTTATTATGACCTGAGAGATACTGTTTCAAAAAACGTTTTGTTAAACGAGATGTCGAGATAATAACAGTTTGATAATAAATACGAGCATGATTATGAATCTTACCCTGAAACCTGAGTTGAGGCCGTTACAGAGATGGTCACGCTCGTCAAGGTTATGTATCAACTCAACTTCGATGTCGGGTGCTTCGCCATTTTCCTGAAACAATCAAACGTAATCAAAGCCAAATCAAAATCAATATTTTTTCACAAAAACCTACATGACGTCAGAAGCTAGCTATCAGCTCTCAAGTGGTTTAATTTTCTTTGCAGATGATAATGATGTTTGTTTTTTTTTATTACCGAAGCTCATTTCCAATGCTATTTGAAGGTCATGTGGTGCATGAGATCTGTGATTTTTTTTCATTGTTTTCTTTCTTAATCGATAAACTGTTAAGGATACAACACTTACCGCTCCAGGAGCTGGATAAACATCGGAATCTTCTTTTTCAGAAGTAACTTTAGACTCATTGTATCCGTGTTCCACTGACCAACCTTTGCGTTGTTTTGTAGTGTACAAGTACTGATAGTCTGGCTGCAAACTGTCAAATTAAGTAATGTTTTTAATACTTTCATTTGAAGCAAAGTTAATAAATAGGTAGACGTGCAAAATTCCAAAGCATTTATTCCACTTTCTTGTAAAATACTTAATATACAGGGTGATTGGAAGATGGGTGCAAAGCTTTAAGGTGTAGATAGTACAGACAATTTAGAACCACCTATCAGTTTTTTTAACCTAATTTTTATGATTATTTTCGAAAACTCCCAAAATTTTAACTAAACTGCTTGGCCAAATTGAATAATAAATGAATTCATTTTTTTTTTATTAAATTAAATTAATGTGTAAGCAATCTAGGAAAACATGTTGAGGCCTTTGTGTCGTTAGACATTTTTTTACAGACATTTAAAGTTCCTAAAAAATTTAAAAATTCATAAATACTTTTTGTAAACCTTATTTTTAAAAAAACCGGAGGGTGCTTTTGTTGTTCAAACCTTTTTGAAAACATGCTTGATAATATCGTTCTTTCTTTTGAGGTATCATTTACGTGGATATCTTACAAATTATTGAAATTAGGACCTACACACTAATTTGAGGGAAAAATTTTAAATTTTAGGCAGACTAATTAAAGGCCTAAAACATATTTTGCTAGACTGCTTACACATTACTATAATTAAATAAAATAAAAATGTATTCATTTATCATTCAATTTTGACAGTAAATAAGCAGTGTATTTAAAATTTTGGGAGTTTTCGATATAAATCATAAAAATTAGGTCAAAAAAATAGTAAGACTTCGGCTAAGAAAACCATGGCTTTTAAATTTACGGTTTTAAATTGTTTTAAAATGTCTTAAATGGTTTTAAATTGTCTGTATTATCTTCGCCTTAAAGCTTTGGACCCATCTTCCAATCACCCTGTATAATATCATGACAAGTTACTATTGAATTATAATAAAGAAAGATATGTCCAGCAGTTGACGTCTTTTGGCTGAAATTAAAGAAATACCAAAACGTATTACTTCCTTGTTCTAAATATCTCTGTAGCTGCCAGTGAATTCATGTTGAAACATATTCCTTCGCTGGTTAAAACCATGTCAAACAATTTGCTACACGATACTTGTTGATTATGGACACTACACCATGAAAATACATCTGTGTAGTTTGGAGCAACCTAAAAACAAATAAAAAACTAATATAAAAGAAGACATTTATGTTCGCATCATTCGTCAAAATCATCTGTATAGTAAAAGTTGTTCATAATGATGAGTACAAAGACCCCTTAAAAAATTACCACTGTTTACACTTACACCCTGTATAAGTAGTACGGAGTTTTAATAATAATAAGAGGCCAGCTTATACTGGATTTCTTACCACTGACATGCAGCCTACCGAACATAGCTAGAGGTCCTCAAAATAAAGAAAGAAACACTTCACTAACATAGACACAATTTAGCTGTTTTTTTTTTAACTAAAATTCCAAACGAAAAAGTCTTACTTCCATAATACTTTTGACGACAGAAAAATCTGTATGATTGTTTGGATATATTTCAGAAAAATCATTCACATGAAGATCGCAAACTCCTGATATAGCATCATACTTCGCAATTCTTTCCCTCATTCTGAAAAAAAAAAAAATGTCTGTCAATCTATTTATCAACCGACGAAAAAAAAGGAGGAGATTCGACACGTATGTTTGTTTTCTTTTTTAAAAAAAAAACAACGATTGATTTAAAAGTAACAACGGACTACAGGGTAAACATAAATTATATAGATTAACCCTAGAACCGTACCCGTAAAAAATAAAATTACGATTACTTTTTTAGTACTCAACCGAGTACGATTCTAGGGTTAAGGTGATATGTAAAAGGCGAACTGGGCGGGAATAAGAAAGTGACAGAGTCACTGTCAATTACTTCCATATACGAAAATAAAGAGCGCAGCAATTCGATAGAATAGTATATTATGCAATTAATGAATAAAGGACGGATTTAAAGCGAGGGCCATAGATGAATCACGAGCTAGTGAAGTATTCTAACGATGATTGAATCACGAGCGTAGCGAGTGATTCAAGTGTTAGAATCCTGAGCGACCCGAATGATTCATGGCCCTCGATATAAATCCACTTTATTCAATAGTTGCCATAGCAGTTGCCGCTTCTTTTTACTGCATTTCCTTATACCGTTAGAGAGCCATTTTACTTTTTTGGTAATCGATATTGTTCTCATTTCATAAGGAAAACAGAGATTGTAAAAACATTGAAATAGGTCTAGAAAATGGTTGTAGGCCTCGTTGACATCACTGTTGCTATAAATGTCTGAAAAGGTGAGACTTTTTATGCTGCTTCTAAATTTTTCTATATTTTCTTGGCAGTAGTTTCGTCTTTTTACTCGCCAGCGCTTTAAAGCACATGTCTTTTTAACTGGACACTTCAAAAGCTGAGCCGTATGATCCGACAAACCGAATTCTATAATGTCCCCTTTACAGCCCTTTACATTATGTGCAATATTGTCTATACATGTCATCATAATGATCAGTAATGAACTCTGCCATCATAATGATCAGTAACGTACACTGCCATCATAATGATCAGTAACGTACTCTGCCATCATAGTGATCAAGACGTACTCGGTCATTATAATGTTTCAGTCAAACTATTTTTGACTGGTTTCGGTGAAAACCCTTATTGGGTTAAAACGCGTTTTTATATACTAAAAACCCACCTAAGTTATATCTAGAATTACTATAAACAAAAATATTGTTATGAAAAGGCAAAAAATCTGGTGGTTTAAAAATAAATGTAAGTAATTGCAAATATTACTTAAGCAGTTAAAAAAAAATAATAAAACATTTTTATCACGAACTAAAAATTATAAATTAATTAAAGTGACTTGTATTAGTTACCATAGTACTTAGCTTAGCGTGTTTTTTTTAATACTACTTACGTATTTTTACATTTTACTTTTTAGAGTAGTGTATTTAGATGCCAAATGATAGTTTTATTGTCATCTGAACTACATATACAAAAGTTTAATTTCGATACGACATTAGAAGTAGGTTGACTTCCAAGATTTTATTTCATTGTTTGTTTGTTAGTTATATTGTAAAGCTAATATAAAAACGTGTTAAAAAGAGTTTTGACTGATTTAACGCAGTCAAAAGTAGTTTTGACTGGTTACGTTACGAGTTTTGACTGTGACATATACTTATGGGCCATAAACCCATAACATATAATCAAAAGCAACTTTCGTGTAAATAAAACTTACGTATCGTTAATGGTGGCATTATTACGCATTAAGAAGTCATCTAGTGTAACCTTTTCATTGGTAAAGTTGTAGACTGAAACTTTACATTTTGATTGCGGACATATTGTGATTGATGGAAATGGTACCTGCGAAATAGAGTTATTGTCATTAGTATCTATATTTTTCAATAATTTTACTCACTGTTGGAAACAAGCAAGTTTCCACAAGTCTCTTTCTAGACAGTCTTATGCCAAAAAAGAAATCAAAACCAATTATATTTTTAAATAAATTAAAACAATTCTTAATTAATAAAAATTATTATACAATAGAGGAATGTATAACGGATAAATTCAATAATTAATAGCTATGACTGAGTATCAGATAAATAAAACAATAGAATGAATAAATTAGAATACATTATTAATATAAATAAGTACTATATTAATTATGTAGTTTCAGCCTAACTCCATGTGAAGAAGGCGTGAGTTTATAACAAATTTTTGTTGTTGCAAAAATCAGATAAGAAATTATTATTGAAATCATTAGTAATAAGGAAAATAATAAAAGCTCTCTTCCTCTCTCCTACTTATAAGTTTACTGAGCCCCAAAAGGGTCCATAATTAATTCTAAATTAATTAATTACTTGCCACCTGTACCACATTATGGATCACAATAAAGATTATTTGATTTGATTTGATCCCAAAATTGTTGAAAAACATGATGGTTTCATTTAATTACAATTTAGTGAAGCTTAGACAACCTGAGGTCTATTTAATAAAAACAACAGGTAAAAATCGGACAGTTCAACAATTTCACAAGTTTCTATCATACACTACCTCTTTTTAGTCCAATCAACAGTTTTTTTGTAAATAAATAATTGCTTCATATTTTGCAATAAATTACCAGGGCGATGACACAATCATCGCGCCTCTCTTTCTTTTCTATGCAGTCCGACACTGACCGCGCTTTAGGTCCTGTCAACTCAGCCTATCACAGTCCACTGCTGGACATAGGCCTCTCCCAGTCTGCGCCACAACACCCTGTCCTCCGCCTTCCGCATCCAGTCAGTCCCAGCCACAGCGGTCCTGTAGTCCCCCCTAAACTGGTGAAGGTGACAGGAATCTGTTGGATATGGGAGGCGAAGCAACAGTCGCTGTGGCGATGCTGGGGGGAGGCTTATGACCAGCAGTGAATTTTCGGGTAAATGATGATAAAGCCACGATATCTCACCTCATAGACAGGAACTAGCTGCTCACTGACGGTGACTATAACTGGACTGGTCTGCCATTTGAACCACACCTTACTAATCAAGAACAGGCACATGGACACGCTAGCTATAAACGTTATTAGCCAGAAGATTCTGAAAACATCAAAGTGACGTCACTGATGTCATTAATTCTGATATATTCCCAATTTGAAATACTAAACCACGTTGGGTTGATATTACAGAGCTGTCCTCCTGAGAGACGAAAAAAGAAGTTAATGTAAAGTAGTAACAATTTAGTGTAAAACACATAGGTACACAAACATCAGACAATGTTCATGTTTGAATTGGTTATTAAAACAGTTCAGCTACAATATTGAAGTCGTAGGTACTGTAAAAGTTATCTGCCAAAGAGAACCTTATTTGACTTTATATTATGCAGGCGGGTGGCAGACAAATCATTCTGCTTGCATTCGATCACTCAAGCAAAAGATTCATTTAATTTTAGAATGATTCCATTGTTTAATCTGAGGCAGATTTGTTTTAGTCGGGCTAAAGTAGTTACCTATTGTCCTTATACTGTGATAGGCCTCCACTAAATACACTTTTCATTAAGTACTTACTTTTCGATGAGAGTAAGTCCTGTCTTAGTGACGTACGGAAGACCATGTAGCGTTGTATTGTTCGCGTAGTCATACATTAGTTCCTTTATTAACAGTTTCTGCCGTTTTCTCCTTGCTTTACGAATACAAATATCGCCATATACATTGGTAACGACAACCACTTCATTGTCTTCACTGGAATAAGGTTTTAAAGTTTATTTTTCATGTAATTTACCAAATGTGTTAAATGAAAGAATGTTAAAATATCAGTATTTCCTTAATTTGTACTATTAACGTTCCTAAACACATAAAGCAATAACTGTGAATCAAAAAACGAGTGTTATTAAGATTTAGCACAAGTAAGAAAAACGTAAAATCGATTTTAAAAAAATTGCAACCAAAATAGATAAAAGTAAGAGCATTTCAGACGGCGTCCCTCAATCCTTACTCAAGGGTACCATAATATCTTGGAAAGTCGATTCAAATCGATGCTAAATCTATTAACGTCCCCAAATATTCAACAAGATCATACAAAACGTGTATAGATGATTTGGGAAGCATAATGAATAATTGGAAAACCAAATTCTTATAATGAGTTCATGATGATAGAAGCTCTTTAAAAATATATAGTTTTGCATGAATTAATTATCTTAAAAACACCACATTAACTTTAACAATGAAATAGCATTTACTTACTCCATGTTCCCCAATATTCTACCTTTGCGTCCTTTCACCAATACGTTGTTTTTGCAACTAAAGAAAAATTCGTATGTGATACAAATACTATGTAATTAGGTTAATGGTTTTCGACCGCATTGAACCTTAGGGACTCTTCAATTATTTATCAGTTTATTAGATCAACAGCTGTAATTAGACTGATACATTATAGTGGTGTTGCTTGCTCGATGGGTTTCGTATCAACAATACGAGACTCATCGAGCAACCTTTCTCTGCTGAACTTCTGACTACATTCCTCCTGGGCTTGCGCTTGGCTTCTGTCATTAAATAATGGTTTTTACCCGATTACCATAGAAGGAAGTTATTGGGTTTTTTTCGTCTACAACTGATGAATCTGATATAAGTACTTTAGTCCGTTAAATCCTATTATACAGGGTTATTAAGGGGATGCAGGAGTCATTTGCCACCAAATGATCCCTTATGTATGACGCCTATGCAAATGTTATGTGCCATTTTTGAGTAATTTGACATTTTATATTTTTTTGAGTACGAGTATATGCGGTATATTTTTGCTTTGAAAAATTTAATAATATATAATTTTTTTTTTCTTATATTACCTGCTTGTTAACACTTCATTACACATTAATTAACTATAATGTGAAAATTATCTTCAAAATAGTTTTTAAATGAGAGCTACAATTTTCATAATCTTGAACATATTTTTTGACTAAAATGGTCGATTTCTGCAAAAAAAAAGGTAAACATTTGCATAGGAGTCATAAGGGGTCATTTAGTTGCAAATTACCTCTCTTATATCCTCTTAATGGATTGCCGACATTTCATATCAATAAACTTGTATATTGTATTATGCTTAAAAGTTCCAAGAATTTCATGATAATTTAGTGAGGCAAAGATTGAGTGAGAAGAGATTTTACGCTAGCTGTTACAGTTATGAAAACATATTCACACTGTCTTGTGGTAATCACTACACGAGAAACAGTTAACACTTACCATAATTTCTTAGGGTTCCGTACCAAAATGGTAAAAAAGGAACCCTTATGGTGTGACTCAGTCTGTCTGTCTGTCTGTTTGTCTGTCTGTCTGTCTGTCACAGCTGGATATCTCAAGAACTACTAATGCTATCAACTTGAAATTTGGAACAGTTTTGGATGACGCTTACCCAACTATTTTGCAAATAAGAAACAAATTAAAATATTTATAATTTTATTGCAACAGGGACTGAAAGGGGGTCTTAAAAAATCAAAGTGGGGCTACTAGGGCATATGGGGTATCATATGAAAGAGCGCTGATTGGACATTCTCAAACATTTTTTAAGTTGCATAGTTTTCGACTTCTGATGAAAAATGTAAAAAAAAATACCATTCCCCCCTTATTTCCGAAGTTTGCAAAGAGAAAAATCTGAAATTATTCTATGTGATAGAAGTTTATGTAAATATTACAGAAAAAATAAAACGATGTCTCTAAATAGCACACTTTTTCAGTAGCACACTTTTTCAGAAATCGGAACGGAACCATCGGTGCGAGAGTCCGACTCGCTCTTGACCGGTTTTTTTTTATTTGCACACGAATCGTAAATTCATCACAGCAGCGCATCACTACCTATCGGCGATCCCGTTTTCCATATTAATAGCCATTTGCCATGTTCCATATTAACTAATTAGATGTAATAACAGGGACCTTGATGCTTCATTGCCATTTTGTCACTTCCTGAATTATTCTGTTTCACGATTCCATGACCCTTTTAGGTGATTATAAACAACACTATTGGGAAGACAAACCATAATATCCATTCATACTAATATAATATAAACGCGAAAGTAACCGTGTCTGTCAAATCTTTTCACGTCCAAACTGGACGTACTGGATCTAATCTAACACAAAATCTTTTCTATTTTTCTGGTTTGTTTTTAGGGTTCCGTACCAAAATGGTAAAAAATGAAACCTTATGGTGTGACTCAGTCTGTCTGTCTGTCACAGCTGGATATCTCAAGAACTACTAATGCTATCAACTTGAAATTTGAAACAGTTTTAGATGACGTTTACCCAACTATTTTGGAAATAAGAAAGTAATAAAAATACTTTTTTTTTTTTGCAACAGGGACTGAAAGGGGGTCTTAAAAATTCAAAGTGGGTCTACTAGGGCATGTGGGGTATCATATAAAAGAGCGCTTTTTGCACATTCTCAAACATTTTTTTCTTTTTTTTAGGCTGCATAGTTTTCGACTTTTGATGAAAAATGTAAAAAAAATACCGATCCCCCCTTATCTCGGAAGTTTGCAAAGAGAAAAATCTGAAATTATTCTATGTCATAGAAGTTTATGTATAGATTACAGGAAAAATAAAACGATGTCTCTAAGTAGCACACTTTTTCAGAAATCCGAACGGAACCCTTGGTGCGCGAGTCCGACTCGCTCTTGACCGGTTTTCTTTACACCTGCAGTGCGATTCTGTAACCATCTCACCGTGATAACTTAGGTGAAGTGAGCTTGGAGTGAGCTGTCAATAGTGTTAATTCCTAGCAAAAACAAACTCACTTCACCTAAGTTTTCACGGTGAGATTTGTACAGAATCGACCGGCTGCACTTGGACTTGATGATAGTCACTGGTTCATATAAAAAGTTTACTCATTGATACTTTATCTCATCAAACATTGGCTATACAGCAAACTCCAGCCTCTATTTTCCAGTTCATTAGAAAACAGCAGTGTTATTCTGTAACCATCTCACCGTGAAAACTTAGGTGAAGTGAGCGTGGAGTGAGCTGTCAATAGTGTCAATTCCTAGCAAAAACAAACTCACTTCACCTAAGTTTTCACGATGAGATTTTTACAGAATCGACCGGCAGTAACCTGATTATATAAACGCATAATATACCTATTAGTCATGGTGATATTTTTTGTCCTTCTCCGACGAATAAACTAAGATAAACCATGGAAAGACTGACGGCGGACGTGGAGACGCCGTCACTGTATCCCATAAAAAACATTGACAAGATTTATTTCTTATTCAATTTAAAATCTTTCGAACAAAGCGGGATATAAAATGTTATTTGTAGAGGAAAGTTTTGAAGTGTGGTCACGTGGAAGAGTCACTTTCGTACGTTGCTTCTTCGCAGCATAAACAAGAGCTGATGATAAAATTATTCGGTTACAGTTCCTTGCTGGTTTGAAATTAATGATAAAAAATGCTAATTCTTTTTTAGGGTTCCGTACCTCAAAAGGAAAAAAACGGAACCCTTATAGGATCACTTGTTTGTACGTCTGTCTGTCAGTTTGTCAAGACCCTTTTTCTCAGGAACGCGTGGAGGTATCAAGTTGAAATTAATATCAAATACGTAAGTCTATGGTCCCTTGGAGTTCTGCTTATACGTCAACGCAATAAAAAAAAACGGCCATTTATGCGATACTCGCAAGTAAATCAAAACCTAAGAGGTACTTCCCGTTTACCTAGAATAATGAAATTTGGCAAGAAGCAAGGTCTCACAGCACAACTAAATGAAAAAGTCCGAAAAATGTTAATTTGTAATTTTATCACATTTTTTTTTTTTGGGATTACTATATTAAGTTTGTTTTTGGGATAAATTCTTTTGAACTACGGAACCTTTCACCGTGCGTGGTCCGACACGCTCTTGACCGGTTTTTTTCTTAGTGCTCTTTGCTTTCATCTTCGTCGTTAGTTAGTTTCCCATGCAAAAACTAAAGAGAAAAACCAAGGGTATTTGTTTCACTAACTTTAGTTCAAATCCTCGATCTCACACGACAGTACTGCAACATGCCTTACAAATCTTGATCTGTTTACTGCCCACAAAATTAATTAAATCTATGGGTATAATGTAAGTGGTAAGAGGAGCTTCTGGCTAAATAATAACAGCCGCACGGGTCGATACATCAGGTTAAGCTACGCTTGCCGGGGTTGGTCCGTGGATGCGTTACCATCTTTACATACCGAGACTCTTCCGTGCCTCGGAAATCACGTTAAGCCGTTGGTCCCGGCTGACATTAGTGGAATTTTGACAGTCGTTACGGGTCGTCAGATGCCCGAAAGTCTGACAACTAGTCTTACCAGGGGTATGGTATTACCCAGTAATTGGGTTGTGGAGGTCAGATAGGTAGTCGCTCCATATAAAATAGTGGAATTCAGCTGCATCCGGTTAGACTGGAACCCAACATAGTTGAGAAAATGAAAGAAAGAAAGAAAGAAGAAAGAAAAAGTATTTATTGTGACTCGCACAGAACTAAAACTAAAACACAAAATAAAAGTTGAAAACAAAAAAAATATATAAAAAAAAATTAAAAAAAGTAAATAAAAAACAAAAAAAGTCCTGTACGAGGCCAAAAGGTCCCTATCCTCCTAAGGCCCTAAGGGCCCTAAGGGCCTAAATGCTAGGCAGATTGATTGATTGGTATAATGTAAGTGGTATAATTGTTATAATAGATATTGTATGTATATCATTAATTGATTTCCCTCACTTTATGTAACTAGATTAGATCACTATGGAAAACGGCATTATTATGCAGTTTACTTGAAGTTGTCAACGTTATTGAATACTTCCTGCACTACTTTGATCTATTACATGACTGATTAATTCATAATATTAGTTCCATATACTAACAAACTTATATTCTGCTCCTGGAGAACAATAATCATCAAGTTATATCTCAGACATTTCCTGTGATACAAAGATAAGTAGTAGTAGAGGAGCTCGTGGCTAAGTAATAACAGTCGCACGGGTCGATCATCAGGTTAAGCTATGCTTGCCGGGGTTGGTCCGTGGATGGGTGAGCATCTGTAAAAACCGAGTCTCCTCCGTGCCTCGGATAGCACGTTAATCCGTTGGTCCCCAGTTACGGGTTGGTTAGTATTGCCCAGTTACGGGGTCATGGAGGTCAGATAGGCAGTCGTTCCAAGTAAATGTGTTTGGTCCAAATAAATAATTTATTTATGTTTGAAATACTGGTATTCAGCTGCATCCGGTTAGACTTGAAGCCGACCCCAACATAGCTGGAAAAGGCCAGGCAGATTGATTGACAAAGATAAGTAGTAATCAAATAAATGAACATAATTTAGCGTTTTATGACCTACTTAGAACGGCATATATCCATGCTTTATAGATGCAATGCTAAAGGCTGTACTTATGGTATATATTCACATATACTTATGTATTTATTGAAGTTTGCCCATATCATTGGCATAGCCAATGGTTAATGACATCTATTGGACCACTGCTAAAAAGACAGTAAGTACATTATATATTTTACAAAAAACTGTACCTAAGCAGTTCTGATCAGACCGTGTGGATAGAAGAACGCAAACATTATCTGTGTCTTCTCAATCCTCTTGCCCAACGAATAGACAATGCTTACTTCCTTTCTAGAGCTCCAGCTGCACTGAATTGCTCTTCAAAACCTAATTCTTTGCTTTCTGCATCATGTGTTTCCTTACCACTTTCAGTTCAGCACTGATTGTACTAAAAGGAGACGGAAAGATATAGTTTGCCCTCAAAAAAGTACAAAACATGCTTTCACAGCTAAATTTTACATGTACCTCGGACCACTACTCTACAATAGGCTAAATGAAAAAGGAAACATCTACTCCTTAAATAATAGTAACTGCAAGAAATTCCTTAGGGAAGCTCTTCAATCTATGTCCTATGAAGATACAGAGAAGTTATTATTTGTGCTAAAGTAAATATTATTAGTATTATATAATTTTATCTTTTTTATACACCTTTATACATATGTAACAATAAGATAAGTGTGATTATTTAATCAATTAATGTTACCTTCAATCGCCCGAAACACAGGATTTCCTAGTTCAGGCAGAAGTCATGGGTGAACTTGCCATAGATTTAAGGAAAACTATATTTAACGTTAGTCCTTATATTTTTGAATAAATTTGATTTTGATTTTTGATTTGATTTGAGTTCTTCACCAGATTGCAAATTTTCTCTCTATCCACAAAGCCTTCTCCATAAAAACATAAATCTAACTTCATCTAGCTAGTTTCATTAGTGACAATACATTAGTTTTTATCAGCTCGCATTGTGAGCGGATTGCCGCTGTCACTGTTATCACAACTGTATCTGTGCTGTCAAAAGTATATCATTTAGACAGTCAGCGGCCGGTTGCGGTCGGCGTCGATCGGCTGATATACTTCGGTGGATGGTTAGCAGAAAAGATGTTTTGTATTCTGAAATAAAATAAAGGGCGATTTGGAAAAAGGTTAAGTTAGGTTTTGTATTCTTCTTGATTTCACCATCATCGTCATTGGCAGCCTTGTTCCACCCACTGCTCCCTTTTTTTAGATTTATTATAGACTAGCTTTTGCCAGCGGCTTCCCCCACGTGGATGTCGGAAAATATCCCACGGGAATATACTACCGGGAATTCCTCCCTTATTCCTTGTCTACATTACAAAGGGAACCTCTGAGCAAAATTTCAGCTTTCTAGATCAAAGGTTTTGGGCTGGGCGTTGATGAGTCAGTCAGTTAGTCAGTCAGGACTTCTCTTTTTCACGTCATGAACTAATGACTAACTCTATTGAGGAATTCCTTAATGACCGAATATAGTATAATTATTTTTATTTTTTATGTGTGATTATTATAATGGGACATTATCTAATTGTGTAATTTAATGCTTTTATTTGACATCTCCTGCTATTTATTTTAAATGTAATTATGATTATTATTGATATTGTTATTTTAACACCTACTATTTGTACACCATTAAGTGGTAGGACATAGAGATCATAACTTGACTGAACACCTACTGTAACCTATGTTCACAAATAAATAAATTGATTGATTGATTGATTGATGACTGCTGTAATCATTTCGGAAAGCTTGTGAGACGAAAATAGATTTTTGAAATAATTATAAATTACAGAAGACTTAGGAGTCTATGAGGCTAGTAACATTCGTATTTGGAATGGACGTCCTAACAAAAGTTTAGTTCACACAAAATGTCACAGATGGCAGGAGCAACTAGAAATAAATTAACAACCTAACCTGGTAAATACAATCAGTACCGGTACAGCTACTACGTTTTAAAATGTTGCTTAGTTCTTGTTTATAGATTTTTGTACATGTAGATACTTTTTTTTCCAGATTTGTAATAAAAAAACTGAAGATAGACTGATGTCATTTATTTAATTGCCCGCAAAACCAAGCCTGCGTCACGTAACGGACGCTGTCAGTCACTTTTAAAATGCCAGAGCTATGCCTATGGTGACCATAAATAGGAAAACGATTATAATTTTTATGGAACATGTAATCATTTAACGATTACTCCTGACTTCTAACATTCAATCAACCAATTTTGTCTAATGTAAGACTGAACCTAAGCGCGCTTATTACGTTTTTGGGGTTCCGTAGCTAAATGACAAAAACGAAACGCTTATTAAATAATTTTGTCATGTCCATTCGACGAAAATTGGAAATAAGATGTATTTTAGGCACAGCTAAACAATGGTAAAGTTATGCGTTAGGGGTGGCATCTACACATGTTACCGAGGGTAGAAAAAAATAATGCGTTGCACGTATGCGTGTGATATTGTTGGATCCCATAATTAAAACGATTATGATGTTTCTGAGTGACTTTCACACTTGACTGGCACCCACAATCATCATTAATAACTTTATTTGTTTATTTTTTCTTCCTTTATTTTTGTTTACTTGTGTTCTCATACCAAAAAGGATAAAATAATTTGTTTTAATATCTACAAGATTTAATACACAGACACAGTTTTCGGGGGGAGGGGGTTCCTAGTGCAGATACCATTCACCCACAACAAAGGATTTATCGGATATTTTATTGTAATCGTCATATTTTAAGAGGCCTCCTTGGTGGGAGAGAAATATATGTTAACTTTTTTAGTTAGGTTTATGAGAATTGAATGTTTTAGATTACAGCCGCAAAATAACTTTGCTTTTCATAGTCTCTGCCTATTCGACAAATACTATGAATTTAAAACTTATTTTTGCGGACGGCAAAATCAATTCTGTGCTTGCGTAAATATTATTCATCCTAACCACAGAACCCTTCACTATACGTGGTCTGGCACACACCTGGCCGGTTTTTTCTAATGACACCTTAGACGAAGAGTTATGAGCTCTGAGCTAAACATGGCATGTCGTAATCCCTCTGCACATAATGCATTAAAGTAATTATACTGTAATTAACCTGTAGTTTTATTACCAAGTAATAAACTGATGACTTGTGAGGTGAAATACGAGCGAGAAAATTGCAACAGCACTTGGATTGGCGTTGTATAGTTTAGGGTCTATAAAAGTGGGTTTTTATGCAAGGGAATGATGGAAAATGTCGTGAGAACACTCATAACTAGAGATCGGATAATCGGATGCATATTAACCTAAAGTTAATATTTCGCTAACAAAGTATGGAAGCGGCTTCTTAGCATTTTTTTTCTTACTATAAATCCCGGGATTCAAGAAAATGTGGGAATGCACAACTAATCGGATACATGGTATGGAAACGACTTCATAAATAACGTGGTTTTATTTATTTGGAAATACCGGGAAATCGGGATCACATAAATATTCCGTTTGTTACACGTGATCCCCGCGAGAAATACAAAGCTGCCGAATTAAAATGGTTGTCCCTGGAAAGTACCGTCACTATATCGGTGGGGTTGTTTTCATGGGTTTCGAGAATGTTAAAGCCGATAGTAACGTGAAAATGTAAATCCAAGATGGCGGCTGCGAACATTTTCAAATTTTTCGTCATGGGTGTCGTTTTCATGCTTTTCGAGGGTGTTAAAGCCGATAGTGATGTTAAAATGTAAATCCAAGATGGCGGCTGCCAACATTTTTAATGTTTTTGTCATGGGTGACGTTTTCATGGTTTTCGAGGGTTGTAAAACCGACAGTGGCGTTAAAATGTAAATCCAAGATGGCGGCTGCTTAACTAACTTTTCGTCATGGGTGTCGTTTTATTGGTTTTCGAGGGTGTTAAAGCCGATAGTGACACTAAAATGTAAATCCAAGATGGCGGATGCGAATATTTTTTAATTTTTCGTCATGGGTGTCGTTTTCATGGTTTTTGAGAGTTTTAAAGCCGATAATGGCGTTAAAAAGTAAATCCAAGATGGCGGCTGCTAAACTAACTTTTCGTCATGGGTGTCGTTTTATTGGTTTTCGAGGGTGTTAAAGCCGATAGTGACACTAAAATGTAAATCCAAGATGGCGGATGCGAATATTTTTTAATTTTTCGTCATGGGTGTCGTTTTCATGGTTTTTGAGAGTTTTAAAGCCGATAATGGCGTTAAAATGTAAATTCAAGATGGCGGCTGCGAAAATTTTCTAATTTTTCGTCATGGGTGTCGTTTTATTGGTTTTCGAGGGTGTTAAAGCCGATAGTGACACTAAAATGTAAATCCAAGATGGCGGAAGCGAATATTTTTTAATTTTTCGTCATGGGTGTCGTTTTCATGGTTTTTGAGAGTTTTAAAGCCGATAGTGACACTAAAATGTAAATCCAAGATGGTGGATGCAAATATTTTTTTTATTTTTCGTCATGGTTGTCGTTTTCATGGTTTTTGGGGGTGTTAAAGCTAATAGTGACATTAAAATGTAAATCCAAGATGGCGACTGCAAAAAATTTCAAACTTTTTGTCATGGGTGCCGTTTTCATGGTTTCCGAGGGTTTAAAGCCGATAGTGGCGTTAAAATGTAAATTCAAGATGGCAGCTGCGAAAACTTTAAAAAATAATTGTGATGTATTTCATTTTCATGGTTTTTTAGGGAGTATTAAAGCTGATAGTGACATTAAAATGTAAATCCAAGATGGCGGCTGTGAAAATTTCGGTCGGTTTTACAACCCTCGAAAACCATGAAAACGACACCCATGACGAAAAATTTAAAAATGTTTGCAGCCGCCATCTTGGATTTACATTTTAATGTTACTATCGGCTTTAAAACGCTCAAAAACCATGAAAACGACACCCATGACGAAAAATTAGAAAATGTTCGCAGCCGCCATCTTGGATTTACATTTTAATGTCACTATCAGCTTTAATACACCAGAAAACCATGAAAACGACACCCATGACGAAAAATAAAAAAATATTTGCATCCGCCATCTTGGATTTACAATTTAGTGTCACTATCGGCTTTAACACTCTCGAAAACCAATAAAACGACACCCATGACGAAACTTAGAAAATGTTCGCAGCCGCCATCTTGGATTTACATTTTAATGTCACTATCAGCTTTAACACCCTCGAAAACCAATAAAACGACACCCATGACGAAAAATTAGAAAATGTTCGCAGCCGCCATCTTGGATTTACATTTTAATGTCATTATCAGCTTTAACACCCTCGAAAACCAATAAAACGACACCCATGACGAAAAATTTGAAAATTTTCGCAGCCGCCATCTTGGATTTACATTTTAATGTCACTATCAGCTGTAACAGCCTCGAAAACCATGAATAGTACCCATGACGAAAAATTTGGAAATATTTGAAGCCGCCATCTTGGATTTACATTTTCAGCAGCTTTCACTATGGGACCAACTCTGAAATCACAAAAAAAATTACGATGTTTGAAACAAAAGTTCAATACCTACTCGACCAAAGTGTATGAAACAGCTGACTTATGTTTCGTGATTTACGGGTTGATCCCAAAGTTGCTCATGAGTAGAACAAGCTATGAAAATTTAGTGATAAAAAAGTTACCCTTTCAAAAAATACTTAATTTATCGATTCCGGAATCGCGACATTTTGACGATCGACACAAAAGTGCATTCCTTAATAGCCAAAACCTAAACGTAAGTACACATACAAATGTATACGTAACTATACATTTGATTCTATAATCAGAACTATTAATTTGTGAATCCCCGATTCCCGGGATTTTTTAAATACAAAAGTACAATACATATTAGCCAACACCTGAACGCAAGTACCTAACTAAAACATTCGATTCCAAAATCAGAACTTAAAAATTTTCGTTCCGGAATCCCGGGTTTTTTTTTTTTTTTAAGTGCAATCCATATTAACTAACATCTGAACTTAAGTAAATAATACATTCGATTCTATAATCAGAAGTCAAAATTGGCCGATACCGGAATTCTGGGATTTTTTAATCCAAAAGCCCACTCCATACTTAGCCAACACCTCAACTTTAGGTTAATATGCATCCGATTATCCGATCTCTACTCATAACAGATTAAAAACAGTGAATTTTAACAAGGTGGTGATTAAGAATAATAAGAATATAAATCTTAGGTCTCATAGGTTTATTTAAAATCAGCAGAAATGTACCTATACATATACCTACAGTAGGTTAAAAAAAAAACAATGTTATATTTAATAAAAAATAAATAATATTGTTTAATTTTTGTTTTGCTTTTTTTTTTGTTTTGTTGTTTTTGTGTTTTTTTGTTTATGTTTATTTTTGTTTTGTGTTATTTGTTTTATTTAGGTAATCCAATTATGCAAAAATTGGCAATATTTATCGTCTTCTGATTTAGTTATAGCTCGTTTTTTTTTCCTTTTGATTTAATCATAAATTCATAAAAAAATCTTTTGAAAGATGAGATCAACAAAATTACTTCTTTTATCTAAAATTCTATATCATCAAAATAAATTGTTCAAAAATAATTATCGTCTCCAATTTTATACTTTTTTTTTCTGTCGCTACCCACAGCCCAATCGGCTACCGGATAAAATTTAACGAATCACCCGCCATCATTTTAATGCTATCGTAATGAATGTTATATACGAGCGCGTTTTATCGACCTTACAGCTTCTGTCTTACCTCTTTTTACTCTTGCACATTGGGTGTAATTGATTTTGGAACGATATTACTGTAATTTGATCTGGAAGAGTAATGATGGTTTTAAAATATTGTGTTATTCTGCAGGCGATAACTTTGTGGAGCAGTTTTAAAATATTTTAATGGTTTTTAGTGTTCGGTACCTCAAAAGGTAAAAACGGAATCCTTATAGGATCACTTCGTTGTCAGTCTGTCATGACCCTTTTTCTCAGGAAAGCGCGGAGGTATCATGTCGAAATTAATATCAAATACCCTATGTCTACAATAGAAAACTTGGAATTCTAAAAAAATAAAGCTTCTAAGTCAACGTAATAAGAAATAATACGGCCATTTATGCAACATATTTTGATACTCGCAAGTAAATCAAAACCTATAGGGTACTTCCCGTTGAGCTAGAATAATGAAATTTGGCAAAAATCAAGGTATCACAGCACAAATAAAGGCATAAGTCCGAAAATTGTTAATTTGTAATTTCATCACTTAAAAAAATTTTTTTTTTGCATAAATTGTTTTCAACTACGGAACCCTTCATTGTGTGTGGTCCGACGCACTTGTCCGGTTTTTTTTGCACTGATTTTAAAACTAGAAGCTTCTAGAAGTGATTAAATCTATCATTCTATCATTTGATAGTACCTACCTTATATTTAATTGTACCTTATAACTACTTCAACTTTCGATGGTGTCTCTCTCAGAGCTTCTTTTTATTAAATCTATCATTCTATCATTTGATAGTACCTACCTTATATTTAATTGTACCTTATAACTACTTCAACTTTCTATGGTGTCTCTTTCAGAGCTTCTTTTTATTAAATCTATCATTCTATCATTTGATAGTACCTACCTTATATTTAATTGTACCTTATAACTACTTCAACTTTCTATGGTGTCTCTCTCAGAGCTTCTTTTTATTAAATCTATCATTCTATCATTTGATAGTACCTACCTTATATTTAATTGTACCTTATAACTACTTCAACTTTCTATGGTGTCTCTTTCAGAGCTTCTTTTTATTAAATCTATCATTCTATCATTTGATAGTACCTACCTTATATTTAATTGTACCTTATAACTACTTCAACTTTCTATGGTGTCTCTCTCAGAGCTTCTTTTTATTAAATCTATCATTCTATCATTTGATAGTACCTACCTTATATTTAATTGTACCTTATAACTACTTCAACTTTCTATGGTGTCTCTCTCAGAGCTTCTTTTTATTAAATCTATCATTCTATCATTTGATAGTACCTACCTTATATTTAATTGTACCTTATAACTACTTTAACTTTCTATGGTGTCTCTCTCAGAGCTTCTTATTATTAAATCTATCATTCTATCATTTGATAGTACCTACCTTATATTTAATTGTACCTTATAACTACTTCAACTTTCGATGGTGTCTCTCTCAGAGCTTCTTTTTATTAAATCTATCATTCTATCATTTGATAGTACCTACCTTATATTTAATTGTACCTTATAACTACTTCAACTTTCTATGGTGTCTCTTTCAGAGCTTCTTTTTATTAAATCTATCATTCTATCATTTGATAGTACCTACCTTATATTTAATTGTACCTTATAACTACTTCAACTTTCTATGGTGTCTCTCTCAGAGCTTCTTTTTATTAAATCTATCATTCTATCATTTGATAGTACCTACCTTATATTTAATTGTACCTTATAACTACTTCAACTTTCTATGGTGTCTCTCTCAGAGCTTCTTTTTATTAAATCTATCATTCTATCATTTGATAGTACCTACCTTATATTTAATTGTACCTTATAACTTTCTATGGTGTCTCTCTCAGAGCTTCTTTTTATTAAATCTATCATTCTATCATTTGATAGTACCTACCTTATATTTAACTAGCTTTTGCCCGCGGCTTCGCCCGCGTGGGTGTCGGAAAATATGCCTCAGGAACAAAAATATTGAGAAAGCTTCTGTCCGCGACTTCGTCCGCATGAGATTTCTTGTTCCCCCGACCCACCCCGTCGCATTGAATTGCCTGCCCGCGCTATACTGTTACTTCGTTTTCGCTTAGCGTTCCTTCGAACTTTTTTTCTTTTTGCTCGGAACCTAAGAGTCCTACTGTGATGTTAAATATGCCTATAGTCTTCTTTAAGAATTGGGCTATGAAATGCAAAAATAATTATTAAAGTCCGACTGGTAGTTACAGAGATTAGCGCGTTCAAACAAACAATAAAAAAGTGTGTGTGTGTGTCAGTGTGTGTGTGTGTGTGTGTCGACGCACGACTGGAGTTTACTCCTGTTTTTTGTGCCGTTCCGAGTTACCGACTTTTATATTTTTTAGTAATTTCTGTCGGGCTGGGTTTCTTCAATGAATCAGT
Source organism: Cosmia trapezina (assembly GCA_905163495.3). Taxonomy (NCBI): domain Eukaryota; kingdom Metazoa; phylum Arthropoda; class Insecta; order Lepidoptera; family Noctuidae; genus Cosmia; species Cosmia trapezina. The sequence continues at coordinate 2,517,537 of LR991025.1, forward strand.
GCAATACAAAAATCAACTTTAAGGTGCAAAGGCGCTCGCCCCCCACATTACCATCTCTCTAATAACCCTCTCAACCCCTCTCTTTCACACACCTGTCTCCCTCCCCCTCACCGCCCCCTATCACCCCCTCACCACATCCTTTTCCCACTAACCTCCCCTCGCCTCTTACCCCTTCACCGCTTTCCCCTTCCTCTCCACCCTCCACCCTCACCAACTCATCCCCTCCACCTCTTCCCTTCTCCACAACCTCCCCCTCACTATTCTCTCCTATCCCTCTCCCCCTATCCATCATCCTCCCGCTTACCCTCCCCCTCATCCTCCTCGCCACCCCTCCCCTCCTCCCCTCTAACCACACCCTCCCCTCCTTCCCTCTAACCACACCCTACCCTTCCCCCTTTTTCCCCCTCACCACCCCCTCCCCTTCCCCTTTCCCTCCTCACCACCCTATACCCTTGCTTCTGGGGAAAAAACTATTAATGACAAACTTTACTTGCTTAGGTAAGTATTTGTGCCTTTCAAGTTAATTAACCAAATTAATAAGATTTTTCATTATCAAATGCAAAAATAATTATTAAAGTCCGACTGGCAGTTCCAGAGATTAGCGCGTTCAAATAAACAAAAAAAAGTATATGTCAGCTCCGATGCACGACTGGAGTTTATTCCTGTTTTTGTGCCGTTCCGAGTTTCCGACTTTCTATTTTTCGGTCATTTCTGTTGGGCTGGGTTTCTTCAATGAATCAGTGCTATACGAATAGCAACTTCAAGGTGTAAAAACACTCGTCCTCCTCTCCCTCTTACCCCTCCTCCTCTCACTCTCACCCACCCCTCTTCCCACCCATATCCCCTCTCTCCCTTATCATCCCTTTCACTGCCCCCTCTCACCCCTTCACCCTCCCCAATCCCTCTCCCTCTCACCCCTTCACCACATCCCCTTCCCGCTAACATCCCCCTCCCCTCTCACACCCTCTCACATCCCATGCACCGCTTCCTCTCCCCCTCTACCCTCACCAACTCCTCCCCTCCCCCTCTTTCCTTCTCCACACCTTACCCCTCACTACACCCTCCTCCCTCAATACACTCACCTATCCCTCTCCCCGTCCCTCCATCAACCTCCCCCTTTCCCTCCTCACCACCCCTCCCCTCCCCCTCACTCTCATCAAACCCTGCCTTTCCCCTTTCCCCCCCTCTACCTTTCCCTCTGGGGAAAAACTATTAGTGACAAACTTTATTACTTGCTTAGGCAAGTATTTGTGCCAAATTTAAAATTAATTAACCAAATGAATAAGATTTTTCATATTAAATATATTCCCTTTTTTCAACCCCATAGGGGTGGAATTTAAAAAAATCGTTTGGGATATTTCCGTATATTGACTGAAATATTATTTACACCAACTTTCGAGTTAATCAAGCCCCGCAGTAAATCCTGCCCTGTAAAATTGACGACCCCTTTTCACCCCTTTATGGGTAGATTTTCGAAAAACCCTGATACACGTCATTCTTCATTTTTGGTCTCAAGTTTAAATACTGAGTTTTGAGTTAATCGGAACGCCCGTTAAAATTCCTCCATACAAAACTTTGACACCCCCAATCCCTTCTGAGGGGTTAGTTTAGGAAAACTAAAAATGTCGAACTTTATAATTTACTTAGATAAATATTCATGCCAAATTTCAAGTTTATTAACTCAAGGAATAAGATTTTTCATACAAACTTTCATCCTCTATTTGTCCCCCTTAGGGATGGAATTTCCAAAAATCCTTCCTTAGTGGATGTTTACAGTGTATAAGGTATCTATGTGCAAAATTTCAAGCCTCTAGGTCCAGCGGTTTGGGCTGTGCGTTGATATATCAGTCAGTCAATCAGTCAGTCAGGACTTTGAATTTTATATATATAGATTGTACCTTATAACTACTTCAACTTTCTATGGTGTCTCTCTCAGAGCTTCTTTTTTATTAAATCTATCATTCTATCATTTGATAGTACCTACCTTATATTTAATTGTACCTTATAACTACTTCAACTTTCTATGGTGTCTCTCTCAGAGCTTCTTTTTATTAAATCTATCATTCTATCTAATTGTACCTTATAACTACTTCAACTTTCTATGGTGTCTCTCTCAGAGCTTCTTTTTATTAAATCTATCATTCTATCATTTGATAGTACCTACCTTATATTTAATTGTACCTTATAACTACTTTAACTTTCTATGGTGTCTCTCTCAGAGCTTCTTTTTATTAAATCTATCATTCTATCATTTGATAGTACCTACCTTATATTTAATTGTACCTTATAACTACTTCAACTTTCTATGGTGTCTCTCTCAGAGCTTCTTTTTATTAAATCTATCATTCTATCATTTGATAGTACCTACCTTATATTTAATTGTACCTTATAACTACTTCAACTTTCTATGGTGTCTCTCTCAGAGCTTCTTTTTATTAAATCTATCATTCAATCATTTGATAGTACCTACCTTATATTTAATTGTACCTTATAACTACTTCAACTTTCTATGGTGTCTCTCTCAGAGCTTCTTTTTATTCAGGTGTACATCAAGGTTCTCTTTGAGTCAACAAATAATTATGGCTGGAACATCTCCGGAGACACTTTCAACCTGTCCTTACATTTTTTACATTTGTTATTGCAACGCCACTGTGAAAATATAACCCATCAATTTTTGGATTGACATTGTAGTCACCGCCATTCTGAAAGAGAGAACAATCGTAAAATTAAATTCACGAAATAACGCATAAAAAGCAGCTGAAAAATGTATCGTGACGAACGAAAGCATTGTTGTCTCACATGCCATTACACATTTCACGCAGACTCCCAACAACCATAACTCCAGAACATTTATTACTCCGTATGATTGTCGTATCCAGAATTAATATCACCATTGTCTACAAATGTTTCTCTTTTATTTGCCTCGCTATCTGACCGGTAGCCGCATATCCGAAGCTTGAGTTATCTCGATCTGCCGCCAATCAATCTACATCAAGTCACTACGTTAAAAACTAACTTATATTTGCACTCACTCAACTCAATTATCATCCTTGAGTTGAAGACTTTAAGGTTGAAGAACGTAAGCTTGGTGATAAATGCAAAGTTGTGTCCGCTTCGATCGGTCGTAACAATCGATTTTGATTGACAGATAAAAAAAATCGAAGCATCGCTTTGTTCGTGGATCGATTATTGTGTCTACGTAATTGGATAACGGTTGGTGATGGTGACAGTGCATGGTGATCTGGAGATGCTTTTAAATTATAATGTGATATTGGATAGAAAATAAATTGCCCGCCGTAAAAAGCGCGGTCACTGTCGGACTGCATAGAAAAGAAAGAGAAGCGCGATGACACAACGCTTGCAAAATATGAAGTAATTATCGATTTACAAAAAATCTATTGACTGAACTAAAAATATAATGACATGAAATCATTCCTTATTATTTTGTAGAGAACTGTATAAATTTATGAACACTTTTAATGAAAATTGTAGGAGTAATATGGTAAAAACTAGAAAAAATAGACCTGCATTTAGATTTTTTTTCCCTTATTTCTACAAACTAAAATAGATTTCAGGACAAATGAAATCACTTCTTATGTGTTGTATTGCTGTGTATTTTTTCCTATCAAAAAGATGCTATAGTTACTGTAAAAGATAGTCACAAAGTTACTTAGTTTCGCCGTATTTTAGGAAGGAAGAGCCTTAAGCCAAATAACGACTCAGAAATACTGAGTTTCATGGTTATTCAAATAGGATCTCTTATAAACTTTTCGCAAAACTTGGTTGGTTTTATAGGCATAGTAAGCTCATCATCCTAATTGCTTTTACCAACCGATTTATGGTCTACTTCTACCAAAATCACTTGATGAACTGTATCTTCTTCAAATAACATTTTTTTTTCTATTTTTATTCAACTTAGACATCCGTGTCAAAAGCAGTTACTGACTTTACAAACCCCAATTTCGTTGCGTACCTTTTCAAAGAAAAGACATTAGTCTCTTTGATTGCTTTCTGCTTATACCTCTTTTACACCACCACAGTCGGCAAAATTTGATTCATATCCTCGATTATCTTGAACACACACACCGACAGACCAATTTTCCGTAATAATAACCTTAATATAATCACAGTTCCCTTCGTAATACCCTCTGTGGTTTTCATATTAAATTATATGTTGCTGATGCCGCAAGGTACGTCTGTCCGTCCATCCGTCCGTCCTTTTTTATTAGTACCTACTTAACTGTTGTTTTTTTTTATTGTAATAAAAGGTAATAAGCTTTAGTGGCACTGTTTTTGTTCAGTCTCGTTTGTTTCCAGTTTTGAATTTATCAGGTAATCTGTTTATTTGAGTCAATTTATTTTATGTTGTCATTACAGGTCAAGTTATAAAAGACTGCGTGGAATTGTATTTGTGGTCTGAGGTAAGAGGAAACTGATTGAAATGTTCACATTTAGATGACATGGTTAACCAAACAAGACTAAAGGGTTCCCGAAACTAATTTTTAAGTGATTGATACACATTGATTGTCTACAAAATGCAATTGAAGCGATTGAAAATATTACTACAACAGAAATTGATGGCAATTGATCGTTTCGGAGACCCCTAACTAACATCATGACCTATCATATTGACAACAGTTCTAACCTTAAATTGTCAGTACACAGGATAAAAGGGACAGCCCTCCGCAAACTGATAGGGTGAATTCAGTATGTCATACTAAGATGACCGGTACATGAAATTTTTTCAGGAACGGTAAGGGAATCCAATAAACCTGATTTGTTTGTGTTTTTGTGCACAAATCAAAGCGTCTATTACTGGTTGGGAGGGGTAGGTAATAGGTATGCGGTGAGTTCGATGAACTCTGTAGCTAGACAGAAAGTGAACAGCTGATTTCACGCGTCGTTGTTTAGAGTATTTCAATATCCATTGCTGGTTTTTCTTTTTGCTATTTTTTTCAGTTTTTTTTTACATAAATGGAGTGCTGCGAACACACAATGCAATTTTACATTGAAATAATGAAAATGTAACTGAAAAAAAAAATTTCCTGAGAAAATTTCCGGTGGAATATGATTCAAAATGAGGAGCTGAATACACCCTGTTAGTTTGCGGAGGGCTGTCCCTTACACCCTGTATAGTGACGATGTTCTCAGGAGAACTAATATGACTTCGTATTAAGGACATTAAACCTCTAGACGTTGCCATGATTACAGTGTGAAGTGTGGAAGAGAGACACATACCTATATACGAAATAGTAGGAAAATTGAGACAAAGCATCGTATCTTCTGTCTCTTACGGCGTGCCGTATTTTTGCTTGGCGAACTTTTGAATGTTAGCCAAACAAAGTGCTTTCACTGTTACGAAATTTATCTTACGTCGATTAATTTCACTGTTTCTTAATTAGTACTGTCTAAAGATATATTAATACAATTTAATTATTCATGTCAAATACATAAAACCAGTTTACAAAAAACTTTACGTCAATAGAACTCCACAGTCCCTAGACGTTCCCGGCGCAAAGGAGCCCATGACACTTGCAGCGTTTCCGCGCTGAATTGCCAGGGCTAGCCTCTGCACCAGGAAAGAACCAGAGCGTGGGTCACCGCCCCTCTCTCTAAGTCGACGGCCGATCTCCGCCACAAATTTGATCGCGTCGGACCCCCAGCAACCAGTGTTTTCCACTGCCAGTGGGACAAAATAGTACTTTGGCTCTAAGGCCGCATATTTGGCTCACTTTTTGAGAGCGGCTGATTCAGCCGCGGCACCGGGTGACCCGACAGTGCGAGGGAGATGGCTGGCGGCGAACGTGCTAACACACGTTGCGTCCCAAAGTAGGCACTTACCCTTTTGCCAGGGTACTAACGTCAGGCCATCCGGTCTTTTGCCATCCAAGCGACATAGACCCGGCGGCTCCAGAACACAAGGGATATTGGCGCCAACCAGCGCCCTCCGGACAATATCGTTGAGAGCATGGTGCCGCGGAAACCTCCCTGAGCAACGACAGCAACTTAACGCGTGGTGGCCGTTGGCCTCCATTCTGGACCCGCAGATGCATATATGTGGTTCACAGACATCGCAGCCCAGGCGGAGAGCCACCGCCACCCGCAAAGAGTCGATTAATTTAACATTTTTGGACAGTTTTTGCATTGTGCGAATGTATTCAAATGGGTTTCAGTTCAAAATATGGAAGATTTCTTACGTTAAACTCCATTTTTCATACCACATAACCTAGAAAAAGTATTATATTGCTGTCTCATGACCGGCCACGCGGTGGCTCGATCTAGATGTATATTATCTAAGCTCCGTAATAAAGGTGAAGTTACAAATCATTAAATATCTTCCTTAAAGGGTAACGAGCATCAATTTAGTTCCCACATCAACCTCAACTTGTAATCAGTTCAAATTTCCCTCCATCATTACTTGGCTATTAACTCTAAGCTAGGTAAGTGAGTATCGCGTTTAACTAAAATAGATGTTAATAAGTGCCTACGATACTCGGGTAACGTTGTACCTACGTAAATCGTAAGCAACCCAGTTAAGACTGACAGCGGTGCGCTACGATGGTGCAAGGAATGGATGAAAAGCGGGTATCTTTTCTTGCAATACTTGCATTTGAATTGCTCAGGGAAGTTTATGAAGCAAAATTCTTAGCCTGAAGTGGCTTAGACAACAAGCATAATCTACTAACGAATACGCTAGCTGCGGACGGCGTTGGCCCGAAATGCATACAAATTGTTATCTGTAGACTCATTGCCAGTTATTGGCGTCGACAGGCAAGTTGGATGGAATGGCTAAACGTGATTTGATTAAAAAACAAGGTCAAAAGCATGCAGACGAAGTTGATGGTTGACATGGATATTGTAATAAGTTTCTTCGTAAAACAGAAAGTAATTAATATTCCTCGCTTTAATCTTATCTTTAGAACCACCCCAACGCATACATCACGCGAAACTCCGACGTAAGCGAGTGTAAGTAAGCGCTAACTAACGCAAGGAAGACTTAGACGCGAAATATTTGCACCGTGCAGCACTTAGCGCTCTTATCGCTCGAATAAATCGCTTCAAGCACTTATTTGTTGAAACACCCGGGCACTGTGATTTCGTATGCTTAAAGCGTTGATTGAGATATGTTTGCAAAGTTTCTGAAATGGGGTTTTAAGCGGAATAATTTGAGGTCTTGAGGAAAATGTCAGGGTTGGTATATATTAATTTTGAAGGTTATTAATGCCGTCAAAAGTCGATGGAGTTTTAAATATTAAGTTAGTATGTTCTATCGGGCAAACTTTCGTATGCTCACCTGTAAGGCGATAATCGCATAGCTATGGGACTAGGTCGTAGGGACGTTTGTCAGCTAAGACCACCACAACATGGGTTCCTGAAAATGTCCAACGACATCACGAAAGTCCCTGGTGTAGATGGCGCGACAAACTTGAAATGATAAACCTCTTCATTGGTATAATATTTATATTTTATCTTCTTGCACACATACAAACTTGGTACAGGGTAACAATATTTAACTAGGCACTCAATAAGTATCAGTATAGACTAGATTTCTAGACAACCTTTAGGTTTCGAAGATCCAAGAGAATTAACTTAGAAACTAGGTGACGCTCCAAACATCACGTTTTTTTACCAACTTTCAGCCATGCTTTTTGGCGGTAAATGTCAAATGAGATACTTTTTAACTACCAGCTAGAAAATACCAATACTTTTGTCAAATGAGACACTTTTTAACTACTCGAAAACTCAGATGCAAAATCATCTGAGTCAAATCACATACTTTCAACTCTAAATTCAGTATTTTAGATTCAAAATTTATTATTATTTGGAAATCATGACAAACTTAACGCTTATAGGAGAGATTGGTCCATATATTGGCTCAGGATCGAGTTGAGTGAAAAACGAAAGGGATTCCTTTGCCCTGCTGTGGGACAATACAGACTGATTATTATTATTACGGCTTCCGATTCGATAGTCCGATGCATACGTTTAGATCATTAAGATGCACGTTTGTTATCGATTACATTTGTTGCTAATGTTTGTTGTTATTTCTTGCTACACGCCCTGTACTCACACAAATGCATATTGTCTATAATAGGGCGAAACCAGGAAGGGGTGTGGTCTGTCAGTAGCTGCGCTTCCGCAGAAATATTTTCTAAACTGAGCATGCTTAAGTTTTGCCCATAGTACATAATTATCTGTCACTGAATGAAAGTATAAAGTAGACTGCCTCAAGACTGCCTGATTTCAAGCGCAATATGTACTCATATTGCGCTTGAAATCATTATAATAATGAAAGTCATCTTGATACTGGACTTATTGATATGGGAGGCAGTCTACTTTATACTTTCATTTAGTGACAGATAATTATGTACTTGTCCAATGCTCGCCTGATGATTATTGAGTACCAGGTTCTCACATCAGAATATTTAACTATTTGTCAACACACAGGTGATTGACTCCTTTTTTGCACTAGTTTCAAGACCTTTTTGTTTTTATGCTAACATAAACTCGATAATTCCCCAGAACAGCACCCAGAAGTTACAAATGAAAATGGACTAGCTTACTCGCCTACAGTAACTCGCTGCTCTCCCGTCCAGTAGGCCATAAACCTAAAGTATGGCCTCAACGGATTATGAGGCCAAAGTTATGGTAGTTTTACGGCCATAGACTTATAAAAAAAGATGGACTCCGCGCCACGCATATCGAAAGTGAAGCACAGTAAGTATGCCGGACCGTTTGTACAAACACGCCTCGCGCACACATTTACATCATAGTATGCCGACCGGCCGCCATTACGTGACACGAGCGACGCCGTCTTTGCAGGTACTCAAATCATGCACACATAGATCGGTACGGTGCTTCACTTTCGATATTCGTGGCGCGGAGTCCATCTTTTTTTATAAGTCTATGTTTACGGCTTACAAGAACTTACTGCTCAATCTATGGATTGTTGCTCAGTGAAAAAGTTATTGGCCTTGGACTGGATATGTCGGTGTTTTTAGGGTTCCGTACCAAAATGGTAAAAAAGGAACCCTTATGGTGTGACTCAGTCTGTCTGTCGGTTTGTACGTCTGTCTGTCTGTCTGTCACAGCTGGATATCTCAAGAACTACTGATGCTATCAACTTGAAATTTGGGACAGTTTTAGATGACGTTTACCCAACTATTTTTCAAATAAGAAAGAAATAAAAAATATGTTTTTTTTTTTGCAACGGGAATTGAAAGGGGGTTTTAAAAATTCAAAGTGGGGCTACTAGAGCATGTGGGGTATCATGTGAAAGAGCGCTGTTTGCACGTTCTCAAACATTTTTTTTTTAAGCCGCATAGTTTTCGACTTTTGATGAAATATTTAAAAAAAAAATACCGTTCCCCCCTTATCTCCAAAGCAAAATTAAAAATCTGAAATTGTTCTATGTGATAGAAGTTTATGTAAAATTACAGGTAAAATAAAACGTGTGCTCTAAATAGCACAATTTTTCAGAAATCGGAACGGCACCCTCGGTGCGCGAGTACGACTCGCTCTTGATTGGTTTTTTTGCTGGAAGATTGGTGTTCATCAACTAATGTATGACTAATTTTGATTTGAATTATTTTCATTTTATGCTGGCGGTGGTTTCATTTCAATATATTCGAACGTTGATAACTAAAATGGTCTTAAATATAGGATTGCTGCTTTAGGGCAAATCTCTTCTCCTTAATCATAGATTTTGTTGTTGAAACCCCCAAGAGATTGTTTTGTGTGCCTGTTCAGCTACGTTTTTATGTTCACTAAAAGGTACTGAACATATCCTTATAAAAAACTTGTTTTTTTTTTATGTTTTTTTTTATTTAACGTTTATACAAAAGAATACAGGATTATTAATATAAAATAGCAACCAAAAACCACTAAGGTTTAGACTTGTGCTATAATGAGTCTATCTCAATATCCAACTATAACAATGATGCTACTTAACATATTTAGGTCTTTTTAGAGTTACAATCATTCCTACATAATACTTAAGTAATATTGCTTAAGTTTACATTTGATATTTTTATGTGTAATACATTAAATGTATTACACATAAAAATATCAAATGTAGTAATTAATAGTCTACCCTCAGAAATAAACAAATTTTGTTTATTTCTGAGGGTAGACTATTAATAAGTCTCGGTATAACATAACCGGTAGTTCTTTGATTTTGTTAACTCAACATTTTCTCCATCGAGAAAAGCGTATCTTTTTAAGAATATCATCATAACATTATTTAAAGCTCATCCATTCTAATGCCAACCCATAAAACTGTCCAGCAGAACCCCAAAATGACCCTATAAAACACACTACCCATTAACAGAAATATAAAACAGAGACTGCCAGAGTAATGCAGTCGGTGCATCCGCCATATATTCCCGGGTAGCCGGGTACCCGGTCTTCGGCCCGGGTAACGGGTAGTACGGGTATTATTTACGAGCACCTGGGCAATTACATGGGTAATGTGGAACGCTGAAAGTGGAGGGTAGTGAAAAATAGCAGAAACTGTTCGCGACAGGGTAATTAGATTTAGTTAAATTTGTTTGGTTCTTTTATGGAATGTGATTCCAAAGTAATTTTTGACAATAAGGCTAGTTTTTAAAGTACCGTACCTCAAAAGGAAAAACGGAACCCTTATAGGATCACTTCGTTGTCCATCTTATCTGTCTGTTTGTCTGTCAGTCTGTCAAGACCCTTTTTCTCTGAAAAACGTGGAGGTATCAATTTGAAATTAATACCAAATACGTAAGTTTATGGTCCCTTGAAGTTCTAAAAAAATCAAACTTCTAAGTCAACGCAATAAAAAAATACGGCCATCTATGCGACATATTTTGATACCCGCAAGTAAATCAAAACGTATAGGGTTGTCTTCGAATTATGAAATTTCGTAAAAAGTAAGGTCTTACAGCACAAGTAAAGGAAAAAGTCCGAAAATTGTTAATTTGTAATTTTATCACACAAAAAAAATTTTTTTTGGATTACAATATTAATTTGGTTTTTGGGATAAATTCTTTTGAACTACGGAACCGTTCACTGTGCGTAGTCCGACATGCACATGGCCGATTTTTTTGACAATGACAGTGTCTGTAAAGTTGGTACAGGCTATCTACCTACTCATCTTGTCAATTTACTCTCTGTAGTCACTATCTGCTCCTAAAAATGAATAACTACCTACAACAACTGTGAGTCTTCGGCCATTCCACGAGCAACAACCGTAAAAATAAAATACGCAACCCCGAAACAGAAATAGACAAACAAATGGATAGTTAAAAAAATAATAATAAAACGCAGAACCCACATAAATAACATTTTATTGGCGCTATCAATAATATTTTATAGCAACATTCAATAACATGTAGAACTCGAGTTACTCAAGCGTATAAAGCAATAATTACTGAGCACAGGACGTTAACAAGATTTACGTCTAAACACGTAGCCTCAACTCCCCCCTCACTATAAAATTTGCTACACACGTTTATCTCCTGCTTTCTCAATAAACAAACCGGAGAAACGTACGGATAAAGGCTCTTACAGACAGAGGCGATATCGCGTCGCGACGCGATAATTTTCTACGGATATAATATCGAAATATCGCGTCGCGACCGCGATATCGCCTCTGTCTGTAAGAGCCTTAAAGCCGAAAGACTAACATATATCTCGCGGAGCAATAAAATAAATCCGACTTGCCTCCATAATAACATTCAGAGTGGTGAATTATTTTCTAATCCGGACGTCGGGAGGCTAATAGTTCGCACGTGTCGGTCTTTATACTGAGTTACTGGTGAAAACATCCCAAGAAAAACATGAATTTCCACCAGCAGCGAGCCAGTAATGCTCCTTTAATGCGGACACCTTAATAATTGTCAAATAAATTTGGGAGTAAAGCCGCGCTGGAAAAAGCTGCAGCGTTGAACGTGGCTAATGACGTCATAACTTGTGTGATCGCGATCCGACAGCGCTTCAAGCGGCTTTTTATTTTGGGATTCTTGTTATGTATTAGCTTTGGAAGATGTTCGAACGAAACGCTTTAAGCGATGCGTGAGATATACGTGTCTGTTACAATAATGTTGGAGGATTTTGTCAGAGTTTTGGGCGGTTTTATTAGACAGGCAGCAAATGATTATTTTAAGGATTTGTCTACTTAGTCAGGATTGCCATAACATTTGTCCTGTGTTCGTGTCCAACCAGCAAACTCTGGAATGGTTTTATTTTTCACTGGAAGGGCGCTAACTACAAGTAGTTTTTATAATGTCATTGAATTTTTTAACCCCTCAAGTGTCTGAGTTTGGCTAATTTTAGACCCAAAACCCCAGCGAGTGGGGAGGGTTGGGGGTTAGTTGCGAACCCCATAGGTTCACAACTACTGATGATGATATGTTTTCCATCGAATGATGTTTTTTTACGTTTATATATATGTGATCTAAGCTTATATACCTATTATGTAAAGTTTTGTCCTTTTGCACACTTGGGGTGCATTTGACACGCGGGGGGGGAGGGGAAGTTAGCTGCGAACTCCATAGGTTCACAACTAATGATGATGATTGGTTTTCCATCGGATGATGTTTTTTTACATTTATATATACGTGATATAAGCTTATATACCTAACAAAAAAAGGGTGTTTCTTATGCACACATGGGGTGCATTCGACACTTGAGGGCATGTCATTGAAACCCGCACTTTGAATTCTAATCATAATACCAGGCCTCCAGAAAGGTTTCCAAGATCTGAGTTTTCTGTAACAAGAGTCGAATTTGTGCTTGCCCTACAAAAACAAGACACGATAACATTTGCCTAATGCACATGCTCACAAAACATTCGATACACAACACTGAACTAAAACAATAAGTTAATTTCACCAAACAATTTCACTGAAAACAGAATTTACTTAAAAACAAACAGCAAAGTGAATCAGTCACTACAAAACGGAGCATGTACTCGGGACATAAATAAAGAGTCATAATTTTCACGCCATTTCAACTATGCCCCACAAAGAAGCGCGTCTGTTTGGATTAATGTACCTTCATACATTTATACGTGGCTCTCCCGTTCAACAAGCCAAAAGTTTATGAAATAATACCTTAATACATCATCACCTCCATTCAAAACCCAACCATAGCCTTAAATTTTTAGAGCTGAATTTTCAAGGTCAGCGTCTGGTATCTTGCATCGTTTAAACCCAGTCACTGTGATGAATATCCCAAAGTTCCTCCGGTGTCTATCCAAGCACTTTGTGAGATAAAAATGTGGACGACGGAGAACATAGATCTGGTGTAGTGGCGTTTGCAGACAGCCGACAAAAAGTGCTCTCGCTTTAGTAGTTAGGGTGGAGATACACTGGTGATTTGATTTGTGGCTGAGTCAAAGGTTAGGGTAGCTTGCTAACTTACGAGATTTGTTTAAAGGTTAAGTTCTAAGACGTATGTGAATGGAAATTAAAATTTCAAAGGTGACACTATTGGTTGCGAAGGTAAAAATCACAATGAGCTTGATTAATCTTGATCTCGAGGACCTAACCATGCTTTATTGAGACGAATCAGATCAAATCAATATTTTAATTATTCGGACAACAAAGATCCATAATTTATGTAATACCTTATATCTAGTAGTAATGAGGAACTCAAAATTAGGGAAAGGCAGCTTAGAATTAAATGGTTACTTATATAACTCGACTTTCAAACTGCCACAGCCAATGCTTCATAAAACAGCAATTTTCGTCTTGCGCATCCCACAAATTAGGTAAGATTTATGTTAAAGAGAAACATGCGTGTCGGCACTCTATTCGTTTACTATTCTGTACATGCAAAGCAATAAAAATCCAGTGAGCCCAATAAAGCTTACATCCCTAACGGATCCAATCAAACACAACATTCCTGCAATTAATCGATAAAAACGCAAAAAACACGAGTAATTTAAAAACCCTTCTACGGACATGTACAGACAATCGATACTTTATTCGATTCTAACGATTTCAATTTTATCTCGATGCTAACCTATTCGATACCTGATTCCGAATGGGCGAGTTGATAGTAACGCTCGTTGAATGCAAAGCGAATAACAACGTTGAGTGTCGCATAGTTCCAATTTGCGACTATAGTTAACGTGATACAACCTTATCGGAGTCAGGACATTCCATTTTTGAACGATCAGGTGAAAGTAGACCTAGAGTAGAAAGGGTAAAGTTGAGATTGGAGAAAAATAGATAGTTGAACGTCTTAGGTCGTGAGGTGTTGTGTGGAAATATACGGGAAGCCTCTCAAGCCATGTGCTTTAAAATTATTTTTTTCTCTGGGTCAACAACACAAACACCCCACTCATCGACTGTTATATTAATGTTGCCACTCTTTACGTTCCTTCTCTTTTTACTCTAACATTAAACAGAAGTATTAAGGGCACGCTAGTCGCTCATTCTTCCATACAAACGTAGTATGGAGATTACCCGTCTGTTTGACGGTGTTCGTTCAAAACTAAAAATTATTTCAATTTATCTCGTCATTATCTAGCTTTGCATGGAAGCACAATCGGAAAAAATATATTGGTTTGGAAGTTATGAGCGTCGAAACTTCCATATTTCAACACTAATTTTAACGCAACTTTAGGAAATGGATTTTTCTTTATCGACCGACAGGTATAGATTAATTTATTTAAAAATTAACATTATTTTGAATAAATACCTTCAGCACGTACGCCCAAAAGTCTGCTCATGAAATTTTACGCGCTTGTTTTCGTTATAAATCATCGTCTATTTCAATAAATACATAATAACTAAATAGCATGCATATTAGCCACGCCACCAATGAGTTCGAGCCACCGACTAGTGGCTCCTTAATGTCTGGGTTATTTAAAATTTATACTTTTTATCACACTCAGTTCTTGTTAAGGCTCTTACAGACAGAGGCGATATCGCGCCGCGACGTGTCGCGTAGCGGTGTTGCGACGCGATAATATCGCAATATCGCTCGCGATATCGCCTCTGTCTGTAAGAGCCTTTAAACATCATATAGTAAGTAAGTGCTAAAAGTTTAGGACCCATGCTAGTAAAACACAAAATTCACCATAAATACACCTCTTTTCCGAAGACCCAATGGGTCAGATTTTCCAATAGTTCCCGTCCATATTAACCTTCCGTACATTTCGAATCTAAGGCGATAGTGTTAGAGCAATCGCCATTATCGATAAAGATAAAGCCGTGAAGGTGGTTATTAGAACGAATAAGGCTCTATTAAGTTGTTCGAGCGCCGTGGATGGCTGTGGATGGCTGTGGATGGCTGTGGATGGCTGTGGATGTCCAACATTATCAGTTTTACGTTTATTGGTGGGTAGGCACGTTTTTATAATGTATGAGAGTCTGGTGTTGTGGTAGTTGGCTGTAGACTTGCCTAAGATTGAGACATTTTATTCTTGACTAGCTTTTTAACGCGGCTTCGCCCGCGTGGATGTCGCAAAATATCCCACGGGAACATACTACCGGGAATTCCTTCCTTATTCCTTGTCTACATTGTAAAGGGAACTTCTGTGCAAAATTTCAGCTTTCTAGGTCCAAGGGTTTGGGCTGGGCGTTGATGAGTCAGTCAATCAGTCAGTCAGTCAGTCAGTCAGGACATCTCTTTTTATTTATATAGATGATGTTGTAGAAGTCGAAAGAGATTTCTATCACCTCACATGATTATAATATTTATGTCATAGACTTATAAAAAAAGTATAAGTCTATGATTTATGTATTAATTTAAATTGAATAAAAGTAAGTAATAAGAAATGGCTGGAAAGTAAAAACGGCAAAATATGAAATGGGAAAAGTTGGAGAATTATTGGAAATCTGTGAAATGGAGTATTTTTTTGCCATTCATATTTTTCAACTGAATAGCTGCTGCAACTGCTTCAAGAAGTTCTGTAAGAATGTTCATTTCAAATACATACACTACTTACTCGGCAATAACAAAGAAAGCTGTATAAAGTCCTGCCCCTAACACAGAAACGTAACCTTGTAGAGGAGATAAGAGATCTAACGCGATGGCTACAACAAAATACATATCAGAACAAACATTAACAGAGTTGCCAAACTATCAGATAAACATGGAATCTGCTCACCGATCTAGTGCTTAGGGGTGGGCTGTACAAAAAATTAGATTAAAAAAAAACCACAATTAAACAAAATAATATAACATTATTAGGGTTCCGTACCAAAATGGTAAAAAAGGAACCCTTATAGTGTGACTCAGTCTGTCTGTCTGTCTGTCACAGCTGGATATCTCAAAAACTACTAATGGTATCAACTTGAAATTTAGAACAGTTTTAGATGACGCTTACCCAACTATTTTGCAAATAAGAAAGAAGTAAAAATATTTGCATTTTTTTTGTAACAGGGACTGAAAGGGAGTCTTAAAAATTCAAATTGGGCCTACTAGGGCATGTGGGGTATCATATGAAAGAACGCTGCTTGCCCATTCTTAAACATTTTTTAATTTTTTTTAGACCGCATAGTTTTCGACTTTTGATGAAAAATGTAAAAAAAAACCGTTCCCCCCCCCCTTAACTCCGAAGTTTGCAAAGATAAAAATCTGAAATAATTTTATGTGATAGAAGTTTATGCAGGAAAAATAAAACGATGTCTCTAAATAGCACACTTTTTCAGGAATCGGAACGGAACCCTCAGTGCGCGAGTCCGACTCGCTCTTGACTTGGTTTTTTTTTATTAAAGGTTTCATACTCACTAAGTCACTAGCAAGCTTTAACAATGGAATTCACATTCACATTTTTTCATTTTTGGATCTTTTTCACATACACAATAGTTACTGTTTTATGTTTTTTCTGTTTTTGGTTTTTGTATGAATACTGTGTGCCAAATAAATTTATTTCCTCGCTTGTTATGAACCTAGTTATAGTCACATAATATGGGATGAATTCCGGATCGGAAACTACTTTAATTTACTTTTATCCCAAAAAAAATGTGACAGTTTCGAACCCTAAATATTATGACTTTAGTAATCGATTGTCTCCTTTGAAGTAACTAAGAGAAGCTTCCAATTATAAACACATTTTAAGGCTCTTACAGACAGAGGCGATATCGCGTCGCTCCTGTGTGTATGGTAGCGCGCGGTTCCATAGATATTGTTCTACGGATATAATATCGCAATATCGCGTCGCGACGCGATGTCGCCTCTGTCTGTAAGAGCCTTTAGACTTAATTTGTGAACATTTGTAGCAGATTTGTCCTCTAGTATAGGGTTTATAATAAATGGCCAATTTACTAAAACACATCTGCTTAGCTAAACAGTTTTCACTATCATCACAATTTAAATTAGCTTCAACCATGCATGAAAACGTACCATACCAACCAAAAATAATGCCCGAAAACCCATCAGAGTTTTAGTTAACACAGTTTATTAACTTAGCAGCAGCCCTAATCCGGTTTAAACCAGATACAAGCGCGGGAACGGGGGAAAACGTAGGATTAAACGGACGCCCCCAATAACATTTACATAGAAATGGACCTTTACTGGTACACATTTTTACTGACCTTATTCATTCGGGAGTAAATTTTTCACTGTTAAAGTACTGCTCTTTATGCGGGACTCCAAATTTTATGGAGCGGTATTTACTTTTTAGCTAATGGAATAGAAGTTTTCGAGGAGCTCGTGGCTAAGTAATAACAGCCGCACGGGTCGATCCGTCAGGTTAAGCTACGCTTGCCGGGGTTGGTCAGTGGATGGGTGACCATCTTTACATACTGAGATTCCTCCGTGCCTCGGAAAGCACGCTAAGCCGTTGGTCCCGGCTGTTATTCGTGGACCTTTGACAGTCGTTACGGGTCGTCAGAAGCCCGAAAGTCTGACAACCAGTCTTACCAAGGGGTAGGTATCGTATTACCCAGTAACTGGGTTGTGGAGGTCAGATAGGCAGTCGCTCCATGTAAAATACTGATACTCAGCTGCATCCGGTTAGACTGGAAGCCGACCCCAACATGGTTGGGAAAAGGCTAGGCAGATTGGAATAGAAGTTTTTAGGGCAATTTGATTTTTTTATTTAGAGATCGTATTTCGAGGTTATTTATAAATTATCGATGTATCTACTGTTTGTCTACCCGCTAGACAAACAGTAGGTACGGTCAGCAAAAAAAGTCGATTAACTCTTGAGTGTTCTAAAGCTTAATTATTGCGAGAAATACTTCATTAAAATCGGAACAGATGTAAATTTTAAAGAAAAATAACTCTTATCTAATAAATGAAATCCTAAAAAGCAGGTTAGCGTATCATTTTGTGTTAATTTAGGTGATGTCAAAAAGTAGCAGTGTTAATCGACTTCTGTTGCTGACCGTACATCGATAATTTAATAATTTCGGGAAGGGGCTAGCTAGACTCTAGCCCCTTCCCGAATCCATCACAGTTATACTACAGTTTGTACCTTAAAAATTAATTATTCAATCATTTTCAGGGCTGCAATACATTTTTAACACAAGGTTTGCATAGCAATATCATTTTATTATAATTGTTGTATGAGAAATAAAAATGTAAAGCGAAAAACAAAAGTTTCTGCAAGCAAACGCTTATCACTCGTATCAGTAAAAAATAACTAATCTCAAGTCTTGACGTCTGATTCACAAATTATTCTACTTATACATTTAAATTAAGTTTCCAAAACAGTAAACAAAACACATCCACACTCCAACCTAACCCTCCTACAACAAACGCATTTCTCACCATAAACAAACATTCATAATCTCAAAATCCCTTCACCATACAGACCCATAAACTTACCTACTCCTACTCCGTTAAAAACCTCTAATTTGCATGCTAATCATATTAGATAGTTGGTATAATCCTCCATGTTTGGAAAGCCACAGATTACACGGCTGTAGTAAAATTGCTTCATAATTATGTTACGGTGAAATGTTTTGACAGGAAATTACGTATGCTGCCGGATTTAGTTGGGAATTGATTGGTTTTAGAATTTAACGGGATTTTCTCGTATTATGTGATGTGTTGAGAAGCTTCAGGACAAAAATAAGGCTTGAACTTCTAGGCCCGATACCACAAAACTTTATAATTACAATTTACAAATTTTTAACATGCATTTGTAAGATACAAGTGCGTGTACCACAAAACTCTTAAGCCATACAATTGTCACGGAAAATCTTTACACATTTTAGTGACAAGTCTACAATATAACTCACTAGCTGCGTTTCACGGTTTCACCCGAGTAGACCGGGATAAACAGTAGCCTATGTGCTAATCCAGGGAATATGCTAAATACATACCAAATTTCATCTAAATTAGTCGTGCAGTTTGATCGTGAAGAAGTAACAAATATACAAACACACAGACATACCTCAATTCCACAAAATTGTTAAATTTTAGAACAAATTTCGTAGGTAAGAAAGAAATTACAAATATTATGTACCACACTAATAATATAAAAGTGAAAGTTTGTAAGTGTGCACACTCACAAACTTTCGCCATATTTGTAATTTTTGTGTTATCTGCGCAATTTGTTCTACAATTTAACAATTTTGTGGAATTGTAGAATTGTACAGTTTTGTGGTTTAGGGTCCTGGTCCGCTAGAGGCACTATAGTATTAACTTCTTCATGCCCATGCGAAGATGCGAACTAAACATTTTATTTATTTTATTTTATTTATTTGGTACAAAAAACAGCTATACATTACAGCATTAACAAAGTAGTTATGTATTTTGTGTAAATTAACTTTACACAAAATACATTAAAAGGGCTTGCGTTTGTCCTCTAACTGAGATAGTTCTCAACAGATACGAGTATCACAACTTTATTAGCTTTATGGTGAATAGATAAGCTGGTCAGAAAGGTTAGCAGGAAATTCCAGAGAACCGCCAGAGATGCTTAACACATCTGCCAGACAACAGACGCATTAGAAAATCTATTGTTTGCGGTCACCATTCACCGTCAACAAAATTAGCCATCATTGAAAGCATCAATCGTGTGATAAGTAAGCACTTCATCGTCTGAAGCATTAAAATGCCAGAATAACTATAAACAATCAAAACTAATGACATCCTTAATAGCCACCCAGGTGACTACTAAATTCGACCCAGATTCAAAATCCCGGAATCCCATGAAATCCCAACACTGGCTGCACGACCAACACTAACTCACCCGCTTCAATCCCGCACAAATCTCCGGACTAATGCAGGCGGGTAACGTCTGTGATTCCCACATTGTCCTAACTTTGGGGAGCGAAGCTAAGCGAGAAATGAACTAGCATTGTGGTAGGTGAAGAATTGAAAATTCTGTAAAGGCATTTTCAAGAGGCCTCTTTTAGATTCGCTGGTGCGACAGTGACTGATATGTGGCCAAAAGCAGAGAGATTTGAGTGAGGATTTCGAGTCACTCTTCAACGGCTTTGGTATACAGTGTGAGTCTTCATAAAGTGCACAAACTTAAGGATGTGGTGCAGACCATCAAACTGAACAACTTTTTCCCGGGGACCAACATCGTAATCGTAAAAAAAAACAGTCGTCCCATACATTTGGTCCAGTAGGCATTGAAATTTAGTAAGGGACGACTGTTTTGTTTTCACGATTACGATGTTGGTCCCCGGGAAAAAGTTGTTCAGTTTGATGGTCTGCACCACATCCTTAAGTTTGTGCACTTTATGAAGACTCACACTGTATTTTGGCAGAAGTATAGTAAACCGACACCTGTAGGTATAATTTCTAAAAAGTCTTTTAGGCTAAAGGCTAAATGAAAAAAAGTAATTTAAAAAATTATTAAATCGACTTCAAAAATTATCTCAAAATTATGAAGTAACTTTAATTTCGGATGTCGGTGTATTGGGATCTATATTTTAGTATTTTGCCACCGACTTCCGAAATTAAAGTTATTTTAGAATTTTGAGTTAATTTCTTTTTGAAGCTGATTTGACTTATTTTAAATTACTTTTTTATTTCGTATTTTTTTTAATTTAAATAAAAACTGGAATATTTGTTTGTATGAAGTAGTTAACAGTTTTGTTGTAAATATTGCACTAGAATTTGATCAAGGATTTGAGCTGTTCTTTGACACCACACCGGTAGCTCGTATCAACAAGTCAGACTGTCACGCTTACACGTATTAGTCCATTATCTTGAAAACTACTGAACCGATTTTGATGAAATTTGCACTGTTCCATAATTTAAAGTAAATGTAAGCACAAAAAAGCGTGGACAAACATAAAAAAACATTATATGTACATACAAACACCTATAAACATTTTTTTATATATTTGTTTGGAAGCCCTAATAGGTTATTCTAAGTTATTTTGCATTGCAGTTCCAATAATATTACATAGGTACAACGAGTCAAATTGATAACCTTCTTTTTTTAAAGACAGTAAAAAATTTGCGTATTTTTGGTCTGCTTGACACATACTCGAGCTAGCCAGCATTTATATAAATAGTCCATATTCGTTTGCATAATATGCTATAGGTTAATTTTTTGGCACTATAAGCTCAGCAACATACAAAAAGCCCCACAAACCCTTTAAATATAGGTTCCTTAAAAATAAAACACTTAATTATCTATCCCAAATTCGCGTTTAGACCTAAACCGCCCCAAACGGTCCAGGACAATTTAAAACCCGTTAGGGGTCACTAGATCCCTTTAATGCAGTGGAGTCCAGATAAATGGCGCCGGTATATTGGCCTACTATTAAAACTATAAATCTCATGGTCAGCTCTATGAGGTAGGGAGAAATTAAAGGGATTCGGTAAGACAGTTTGTTCTGCTTGATTTGCTGGTTTTTGGGTAAATCGAGACTGAATCTGCGGTTAGGGGTCGCGGACTGAGTTTTGATAGTGAAAGGTTTATTAAGTTTATGTTGTTTAGAAGAGAGAGGCTCAATGTTCAATGTTCAATTCTTTATTGCGTACCATAATGTATAAAAGTTGGTAGGGAAATTAAAATGTTAGTCACAATTACGGACCCTGTCGGTACAGCATAGATCAAGTAGGAGAGGGTAGGAAGAAAACTGGGTGCTTAAGGTTGATGCGCCAAGGTAGCCCGTGAAATTCAAAATTTCTTACGTTTTTTGCAATTTGTAGGTCAGTGTGAGCTTGTGTGTTGATTAAAATATGATTCGCGGCCGTAGCTAATATGACTTTACAGAATTATAATCATTAGAATCAGCAATACAACTCCATAAGTTAGCATTTACCTCAAATCTAGCGATTTCATGAAATCATGAGGTTTGAGGTAAATGCTAACTTATGGAGCTGTATTGCTGATTCTAATGATTATAATTCTGTAAAGTCATATTAGCTACGGCCGCGAATCATATTTTAATCAACACACAAGCTCACACTGCTCAAGCTGCTTTTGATACAGTTTTCACCAACATTTAGATAATTAATTTCGGAAGGCTTACGTATATAATATATTTATATGAAAGTTATATAATAAGGAAATCTCGATGTTCTGATGATTCTCGATGACATGTAGCTATTCCTAACTAATATTATAATGTCTAAACCACTGAACAGATCATCCTGAAATTTTGCATATACATTGTAAGGTGTACAGAAACGGACATAGGGTACCATTCATCCCGAGAAAAAGTACTATTCTCGAGGAAAACAACAATAACGTTCTAATGATAATAGATGGCGCAACGTGTCTTTCGAATCATGATTGAATTATTTATTACAAGCAGAGTACAAACCGAATTGATTGTCAAATTCTAAATCGCGGCTTCGCTAAGCGAAGCCGCGGGCAAAAAGTATTAGGTAGTAAACACAGAACAGATAAACCTCTTTATCTATTCTGTGGTAGTAAATAAAGCGGTGAAGTGATTTATGGATAAGACCAGAGATTACAAGAGAAACAATATTGTGAAGCTGTGAACCATGTTAAAAGAGGATAGCTAAGACGCTCAGCAAGGTCACAAGGTTAAGTTTTAATGACACAAAACACGTCCTTTATAAGCCCTTCTTTTTTCCACAAAGAAAATTAACGTTTCAGAAATCAACACCAAGACACCAAGATCTTAATTCCCAGCATCATAAACTAAGCAGACAATATTAGTAGGTAATGCAGAGGTCTCAAATTAACATGGCGCCCACAACTGTTACACACAGAATTTAATACGGCCCACATTAAGGGTCGACCGCATAGTCTTCCACACCGTAGGAGCTCCAGACGTTGTGGGGAGACCGAACGTGGCTTTCATATTGAGAAGTGTAATATTGTTTGTAGATAAAGTCTAGGAGATGATTTACTGTTATAAGGAGTTGTTAAGTTATAGTTTTAACGTCTAATGCCGATCAATGCACACCTTCCTCTGACTATATATTTTTAGTTCAGGTTTTCGGGTTGGTAAAACTTCAGGTTTATTTTAAGCGCTTTTTTTCCGAGAGAAAATGCACGAGTTACTATAAAAAATATCCATATGTTTGCCTATAAAATTTGAGGGTTTCCCATGGTTTCCATGGGATCCCGTTATCAGATTCTGACTTGGTGACAATGGGACCACCTGGACAGCATATCCTTTCAAACAAAAAAAAAGGATTTGTAAAATCGATCCGCACGGAGAAATCGGTGAATACATTAAAGAAAAACATACATAAAATCGAACATATTATAACCTCCTCTTTTTTGGAAGTCGATTAATAAAACCTAGACCAAAGACAAAAACATTTAAGAGCGTTAACGCCGACCGGCATTTCATACAAACTTTGAAGTCCTTGTTTTTCAAAATGAATGAACCGATTTTAATGAAACTTCATACGTATAAGCAGAATACATAGGTCTAAAAAGTTAGTTAAGAACATTTTTGAAAAATAGTGTTACAGCTAAATGCATCCGATTTTAAATATTCCATAGAAACAGAGATTTCCAATTATCTTCTTTTAAATTAGACATTTAGAAAATGTTATTAACTAACTTTTGAGACCTATACGTATCTTGCTTATACGTATGAGGTTTCATTAAACTCGGTTCATTCATTTCGAAAAAAAAATGACTTGAAAATTTGTATGAAATGCTGTAGGCGTTAACGCTCTTAACAACGTGCTAACTATTCTAAAACAAATCCTTACCAAAAGCCCACACGCCATCAGCAATTTCCCGGCAGCCTAAACAGGACTTATCCGAACGAACCCCAACCGATTCTCACCCCAACCACGACAAATGTACTAATCCTACAAGTTATCCTTGTGGCCCACTGAAATCTCCGAAACAATGGCCAGCATGTTAACTGCCTCGGGTGACCACAAGGCTGTGTGCAGATTACTGTGGAACAGAGACAGAGGTACAGTTCAGTTGTGTGTTAGAAAGGGATGGTGTGCGGTTGCGTGTTAATTAAATTAAACGGGGGCTAGCTATGGGTTAATAGCGAGTAATCGCGGTGCGACGCTTGTCTTGTAGACTTGTGTGCTGTACATGCTGTGCGGTAATTGTTTGGCAGTTGTGATGTGAAGGGATGCTTTGATGGCTGTCATTTGTTGGGGAATATGACTGATTCTGTATGGGATTGTGGTTTATGGAAATGGGCGATTGACCATGGTGTTCCATATAAAATAAAGCAAGGTTTTCCTCTCCTGGTTTGAATTGAAAAGGCGTTTGTTGTACAGAGATACCCAACTGATAAGGCGCGTCGTGAATCTTCGTTCGCACGAAAATTAACGAAAGAATGCTAAAACTTGCAATCAATCTTAGATCACTACTATAAGGTTCATAAATTCATAATACACTGCAGCTGTTAGTTCCGTCTCACTCGCAAGTATGGCGGCTGACTAACATGCAATACGCGGCGCGCGCTAATATGGCGGCAGCTGCCGACCAATACTGGTACACGAAAAAGGAGCGCGGTGCGTGGAGCGTGCCGATTGGTCAATAGCATTTCCCGCGCTTTGAAAATTCATCTTCTGTGCAGGTACATCGCTAAGCCATATAAGTTGGGTACTACTATACCTAATTGAGATGTTCAGGCGATCGGGAGTGTGCCGAATGTACAAGTATCTCCCGGGCCCTCGACTCATGGTACTGCAAGGAACAGTGGGGTTTTAGTCGGTAGAAGTCCGACATAACACTCCGTTGTTCCCAGACGGAGGGTATCTATGAGGATTTCCCCAAGAAAAAAAAAAAGAGCACGTTCAGAAGAAAAGGCTGGTACTCATACGCAGATAAATAAATCACCCTGATCTTTTAAGCTTAATTATTCGGCATTGAGCAAATGGAACTAATGTTTTATAAAAACGAAACTCTTTGTCCAACTCCCCTAGTATAAAAGAAACATGAGACGAGCTTAAAGCAACTTTATTATGCCAACATAAAACACCAAATGTTAGCTCACACGTCAAAAATGGTATTCTTATTAAAACATTACCATAAAAACAAGGTCCCGTCTAAAATTATATTAAAATTTAATCATATTCACCACTTTTTACTAGCCCCCGCACTATAAATATCGTGGCGCATAAATATTCTACGTCTACCCTCCAAATATGAATTAATCACCGACCTGTCAACAAAGTGAAGTGTCATCGAGCTCGAAAGAGGGCGCTGAGAAGTGTTCAAACTCGGATATTTAAATTGAAGGTGTCGGATATTTAAATTGAAGAATTACAGTTAGACCATGGACATTTAGGTTTTCGACGTTACTAAAAATTATAGTTTAAAAAACTAAAAAACACGCTTTTACACGCGCTTTTTTTTTGCTTTTTTTTTAGATTTTTAAACTATAACTTATTTTTATTTATTTTTTTGTCGAATAACATTTATTATGTAATTATAAGGAACCACTTCACAAACGCACCCGGCGATTTTATATACTAGCTCCTTTTTTTGGGTACAATTGGGGACCCTTTTTAGTGTATTATTGAAAACAACAAAGTGCGCAAAAAAATAAACGCCGAAAAAAAAAATTACAGTACGAGTACCATATTGACCTTAAAATCAAGGTTAATGACCCTGAGGCTTTCATCCATACTAATATTATAAATTCGAAAGTAACTCTGTCTGTCTGTCTGTCTGTCTGTCTGTCTGTCTGTCTGTCTGTCTGTCTGTCTGTCTGTCTGTCTGTTACCTTTTCACGCCTAAACCACTGAACGGATTTCGATAAAATTTGGCAAGGCTATATATGGTATCCTGGGGACGGACATAGGCTACTTTTTTTTTCAAAAATAATCCTACAGGGGGTGATATAGGGGATGAAAGTTTGTATGGGAAACTCAGTATTTCTTAAGTTAGGGATGTGAAAATTAAAATTTATGCTTTTGATAAGAAATAAAGAAATATGCGATTCAGCGTTTTTGAAAAATCATCCCCTAAGGGGGTAAAATATGGGTTGATTTTAAAATTTACAAAACTGCATGGATTTCGACAAAATTTGGCAAGGCTTTATAGAGCATCCCGGGGAAGGCCAAAGGATACTATTTTTTTCAAAAATAATACTACAGGGGGTGATATAGGGGATGAAAGTTTGTAAGGGAAACCCAGTATTTCTTAAGTTAGTGATAACAAATTTATGCTATTGGTAGGAAATTAATTAATATGCGGTTCAGCGTTTTTGAAAAATCATCCCCTAAGGGGGTAAAATAGGGGTTGATTTTAAAATTTACAAAACTGCACGGATTTTGATAAAATTTGGCAAGGCTTTATATAGTATCCTGGGGAAGGACACAGGCTACTTTCAAAAACAATACTACAGGGGGTGATATAGGGGATGAAAGTTTGTAAGGGAAACCCAGTATTTCTTAAGTTAGGGATAACGAATTTATGCTATTGGTAGGAAATTAAGAAATATGCGGTTCAGCATTTTTGAAAAATCATCCCCTAAGGGGGTTAAATAGGGGTTGATTTTAAAATTTACAAAACTGCACGGATTTCGACAAAATTTGGCAAGGCTTTATATAGCATACTGGGAAAGGACATAGGATACTTTCAAAAATAATACTACAGGGGGTGATATAGGGGATGAAAGTTTGTAAGGGAAACCCAGTATTTCTTAAGTTAGGGATAACAAATTTATGCTATTGGTAGGAAATTAAGAAATATGCGGTTCAGCATTTTTGAAAAATCATCCCCTAAGGGGGTTAAATAGGGGTTGATTTTAAAATTTACAAAACTGCACGGATTTCGACAAAATTTGGCAAGGCTTTATATAGCATACTGGGAAAGGACATAGGATACTTTCAAAAACAATACTACAGGGGGTGATATAGGGGATGAAAGTTTGTAAGGGAAACCCAGTATTTCTTAAGTTAGGGATGTGAAAATTAAAATATATGCTTTTGATAGGAAATAAAGAAATATGCGGTTCACCGTTTTTGAAAAATCATCCCCTAAGGGTGAAAAATAGGGGTTGATTTTAAAATTTACAAAACTGCACGGATTTCGACAAAATTTGGCAAGGCTTTATATAGCATACTGGGAAAGGACATAGGATACTTTCAAAAACAATACTATAGGGGGTGATATAGGGGATGAAAGTTTGTAAGGGAAACCCAGTATTTCTTAAACTAGGGAAAACAAATTTATGCTATTGGTAGGTAATTAAGAAGTGTGCGGTTCAGCATTTTTGAAAAATCATCCTCTAAGGGTGTTAAATAGGGGTTGATTTTAAAATTTAAAAAACTGCACGGATTTCGATAATATTTGGCAAGGCTTTATAGCATCCTGATGGACACAGGCTACTTTTGGTCTTAAAAAATAATCCTACAGGGGGCGATATAGGGGATGAAATTTTGTATGGGAAACTCAGTATTTCTTAAGTTAGGGATGTGAAAATTAAAATGTATGCTTTTGATAAGCAATAAAGAAATATGCGGTTCAGCGTTTTTGAAAAATCATCCCCTAAGGGGGTAAAATAGGGGTTGATTTTAAAATTTACAAAACTGCACGGATTTCGACAAAATTTAACAAGGCTTTATCTAGCATCCTGGGAAAGGACATAGGATACAATTTTTTTTTAAATAATACTACAGGGGGTGATATAGGGGATGAAAGTTTGTAAGGGAAACCCAGTATTTCTTAAGTTAGGGATAACAAATTTATGCTATTGGTAAGAAGTGAAGAAATATGCGGGTCAGCGTTTTTTAAAAATCATCCCCTAAGTGGGTAAAATAGGGGTTGATTTTAAAATTGCTGCACGGATTTCGATAAAATTTGGCAAGGTTATAGACAGCATCCTGGGAAAGGATATGGGCTACTTTTTGTCTTAAAACATAATCCTACAAGGGGTGATAAAAGGGATGAAAGTTTGTATGGGAAACCCAGCATTTCTTAAGTTAGGGATATGCCCTATGTTTTCCACATGAACGTTCCCATGGGATATTTTCCGACATCCACGCGGGCGAAGCCGCGGGCAAAAGCTAGTCGTCTAATATACGAGACATTCACCGCCTCATCTAACCCAAATGATTCACCAAAAATAGAGGGTATATGGCGCTCGGCGGCCGCTGCCGCGGCACGGCTCGCTTCGCTCGCTCGCCTTCGCGCGTTAAGGGTCACTGTTCTAACCTAACCTAACCTAACCCAAATGATTCACCAGCAATAGAGGTAATGGTCACTATTCTAACCTAACCCAAATGATTCACCAATGTGAAGTTTCGGACCTATAAATAAATAATATTTATATTGAAAACCGAAACTTAGATAATCGTAGCCGTCTTGATAATATCCTGATCAGGATAATTATGGGACAAAATTATTAAATTATTGTATTGTCATTGAGCCCTGACAAGTGTGCAAAATTTCGAATTAATTTGACCATTGAAAGTGGATGAAAATCGAGATCAAAGATTACGTTACATACAAACATACATACATACAGGTGAAGCTAATAATAAAAGCGTGTTAAAAAGAGTGTACATTCAAAAGTTTGCTGTTTAGGAGTTTTTGACTAAAATAACTTTTTGTAAGAAAATCTATCTAGGTAAATCTATGTATTTTGACAGGCACGAGTTTTTGTAGACAAAACATAACAAACAAACTTTTGTAGCTCTAAGGCTCCATGAAGTTTTCATAGAAAAATCGTTCTACTATAGTCGCGTCGCGCCGGTCTGCCTGCGAGCCTTTATTAGGCTCTTGGATATAATATAATTTGGTTTTTTGTATCAATCTCTTCCACACTCGCATTATTCGCGAGACAAAGATGTGAAACAAACAAACAACAAACACTTAGAACAATGCCACACGGACATCGTTTTAAGTGTTAACATCTTTGCAAGCGTCATTGAAGTCATGCAAGCGTCATTGTCAGAGGAGCTCGTGGCTAAGTAGAAGAGCTTGTGGCTAAGTAATGACAGCCTCACGTGTCGATCCGTCAGGTTAAGCTACGCTTGCCGGGTTGGTCCATGGATGGGTCTTACATAACCGAGACTCCTCCGTGCCTCGGAAAGCACGTTAAGCCGTTGGTCCCAGCTGTCATCCTGGATCATTGACAGTCGTTACGGGTCGTCAGAAGCCCGAAAGTCTAACAACCAGTCTTACCAAGGGGTCTCGTATTACCCAGTTGTGGAGGTCAGATAGGTAGTCGCTCCATGTAAAATACTGGTATTCAGCTGCATCCGGTTAGACCTGTCAACCCCAACATAGTTGGGGAAAGGGTACGCAGATTGATTCAAATGCGTTGCCAATGCGTTGTGTAGTCGCATTTCAATGACGCTTGCTCGGTTCTAAAATACACAAAATCTTCATGTGTTTTAGAACCGAGCAAGCGTCATTAAAATGCGACGACGCACAGCAATCCAACGGAGCAGTGTGGTATCACTCTTACGGCTAAAAAAGAGCCCTACAAATCTTTGCCCACTGTAATTCCGTACTCTGTGCCCCAACCTCACAATATGAACGACCCAAGAAGGGAGTGCTAGCAGGGTAATTACCAGCATACATAATAAACGCGATGAGTACAATTTTAAGCCAATAAATAACACGTAATACACCCGAAAATATGGTAACGCATTTATTATAGCCACGACTTAATGGTTCAAGTGTCGTACGGAGTTATTATTACCTGTCAGTATCACGGTGAATGTAAGTTTTCTTTGGAATGAGGCACTTTGAGCTGTGCTGTGTCACGTCGTCAATTCGCACGTAAGTTTTGGGTAAATGAGTAGGTAGTACCTCAGAGAGCGAAGAGGCCACAAGGGTGTATAATCAAAATGATGAGTACTCTTTTTCTGTGAATTACTGATCGTATTATTTTAATGGCACACTGGGAATTGTGAGTTAAATTATGATTGCATAAGCATTATTTTTACTGTAGCTCATCGAAATATAATCTAAGTATGTACAATAATAACTTGTCGTAATTATAGAACCGGGAGACTGGGACGTTAATCAATGGAATACTATTTATATTTAATAGTTTTATTTTTCCATGTCAGTCCTAATTTCTTTCTTTTTAATTCGTTTCAGTGTTTATCTCATAACTAGCTGCGCCCCGCGGTTTCACCCGCGTAGACCGGGATAAAAAGTAGCCTATGTGTTAATCCAGGGTAAGCTATCTACTTATAACCTATCTACATACTTATCAAATTTCATTGAAATCGGTCCAGCCGTTTGAGCGTGAAGAAGTAACAAACATACAAACACACACACACACACAAACTTTCGCCTTTATAATATTAGTGTGATTGTATGCCTCCTTGTATTATAATTACCAGAAAAGGTTGCATATTACAACTAACTACCTACATCAAAAACATTGCATAAAACTATGAGTTGTGTAAAAAATACTTGATTTAGGTATCTTATTAAGTTTCATTAAACTACGTGCAAAAGGAAAACTGAAACAGTTCGTAAATAAAGGTTTTGCTCGCTTTTTGACTCGATACTAACCCCAAAAACTTTCTTGTTTACAAACAAAGTATTAACAGCTCTATATAATTCCACGGTAGCCTTCCCTAAAATATGATCGCCCCCACCCTAAGGCTTGTTTGGGAAATAATGGATTCATTCTATATTCATTTACATGGCTAATGAGATTGGTCTGACGTTGCCTGTGTCGCTGAATTACCCTGTCAAATATAATAATCTTATTGCCCGTATAAGGGTGGGTACTGATGGAAAGTCGAAGTATTAAATTAATGAGTTTAAATCTTGTAGATGTCAGTATTTTGTTTGATTATCGGCAATCTAATTTAGATGAAAAATCTGATGGAAGAAGGTTCTATCTTGTGGAATATAACTTTCATACAGAAAGTTGAATTTGGAATTTTAGGAATTGTATTTTTGAGCGTTCACATGATGTATAATTTTCTTGACAATACGGATAGAGAGGTCAGTTCAAAAGTCAGCTTTTACAGAATATGTAGCCTAGCTAGTTTCAATTTTCTGGCTAAAACCACGGCAGACAAATCCAACCATGCTGCTGAATCTGTTTAAAAATTTCCCTCACGCCATAATTTAAAAAGGCCAAGCGATAAAAAACCCAATTCCACTTAAACAATAATTTAACTTTCATGAGGCAAACGTGTTAATGACCATCCTTTCGCCAAGCGCCAAGATTTCGCCAAAATAAAACGTCACAGCTGAACCCGACTTTAGTCATTAATTCTGAGAGAGGGAGACAGCTACATTTCCTCTGTTACAATGACATTATACAATCTAGACGTTGCCATGATTACAGTGTGAAGTGTGGAAGTGAGACACATATTACGAAATAATTAGGAAAATTGAGACAAAGCATCGTATCTTCTGTCCCTTACGGCGTGCCGTATTTTTGCATGGCAAAATTTAAAAATGTTGCTAAACAAAGTACTTTCACTGTTACAAAATTTATCTTGCGTCGATTAATTTAACATTTTTGGACAGTTTTTGCATTGTGCGAATGTATTGACATGGGTTTCAGTCCAAAATATGGAAGATTTCTTACGTTAAACCTCATATCTCATATCACATAACCTAGAAAAAGTATAATATTGCTGTCTCATGACTGGCCACGCGGTGGCTCGATCTAGATGTATATTATCTAAGCTCTGTTACGTCTTCAAGTAAGTGACGTGATCCAATTTGAATTTTCTCCTTTCAGATTTTGTTATGTCAAACAGTCGTTCGAATTAGCTTTTTGTCGGGCCGTTTGATGCAAACGAATTGGATACGAAAATAAGGGGTTCCTAATGTTGTTACGATTTGACAGACGAGATGTAATGACGTTATTGACTGTACATTGATTTTTAAGATTTAGGCTGTGTGTGGGAGGGAGATGTATTGTTAGTACTTGTAGCTCTGATAAAGATGAAAGATGGATATTATTTTTAGACGAGGAGCTCGTGGCTAAGTAATAATAGCCGCATGGGTCGATCCATCAGGTTAAGCTACGCTTGCCGGGGTTGGTCCGTGGATGGGTGACCACCTTTACATACCCAGACTCCTTCGTGCCTCGGAAAGCACGTTAAGCCGTTGGTCCCGGCTGTCATTCGTGGATGTTTGACAGTCGTTACGGGTAGTCAGAAGCCCGAAAGTCTGACAACCGGTCTTACCAAGGGGTATAGTAATACCCAGTAACTGGGCTGTGGAGGTCAGATAGGCAGTCGCTCCATGTCAAATACTGGTAGTCAGCTGCATCCGGTTAGACTGGAAGCCGATATGGAGAACAGATATGGAGATTATTTTTGTTTCTTTTTGATAGCTTTTACCTGCTTGTTCATTTTAATGATACTGACCTTGGTTATAGATCTAAATATTATTTCAGATCATCACCAATTGCTACAGCTTCTAGAGAAGCACACTCGCCATCATAGGACCTACAACGTCTTTTCTACTCTTTCTAAGAATGTTAAATGAAAATATGCTTTTCTGAAAAAATTTAATCTGTTATCATTATTAATAAATAATATTAACTCAGCTAAAAACAGTTCATAATACTTATTGAGCTGAATTTATTTAGATACCACAATATAAATGTGTGTTTAATAATTATCTCTTAAATTAATATTATTTATTAATAATAATATATTTTCAAAAAATCATATTTTTATTTAACGTATTATTTGGTCCCGTCGAGCGAGAGAGGTGAGAAAATGCGACAGGCCTCTTAAAGCAACCCCATATTCTATTGTGTACTTGTAACTCCCATTCATTTAATTTTGTATGGAATTCAGTACAAGTGTTAACTTAAGTAGGTAATGTTCTATTTCTAAACAAATTCAACATTCACGTACTTACAAATAAAAACATTACCATAAATACTAATAACCACACCCTTCACAGACACGACAGATGCGCTTTCACATTTTATAATCGATTCAAAACTCGATAAAATTAATCGAGCATCATTTAACACAAAGCGCCGACAAACATCGATATATAAATTAACATTATCCCGGGGCGTATCGATAAAATTGTCGAAAGCTTAACAGAATTGTATGAATTATGTATTCGATTGTAAAGTATTGTTCGATTCAATCGTTTTGTAGTTCGGCTCTATGAGGTGTGTTTATTAAGTTTATGTCAGAAGTTATTTTATTGAAATTGATGTTCCTATGTTTTTTTGGTTTTGATTAGAATCCGGTTTGTTCTTTTATAAAGCGCAGGTCACACTGAGTACAAAGTGAAACGAATCTAAGTTCGTTTAGCTTCACGGCATAAGCTATTAATTATCTTCGTTGTACGTATAACACGCATAAAAGGAAGGACCCATCAGTACCATCTCGCTTAGCATGACCGCCATAACCCGTTTCGGGTTTCGTCGACGGAAGAATAGACAAAATGGCAGATTGTAGAAATATTTATACGCATTCTACGCGTCTCAGTACGGTAATGTGTAATTTTGTCTATTCTTCCATCGACAAAACGTCGTCATGCTAAGCGTGCTGCATGACTCAAGTGAAAACTATTCACTTAGTACTCCTATTTCGACATAACGTTGTCCACTATCGAACTAAAGACTTATGCCCACAAAGCGTAGTAATAAATACGTCCCCTGCACCCATAACTCAAACTGTGCTCACCACTATGTTTGAATGGTGGTATAAATGGGCATTATACATAAAAGCAATTTTTATTGCCAAATTTGACAGTAGCCCCCTCAGGGCCAAGTTAAAAGTGAAAGCGAGTTTGACAGAAGCAAGTTTCCTATAATTACAAATTAGTTATAAGTTATTGCTAGTTTCTTAATTTATGTGTATCTTAGCCACTTAACTACTCATTTAAATTCAATCTTAATAGGTCCCCGGCTACGTAAAATAAAAAGCGGCCAAGTGCGTGTCGGACTTCGCAAATGTATGGTTCCATACCAAATCTGATTTATCAATATATTGGTATTTGTTTGTAAAATATACGTAATTATAAACAATATCACCAAATTTCAAGTTCATAGGTCGATGGGAAGTTAAAAAGTTCTTCGGAACAAAATTTTGTAAAAAAAAAACCTGACTTCGGCAGCTTCTCATTCCTTCGTTTTCCAATATTTTTTAAATAAAAAAATATAATATTTATCTGCTCAATTCTAAACAACGATATCCCACTCGATGGGGTTCAATTTTTTTTTCACGCCTCCCTTAAGCTTTAAAGGAATAAAAAAAAATTAAAACGTTTAAAAATATTTTTGATAATTTGTATGGCTTTGGGTCAACAATCCAACCGTTTGGCTGTAAAACCTGTGTGACAGACGACGGACAGACGGACACGGGAGTGACAGCAATAGGACTCCGTTTGGACCCTTTGGGTCCCTAAAAACCAAACTGACCACTTTCTAGCTATGAATATTAACATAATCAATGTATTGACTGAACTCTAGACCCACTCTGAAACCGCACTGTCATTATTGTCCCTGTTTTAGACAGTAGTGGGCTCAAAATGGACTTGTATTGGTATGTACATAATTACACCATATAGAACCTAAAGCAATTAATACTCCACCTTAGGCCTTAGAGTACGATTGGCAAAATTTTTTTTTTTCATTGTTAATCTTAATGCTTAAGTTTTTCAATAGTATTTACTCCCGGCAGAGGGCACTGGCTCTTGTAACACAGGATAACCACCTAGCACAAGTGTCAGGTCACATAATTCGTAACCATTTTCTTATGTAATAAAGAGTATTGTGGCGGCATCTACATCGCCATATACGAACTACGCATCACGTCGGGGTCACCAGTTTAGAGGCATGAGGAACAGGGTGTAAAGTTCACTCATCCTCCATAGAAAAGGGAGGATCCTCCGACCAGACGGGTGTTGTGTCTGGTGGGCTACTGCCCGACGGTCGATGTCGGGACGTTGTATATATGCTAGTCGCGTGGTAAACTCTAATTGCGCGATGCAGGATTGCGTGACGTCATGTCATTGTGATGCGTAGTTCGTATGTGGCGATGTAGATGCCGCCACAGTATTTATTTTATTTATTTATTTAATCTAACGCCCTCTTGCAAATGCTGACTTAGCTCCACCGCTATAAACTTCTCACTTACACCCCACCTACTGTAAGAGGCGTAAAATGCGCCAGCACGTAAAAATATCGGGGGATCCCTCGTTATGATGGCACTTTGTCATCATACGCTTTATGGGGCCATGGTCATCGCTATCTGGACTACCATGCAAAATATACGACTAGTTTTAATATTACTGCAATATTTATGGGGTTTGCAAATCGTGCGTTAAGTTTTAACGGTTTCTCGTGAAGGGAGAATAATTGAATTTAATTTTATAGGACTGGTTTGTAATTTACTGTTGCAAAGTATTATTAAATTATGAAATGTAGTTCATGTTGTTAGCGATAAGACTTTTCCTAAAGTTTCTAATTTCCTGTCTGTCAGAAATATTATAGATTTTTAAAATTATCTCATCTCATCTCACTAATATTTTAGAGGCGAAAGTTTCTGAGTGTGTGTGTGTGTTTGTATGTTTGTTACTTCTTCACGCACAAACGGCTGGACCGATTTGGATGAAATTTGGTATGTAGATAGCTTATACCCTGACTTAACACATAGGCTACTTTTTATCCCGGTCTACGCGGGTGAAACCGCGGGGCGCAGCTAGTATTTTATAATGTTGAGGGCTATTGCTATAACAGTTGAAATATATACAGCTACCTAGTTCAATTGGAACCCAGACAAGCGGTTTACTTTGTGTAAATTATTTCATCACTACTGCTCTCAACACATCGTGAGAAAACCGGCATGTCCTGGTATCAAAAATTCGAAGACATATGACATCTACCAACCCGCACTGGGCCCGCGTGATTTATTTCGGCCCACTGTCTGTGTCCCAGCAGTGGGAATATTATAGTTTGATTACGCTATGCTTATGCTAGTAATAGAAAACTCCTTTGTGGACAATTTGGAATATTTCGAACTCTCCTATTTCTGTCCTTAATTTTGTGACTATTAAATCTACCACATCATGAAAAGCTTATCATTGACTCAAAATAGAACATCTGCATCCACTTAAATATTCTTCAACCCATCATTAACAACCCTTTCCCCCTTCACTAGGTACTTCCAAAAACACTTCAAACACGGCCATTTGTAACTCGATTCGTTACACGAAATAGTGTGACCATACATCACAGTGCGACCGGACATGTCCCGACACAGTTGCACAATCATTTTTCATTACGCACGATTCATTAACATGTAGGGGACGGCCAATTATGTCCGCACCATCCATCACGACACCCTAGCATTTGATATTTTTATGTCGCAGTAAAATTTTATTGATGGACATTTGAATAAATGTCTGGTCGTTACACGTGGGTTTGGGGGGAACTGGATATGCTATTTGTTTTAACTTGATACTGCTTATGTGTTAGCGATTATGTGAATCTGTTTGGTTTTGGGTCATACTCATATATTTTCAGTTTCGACACCATACTCAAAGACTATACTTAGTTTTCTCACATCATCTCCTAAATAACAATAAAGAAATTATCTCATGTAGACATCTGATATGCATTGCAACATCAAGTTCAACTCCTAGTTATGTTATATACACACACAATTTAGATTGCCAACGACACATTAACATTCGTATTTATAGTAAAGTAAAAGTAATTGCTCAAGCAATGATTTTCTTTCTATAGTTTAGTAATTGCTTGAAGTTAGAACTGTCAAAGCTTAGAATTCTTAGCCAAGTAACAGTCATAATTTTCTTTACTTAAGAATTCTACCCTCAAGTATGAAATTACTTAGTAGCAAGTAATTACTTTGATTATAAATACGAGCCTAACACTCGTATTTATAGTCAAGTAAAAGTAATTACTTCAGTAAAAGTAATTGCTCAAGCAATGATTTTCATTCTTTATTTTAGTAATTGCTTGAAGTTAAAACTGTCAAAGCTTGGAATTCTTAGCCAAGTAATAGTCACCATTTTCTAGCAAGTAATTACTCAAGTAATTACTCAAGTAATTACTTGATTATAAATACGAGCCTTAGAAGTTGAACCGCATTTTGAGAGAAAAACAATCGTAAAATCAAAGATCCTATATTCATGAGTGTCACTAATGGCTGATGCAGTGACACTTGGTATAATGACGTCAACCAACTTGAGAGCAACCGAGCAAGGTCCCAGGTTCTAAGGTCAAACGATTTATGTTTTCTGAGGTCGACGCGTAATTAAGTCAATTACTTTCTTGTTTTGCTGACAGCTTGAATCGTTGAAATAGAGATTGATTGATTTATTATTGTTGATTGTACCGACACTGTCATTTACTGTCGAGCTGTTATCAGTCTCGTAATCTATGTTTTGTATTATGATTGCTGCAGGGTGAATTATTTCAATTGCGATTGTCATTTGTTTTGATTTGTTTCGTATTCTCTTGACTGTTTTGTTTGGATTGACGTTCGACACGCGATTGTTTGTTTGTTCGATGCTCTTTACTTTAACTTGTTTAGCAGTGAATTTAATGGAATGTATGTCCTGCATGCATTCACCAATATCTTCTAATAATGCAATGGACATAAAACAGAAGTTTAACATAAATAAAAGATTACTTACTTATTACTAAAATTAATTTCGTATCATTTTGAATACCGAAAAACCATGCAGGTCAACTCCGGCAAGCATAGCTTAATCTGCACTGGTCGATCCATCAGGTTAAGCTATGCTTGCCGGTGTTGGTCCGTGGATGGGTGATATTTACATACAAAACTCCACCGTGTCTCAGAAAGCACGCCGGGTCGTCAGAAGCCCGAATGTCTGAAAACCAGTCTTACCAAGGGGTATCGTATTACCCAGTCACTGGGTTGTGGAGGTCAGATAGGCAGTCGCTCCATGTAAAATACTGGTATTCAGCTACATTCAGTTAGACTGGAAGCCGACCCCAACATAGTTCGGAAAAGGCTAGGCAGATTGATTTTGAATACCAAAAAAACCACACTAAACCATAATTTTCATAAAGTTAAACTTCTTCAAAACAACCATCACTAAGCTAGAACTTTTCAAAAAACTCCAGCCACAACAAATCACAAGAACATCTAAACAGTTTTCCATTGCGTTACAAACGCATTGTTATTTTATTCTTTTATCCATTATTATCATTATTTATATCTCTCGGATTTTGCGACTAATAAATCGTTTCGATTTATTTGCGTTTGCACACATGTCCCTACCGTTACGGCCCTGTTGCGATTTGTATGAATTAAATTTGATTTGTGCCTTAGATTTACGTTACAGCCGATTTATTTATTTATTTATTTATTCTTATGGCAACTACAACAGGTAACAAACAAAGTAGATATATAACTAAATTCACATTAAAGGTTTCGACCTGATTATCACACAAAACGTAATCGCACAACATGACCAGCAGCACAATAAATATATAATTAACACAACTACAGTAAAAAATGAAACTAGTTCACAAGTTACAGCCGCAAGGTCATCTGCCCTCCGACACACTGCTACCTAGGCAGAGAATGTGTAGGAGACCAAACACCAGGTAAAGTACTTACATAATAGACCAAAAAATTACATTATTAAAATAAAACATTACAAGATTAAAAAGAAAGAGTACAAACAAGTCTTTTGAAAGCAGCGGCACGGGAATCGAAGATGTCAATACTGTTATTGTCTTTTGAAATTTCATTGTAAAGTCGACACATTCTAACGATAGGGTTATAATAAGAGGTATTATTTGTAAAGACCAGGGGCCCTACTCCCTAAGTCCGTCCGTCTTTCCGTCCGTCCGTTCATCCGTCCGTCTGACATTACGATCCATCAAAACAAGTGTAAAAGTTAAATTTTTCGGACGGGCAAAAACACATCGGGAGTAGGGACATCTGGCAAATCATGGTGTCATTCATACTTCGTTCGGGCCCCGAACCAATCATCCATCCGTAGGTGATACGGAGTAGGAAACGCCCGTAACGAAGGCCGAAACTACGGGCTTCGTGCTTAGGGAGTAGGCCACCTGCAGTGTGAAAGTTTTCGGTGTACGGGTGTTGTACCTAGTATTAATGTTAATGAGAGACAGCAGAGCTGAAGAGTCCAGCGTGGAATGTAGGATCTTATGCAGGTTTATTAAGTCTTGCTGTTTGCGACGGGCATGCAAACACATACATGGGATTGCTACATAGTTAAGTGATAAAATATTTCTTATTGATCATTTATATTTTCTGTTTAAGGTTGATGCGCCAAGGTAGCCCGCGAAATTCAAAATTTCTTACGTTTTTTGCAATTTGTAGGTCAGTGTGAGCTTTTATGTTGATTAAAATATGATTCGCGGCCGTAGCTAATATGGCTTTACAGAATTATAATCATTAGAATCAGCAATACAACTCCATACGTTAGCATTTATCTCAAATCTAGCGATTTCATGAAATCATGAGGTTTGAGGTAAATGCTAACTTATGGAGTTGTATTGCTGATTCTAATGATTATAATTCTATAAAGCCATATTAGCTACGCCCGCGAATCATATTTTAATCAACATACAAGCTCACACTGACCTACAAATTGCAAAAAACGTAAGAAATTTTGATTTTCGCGGGCTACCCTGGCGCTTTCGCCTTAACATCTTTTTGCTCGCGTGTTTCAAAGAACATTGAACTAATCTATTAAAGCTGCAGGAGTTTGCTTGTTTGAACGTGCTAATCTCTGGAACTACCAGTCGGATTTAATGAGAACGTCATACGCTCATAATAAAGGGGCTACAGAGGGGAGAAACAATCTGACCACGCCAATACCTACTTATGAATTATTTTTTATTAGGGTTCCGTACCTCAAAAGGAAAAAACGGAACCCTTATAGGATCACTCGTGTGTCTGTCTGTCTGTCCGTCTGTCCGTCTGTCACAGCCAATTTGCTCCGAATCTAATGGACCGAATAAGTTAAAATTTGGTACACATATGGATTTCTGTAACCCAAACACGTACAGCTAAAGTAAATATATGAATTTTGAATATGAGAGTCACTTTTAGGGGGAAAATAAGAAAATTTAAAAAAAAAGTTTTGTAAACTGTACCGTGTGACATATCAAATGAAAGGGCTTACTATGAGGGTCTCAAATATATTTTTTTTATAATTTTAAAATATTTTGTTTTAAAGTTATTTAACAAAATTGACGAAAATTGACCATTCCCCCCCCTTATCTCGGAAACTACTGAGTCTAAAATTTTGAAAAAAATGTAGAAAATAGTTCTATGCCTGTAGATTACAGGAAAACCTATAAGAAGTCTGTGGTCTTAAAATAACATGGTAAATCTATGTATATAAAATAATCAAAGTCCTGACTGAGTCACTGACTAATATATCAACGCACAGCCCAAACCAATGGACCTAGAGACTTGAAATTTTGCACATAGATACCTTATACAGCGTAAACATCCACTAAGGAAGGATTTTTGGAAATTCCATCCCTAAGGGGGTAAAATAGGGGATGAAAGTTTGTATGAAAAATCCTATCCCTTGAGTTAATAGACTTGAAACTTAGCACGAATATTCATCTAAGTAAATTATAAAGTTTATCATTTTTAGTTTTCCTAAACTAACCCCTAAGGAGGGATTGGGGGTGTCAAAGTTTGTATGGAAGAACTTTAACACGCGGTCCGATTAACTCAAAACTCAGTTTTTATACTTGAGACCAAAAATTAAGACTAACGTGTATCAGGGTTTTCCTGAAATCTACCCCTAAGGGGTGAAAAGTTCATTTTATAGCGGAGGATTTTATTGGGGGCTTGATTAACTCTAAAATTGGTGTAAATAATGTTTGAGTCAAGTTATGGAAACATACCAGACGATTTTTGAAATTCTTTATTTGTGTTCGTGAAAACAGATATACCTAGAGTTTATATGAAAAATCTTATTAATTTGGTTAATGAACTTGAAACTTAGCACAAATACTTGCATAAGTAATTAATAATGTTTGTCATTATTAGTTTTTCAAAACTACGCCTCAAATGAGGTTAGGGATGTTAAAGTTTGTATAGAAGTATTTTAAAGCGCAGTCCGATTAAAAAAATGGTACTTTGACTCAAAGGAAACTTGCCAAACGAATTTTCACCGATTTTGACGACATATGGCTGATGTTTTAAGGAGTAACTTAGGCTATTTTTATTTTAGAAAAATAATTAGGGTTCCGCGCAAGAAAATTAAAATCCATGAAGTCAGACAACCACGTACAGTCCAGTACAAACTTACTAAGCCTCCGCTGTCTATTACGGCTATAACAACAAATAATAAAAATAAAGCAAAGTTAAAAATGTAAGGGGTCGATCCCCATACAATAAACTTTTCATTTTGAAAAAAAAATAAAAATTTTAATCTAGCATGTGTGTCATCGTCTAGAACTCATTGGGTAGAGTACAAACATATATTTTTTTAATCTTTTAAAATTAAGAAATAGGGGGCCGCAAAAGTTGTAAATTTTAGACCATTTTTGTACGAGCACACAACAATTCAACAAAATAAGGAATTTGAAACTTCTTTATACCATGTAGGTACCATGAATACTGTATTTAATCAACAATACTGAAAACGGCGATTCATAAGGTATTTTGTTTAAACATGGGTGATTTTCTGCAACTGCAAAAAATAACCTTGTAATTCACAGTATTGATAGAAGATAGATAGAATACTCTTTATTATGCACACCATAAAAATAACAGATATAAATGTTGAAATTTTACATAGGGTGACACAATGACACAACACAGTATCATTATAAAATAAGTAAAAAGTTATCTTTGCGATTGTTAAACATATAATATGGTACGGAACCCTTCGTGTGCGAGTCTGACTCGCACTTGACCGGTTTTTTTTTTACTTAGGTAGAGATTTTGTTTGGCAGAGGTTTTTTTAAATTTTACCTTTTTATAGTGATGTAGTTTAAGTAGTCGTATTTTTTACAGTCGACTGATATATAGGCAAATAATACACATAAATAGTCACATCTGAATCAAACTTACAAACTCAGCTAGATAACACAATTTGGAAACAATTAGAATCTCAAACATACATGACTAGCATCAGTACTTCACTTGTTACACCGCGACTCTCAGGAACAGGACTGCTGTAAGGAAGCGCTTAACTGCAAGAATACGATTTCTTGTTGGACGGACTCCTATGATCACCATAGGCTGGAT
Source organism: Cosmia trapezina (assembly GCA_905163495.3). Lineage (NCBI taxonomy): Eukaryota > Metazoa > Arthropoda > Insecta > Lepidoptera > Noctuidae > Cosmia > Cosmia trapezina. The sequence goes on from LR991025.1 coordinate 2,560,008, forward strand.
AAGAGGAGAGCCTGAACGGTGGCAGAGGTTCGTAGCCAATAAGGTGTCACAAATTAGACAACTTTTACCAAACGCAGAATGAAACTATGTAATTTCTGCTGATAATCCGGCTCGAAGGACCAAAATGTACATCCACCCTTAACAAATGTCACGTAAGGCCGCAATACTGTTAAAGATGCGACGGTACATGTAAATATATGACAAGTCACAGGAACCTACTAAGACCTACAAGCCTAACGGTACCTACGACCCTAAGCCCTATAGGCCCTACAGACCTAACCCGCCATATACCTAATATGTATATTCAACACAAGCATACTAAGAAGATTATCCCCAATGCTGCTATCACATATTGCTTCAAAACCCCACTAAAATCCGTACAGACAGAACCACCCGCCGGCCAGCATCAACGCAAAACTTCTAGGTCCATGCATTACACCAGTGTCCCAATGAAAAATCACTCTCGTCCCCTTACAGTTGCCAGTAGATGGATGCCGGCCATTACACTGGCACGCCACACATATCACGCTGTCTCGACGCCCGCACTCCGCATCATTTCAATTTATTTACGTATTGGCGGAACTTTGAGGGCATCGTTATAAATGTAAGTGGGAATATTTGTATTAATTCTGCTTAACTTTGTGACCATCTTTTACAGTAACTATAGCATCTTTTTGATAGGAAGTGATTTCATTTGACCTGAAATCTATTTTAGTTTGTAGAACTAAGGGAAAAAAATCTAAATCCAGGTCTATTTCTGTCAATTTTTTCTAGTTTTTACCATATTACTCCTACAATTTTCATTAAAAGGGTTCATAAATTTAAACAGCTCTCTACAAAATAATAAGGAATGATTTCATGTCATTACTTTTTTAGTCCAATCAATAGATTTTTAATAAATCGATAAATACTTCATATTTTGCAAGCGTTGTGTCATCGCGCTTCTCTTTCTTTTCTATACAGTCCGACAGTGATTAAGGCCCAGATTTCCTGAAAACGATCAAAAAGGTGTTTTTTTAAAGCAGTGTATCTCATAAACCGTAAATAATTTTGACATGTAAAAAAAATATGATATTTTCAAGTCTTTTTCGCATACAGTGATAGAAGCCAAAACATAATTATACATATTTTAATGCACCAAAAAAATCTTTAAAAGCAGTTTATCCCTTCATTAACAATTATAATTATAATTAAAAGTATACCATGAAATGTCAAATTCCAAACTGCATCCACTGATGGATTACTTTTTATTAAATAGTTAATTTCTAATTTTATACGATTTTATTTGCATTTTTACGACATAATTCCGGTGCGCGTGAGAATCTTCTATCTCGTGCGTCAAACTAGACAGCCATAACGCCATTTCACTTACACACCGAGCTAAACCAAGCTTGGAACCTGGGCCTTAAGGCAATGGTGATAAGGCTGTCGCGTTTAGTTTGTCCTGTAAGGAGGTGGATGTTGATGTCTCGTACGGAGTTGCTTCTGCTACTGGACTAGTCAATCAATGGTTATCAGATGGTGATAATTTTATCGCCTCATAAAACATCTTATTCATTTTAAACAGTAGGTAATAATAATAAAGTTTTAGTTGATTGGATTGAAGGAATTACTTAATCTATGTTGCCACTAGTATAAAATAAGTACTATGTAACATTTTACACTAGCGCCAACATAGATTAAGTAATTCGTTATTATTATAACCTTTTTCTGTTTAGCTTAAAACAGTAACTTAAAAATAAGAAAGTAAGAAAGAAAAAAAAAACTTAATAAAAAATAATATTGCACACTGATTTGTAAATGGGTTCCATAGTCCCATTATCATACAAGACATTAGTTCTGAATATCCCAGTACATACACAATAGTAAAAGGCTTCGTATGTAGCTGAAACTACCCTCATAAAGATACTAAGAGAATAGCCAAGTTTTATTCACGAAAGAACTCTCTTCTATATTTATATGCCCCAATACAATAAAAGCTATTACCGTAATACTAAATTTTCACTACATTTTAAAACGTACGAACTCTTTTCACCGACCATCGCAATAACAGTATTTTTCGTTTCTCTAGTGATGTGTGGATATTTCCTTTTATCGATACCCTATGAGTATTTTATCATCACTTTTTCAGCTAATCCATGGGCCATCCTATCCTCGTTTTGTTTTCATTAAGGCAAAAGCGCCAAGGTTGCCTGCGAAATTCAAACTTTCTTAAATTTTTGCAATTTTCAGGTCAGTGTTAGGTTATATGTTGATCAAAATATGATTTGCGACTGCAACAATGTATTTATATTATTATAGTAATTAAAATCATCCATACAACAGACTGTGTAATTTACTCTTTGAATGACTATTTCATGAAATCACTACATTTGAGGGCAATTCTAACTTAAGGAGTTGTATTGCAGATTCTAATGATTATAATTATGTAAGTAAATAACTACTTATTACGGTTCCGAATCATATTTTGATCAACTTGCAACCTGACACTGACCTGCAAATTGCAAAAAACTTAAGAATATTAGAATTTCGCAGGCTACCTTAGCGGTTCCCCCATAAGTCATTTTGTTTTTTAGTCGTTTCTGCTTCTTCTATTTTATTCACGAAATATTGCGCATTTCTTTAAAGTTTTTATTAGTTTTGACGTTCTTAAAGCCTCCACCCTATATTAACCTTATAAAACATTGTTCCAAAAATTAAAGTTTGACGACTAACATTAAAAAATTATATAAATATTTCGATGGGACTGTTACAAGTATGATTAATGAACGCACTCATAATATTATGATTAATGTACTTATGTACAGCAATTATGACACGATTAATGTTCACGTTTAATGTATCGTGAATCTGAAAAAAATATTTTGACGGAATGGTGATTATAACAAAATTGTGGATGAAGATCATTTGTCATATTTTTTGTGCGCAATTATGAGATATACAACATGTTTATTGAAGGATAGCGTTAGTACATACATAGCATACAGTTTATAAAATCAATGTGGTGAACATACTAATAATGCCATGATATACAAATAAACATTGGTGTTTAGAAAAGTTATATTACAATAATAATTTTTGTTAAGAAAGTCAAATTGCAAAGTTTTATAACGAAGTGCTAATTCAAATATTTTATAATTGAAGAAAACAATCAATTAAATTTATAATTTACTTTCCATTTTCAATTCTCTCTTTCCACTTTTTGATATTGTATTCTACGAAAACCGGCACCCTAATTACGTAACACACTATCAATCGGAGTTGGTTTCATTTTGACAGTTCAACAACATTCATTGCGTTATTTACGTTGCCGAGCAGACAAATTTTTCGAACTTATGAAACAATGAATTAGCAATTTGTTTCAAAATGATTCAAATTCCGATTGATAATGTGTTACGCAATTAGGGTGCTGATCGTGGCTCGTGCATAGCTACCAAAAGCAACATTTATCGATAATAATCGATGAATAGTAACTACAACACTAGCAGTATTTGAATTTGTCGAAGTTTTACGAGCGGCCGCGAACATAATGCGGATGCGAGCGAGACGTATTGAACAACAAAGATCATGCCTTCGAGGATTGAACCTTGGCACCACCACATGGAGAGTTTCAGAAGATACAAACTATGAAATAGTAAACTTACAAGTCATTTTAACACTATGAATGTAGCTATTCCTTTTAAGGTACGGAACTCTAAAAATGTGACAAAACTACAAATTATCGATTTTCGGACTTTTTCCTTTACTTGTGCTGTAACCTTGCTTCTTGCCAAATTTTATGAATCTAGGACAACAGTAAGTAGGTACCCTATAGGTTTCGATTTACTGCGAGTATTTCGAATGCAAAATATGTCGCATTTATAAATGTCCGTATTTTTTTATTGCGTAGACTTGGAAGCTTGATTGTTTTTAGAGCTCCAAGGGATCGTAGATATACATACTAGACCCTTTTTCTCAGGAACGCGTGGATGTATCAAATTGAAATTAATATCAAATAGGTACCTATTTAACATTAATTTCAATTCCTGAGAAAAAGGGTCTTGAATGACAGACAGACAGAAGCGAAGTGATAAAATAATGGTCCGGTTTTTTTTTTGAGGCACGGAACCCTAAAATGCATCCTGGAATGAAAGTTGAGTCTGAGATTGGTTTTTAGGGTTCCGTACCTCAAAAGGGAAAAACGGAACCATTATAATGAGCACTTCGTTGTCCGTCTGTCTGTCTGTTGTAATGACAGCGGATAACCTCACTCTTGAAATATGAGTTAAAGTTGGTGGAGTTCGATTACCCAGACAAACCCTTTCATAGTGTGCTTTACTACTGCTAAAACTTCGTTTAGACATTTAGATTGTCCTTTGATTGTACGTCGTGGTCGTTGCTACCATCAGTGATGACTTCCTCACAATTACTTTCCTAGTAATTACCACCACTATTACTGAAAAGTATTAGAAATGATTAGGAAAGTAATTATCATCTACGTATCGAAAGTAAAAGAGACGAGCGGATCTTTGAATTTATTTTTGGCATAATTTAATAATAAATAAATAATAAATATCCTTGGACATTTCACACAACGCCATCTAGTCCCAAGCTAAGCAACCTAATGCTTGTGTTATGGTAACGAGATGGCTGATAAACTACTTATATACATTTTTTTTTTTTTTTTGTAAATACCATAGACTTATAAAAAAAGATGGACTCCGCGCTGCGCATATCGAAAGTGAAGCACAGTAAGTATGCCGGGTCCGTTTGTACAAACACGCCTCGCGCACACATTTACATCATAGTATGCCGACCGGCCGCCATTACGTGACACGAGCGACGGCGTCTTTGCAGGTACTCAAATCACGCACACATAGATCGGTAGGGTGCTTCACTTTCGATATGCGTGGCGCGGAGTCCATCTTTTTTTATAAGTCTATGGTAAATACATACATATTATAGATAGAAAAACACCCAGACTCGGAACAAATACTTGTAGGCTTGTACAATAATTCATTATAGGCTTTTTTTATGGAGCTTCAGTTTGTTGCAAGGAGTGAAACTTCTGTCGTCTCTTGTTACTTAGATCTTGGAACAGTTTGAACACAGGGGTGGTGGATTATGGGATTCTTAGTTTAAAGTTTATTACTGTTTTTATGTTTATTTGTTTAAGCTTTCGTATAGGCATTTCGCTCGTTCCCTTTATTGCGTATTATACTTTTGTAGACATCTTTACGTCTATTTTACCGTTGGGGGAAATAGGTGCATTTTGCCAAACAAAATAAAGAGTAAACAGGATTTGGGAAGATGGAAATGGTAAATGCAAGACAATGCCTGAAATTGGCCTATTTTTTTTTCTCGCGGCCATAAATTTTGTTTTGTGCTTGAACTTAACCACCAATATTTTAAGGTTTAAAATCATTTGGAGAAATTTGACAGTTTGGTATAAACTAATGTGGGGTTGTCTGTACCTATCTCAATATTTGTCTTACATGATCAGTAATCGACCCTTCAGACCACTTTTTTCAGATTATGTTGACCATATACACGCAAAGGCGCACTGGTAAAGTTAAAATTGGAAACAAAAAGTTTCCATTTACAATTTAAAAAAAAAACAAATCAAATAATTTCAAAGCTCCAACCGTCGATCAAACAAAGGAGGGTGAAAGCAATAATAAATAACAAAAAAAATATATCGCTACGCAGCATTACACGCGAATTGAGAGAGTACATTAGTTATTATAACACGACAAAATATGTGTAATAAAAAGTAATTTATCGCGCAAATAAAATATAACAGTGGTTAGGGCGGCAGATGGGGCGAGGCGGGCAGGGGTCGCTGTGACAGCGAGGAGCGGGTTGGCTGCGATTTCATGGCCACACATCAGAAGGAAAAATTCTTGTAGCCGACGTTCGTACGGACGTAATAAAATCGTGGCGATTTTTTTTCGCGCACTGGATTTTCAACGCTGTTCTTACCGCCGAAAGTTGAAAATCCAACAGTGTGTTTCGTCAACGCGCTGGGATGCACTCTGTTGTTGTTTGGTTGGATTTTCGAAGCTCGGCTCAACACCGAGAGTTAAATAGAGCGATAAAATCCCGCCGCGATATTAATAGAATTGACCTCAAATTTAGCGATTTCATGAAATCATGAGGTTTGAGGTCAATTCTAACTTATGGAGTTGTATTGCTGATTCCAATGGTTATAATTCTGTACAGCCATATTAGCTACGGCCGCGAATCATATTTTAATCAACATACAACCAGACACTGACCTGCAAATTGCAAAAAACGTAAGAAAATCTGAATTTCGCGGGCTACCTTAGCGCATCATCCTTAATGGACCAAAATTTATGTTAACGTGTAAATATTTTATTTTTATAGTTTTACTTTAGTTATTTTGTTTGACATACTTATTGTTTTAAAACCAAATTATGCTACCTCATTTGTAAATTAAGTGACAACCGACTGATGTCTTCCGTCATTTAATTACAGTCATTTACATTGTCTCTGCCAGTATGCTCAACTCTGCCAAAGACACGACTGATAAAAATCCAGAAATAAAGCACTTTTGTCGTTTGTAATGAGCGGCAATAACATTTTTCACGATGACAAAGATACATTCTGACGACGGCACGTATAGTGTGCCATTTGCCAAATAATCATTCAAGACTCAACTCTTCATAAATAACGATCATTATTTACAATTTATTATGCGAAACAAAAGTACCTACTGCAACACAAATAATTATTGTTTTGACTGCTTAAAAATTACAAGGGCATAATGAAGCGCGTTATGAGCGTTAGTATATAAAGCTGCTATTGAAGATTGTCTTTTCTTCTTTGTAACGACGAAGTGACGAAGTTAAAAAAAGTTTAGAATAATATTTAGTTAGTATGGGCATTTGATGAGGAGAAATCAAGTGTGAATGTGGATGGAAACGATGGTTGGACTGAGTGAAAGCGAAGCTGACTACCGAGATGACGACTATTAGAGAAGTATGGAAGAAAAAGTCATGTTGCGCCGACTCCAAATAAATTGAGATATGGGCGAGATAATGATGACTATATTTTTCTTTTTCTTTCTCTCCCTGTTAATAAATAAATTTACTTTAAAAAAAGTAAAACCGACTTCAAAACCTAAAACGAATAAATTAACTTTCATAAAAAGCTTAACAGCTTCTGAAGTCGGTGTCAATAAGCTAAGGTGCATTGAAGAACGGAAGACACCGACTTCAGAAGCTGTTAAGCTTTTTATGAAAATTATTTTATTCGTTTTAGGTTTTGAAGTCGGTTTTTATTTTTTTTAAGTAAATTTATTTTTCCATTTTTAGATGACTATACAATTAAGACAAGACGAACGAATAGAAGAATCATCACAAAATCCGCTTAGAAATGTTGGAGATACAGTTAACGTCATTCGATCCTACGTATCACTCCCCATTTATACATACCTATAACTTCGTACAGAATAATTAAGTATTATTATTATTAATTATTATTATTATTATACTAAAACCCTCCTGAAAGTATACTGGACGGTGATGATTCTTTCGAATCATCAAATAATTGGTTCATTAGTTTTGAGAAAATCGCGGACAAACAAACATACTACATACATACGGGTCGAATACAGAACCTCCTTTTTTAAAGTCGTTTAAAAATAGCAACACTAAGATTTGCAAAAAACCAAAACCAAAACATATTAACGAGAGATTTTTTTACGCTGTGACACTTTTTGTAGGGTGAAAACTCTAGTTATTGTCCGCTCCCCGCCGTAACTCGACCCCACCTCACGGATATATTGACAGAGTCCTCCGCCACGGCTGCTGGGGAAAAATGGCGGTCATTTGTTGGCGTCACCGTTTTGTACTGTTGCCTTCGAGAGGCGAGATAATGGCTGATTTATATGTGCGATTACACGTGACGAGCGCAGTCGGGCGCTTATTGCTCGTGATATTGGACGCTGAATATCCTCACGCTATGTGGGGGTGGGGTATTATGACTTGGTATTTCGGAAGTTGTGTGGTGAGAGAGAGTTAAATGGGTATAGGTTTATGGGTAATACTGAATAATGGAATTTTAGATTTTTTTTTTGTAATTGGGATATTGATGTATTGTATGAAGGCTGGTCTACTAAATTGTTACTAGGTACTAAAGTTAAAATTATTTTGTAAAACTTTAAGAGAAACAACGTCGTTAATAAAACACCAAGTGCGGTTGCGGTTGCGGTTCTATATTCTCTGACGAGAAAAGAAATAAACAATGCGAGTGAGCAATAATGTGAGATCGCACTTTTTACTTTTACATATTTCATTTCCTCAAAATATCTTAACGCAACAGAAATTATGACCACCATTAAATAAATAATTTAGAGCTCTCAGAAGACATTAACATGAGAAATGTGTGCCGCGACACAAAAGGTAAAAACATCACTCACGCCACCTCGACGGCACTTTGTGCAACAAAGCCGATCTTTCTGCTCTTTACAAAATGGCTTATGACATATCACATAACAGGCGTTTATACCTTACACTCTGTCACAGCGTAACAAGATACCCTACATCCTAAATTTTAAAATTACAGTATAACAAAAGACTGCAGTTAATATTTTAGTCTGTGACAAGGTGAGCGTCCTAGTTGTCGGTACACGTATAGGGGAATTCACAGCTGTTAGAATAATGAGTATTAATAGGTTCGCCACATAAATAACGCGATACAAAGAGCCGCGGCCGCGGGACACAAAGCCGATACTTCAAAACCATTAGCAAGAACGTGAGTGCTTTGAATGGGGTGAAATGTGGGTTCGTAGCAAAGCGTGGAGAAATCAGCGGGATGGGGTACAGGTCTGTTTATATTAGATAGTTTATGCTCTGTCATATCGCAAATCAAAGTAATTGGTGTACTTATTTCGGGGCAATCCTTTGACAAAGATTATCTTTTTAAAAACATCGTCCTGCTCTTGGAAATTCACATGTATCGTGAGATTATCCAAAATGGTTACATGGATATTATAAAACGGTTTGATCTCCTGTAGGCTCCTTTAAAAATTAGAAAAGTACAAAATGGCAAAGGGCTTGATGACATAAAATCTGTGTAATTGCCAAGATAAAATATACATAGTAGATAAAACACCTAATTATACTCCATCGGTTTAGGTAATTAAATAAAGGTAAACAAATAAAACCACGTGTCTGTCACGAATAAACGTCCGAATAAACCTGTCACGGTTAACCAACTAAACGTAATACTTATCTGTCACTCCAGTCGTCATGCTACGACACAGCTGTACTCTTCAATTTAGCAACATTAGACAACGAATTATAAAGTTGCTAAATAGAAGAGTACAACTGTGTCGTAGCATGACAACTGAAGTGACAGATGTTACGTTTAGTCGGTTAACCTGACACGTGGTTTTTTATGTTTACCTTTATTTAATTATCTAAACCGATTGGAGTATAGTACCTATGTAGGTAGACTGTGTTCAATTACTGTATTTAGTAGAAAAATCTGAAGTGGTACGTTTTAGAGTAATGAGATAGAACTTATAACCACATGCAGATTAATAATAAAAGATGGAAATAACACAATATTACTAAATCAATCTGCCTAGCCTTTTCCCAACTATGTTGGGGTCGGCTTCCAGTCTAACCGGACGCAGCTGAATACCAGTATTTTACATGAAGCGACTGCCTATCTGACCTAAACAACCCAGTAACTAGGTAATACTGTACCCTCTGGTAAGACTGTTTGTCAGTCTTTCGGGGTTCTGACGACCCTTAGCGACTGTCAAAGATCCACGAATGACAGCCGAAACCAACGGCTTGACGTGCTTTCCGAGGCACGAAGGGTGTAAAGATCCCCATCCCCACGGACAAGCGCAGCTTAACCTGATCGATCAACCCGTGCAGCTGTTATTACTTAGCCACGAGCTCCTCTCTAACACAATAGCACTCAGACTTTATAATCCATTTCAACAACTTTATAGAACTCTTCAACATATTTTCAAATACTTTAGCATTCAATTAGCCCTGTTAAGGTAAAATACCGTGAACATAGCCACATACGTGAATAATAAAACAGTTAATGTCTTACTCACACCTTGTAATATTCCTGTTTATGAATTCTTCTAAGAAAAATGGTTCTACTTCACGCACTAAGTCTTTATAAAATAGTTTGTAGGAAATTGCATAAGTGGATCATTCTGAGAATCGATCATTACAACTTATGACTACGGTTTCCAAATTGCTTCACTTAGAACATTTAAATCTAATACGTCTTTTATTTTATGCAGCTCGTGGCTAAGTAATAACAGCCGCACGGGTCGATCCGTCAGGTTAAGCTGTGCTTGCCGGGGTTGGTCAGTGGATGGGTGAACATCTTTACATATCGCGAGACTCCTCCGTGCTTCAAAAAGCACGTTAAGCCGTTGATCCCGGCTGTCATTCGTGGATCTTTGACAGTCGTTACGGGTCGTCAGAAGCCCGAAAGTCTGACACCCAATCTTACCAAGGGTATCGTATTACCCAGTAATGGGTTGTGGAGGTCACATAGGCAGTCGCTCCATATAAAATACAGATATTCAGCTGCATCCGGTTAGACTGGAAGCAGACCCCAACATAGTTAGGAAAAGGCTAGGCAGATTGATTGACGTCTTTTATTTAATTGTATTACTAGGTTTTGCACACAACTTCGTCCGCGTGTAATTTCTTGTTTCCTCGACCCACTCCATCGCATCGCATTGCGTTTGCCTGCCCGCGCTATACCTAACTTCATTTTAACTTAGCGTTCTTTATGACTTTTTTTTGCTCAGCTCCTAAAAGTCATAGCGTGATGTTAATAGCTTATAGCCTTCCTTAAGAATAGGGCTATCAAATTCTAAAAGAATTTTTCAAATCCGAGTGGTAGTTCCTGAGATTAACGCGAAATATGGTGGTTAGACAGCAAGACAACAAGTAGATAAATATCTAATTCACTCGACTGCTGTTTATAGCTAGACATGTTTTATTTTTATAAATTAAAAACAGAAAAACTAAATTAAAAAGCAATAATCGTAAAAACTTTAAAACAAGAATAAATTTAGCGAAATAATTCCACAAATAAAGTAGATTAAAGTCCTTCACTCACATTCAATAGACATCTTTATAAAACAATTGGGTATCAGGTATGAAGCAATTAAGTTCAAGTTAATTGACCATAAAGGTACCAAGATAGAGCAGTGAGGATCAGTAAATCCATTTGGAATGCGATACGGAACAGATATGCATGATTTGATAATGAGAGGTAAGTAATAACAGCCGCACGGGTCGATCCATCAGGTTAAGCTACGCTTGCCGGGGTTGGTCAGTGGATGGGTGACCATCTTTACATACCGAGACTCCTCCGTGCCTCGGAAAGCACGTTGAGCCGTTGGGCCCGGCTGTTATTCGTGGATCTTTGACAGTCGTTTACGGGTCGTCAGAAGCCCGAAAGTCTGACAACCAGTCTCACCAAGGGGTATCGTATTACCCAGTCACTGGGTTGTGGAGGTCAGAAAGGCAGTCGCTCCATGTAAAATACTGGTATTCAGCTGCATCCGGTTAGACTGGAAGCCGACCCCAACATAGTTGGGAAAAGGCTAGGCTGATTGTACATACATGTGTAGTTTTCCTGACTAATAGTTTAAACTTCTTCTTTGGCCTCGTCTTTTCCCGTTACGCGAGGTCGGCCTTTCCAATCACGCGACGCCATTTATTTCGTTCTTGTGCGTCATCATTTTCATAAAAATCAAAACTGTAAAAGAAAAAATATTTTTAGTCACTAACCTAATGACATTCTTCAGTTTGAACTAGTCAACTGTAGCGTCAGCTGTGTAAAATGGCTAAGCCTAAAAGCCTAAAGTATCAATACATGTAAGACCTGGATTAAACCGGTACTAAAGGACCAACACTTAGACCTATGTCGTACCAAATATGCTGAATAAAACGACTATAGTGTGGCCATTAGTGCTGTGCACTCCCTGAGGTATGCGCGGCGAGGTGGGAGGCGAAGACGGTGCGAGCGCTGAGGTATGAACGGCGAGGTGGGAGGCGAAGACGGGCGAGCGCATACCTCAGGGAGTGCACAGCTTTGAGGAGTGGTTAGAGAGGCGCCACGGCGTCCTCACCTTCCGCCTGACGCAGGTCCTCACCGGACACGGTTGTTTCGGGAGGTTCCTGTTTCGCATAAGGCGGGAGGAAACGCCCGGGTGTTACCATTGTGCGGATCGCCCGGAGGACACGGTGGAGCATACAGTGGAGGTCTGCCCGGCTTGGGCAGAGCACCGCCGTGTTCTCACGGAGGCGATCGGCGGCGGCGATCTCTCGCGTCCGAGCCTGGTCCAGGCCATGGTGCGGAGCGAGAGTGCATGGGAGGCCGTCACCTCCTTCTGCGAAGCAGTGATGCTCGCGAAGGAGGAGGCGGAACGCGTGAGGGAGAGGCAGCCTCACGCCCTCAGTCGCCGCAGGAGACGCCCTGGGCGGCGAGAATCGCGGGGCGATTTCCGGCCACCGTAGGCGCGGGCCTGCGGACGGTGAGCAGCGGGTAGCTCGCCGTCCGGTAAGGACCAGGACCGAGTCGACGGCGCGTTGTGTTCCACGCGCGCCTCAAAGAGATGTCAGCAAGTGACGGGGCCCAATAGGGCCGACGCCGCTGGGGTCGCGGATTGTCCGAAGGGGTTACCGCGGCCCTGGCATAGGCAACTAAAGGAACACGGGTGGGTTTTAGTCAGTAAAAGTCTGACACGCCCTTCCGCTCCACCCAGAGCGGGAGAAGTTATTTGATGATTTCCCACCCTCAAAAAAAAAAAAAAAAAAAAAAAAAAGGGAGTGCACAGCACTAATGGCCACACTTTAGGCAAAATGTTGATGACATTACAGTGGTACCCAGTGGTATAAGGCGCGTCGTGAATCTTCGTTCGCACCGAGAAGAAAATATGGCGCCGATGATTAACGAAAGAATGCTAAAAACTTACAATCAACCTTACATCACTACTATAAGGTTCATAATACACTGCAGCTGTTAGTTCCGTCTCACTCGCAAGTATGGCGGCTGAATTACATGCCATACGCGGCGCGCGCTAACATGGCGGCAGCTGCCGACCAATAGCGGTACAGGGAAAAGGAGCGCAGTGCGTGGAGCGTGCCGATTGGTCAATAGAATTTCCCGCGCTTTGAAAATTCATCTTCTGTGCAGGTACATCGATAAGTCATATAAGTTGGGTACTACATGTAACGTGTTGATAGACCTTTCACACACAGGAGATTGGGCCTTCTGTATCTTACATGGTACTCGTGAATTCAGTTTAGCAATTCAAATTGGATGCAATGAGCAGGTGGTACTTTTAACGATTTACGAGAATTTTAAAACAATGTTGTGTAAAAAAATACCTTTGTACTGTTTTACGCAAAGTGAGGTCTTCGAGATGTTTATTATTATTGTAGTGAAGTACCTACAAATAAATTACATAGTACAATAGGTTAGCTACTATAGTGAATATATCGCCCTGTTGAATACTTACATAAATAGTAAGAAAATCAAAGTCATTTATTCATACTAGGCTTAGAATATATCGCCCTGTTGAATACTTACATAAATAGTAAGAAAATCAAAGTCATTTATTCATACTAGGCTTAGAATATATCGCCCTGTTGAATACTTACATAAATAGTAAGAAAATCAAAGTCATTTATTCATACTAGGATTAGAATCAGCACTTTTCGAACGTCAGAATTACATAAGCCAGTCCCACAAAACGCTCACACTTCACCACTTCCTAGTGCTTTAGCTGGGAAGAAGTAGCGCAGGTAGAAAATATCATGGAAGACCTTTTTCCAGTATAACCGGATGCAGCTGAATACCAGTATTTTAAATGGCGCGACTGCCTATCTGATTTCCACAACCTAGTAACTGGATAATACGATACCCCTTGGTAAGACTGGTTTTCAGACTTTCGGGCTCCTGACGATCCGTAACGACTGTCAAATATCCACGAATCACCACCGGGAACAACGACTTAACGTGCTTTCCGAGGCACGGAGGAGCCTCTTTATGTAAAGATGGTCACCCATCCACGGACCAACCCCGGCAAGCATAGCTTAACCTGATGGATTGACCTGTGCAGCTGTTATTACTTATCCACGAGCTTCTAATTTATAATGTACCATATTCTGACAAATAGGAAACTATTATTTAAATAGAATTTCATGTGGTTTTGCTATCCATAAAAATATTATCTGAAGCGCAATTCCTGTATTTTTAGGAAAGGTACATGGGCATACCCGGGGGGCACAGGGGGGGGCCGCTGCCCCCCCTGGAACTTGTATGCCTAAGTAATGTTGTCGAAAAAAGTTATGTTAGAGCCACGTCACGTTGTCGTCGTCGTCATGTACTTACTTTACAATAAAATTAAGTACAATATACATATTACGCATTAATTAAAAAAAAAACCGCGTTGCGCGGCCATAAACCTAGCTTTATTAGTGTATGATTTTTTTTTTTATTTTTTTTTATTAGTGTTCAAGAAAGTGTATCGCAGAGTTCAAATTATTTGTTTAAAAAAACCACAGAAGCCTTTGATGGCTTATATGTGGCTTAATTAAACGACTGCATGCTAAAGGCACCCCCTGTGGTGTACGTACCTCGGCTTAAGTCGTCGCTGGGGGGAGTACAGCAAGGAGGGACCGCCTGGATCATATCTGGATAATTATTATCTGCTGCAGGCTCAGCTGCCCCACCAGCTGGCACTCCTTCACCGATCAAGGGTCAGGAGGAATTACGTCGGGGTCGTCGTCGGCGAGGTCGGAATGTAGATTTGTGTTTGTAAACTACTGTACTGGTGGCCTTACTTTTCTACTTGAAGAGGGTTAAGGCGTCATGGGGGTCGGTGAGAACATGCCTTGGACGGCGGACTTTACTGCTTTAAGAGGGGATATAACAAGCGGATTCGACAACCACAGTGGTTGCGATGTTTTGCGGGGGTATTCTATCGAAGAAACGCTTGGAATTGCGTTTCAACAATTGATGGATAGTTGGGATTTTAAGGTCTAGGTGGAGGATTTCATTCCGAACGAACCAAGGGGATCCCGTAGCCGTTCGGAGGAAACGATTTTGTAAGGTCTGCATCGGGACTTTGCGTGTGCAAATACTGAACCCACGGGATTGGGAGAATACACGCTGTATAGATGCGCAACTTGCCCTTAAGTGACAATTGGCTACGTGCATTCAGAACGAGACTGCTTTATGTGCTTAGTGCTCATCCAGGGTCACACCTAGATATTTGGCTCGCTTCTCCCAAGGGATGCCAAACATGGTGATCGGTCGGTGGGGTAAAATCGATTGAGACGCGGTTTCAAAAAGAGAACCGCTTGACTTTTGTCGGGATCGACTTCGATTCTCCACTTTCGAAACCACGCGCCGAGTTTAAAGACTGCGGTTTGGAGAGTGCGAGATATCGGGTCTTGGCGTTGGCCGGAATAGTAATAGTGATACTATAGTCGTATCGTCTGCGAACAAAGCCAACTGTGCCTTTTTAATTTTCGGCATATTGCTGGTAAATAACGTGGAAATGAGTGGACAAAGCACAGAGCCCTAAGGGAAACCATGTGTGAATGGGGTGGGGAGAGGATAGCGCTCATTCGATACGATAGCGAAAAGTGCGGAAAGACGAAAAGTTACGTGAGATGAGCACGAGACGGTCTGGCACACCGAGTTTGTAAAGCTTATTATAATAAACCGTTGTGCCAGACTTTGTCAAACGCTTTCGATAGATCGAAGAAAACAGCACCCGTCATCGAACCACGTAGGAAACCAACGCTTATGTGTTCGTTGATGTGGTGAACCTGTTGTACGCAAGAGTGTTGGGTTCGAAAACCAAACTGCTCGTTAGAAATTAGGGCCTTTGTCTTGGCATAATCTTTGAGGCGCTAATAAATAAGTTTCTCATAGATTTTGCAGACTGATGGGGCGAAAAAAAAACATGTGGCGGGATCCGGCTTCAGAAATTTCTGATTCCCCCCCGCTGGGCCACAAAATCTGGGTACGCCCATGGAAAGGTAGCATTCTAATCTATTTCAGTTTCTCTAAAATTACTTTAATTTAACTACATTTTATTTTTGACGAGTTATTGATATTAGTATAGATTTCGAACGTTAATCTGTACACTCTAATATTCCAAAATTAAGAGCTTATTCTTCTACTAAAGATTATAAATCTCGTGTTCTCTTTTCAGATTATACACAGTATTAACTCATAAAATATAAAACCAAATATTAAGAAACAGGATCTAACAAAAACCATCTAACACATTAATTTAATTTCTCTCTGTGATTTATTAATCCCAAACATAAGAGAACGCCCACAGCAACTATTTAGTTAATAAATCAATATTAGCTACCGTCAATTTAACCTCAATGACATAACATTTGTCAGCCCAACTGAGTCAACATTAAACGTATCAAGCTTAATCTAACACACAGGAAAATCAACCTTATTCCAATACCTTAAAAGTTTCAATTAACTGCACTGCATTATCTGTACGGCAGCCGGAAATTTCAAAGAATCCGAGGTTTGCAAACATTTAAGAGGTTTTACCACTCTTGTGTGTATTTGTGTGCTCGTGTGCATATCAATGGAAATTAAACTTTATTGTCCATACATAAAAGCTACTGTAACTTTGATAAAAGATTGGTTTTCAAAAGCTTTAGTATTTAAGGGCAAGGATTAGTAGCAACAAAAGCAGAGACAGTAACAATTGAATTTCAAAATGGTACTGTGGGCTCGCGACACGCGAATACCTGAATTAGCAACTAAAAAGGCAAGAGAGAGTGTTTGGCTAGAATAAAGAGGATTCCGTAGTCACGACCGACTACTTACAAAATAAAGAGATCATCAATATACAAACTTTTGTGGCAAGCATGGTAAAGGACCCGCTACCCAAACTTGAGGACCAGGTACTATTTATTACCAATAATGTCATTCATTAAAAAAAAAGTATCAGAAGTGGATAATTATTTTTGTTCCCTTCGTATTTTTTCGAATGTAGATCCACGCGAGACACAATGGCTTTTTAATCAGTGTTGTAATTATGGCATACGATTGTATTATTCCTAGTAAACATGAATGATTCACTCGGAACAAAAATATCTGAGAATAGCCCCCAAACTTGGCAAGTATGACATACCATACATTTATTTAAGTATGCCAAACACTTATAACAGACACTGACAAGAGATATCAATACTGGCTTACCTTCGTGAAAGATTGGTATTAATTAGTTGTTATCAAAATCTAAGTTATAGCGCTGACTTGGATAAAGACAAACACAAAGAACGATAGTGAGTTGATACACAAAAAACATATTATGAGATTGGCCACATAATCATTAAAGCTTCTAAAAAAGAATTTGTATGCAATCAATGTTGAGTTAGTGGCGAGAAAAGACCATTAATAGCTATTAAAAGTAAGAAAAAGTAACTAAAAGTTAGCAATGTGGCGGCATCTACATCGCCACATATGAACTACGCATCAATGACATGACGTCACGCAAACCTGCATCGCGCAATTAGAGTTTACCACGCGATTAGCATATATACAACGTCCCGACATCAACCGTCGGGCAGTAGCCCACCAGACACAACACCCGTCTGGTCGGAGGATCCTCCCTTTCAATAGAGGATGAGTGAACTTTACACCCTGTTCCTCATGCCTCTAAATTGGTGACCCCGAGCATGAACGTCAGCGCAGCCTTCGTGCAACTCATTCAGCGTGACGTCATCAGCATCACTTCCTCAAGCTTTCGAGCGGCGAGTCACACAGCCAGCCAGCATCCACGGCTTCAACGGGTATCCTGACCACCAGCATGCAGCGGACGCGCATTCCTGATCATCACCTTCAGCCTCAACCTCAACCCAGCGTTGTACACTCCGACTCACTGGAGCATAACGCAGCGCCACCCCGACTCACTGGGGTATCACCGCAGACAGTTCCGACTTACCGTGAACTATGTGGCACCCGGTTCCGACTCACTGGAACCACAACTGGCACTGGCAAGCATCGCAAGATACACGACTCAGCCCACTATCGACCTCCGGTCTCCGGAGGGGAGTGATGTGGCGGCATCTACATCGCCACATATGAACTACGCATCAATGACATGACGTCACGCAAACCTGCATCGCGTAATTAGAGTTTACCACGCGATTAGCATATATACAACGTCCCGACATCAACCGTCGGGCAGTAGCCCACCAGACACAACACCCGTCTGGTGGGCTACTGCCAGACCCTTTTAGCATTGAACTCCAAAAACACAACGGCTTTACACTTTAAACATATAAATTGTGTGCAAATCCGTAAATTTATAACACTAGCAACACTGTATCGGTGCCAAATATCGTTATTTATGAGGATTTATGACGCAATATGTTTGTATTGAATCCGTACGAGTATTCCAAAGTTTTTTTGGCTTAGACGACGAAATATTTGATGTAAACTTGTGTCAAAAGGTTAAATTAAAGATGGATGCCAAATTGCTGGTTTAGTTTTATTTATGTGACTGTAGAAGCCAAAGTGTCTACATAATTTAGAATTGGAAAGAAAAGTTGATAAGAATTTTCTAAGAGGTCAACTATGTCATACAATCTTACTTCGATAAAGCCTTAAACTGGTTACCGTTGAAAGTCGATTGACAGCAATATTATTTTTATTTTATTTATTTATTTTATTTTATTGTGTTAACAAAAGTAATAGTGATCTTATTCACGACAAGCCATTTACAAGTCTCCACTGTTAGCAATAGAGTAATATTGTGCAAGTTTTGTAATCGACTAAGTATTTAGATTATTTTAGCCTCAAATTGTATCGTATATTTTTTATATATTTCCTTCTTTTACTTCGTACATCGTCAACAACAGAATTAATTGCTTGTCACATTTTCTCTCACAATCTGTACATTATTTTCTGTCGAATGAGAAACAAAGCCATTATAAAAATCATTAATATTAAAAATAAAGTTGAGAACAATCTGTTGACATGCAAATCCATGCCCAATTTATGTGGCTATAAAATTAATATATTCTTCTCCGTACGTTGTTAAAGGGCGGTGATTCACAGAACGCTATATCTTTGTCACGGCGGCTCACTCTCACTGCTAATGTTGATGCTCTTTCCAGATCCCCTTTTGAGTTAACAGTGACAGAAGATTAAGTAGTGAGAGGATGAAATACTTGGGAGCGATATTTTGTTACTTTTTATGTGTTGTGGTAAACTTTAGCGTGGTTGTAAAGATTTAACATTCTCTCATCCTCATGAGTTGATGCCTCTCCTCAAGTGTCGAATGCACCCCATGTGTGCATAAGAAAAACCATTAAAATACTGGGTATATAAGTTTATATCACATATATACAAACGTAAAAAAAACATCATCCGATGGAAAAGCAATCATCATCATTATTAGTGAACCTATGGAGTTCGCAGCTAACCCCCTCTCCCCCCTCGCTGTCAAATGCACCCCAAGTGTGCAAAAGGACAAAACTTTACATAATAGGTATATAAGCTTAGATCACATATATATAAACGTAAAAAAACTTCATCCGATGGAAAAAATATCATCAATCCTCCCCACTCGCTGGGGTTTTGGGTCTAAAATTAGCAAAACTCAGACACTTGAGGCGTTAAACTACTGGATTTTTTAAATCTTTTAACGTAAGATGAGCCAAAGAACTGATCCCTGGAAAGTGGTTGACAAAAGTAGGGATTATAAAATTATTCTAATATTATCGTAATTTCAACACAAAAGATGGTAAAATGCATGATGACGTTAAAATGAATTTAATTGACAATGCAGATAAAACATCAACTACTCATTCTCAACCAATGAACTTTGTCAGGTGAGATGCGAATGATCTGCACAAATCCTTACCAAGACACGACTCATGTAGACGAGCTGATGCAAGTGACAACAAATGTTTGAGAGATGTCGTTAGTCATTCTCTGTCTTCTAAAGAAATAATGAGAGCAGCTATTAATGCGCGGGTTGAAAGTAATTGTATCGCAGACAGCATTTGAACGTCTATTTGTAGACGATAAATGTATCTAAAAGGAGATCTTATTTATGATCAACTCGTCTAATGTCTTATTTTAAGCAAATAAATAATTTTGATTTTGATTTGATATAAAAATATTATATTCACTGACAGACAACGCAAGAGTACGTACAAAGTTGGTCAAATGGCTCTCCCATAACATTGCATCCACGTTTTGAGAGACAATAGTTAATATATTTGGGCACCACAACTTGACTGTACCTACTGAATTCCTCAACAGGTAGGCAATGGTAACGGTAGGAAGTTGGGGTTAAGTATAACGTTTGCAAACCTGCGATAATTTTTGAGAGTAAAAACTGAACACCAGTCTTAAAATTTGGATCAAATTCAAAAACACTTTTTCTCTTAAGCTTATTTCCAAGACACTTATAAACAAAGACAATACAGAGACTCAGCTACAGCTGTTCTTAACACAAATGACTTGAGCTGAGAAGGTATCATCTGCTTATCTGCTTGAACGAGTCGTTAGACGTACCTGTACCGAGGAACTGGGTCAGCTTTGTGCGCTAAACTTAAAAGGGTTACGACTACTGTATTATTTGTAGGGAAGCTAAGTTTCTGTTGCGTTTGTGCAACTTTTGTGTAATGTGACAATTTAGGAGTTAAAGTTATGTTTAAACTACAAAAATAGGTGCTTGATGATAGAGGGAGTGCTGTTTAAAGGTTTTAAATACACAATTAAACGTTTGAAATAATTGAACAATAATGTGAGACACAAATTTAAGCAATTAATGTGGGGAATCTCAATTAATGCATACGTAAGAATAATCAGCCTATAATGTTTCCACTGATGGAACACAGGCCTCCTCTCTGTGAAAGGAAGTGAGCCGTAATCCACCACACATGCCCAGTGCGGGTTGATAGATGGCATTTTAAGTCTTCGAATTTTCCGTTTTGAGAGCAAAGTTGATTAAATAATTTTACACAAAGTAAAGCGCCTGTCTGGGTTCGAACCTATGACCTACAACTCGTAAGTCGCGGCCGTTACCACTGGGCCACCAATGCGTAGGTACGTAGATACCAGTTTTTCTAAGTTCACAGTTCACACATTATTATAAACCTTGGTAATACTTTTTTTTATCTTTCAGATCACTTTGCCAAGATAGATCACATCAATCTTGTCGTGATTAATCAACAGCAATTTCTTCAGCAGATTGCTAAGTTATGTTTATTGAGACTAGAATAACGAAATAGGTCATTTCCACAATCTAGAGTCTCTAGACTAAACAATACCACTTAAATCACCTAACTTGACAACAGTCAATCACCTCTAATTAAGCACAATCAACCGCAACACGACACCAACAAGATTTCTCTATAACAAAAATTAATAGACTCTTAAATCTTAACGACTTTGCAAATAATCGTAAATAACAGATCATCGGATCCCCTCCGCCTACATTGTCAACTGCTATCAACATACTATAATTTAACGTCATAAAACAACTCTGAACGTTCATAAATCGTACACCCACGAAAATGTCTAGTTAAAATACATTATAAAAGAATAATTGTGCGCGCCTTCAAGGTTAGCTCGATCAATCTTTCACACGTCATTAGGGACGTCGCGTTATGCTCCGGAGTTTGCGTGAAAAGGAACGTATAAAGGTCTTTTTACATTTTGTTCGTGTTAATGGTCAGTTTTGAGCGTGTAAGTTTGAATGGTGACACGTGTTTACAGACGGCTTGTGCTATTATATGATAAAACGTTATTGGAACCATTGATGGTTTTTTTTTACGTTTTCGAGGAATAGAGACAGATGATGTTTGTCGCCTTTTCTTACTAGTGGCAGAGAATTGGCAACAGTTTCCACTATCGTCAACAGAATCCATTAGTCTCACTATATCTCGGACGATAAATCACTACTAGTATGGCGCGTTGTAATGTACAATTTAATCACTTCTACGATTCAAAGCAGAAGTGTGACTCAAATTATTGTTTAATTCCCTATATAAACTAACACAGATTAAAATAATAATATGTACATTGTATAAAAAAAGGTGGGGAAAGGATCATAGGGCATCAAAAAATTCGTCCGCATCGCTGTCAACAGGAAAAGTGCCCAAAAGGCTGGCAGCATTGCCACGTTGTATGGCAATGCTGATTCTTTGGCCAAAAAATAGGCCAGCCCTCTGGTCACGTGAAGAGTCGACCAATCGCTTAGCGATGTCTTGGAAAACTAAGTGGGCACTCGGACCCCATGGCCCTAGTGTTTCAACCCCAAACGGCTCGAAAATATAACTCCCAAAAATATTTGAATATTTTCGCCGTTTGAGGTTTTCCGCACCTGCAGCAGCCGCACCAGCACAGCCCACTGTGCTAGGAAGGTGGGATGGCGCAAGGGTATCGACACACGTTGCGTCCCATACCAAAGGCCGTAACCTAACCTAACTTCCAAGGCATTATGGTCATTCCGTCAGGTCTCTTTCCATCGTCGCGTGCCAAACCGTTGGGTTCTAAAACAGCTGGCACCCCGGCGGTGACAAGAGCACGACGGATGATGTCATTAATGCTAGCGTGCCGTGCTATCCGGCCTGCGCTCTTACTGCAAGATAGGCCATGGTGTCCGAGGCAGTCGACAGCTTCACCGCACTGGCAGCGATGCGGAGCCCCACAAGGAGCGCCCAGACGTAGACAAATAGCGAGCCGGAAGGTGGTGTCACCCATCATAGTGCCTATGTTGGGTGACGGAAGTGCCTGAAGCCAGAGGCCCGACTCCCACTCACCCACAGCCAGTAAGCGGGCACGCTCAGCAGTATTGGTAGACGTATTGATAAGATTATTCCGTACCAACCTGCAGAGCGGCTCATCCCACTGCCTCTGGGAAGATGGGTTTACGGGCCGATCTGTATCCGGGCAAGCCGCTTTCCAGGCGTTCACCGCATCGGTCCAGCACGGCACTTCAGAGTCAACCAGGCAGGGGGCTAAAATTTTCCCGGTCAACTTTTCAGTGCTGTGGACAGAGGACAGGAACGCCGGTAAGCTAATACTGTTAATTTTGCGGACGCCGAGGCCACCAAAACGGATGGGTAGTGTGGCTTGAAGCCACGCTCGGTCGTCCAAGGCCACATTTAAAATGGATGTTAGTGTGCTGCGAATAATTTGGTCAATTTTGTCCAATAGATGTGGTTGCTTCCATAAAGGGGAAGAACGTAGAAAATAAATGAAATTTGGGCCAAAACAACAGTATCTAATCAGGGTGAAAGCCGAATGTAAGTTAATTTTGGAGAGTCTGTCCGAAATTTCGTTGAAGTTTTTGATTTTTTCTTCGATGAAAGGAGAAAAGCTGTCTTCTAAAATTGGGGAACCTAGGAGGTTCAGTGAACTTTTTTCTAAAATTTTGATTTCCGGGGCTATTGCATTAAATTTGTCTAGGGTCAATTGTCTGTCGGTAATGTCAGAAAGGTAAATTTCACATTTTGAGTGGTTAAGGTCCAGGCCAATAGATTTAAATTCTTGTTTGAGGAGTTGTAAATCTTTCAAAACGGTGTCTACATCACCTCCTAGCGTTCCATCATCTAAATACCACACGTTAAATTTTGAATTTAGTTTCTGAATAATTGGATGAATAGCTAAGCTGAAAATGACTGGCCCGAGAGGGTCACCTTGTTGGCATCCAACTGCAGATTCCAAAACATTGTCCTTATATAATAATTTGGATGGGTACCTGTAACATTGCCACAAAAAACCATAAATTTCGGGTAATTCCTTTTTGACTTCAGCCAACAAAGTGTCCCTGTTTACAGAATTAAAGGCGTTTTTAACGTCAACCTTGAGGATGATTCCCTATTCATTAAACAAACAAATAAACTGTCATATTTATTAGAATGATTGTTGTTTATGTAATCGAGCACATTTTTCACCATTAAAAGCGTACCTGCCGCCATTTTGTGCTCGGTAAAAACATATTCAGCTTACAAAGCTTCGAGGACAATATTTCATAAGAGATGGCCGAAAAATACACGGTGGTGTGATAAATTAAAAACATTTTCAACAACCACCACTTTGTATGACCTCCCCGACCTCCTCATTATTCTGTAAAATGGAACGTAAAGGGAATTTTGAAAAGGTGAGCAGGGCTCAAATTTACTGGTCGCCTCATTACCGTGCTTAGTGAAAACTCGTGAAGAACCATTTTATAATTTTCGCTTTTCCCAACTTAAAGTTTTAAAGTAAACGTAAACTAGCCTTTACGGACTGCGACAATATTATTTATATCTTAAATTAAAGTTGCTGTGTGAGTACTTTATACAAATTATATTCGCAATAATTTTTAATTTTAGTGACATTATGTTGAATAACGTGAAACGTACCGACTGTTCCTCATGTTGTAAAGGTTTTTGAAAGTAATTGGATTAAACATTTCTTTTAATAACAAAAATTAATAACAAGTATTTTGAAATTTATAAAAATACTTGTTATTAATGGTTTTAAAAGAAATGTTTACTGGCTTTCAGGTCAGGAGCAATAGTGGTCCAGTGGTAACGGCCCTTACTTGCGAGTTGTAGGTCGTGGGTTCAAACACGGGCAGGCGCTTTACTTTGTATAAATAATTGCATCACACCACTGCTCTCAAAATGGTAAAGGAAAACATCGTGAGGAAACCGGCATGTTCTAGAACCAAAAATTAGAAAATATGTGACATCTACCAACCCGCACTGGTCCCGCCCACTCCCTCATAGAGAGGAGGCCTATGTCCCAGCAGTGGGAACGTTATAATCTGATTATGATTATGACTGGCTTTCTTGTAAGAAACTGCACCCTTGTTCACAAAATCATGCAGAATGAGGTTACGTTACTTTTCATGGGCAAGTCACAAACTATACCGGCTTATGACTAGACATAGTCATTTAAAAACATAATCCATCCACGTATCCAAGAATAATCTGAGATCACAAGAAAAACCAGACTTAACACAGTATCATTTAAAACACATAACTCCCACGCGTTCACCCCAATATTAAATGTAACACCAGTTGAAGCACGATCAAAACTTACAACGATAAATCTGGAACGAGCCTTATCGGGGCATTCAATAATCATTTCGGTGGCAATCACGTACAACCGAGCACAAAAGCTCCTACGAAATACGCCACTACGCCAGTGTCGACTGTAAAGCCCGAATCTTACGAGCAATTACCGCGCGAGATAAAACCCATGAAACGCTGCCGTCTGATACGCGAGTTAATCTCGTAGTCTATTGGCGGGAGCAAATTTTTCTCGACACAGACAATTTGGGGGTGCTGGGGTAAAATATTGTGTTTTAACATTGGTTAGAAGTTTTTTTTTTTGGCTATAACTTTTCTTGGGACACGGAGTAAGTAGTTATTTGAAGTAAACACTTTTATTTTGTTTTTTTAACCAAACAGTCAATCTTATTGAATTTGTTGCGAAATTGGAAGACTTAGATAGGCCAATAAACTGATGGAAAAAACAGATCTATCATTTACAATATTGCTAGATAGATAGAAAGACAGTGAAATACACATTGGCATTAGCTTCATTTCGACTTCTAGTCGTATTGAGTTTGTAAGCGAGCTTCACACAAAACTACGTGCAACAAAGAAGTTCCAAATTGACTCTTTGGCTGGTAGAGGTAAGAACAATTCGAGACACGGTCATTTTTGTTAAACTATGATAAAATGGAATTATTGTAATTAAATGTAAAAAGTTAGTGAATTGACCCATTTTTTTGGCATACATGGTACTGAACTTTCATTTTCATTGAATAAACACACAAACAAGTAATAAACACAGCTGTATTGCCGATACGACCCGTCAATACCAGGAGATACATAAATCATAATAAATGACACTAGTTCAAGTGGGAACGACTGAACCCGAAAAACGTATCAGTGTGCCATCCAAGTGCACTCTCCTCTCTCACGGCTCGTAACCTTACAATTTTACGATCACTTTTATTACTAGACGCTTTCGTGCGCGATTACCCTCCAGAGTGGGTTCTGCTGTTAGGCGCCCTGCAATGTGAACATTCACCCCACACACTACACAACCACATCGATGTACTACAACACCATTGCTCCGTGATACACAGTAACGCTGCTTGTGATGTTGACAAAGCTAGCAATGAACGTGCAATGCAAGGGTAGAATCGATTAGGGTGGGACGGTTGTCAGCAATTACATTTTAATGTGTGTTTTATTATCACGGGCGTCTAATGTACTAGTGCATTAATTTATCACCTCCCCCTGTTTACGAGTTACGGCTTGACAATTGAAATGATGGTGTATTCTGTATTCAAAGGAGGCTGACGTTTGACCGACGTACGTTGAGCTCCCGCGCTGGTTGTAACCCTTTGGTTGTAGAGGAGCGGGGGGCGCGCGGTTATGGAACGAGGTTTCTAGCTAGTTTGGAGATGTCGTACAATCGTTTGGACAGACAAGCGATGGACGTATCAAAGGACTGCCAACTGGAAATGCAGTTGCAGTTTCGATTGAATCGAGAGACGTCTGCGGCATGCCTCTGTGAAGTAAAGGTTGATTGGATCGTGTCTGTACGGAGGATACGCTGGCAATGTTTGGTTTCGGCGAACGGCAGTGAACGTCAGGCTCCCTTAGTTAAAATGTATTGTTTCTTAACGATAGTTGCTTTGTTTGTGCAGTTTATTTGTTCAAATAGAACATTGTTCTTGCTGATGGTAAAACCAGATACGTAGAGAGACTGTTATAGAGAGTCGGCTTTAATGCCTCTGCAAATTGTGAAAATAACTTCAAAGACATAATTGGCTTTTAGAATTGGCGTTTCATTATTCATAGTCCAGTAAGCAAGTGGTTTCACTGCTTATTATTAAAATGAAAAAGATTACAGGCCGTCGTTTCTTGAAAAGTGTCATTACCGTCAGCCATTCGTCATTCCCATTTCGTAATAATCACGTTGATACGTTTCAATTATGACGTTTAACGTCAGCGTGGAGTATCGTTGGTATCATTACTGTGGGCGTTGTGACATCGACAGTGACACAATAATGATCGGCTTATGACTCGGAGTTGACATGCACGCGATGTCCAACGAACAAAATTTATATTTTTGAACAAATAATTGATATTTATACGATTGGTAATTTCAATAAATTGCGATGGTATATTTATGGGGTTTGGAATTGTAGTGTTAGTTTGAAAGGAAGGCATAAAGTGTGTCGCCTGCTTCCCGCGTGGGTGACATGAGAACGCAATAAAAATTACGTTTGCTGTCAACTCGTTTACTACGTGGAAGTAGTGTCGTAACTACAAAGTGTCACGAATGAGTTTAGTTTGAAGTTTATGAAATGTTTTAGATTCGCAGTAATCGTCGGGAGTGTTTTTCGGATAAAATTATTTTTCTATCTCAAACTAGGAATTTTAACCAGTTGACGTTCTAATAAGACAGATGGACTGTAAATTCGTGGCTAAGTAATAACACCCGTACGAGTCGATTGATCAGATTAAGCTAAGCTTGCCGTAGTCTTCCGTGGATGGGTGACCATCTTTATATACCGAGACCCCTCCGTGCCTCCGTTGGTCCCGGCTGTCATTCGTGGATCTTTGGCAGTCGTTACGAGTCGTCAGAAGCCCGAAAGTTTGACAACCAGTCTTACCAGTTACCAAGGGGTATCGTGTTACCCAGTAAGTTGGTTGTGGAGGTCAGATAGGCAATCGCTTCATGAAAAATACTGGTTTTCAGCTGCATCCGAAGCCGACCCCAGCACAGCTGGGGAAAACCTAGCCAGATTGATTGATTTTGTACTGTAAAACACTATAAACTAAAATCTGACCAACTTTTGAACATAACGCAAGCACAAAAATAAAGTAAGACTGTATTATTGATGAAGCAATAATTCACAAGATTAGTAATTCAATATCGACCACTCTACCATGCAATAATTATCATATAAATGGCTATCGTTGAGCTATTAAAGCAGATATTGCATTAAGTATAAAGTTATTGATCGTAAAGCGTCCTAATGAACACAATAGTAACGATCCTTGAGTGCCCTTTATTGCTGCTAGAACAAAAGAATGATATACTATTATTAACTCCTCTATAAATAATAACATAATTAACTGGCTTAAAAGTATTGTTAGTTGCAGGGTTAAATAAGAGGAATTGGATGGAAAAAGCAAAGAACCAAATGAAGTAACTTTTAAGCGCTATATCAAGCGGTGTCCTGCAAAAGATGCTTTAAGTGAATACAAAGTTTCTACCAGTGAGTCTTTCACCCGTTTTCCAACACATCAAAATTATTAAGGTAATGATAATGGTTGATAATGGATGGTGGTTGGTAATGGTTGGTTCATGGTTATCAATACTCCAAGAGTACGTATATCACACAGTGAGAAGTCAGCCCGGCTATTACTATCAATAGACTC
Source organism: Cosmia trapezina (assembly GCA_905163495.3). Classification (NCBI taxonomy): domain Eukaryota; kingdom Metazoa; phylum Arthropoda; class Insecta; order Lepidoptera; family Noctuidae; genus Cosmia; species Cosmia trapezina. The sequence goes on from LR991025.1 coordinate 2,588,477, forward strand.
ATGTCAAGACATCAGCATCGGCCTAGCCTTGTCCCAACTATATTGGGGTCGGCTTCCAGTCAAACCGGATGCAGCTGAGTATTTTAGATAGAGCGACTGCCTATCTGACCTTCACAACCCAGTTACTGGGTAATACGATACCCCTTGGTGGTTGTCAGACTTTCAGGCTTCTGACGACCCGTAACGATTGTTAATGATCCACGAATGGCAGCCGGGACCAACGGCGGACCAACACGGAGGCGTCTTGGTATACGTAAAAAACCGGCCAAGTGCGTGCCGGACCACGCACAATGAAGGGTTCCGTAGTTGAAAAGAATTTATCCCAAAACAAACTTAACATTAGATCCCGAAAAAAATTTTTTTATGTCATATGTAAAATTACAAAATCACAATCTTCAGACTTTTTCCTTTACTTGTGCTGCAAGACCTTGCTTCTTGCCAAATTTCATGATTCTAGGACGACGGGAAGTACCCTATAGGTTTTGATTTACTTGCGAGTATCAAAAAATGTCGCATATGGCCGTATTTTTTTATTCCGTTGAATTAGAAGTTTGATCTTTTTAGAACTCCAAGAGTACATAGACCTACGTATTTGATATTAATTTCAGCTTGATACCTTCACGCGCTTCTGAGAAAAACGGTCTTGACAGACAGACAGACAGACAGATAGACGGACAAACAAGTGATCCTATAAGGGTTCCGTTTTTTCATTTTGAGGTACGGAACCCTAAAAATGATCCGTCATGACGAGACGAAGAGGAAAAATTACAATCTTTATCAAATTCAATTCACATGAAAGAATAAGAATATGTACAAAATATTTCTGCCTCAGCAACAAGTAAAGCCACGTTTGCAGCTAGTTTCTCTAATAAAACAGAACAAACACTTTTATGATACGCCAAGCGTGCCCACATAACATAAATCATCGTCTGCTCTAATGGATAACCAGATATAAATCTATTTATGCAAAGTTTTCAATGCACATTTCGCATGCTAGATGACTATTTGCGTCATATACGGGGTTATACTTTACATCAACTGTTGGCTCGTTATTTTGTTCTTTAATTTGATTGAATGAGCACATAATATAATGATATTTTCTGTTTTTACAAGGATGAATGTTGCAGTTGCAGCCTTAGGTATCTTTGATGATGAACTGATATAGTGGTCCATCTTACGAGTATGCAAGTAGGTTTAAGTATTGCCACAGTGATTTATTAAAAAGGCGTAAATATATACTAAGAACGTTAACTGTCATGAGAAGGGTTAAAGATTTGTAAAGAGATTTAATAGGTGTAACAGACAAATTAATATCATCACGCGAAATATTCTCAAACTCATTAAGCCAAGATGTCGCCAAGTTGCTTTTCAACAATGCGTATTTCAGTTTCTACCTTCTTTTGTTCATCGAGGTTTTGATCAAAATCCGTAAAAATACAACCTTGTCCTAGATCTAGTTCTATTACTACCATAATAAACACATTACCAACTTCCACAGAATTAACAAAGCCAAAGTCAAAACCAACAAATTATTCATCAAAATGATCGTGTTCCAAACGACCAATAGCATTCAGTAACATTGTATCAATGCAGTACCCAATGATTATCGTCCCTATAATTCAATGGAAATTATTGTCTGCATCATGTAATTTAACTTTTATGAAATAATTTTTCCAACATTGAGGTGGCGTCATTGAAGGTAATTGAGATTTTATGTTAATGTTCTTTTTTATGCTCTTTTAGACTTCTAGTTGGAATCCTATTAGGTTTTTCTGTTGTAGATTGTGAGGTAAGTATTAAAATGTTGGTTAGCAGTACCTACAACTTGGGTATTAACATAGTTTTCTTGTTTATCTTCTAGTGTTTTATCTGCTTTAGCTTTGTAAAAGACTTCGTCTAGTACGATCAGGTTTTTTGATTATTTAATGTTGATTTCTCTAGTTTTCAGCGACTACTATATAAGCTAAGGGTTACCATAATGTAACACTTTTCAGCAATTGCCTGTTACAGTAGATAGGTGCCTACCCACCGTTTTTGCAAGCAATTTTTTTTCGGAAGTAACTAAAATTCATCAGCATAATTTTTGAAATTGTTGAAAAATTCGGTCAACCAATTGCCTGCTATTATCTGCAAGGCTTCATTTTTATTAATTGTACTACCTATATTATTTATATTTCAAAGACTTACAAGAGCTAAGCAACATAATTAATAGATCTCTTTTAATTATAGCGGCAGGCGCCAAAGATGTTAATAGTTCTAATTAATGTAATCTAGTAGGTAATCGTAATAAATTACCGTAATTACTATTGACTTATCTTATAAGTGCGAAAGAGGATGAGACTCAGATTAAGAGTAATAATCTATCTCCATCTACGGACCAGAACGTACTTGGAAAATAATTTCTAGTGATAGTATCTTCGAAGTTTAAGCGGCTATCATTCACAATTTATATCTGTTTTCTTCTTATATCTCTTCCATCGATATTTTCGGAAAATATACTGCCGTAATAAAATAATAGCCTGTGTGGCTGTGAAAAATCAGCTACTGAGGTTAGAAGAGGCCCTAATTATTATGTCATTAGTCATAAAAAACATGAAAAATTCGACGTATGTTGAAGCTATCAGATAAAACCTAGCTTAGGTCAGATGACCTAAGTAATAAAATACAAAATGATTGATTGGCATGATGCGACAGTTCTTTTGTAGTCCACTGCCCACAATATCCAGTACCCCATTATTCAGTCAGTCAACTTTTCCTTTATCCCTCAAATCTCCCATTTCAAGTGAAATGATCCCACTCACTGGACCGTTCTCAACGGAGTACAGTCCACTGAATTACCTTAGCTTTGTGAGTTATTCGACTAAATATGTCATCGCGCTTTGATACAGATGCATTAATAAGGGGCTGGCCTGAGTTATGGCATGTGGAAATAGTGGCTAGGGATGTGCGGTGGCGGGAAAGTTTCGATAATTTAATTTTGGGTGTATGGAATAGGGATAGACACGAATATTATTTTTATTTAAATGGGATTTGTTGCGATTGAGCAACATGTGCTTAGAAACAGAATTTATTTATTTTTAATAATGTAGTTTTACATAGTATGATGTCAATACTTTTTCAAGTTCTGTACAGCCTCTACGCCTTCTTTGATTTTTATAATATTTCATAAATCGCATACATTTATGATTAATAGTAAAGGACTGAATATTGTTTAATTTTATTACATATTGACTTTATTTATACATATTGAGGAGCTCGTGGCTAAGTTATAACAGCCGTACGGGTCGATCCATCAGGTTAAGCTACGTTTGCCGGGGTTGGTCCATGGATGGCTCTCCTCAGTGCCTCGGAAATCACGTTAAGCCGTTGGTCCCGGCTGTCATTCGTGGATCTTTGACACTCGTTACGGGCCGTCAGTAGCCCGAAAGTCTGACAACCAGTCTTACCAAGGGATATCGTATTACCCCGTAATTGGGTCGTGGAGGTCAGACAGGCAGTCGCTCCACGTAAAATACTGGTATTCAGCTGCATCCGGTTAGACTGCAAGCCGACACCAACATAGTTGGGAAAAGGTTAGGCAGATTGATTGATTTTATTTATATTTTTTATACAATTTTAATAAAATTGCGAATTGTATGTCCTTTTTAGCTACTACCTAGTAATACAATTACAACATTAACAGAAAATTATGATAGAGTTTATATGACACTACTGAAAGATAATTTAAATTAACTTTTATTAAACAAATATTTCTAATATCCATCGACAATTTTCTCCACTCACCGACACTTCCACATCACTGCCCCGCACCTGTCGTTCATAAACCATCAGCATATAAATACAAAACAAATCTGCTGCCCCTTTTATCTCTAAGCGCAACGATAAATTACGGCAGAGCCCTTATCCAGCAGTTTGGAGCTCGAGATAGGCTCGCTAACAAGTTTCACGGTATTTATGGCAAGTTTCAACTTTAATTGAGTCGGATGTAATGTATGGATTTTATTATTATGGATTTTATGGCCAACAATTTCTGTGGAAAATCTTATAAAGTGTTGAAGGAATATCTTGATTACCTAATTTTCTGAGCCTAATTTTTTTACTATTTTGCTATAATAAATGAGGAGTGAAAAGAGAAACTAATAACTAACACCGTACAGTTGCTTAATTTATATCTAGTTTTGAAAGTTTTAAATATACATGCGCAAGAGTGCTTTCATCATCTGCTTGGCCTTTTCCCAACTATGTTGGGGTTGGCTTCCAGTCTAATAAATAAGTAAGTACTTTACATGGACCGACTGCCTATCTGACCTCCACAACCCAGTAACGGGTATGCGCAAGAGTGCTTTATTTAAAACTTTTTTTAAATCTTTTTGCTCTTCTAATCCTGCACACTTTTTTAAAAATCATTAGCCTGTTTTTAACTAAGAAATAAAAAATTTAACTGAAAAACCATAACTTCTGAAAAGAATAATTGTTTTTTAATTTTTCTGTTACGGTTTTCAGCCACGAACTAACTAGTTTTTTCTATGTCTTTGCTAGTCCAGAATCTCAATAGATAGGTACTAGGTAACTACAACTAGATCTGCAAGGAGAATACATTTAACGTACTGTCAAACTCCAAATGATTTTAAACCACAAAATGTTGAAAGTTAAGTTCAAAATCGAATGAGAAAATTTGACAGTTTGTGGTAACTTGATGTGCTGCTATGTGTACCATGTCAGTTCGAGACCATTTTCCACAGTAGATAAAAGGATTTCCAAAGATTATTCCATAACAGTAAAGTTATAGTATAGGTACCTACAAATCTAAGGTCCGTATTACAGAAGGAAACTCAAGCACTGATCTTTGTTTAAAATTATTTTCAACCAATCAAATGGCTTGAATCTAGTTTTAAGTAATGCTTGAGTATTGAGTTTCTTTCTGTAATACGGACCTCAGTCTCTGTATATTTAGGCAGAAGTCGCTGAAGCAATGCGACCGCTTGACTAACCATCCACAAAACGATTTGTATCCGCGCGATCGCGTCCACAAAGCTTTGATCGCGGACCCGCCCGCTTCGTACTAATTAAACCGAGTGAGCCGAACAAACCTTACTCGTAATTAAATAATGGCAATAATGAGCTATTATGAAAAGTTTAACCGCTTGGAAATAATCAGTGAACACAACACTAGCCAATAACCAACCAAGTACCAGACAGCAGACGAACGTCTCGTAAATATACGTTTATACGAAAAGCAATCTCATTCAACGATAGCTTTAACACTAAAATATCATTTTTAAAATCCGACGTCGTAATGCGCGCTGCGGGTCGGAGAGACCACCTTGTCAGCTAGCGCGTAAATTAACATGAAAACGTCATACAAAGAGTAACCCTTCGCCGCCGCATAATAAACTACTCGGTCGGACTGCCCCGCGGCGCGCCCGCGGTGCCGCCTATTCAAACGGCCGGACATTATCGTAAATATTGTGGTATTTATTCAGATTTCGGGCACAAACAATTCAATTCACGCACCGGCTGCTAATTGGGCATAAATCGTCGTAAAAATATTCAATAAGCTTCTCGCATCGATTAATATTTTAAACACTGAATGCCTTCATTTGAATTCGAATTAAGCGGCGCGTAGATAATGCTGTTCGTCGATTTGTCGACGGGCGACCTATTGGAAGGGTTTTTATTTTGTCCTGTTTTCATTCGACAGCAAAAAGTAAGCACGTATATTGCTACGCGGCGTGGTACGAATTAATCGACGATTATTCTTGATTAATTTGTTTTGCCCTCTTAATGCTCGAATATCGTTAAGTTCGCTCGCACGGAATTAATTATACGGAGTTATTTCAACTATACGAGTTGGTATAATAGAAAAAGTAGGTACTACGTTATGAATATCATGCAAAACAGCGATAATTATTCAAGCTAGCGAGATAGCAAAACTGGACTTTAATGGAGGGCCGTTAACGTATAAACGAAAAGCATTTACAGTGAAAAAAAGGTAACACGCCAGACGGCAACACGAAAAACGTCAAGTTAAACACTTTATAATAGAAATAATAACGCAACAGCCGCCATGAATTATTGCCCACATTTCATGTTAAATTGTATGTAAATGGCGGACCGGTGCGACACGGCTCCCACAATAACATAATAATGGTGGATTTGTGACTCACGTCAGGTTGTTAGTATGTACTTAACCCTTTATCGGGACACGCACGCGGGACGTGAGATCATTACTCGGGTCGCGGCGACCGCTCACAATGGGAATGTACGCGTAGACCCCGCGTCTTACGAGGGTTAACGTTGAATTTCGTGAACAAGTTACATGTATGTTTTTCGTCTCGATACCGGTTACCGATAACACTCATTTGGGTTACAATAGATATATTTTTTATTCAAATTGGACGTGTAAGTACACAATGGTAAGTTTAAACGCTACTGAAGCGATTAAATGAACGATTTATGAATGTGTTACTCAAATAAACAAGTACTGGACTGGTTTTTTAATTGAACTGGTTCAGTTGTGTTGTAGGTATGTTTGTTGTTGTTCGGAGATAAATAATGTTAATAAATTGAGGACTAAATGGCTGTTACTAAGGCAGTGTGGGAATTAAAATAAAAACATGAGTAAAACAACTGAGAAAAATTAAAACGTTCGAAACAGAATTTGAAAATTTCAACATATGAAAAGAGACTGAATACTTACCACCATAGAAATATAAAACAAAACAGGACAAGTGGCAAGCTGGCGAATCTGTGTCCACGCGACATGCTCAGTATGAGCCGTTCATAGTCAAATGGCCGTCTCCGCGAACTAGTGCGCTTTCGACTGTGACCGTGACAATTTAAAAATGCCGTGTTGTTCAGTGGTTTCTTGTAAAAACCGAAGCCATATAAATCATGGAATCAATTTCCATATGTAATTACCGTATTTCTCTTTATAAAATCATGAAAGTGACAAAGGGAAAAAGTGAAGACACAGGGTTCCGATACATTTTAACATACTGGGCACATCTCCTTCTTTCTTATATCTATGCTTACCACTATAGAATGTTTTCAGGAAAAAGGACTTGGTGATGATTTGCAACCCGTATATAATTTTTTGCTTAATTTTTACATAAATGAAAAAGTAGTGAGATTGTTCCGCTTAATTCGCTGAGTTTGTCGTGATAAAATGATTAAAATAATTACTAAGTTAAAATATTTAACAAATGCGCGAGGCAACCACTCGCGAGTCTACTTCGAGAGATCATAGGGCCCTGACTTCCACTGACAATCAGCCACAACCAAAGCCATTAGACTATCACCACCAAACCAGACAAGACAACACAGATTTCTATAACTACTACATGAGTACGTATATACAAGTCAATGCAATATCCCGAAATCGCATTACCTACGATCAAAGTGCAGACGATCCTCCTAGCCGTTACATCAGTGATTTTGTAACAATCGCCCGGGGCTCGGAAATTGCTTCCCGATCCCCGAAAACCGCCCCTATCCTCCCGGGATGAAGGCTTTAGAGGATGGAGGATAAATAATTAAGTTTTATTTTATAGAGGATTATGTTGCGATTATTTAATTGTACGTGTGTTATTGGAAATAGGTGGACTTTCTATGGATCATAATCAAGCATCTTTATATTCTTTTCATGATTTTTCTGGGTTAAAATTTTCCTTTTTACCAGCGTTAAAAATAGCACATAACATCACGCCTGTATTCTCACAAGGCGAGGTAGAGGTGAAGCTAGGGCACACCCACTTTTCGCAAGTTATGTTTAAGGCTTGTCCGTCGCAAAAAGCGCGGTCACTGTCGGACTGCATAGAAAAGAAAGAGAAGCGCGACACAACGCTTGCAAAATATGAAGTAATTATCGATTTACAAAAAATCTGTTGATTAAAGTAAAAAGTAATGACAAGAAATCATTCCTTATTAGTTTGTAAAGAACTGTATAAATTTATGAACACTTTTAATGAAAAATGTAGGATTAATATGTTAACAACTCGAAAAAATAGACCGAAATAGACCTGGATTTAGGTTTTTTTTTCCTTTGTTCTACAAACTAAAATAGATTTCAGGACAGATGAAATCACTTCTTATGTGTTGTAGATTACTGTGTATTTTTTCCTATCAGAAAGATGCTACAGTTACTGTAAAATATGGTTACAAAGTTACTTAGTTTCGCCGTATTTTAGGAAGGAGCAGCCTTAAGTCCCATAACAAGTAAAAATAATAACAATATTTTATCCAGCTCCCATCAATTGAAAGCTTGTCAGTCAGGATTATGCAAAACATTAAAAAAGTGTATCTTTCCAAGCAAACTAACAAACAGTTGAAGGTCGCTCCGTGGAAATAACTTTCTCAGCATGTGCGGTCCCACGGCATTCAGTTCACTTCATATAAACTGCATTAAATCATTTGCCTATTATGTGAGGAAAAACCAGCTATTTAGCATATTGAACGATTGCAAGAATCAATAGGAAATATCTGTTGAATGTGAAGTTTTTCTCGTTTTCCCTGGCAATGGTGGCTTTGTTGTGCTTCAAGTGGTTGGGGAAATGGTATTGGTTGGGAGTGGTAAAATATATTGGAAATATTGCAGTGGGTAGGCTTTTATTGCAGGATGCGCCTGCCCTTGACCCCGATCTGGTTGTGCTTTAACTGAATTTAACATTTTTATTTGTTGAAAAACTGCATTCTATTTGGTACCTATAGAAGACATAACATAATGACTCATTTGTATCTAGACTACATAACTTAAAGGGGTATTTAATCGAGCCTCCAGTAATTTACATTTTGCGCTCCTAAAAATATTATTGAACACCCTAATAATTATCCTAAACATAATGATTGAGCCTCTTTTTGTGAACCTTAAATTATTACTATTTTGAGGTCTTCTAACTTGGATGTAGCGCGCGCTGTTGACCACAGTTCTATTTTTTTTCAGGTTGGAAATCCTCATGGATATCCTCTGCCCTGGGGTGGACAGAGGGGTCTGTCAGACTCTTACTGACTGCTACGGACTGGTTATACTATGCGAGCCACGTCCCATAAGGGGGAGTGAAGTGTTGGACTCCCCAGTCACGTCTTAGAGAGGCGCGCGTGGAACACTACGCGCCAACATCTCGGGTCATGTGGAATAAAGGCCGATGGATGTCCCCGAGTACGTCGCCTCTGGAGCCATTTAGGGGGGCTGGAAGAGGGCATTGTCCACCCTCCGCCGACGTCCAGTGCACCTGCTGTGGGATGGGAGAGCACTCGTGATCTCCCTTTCCTTTTATGCAGCTTCCTTTTGCGAGATGACTGTTTCGCAGAAGGATACCACCGCGTCCCACGACCCACGACTCTCGCGCTCCCGACCATCGAACGAGCGACGCCTGCTTCCTCCCATGCGGCACACTCTGCCAGTGTATGCCATGCCGGCGTCGTGTCATCCCGACAATGGACGCAGTGATGGCACCGAGCGTCCGGCTCACTGTTTATGCGACACAGGTACTCTCTGAAGCAGCCATGCCCCGAGAGCACCTGGGTCGCTCGAAACGACAGGGAGCCGTGCCTCGTCCCGAGCCAATCGTCGAGCACTGTCCGGATCGCCTGGATTGTATCCAGGCCGATTACAGTTCTAACCTAACCTTACCCATTTGGTTGGGGTGCCCTAGCATAATTACTGCGACTAATTCAGAGAAAAGCCCAGAAAGTTAAAAAGAGGCTCATTAAATAAAAGTGTGCATGATTACGCAAAAAGTTTTTAGAAGTTCATTAATCAGCATCACACTAATAGAAAAAACTGTTTACTTTTTTTTTCAAAATAAATGCAAAACTTTTCATCACTAAATTAATTATCACCTGCCATTCGATCTAATCCTTGTTCCCCCAGGTTGTTGTATACTGACACCTGACCAAGGAGTCACGTCTCATTTTGATAGCAGTCGCAATGATACCACCAATAAAACGTGCCGTTTTCATTGGTCACCTGATGGCTTTTAAAAATATACTACCTTAGGTGGGCAGTTAATTTTAGCCATTAAAGTGTACATGCGAACGTTAAAACTTACAAGGGGCAAAAAGAAAATAGGGAAAGGACTCAGACAGACAGTTTTTAACCGACTTCCAAAAGGAGGAGGTTCTCAATTCGTCGGAATATTTTTTTTTTTATGTATGTTCCCCGATTACTCGAAAATGGCTAGACCGATTTGGATTTTTCTTTTTTTGTTCGAAAGGGTATACTTCCCAAGTGGTCCCATGATCATCAAATCAGGATCTGATGATGGGATCCCATGGAAATCGAGGGAAACCCTCAAATTTTATGGGCACACCTATATCGATTTCGGTATTTTTTATAGTAACTCGTGCATTTACTCTCGGAAAGTACCATTCGGTGAACTGGAACTGATGATGAAGACCACAGAGGGCCATCGGAAATACTTAATTATATCTAAGTATATAACAGGTTGCGATTCGACAGACTTTAATATGGTTTATGCTCGTCAAAATAATGGTAATGGTGACTTCACCATGAGCTCCATTTCTCCTGGTTCTTACTAGGAGAACTCCTCAACAATTAACGTCCCTGCATCGGGAAAAGCAACATTTTGTAAAACGTGATGAGCAGTTGACATTGGGTTATTGTAACTTAGATAAATTACAAACTGAACCACTAAAAAGTGAAAAATAAAAACTTTTTTACAAAAACAAAAACCGACTTCCAAAAAAAAACACTACAAAGTGAAAAATAACTTTAATTTCGGAAGTCGGTGGCAAAAAACTAAAATACAGATCCAAAGACACCGACTTCCGAAATTAAAGTTATTTTTCACTTTGTAGTGTTTTTTTTTGGAAGTCGGTTTTTTTATTTAAGTATTTTTATGTGAAAATGGTATAGGCAAATAAAAAAAATGCGTGTCGGACCACGCACAATGAAGGGTTCCGTAATTAAAAATAATTATTCCCAAAAAAATTAACATAACCAAACTTAAAAATCGCTTAATTTTATCGCACAAAAAAATACTTTTTTATGCCATAAAATTACAAATTAACGAGTTTCGGACTTCTTCCTTTACTTGTGCTGTGAGACCTCGTTTCTTGCCAAATTTCATGATTCTAGGTCAACGGGAAGTGCCCGTTTAGGAGGTTTTGATTTACGTCACATACATGGCCGTATTTTTGTAATGCGTTGACTTACCGCTAACGTTTCACTAATGTAATTATATGATTATGAAATGTCTAATATTGTGAAACCATCCGTTATTATTACTATGTCATAGGTACACCTTATTCTGGTAAATAATAAATCATTTATTCATCCCGACGATTGATGTCGGGACATTATATATTATGCTAGTCACGCGGTAAACTCTGATTACGCGATGCAGGATTTGTGTGACATCAGATCTTTGATGCGTAGTTCGTAAGTGGCGTTGTAGATGCCGCCACAATTTCTTAAGTCCATAATTATTTTCATCTTTTTAAACTCTTTGCCTCAAGAAAGTTCTTCAACAAACACCTTCATTACACTAACACCCCTATCCGTGCCTACGATCAGACGTGGAGGATTAGCGCTATCATACGTTAGCACGAGTGTAGGGGCAAGTATAATGTGTGTTTGTTTTCTGTTAAATTCTTTGTTACGACCCTATAAGACCGCTAAGATGTTGAGATATTAAATTTTGGGGTGTCTGGTTGTGTGTCTACATCCAGTGAACACTAAAGTATCACAACATACTCTATGTTGTGTATACCAGATGTAATTTTTGCATTTTAACAAAACCTACCCGAGCTGCCGTTTGTTTGAAAGTAGGCTTGTGTTTTAAAATAAAAATATGGAAAATTTAGTAATTTGGTTTTCAAAATAAAAACGTAAAAAAAAAACATTACATTCTTGTAATTTGTATTTTTTGCAATATAATTGGGTAAGGGTTTGAAAGTCACGAAAAAGGCAATGGAATAACCTATCAAATCTCTGGAGTCGTGCTTAACTCATTTTTGAAAGAACAGCAGTAAATAGAATAAATTGGTTAAAAATTTGTGACACAAGATTAGATCTTTGAACCAAAATCTTGCCAAACCTGTTGTCTAAAGAGCTCTGGCAGCAATTGTAACTGCTATCATACCCCTGAATTAACATAAACATACAAAAACCTTTATCAAAATTCACACATGCATATAATATTGTTCTGTCATCGTTAACCCGATCAATCACACGGTCGTCGCTAAATTCAGTTTAACACAATAGCACTTAATAACTTCATGCTTCGGTGAGCTTTCATGAATCACACAGTGCTATTCTTATACAAATTAGTTGAAGCAAACATTAAAAACACCAAGCGAAAATAACTTCTATTCTAAGAGAGGTAAAGTTTAAGAATGATGATAAGGGACGGTACTGTTTTGGAAGCAAAAAAACTGGATCATTTCCTTTTGACAATTGACGCGTTGAAGGGATCCCATCCATCTATGTCGTGTACTACTTCAGAAAGCCTGCCATGGCGTCGGTAATTGAGTGATTTAATTCGTGTTTTATTTATGAGTTGGTGTGATTTCTGAATTTTAATTTGATTTAAATTGATAAACGTTTTCTTGGAATTGGAGGATAGTGTGTTTCTGACACCTTTCATATTGGGTAAGCTGTTAGGGAAATGGGTCCTAGTTAAGACGCCTAAGGGTGCTTTGTTAGAAAAATATGAGGACCGTTGCGGTAGATTTCCTTATTTCTGACAGGTTCTATTGTTTTTGCCTCGTTAAGGCTTCTTTACTATCAGCGCTTGTAGCTCTGGCTATGAAAGCAATATATGAGTAAACGAAAAATTATGACGACAGTTTGTCTCACTTTTGGCGGGACTATATAGTGCTTTCTGCATAATTTATATATCTGTTCCTCTTAAATATCTCTACGTCATTCTTACTACGGTATTTTTAAATATCTGTTATGATTAGGTAAAGATTATTTTCGATCAACGTCATGCCCTGTTATATTTCTTACCTTTTTAGGGTTCCGTACCAAAATGGTAAAAAAGGAACCCTTATGGTGTGACTCAGTCTGTCTGTCTGTCTGTCACATCTGGATATCTCAAGAACTACTAATGCTATCAACTTGAAATTTTGAACAGTTTTAGATGACGTTTATCCAACTATTTTGCAAATAAGAAAGAAATAAAAATATTTATATTTTTTTTGCAACAGGGACTGAAAGGGGGTCTTAAAAATTCAAAGTGGGGCTACTAGGGCATGTGGCATATCATATGAAAGAACGCTGTTTGCACATTCTCAAACATTTTTTTCTTTTTTTTAGGCCACATAGTTTTCGACTTTTGATGAAAAATGTAAAAAAAATACCGTTCCCCCCCTTATCTCCGAAGTTTGCAAAGCGAAAAATCTGAAATTATTCTATGTGATAGAAGTTTATGTAAAGATTACAGGAAAAATAAGACGATGTCTCTAAATAGCACAGTTTTTGAGAAATCATGAAACAAAATTTACATATAAATGATGGTACGGAACCCTCGGTGCGCGAGTCCGACTCGCTCTTGACCAGTTTTTTATATTCTTTTTTTACTGTCCCACTGCTAAGCAAAGACCTTCCCCAAATCCTTCCAAGCATCTTGTTATTGTTGTCGCATATGTTGTTTTTTTATTAAGTACTTATTGTTAAATAAATATAATATAAATATCCTTGGACATTTCACAAAACGCCATCTAGTCCCAAGCTAAGCAACCTAATGCTTGTATTATGGTAACAAGATGGCTGATTAACTACTTATATACATTTTTTTTGTAAATACATACATATTATATATAGAAAAACACCCAGACTCGGAACAAATACTTGTAGGTCGTACAAATATTGTTCCGTGCGGAAATTGAATCCGCGACATGCTGCGCAGTAGTCAATCGCTCAACCACTGCGCCAACCGTGTCGTCAATATATCGTTATACCTATTATGTTGTGTGCCTTTTAGTCTGTGCTAAATAAATGTAATTTCTTTCTTTCTTTCTTCATCCTTTTCCAGGGCTACCTCGATCCAACCCTTGCGGTTACGTCGTCTCGTCACCTCTTCGTTCGTTCTTCTTCGTCTTCTCGTCGTCTCTTGGCGGCGCCGTCCATCGTCAGGCACCACCGTGTGGAGACTGTTGCCCAGCAGTCTCTATGTATGCGGCTAACATGACCCACCCAATCTATTTTTATATTTCTTACCTTACAGAATAAAATTTTTATTCGCGTACCATGACTCCCCATCACTGCACTAATGACTTAACAAGACAGGACAGGACTCATATCATTAACATTGTAATCATTTACTCACCGATCCATGAAATTCTGTTTGCGTAAAATATATAACGCGCATTCAACGATGGATTATACATTTATACCTCGTTATTTGTGTAGGGAGAGAAGTGTCAGTCTGTGTGTTGAAATAGCCGTATCAAAATTATTGATGGCATTTTATAAAATTCTATTCGTGGATTATAAATTTATAATATTACTTCATGTTATACAACATTTGTTTTTGTTTATACTAAACCTCTTAGGAGGTCATTGTACTCATCATTTTGATAATTTTTTTCTATGGGACCAACCTTGAAATCGCGAAAGAAAATCAGCTGTTCAGTACATTTTGACGAGTTTGATGTAGATAAATGCTTAACAGCTGATTTTTTTCGCGACTTCAGGTTTGGTCCCATAGTAAAATTTGTTCATAATGATGAGTACAATGACCCCTTAAGAGGTTTAGTATAAACAAAAACTAATGTTGTATATCCTAGAACTGCAAACAAATCTGAACAATGAGGGATGAGATGTATTATCCAATTAAGCACTAGATTAGCAAATAGATCTTTTGTAGTACAATGTTATATTTATACATTGTTATACAAAAGATATATTTTATTCAGGGCTGACATGCTATACACGTAGACAGTCTTTTGTCTGACGATATAAAACTTACTACTTTTCCAAACCTAACACACCCCAAATTTTGAACATACTTAAGCACATATATACACACTCAAAAACTTTCAAAACGTTAAACAGACACTTGAAAATTACTCTCACCGAAAAAGGACCCCGCGGGCATCGCCAGGCGTATTCATGCCATTGCGAAACGAACCAAAGGGGTCATTTCACGTCACGCCATGAAGCAAAGGTATTAATTTACGTTATTTCATTGAACGCACCATGTTTTCTTCTGTCAACTTCCTTTGTTGTGACTGACAGTGTAATAACGCATTATACCCTTTTAAATTCATTGTTGTTAAGTTTTTGTATACTGTATTATCGGTTGCTACTGTTTAAATTCTGGATCGTCATTCCCTTCCATTCCATTGTGGTTGGTTGGTTGATTTGTTTTCAACGGAAAGTAATGCGGTTTGGGCGGTCATCTACTGTGCAACATAGTTGCTAGCTGTTTGCTACCTTCTCTTCCTGTAGGTGTTCTACTTGGCTAAGTACTAAATAGTAAATTAATTTCATTAAGGCGCTGACTGACTACGATTTTAAACGTCACACAACCGCGTAATCTATTGTCACCATTAGCTGCTTTGAAATAAGGTTGAAAATTTAAAATAATATTTGTGTTGCCGAGATGTGACTAAGTTGCGAATTTGAATTTATTTTCCCGGTTTTCTTTAGATTATTTAGAATGTACTTACACAATAAATTAAATAAATGTCCGGTTAAAGTTTTAAAAAAATGCTAATTCTATTAAATTCTTTAAAAAAAGAATGTCGTTATCGCTGAAAATATAGAGATGTTCGACGTCAAAGTTTATTTTTGCGGAGCTACTTCCAATTTTTTTATTATTCTATTCGGTTAAAGTTTTTCTTTAAGGTTGATGCGCCAGGGTAGCCCGCGAAATTCAAAATTTCTTACGTTTTTTTGCAATTTGTAGGTGAGCTTGTATGTTGATTAAAATATGATTCGCGGCCGTAGCTAATATGGCTTTACAAAATTATAATCATTAGAATAAGCAATACAACTCCATAAGTTAGCATTTACCTCAAACCTCATGATTTCATGAAATCGCTATAATAAAAACATAAGAAATTTTGAATTTCGCGGGCTACCCTGGCGCTTTCGCCTTAACCCTTCTGTGTCGTCTACTGTATTTTTGCGGATTTTCGGATAGTTTCATTGCGTTACGCCATACTCGACAATCCAAGAAACCAATTTTTGTGAATATTGAGCTAACACCGCGCCTTAAGAGCCCATATACTAGGTACCTCAGCTTTTATCTCGTTCGCGCTATATTGCTCGCGGACTGAGTGAGAGCGAGACTGAGTGCGGTGCTAGGCGCCAATAGTTTAAGTAGGGTGAAAAAAATGGTGATTTGAAGAAAATAAAAAACATGAGACCTGCTTTAAAGTTAGTTCAAGTAGTATGCAAAGTGTCATGATCTAATTTGAAGTATTTATTGAATACCAGCGGATTATTGTTCGGTTTGGAGACATCTTTGGACTTTTTTTCTATTAATTTTTTTTTTTGGAATCGTGTTTTCGTCAAACATTGTACTTATCATTGATCCTCAACTTTACTTTTACTTCAAAATTAATGCTGCGGGATTTTTAACATGATCATGCTAAGCCATTTGAGGTAGTGTAGGCTCTTAAGTTGAAAAGAGGAGGGCTTTGCCACAATATAAATATGGACCTTTACCCTGCAGATGGACAACACAGTCTAAAACTAAATAATAATAAGTTCAAAGGCATCAGCATTCAATCGTGCAATAATAATATCTTAGCTTCTGTTAAATATTTTTTGACTTAACAAGGTTTGCAATTTTATTGCTAAAAGAAATTGACGTTCATTTAAAAATTCAGAATTTATTAATCTAGGCTTGTCATCTTTTTGTTTGAAAAAATAAATTCTTGTAATCTGAGACAAATAGCAATTGAGAAAAAATTGTTTCAAAGAAAGCCACCGAAAAACTTACGTCCTTCGGTGTCCTTCTTTGAAACAATTTATTTACAGAAAATAAGTTATAATAACATCGTGCTACAAATGAGACAATATGACATACATGGCAATTTGCTACAGAATACTGCTTTCATTTCAGTCGCTCATATCTCCCGATGTTGGAATATCGTCGGCTAACATTCTGCCCACTTGCTGGGGAATGATTACGTATATCAGAGTCTATTGCCTAGTCTTTTTAATTTAAACACGATTGGTTTTGTTGAGGTAAAGGTAACATAGGTTGAGCATTGCAGCTTTATATAGGTTTTTTTTGGAACTGTTAATTTCTTCGGTTACGTTTCTCTTCACAATCTATTCTAAAATAAGAACTATGTAGTCACACTCAATAGATCTTGTAATACAAGCCTTTCCTAAAAAAAATTGAACAGTAACTTCTACTTCTTCTTCTTTTCGTGTCTATACTCTTCTTCGATTTCTTTATTTGTTTGGACCCACTAGGTGACCACATTGATCGCGGCATCAGTGGTATTCTTTAGTTAGGTTATCCGAGGTTACGTAACTTTAATTGTTCACTTTAAAGATTTATTGGTGTTTATGTCTATTCAGAATCCTGACGCTATGACCAAATTGGAGATGAGCACTGAAACAGTCCTGATTAAGTCAGATTCCATCATAAAGAAATCTTCTTCTATAGCATAACTCGACACCTAATAACATCCAAACACGGCAATTTGACGCACGCGTTAGTCGCAAGATCCACAATTTCTGCGCAAATATAACGCCATTGTTTCTTTCATTACAAAGTGGGGTCGCGTTTAATATCGCGTGTCGACCGTGTGTGGCCGGCCTAATTGCTTGTTACATGTTCCGACGTGTTAATATGGATTGAGATTGTGATATTAATATGTTTTGGTGTTAAGTGAACATATAAAAATGTTGTCGAAGATAGCTAGATATTACCATGATCAATGTTTTAGACATTCCTACCTATCTAAAGAATGCTAATGGAAAAACCATCAAGTAACGATGGAAAAAGAACCAGAAGCTGCAGTCTCAACATAGCTAGCAATAGCTTTTTCGGTCGTAAAGTCCTAATACGGCTATACGGCTCAAATTGTAGGACAACCACGTGATTTTTTCATGCTTGTCAAGCAATTTTGATCGTCTAGGGCCCATTAGGACTTTGCGACCAAACTCGGTCGTAAAGCGATCGTTATCTATGTTGAGACTGCAGCCCTGAAAAAACAACTAACACATCATATTCATATTCATATCTTTATTTGCATTCCATAATGTTTCAGAACAATCAACAATGTCATCAACAATGGATCAGCAACATAGTTAGGTAACTGTAAGCGAAAATTGTGCAAGTGTCGAAGGCTGATAATGTAATGGCTGATCTGAGGCACTATGACGTGAAAATTGTGCAAGTGTCGAAGGCTGATAATGTAATGGCTGATCTGAGGCACTATGACGTGAAAATTGTGCAAGTGTCGAAGGCTGATAATGTAATGGCTGATCTGAGGCACTATGACGTGAAAATTGTGCAAGTGTCGAAGGCTGATAATGTAATGGCTGATCTGAGGCACTATGACGTGAAAATTGTGCAAGTGTCGAAGGCTGATAATGTAATGGCTGATCTGAGGCACTATGACGTGAAAATTGTGCAAGTGTCGAAGGCTGATAATGTAATGGCTGATCTGAGGCACTATGACGTGAAAAAATATCATGGATCCATCATAGTTCCAGTGTGAGGGAGAGAGACGAAGCTGTACACGACCTATAGAACCATCCTTTTTACTCAACGGATCTCTCCTGGTCTAAATATTATTTATTTATTCATTTATTCATTTAATGCACAATGTACACACAGTTACAGGATATGCTTATAACTAAAGAGTACATGACCCCGTTGGGGCGCAGCAGGATAACTTAAGACTAACATTGTAAATTGGAACATTATTGGTATTACATTAAAATTAAATAATTAAATAGTATTAATTTGTATAATTTATATAAATTAATTTGAAATATCAAAAAGTCAATAAACATATAAGTGTCCCAATAAAAAATTAAAAAATAACAAAATTTAAATTTAAATTGTATAATATAAAAAAAAAATAATAATAAATAAATATCCTTGGACATTTCACACAACGCCATCTAGTCCCAAGCTAAGCAACCTAATGCTTGTGTTATGGTAACGAGATGGCTGATAAACTACTTATATACATTTTTTTTTTGTAAATACATACATATTATAGATAGAAAAACACCCAGACTCGAAACAAATACTTGTAGGTCGTACAAATATTTGTTCCGTGCGGGAATCGAACCCGCGACATGCTGCGCAGCAGTCAATCGCTCAACCACTGCGCCAACCGTGTCGTCAATATTATTAAATATTTATATTAAATTGTACTGAATTACATTATCATTGTATTCTGCTAATATTACATGTAGAGTATCATTTTAACACACACATACACACAGGTACCTAATATCACATAATATTATAAACTTTGGAACTTTAACAAAACATACATTTTATTAATGAGATTTAACTATCTTTGCAACAAACAAAACAAAATAAGAAATATCACAATTAACATATTCTAAGGTCGCGGGTTGTGCCGCTGGGGTCGCGGGTTGTCTGAAAGGGTTACCGCGGCCCTGGCATAGGCAACTGAAGGAACACGGGTGGGTTTTAGTCAGTAAAAGTCTGACACGCCCTCCCGCTCCACCCAGAGCGGGAGAAGTTATTTGATGATTTCCCACCCTCAAAAAAAAAAAAAAAAAAAAAAAAAAAAAGGGTTTTTATCTTCCATAAACTCTTCTATACTATAATAACATTTTTCTATAAGTAATGATTTTAGCCTAGCTTTAAATACACTAAGTGTTTTGGTTGAAGCTATACTTCCGGCCAATTTATTATATAATTGAATGCTACGGTATTCTGGGCTATTTTTATACATTTGCAATCTAGGTGCTGATAGAACTAATTTTGTTTTGCGGCGCTCGTTCTTATCAAAATTAAACATGTTTATGTTTTTCTTGACAAAAGTGGCTACTTTAGAATATAAATAGAGGGTAAAGTTAGCAATTTTTCCTTTATAAAGTGGGGGTAAATTATTACTAAAGAAACACCCAAGACCTTGATAAAATAATCGACACACACTGTGATAAACACTGAAGTTTCATACAGTAGATGCAAGTTGAGACAGACAGAATGAAGATAGCTCAATACTCAATACTCAATTGTTTATTACATTTCATATGTAAATAAATAGATTGTGAAATATATTAAAACAATCAATCAATATGAACCCTGTCGGGCACAGCTAAATTAGGAGAGAGGAAGAGGGCACGTAGGTAATAGTTGCAATTTAATTAATTCAACATTTTAAATTTAAAAATATTGTGTGCATTAAGCCTGTGTGTAAGGTATAAGCTATCTACATATCAAACTCCATGCAAATCGGTTCAGCTGTTTGAGCGTGAAGAAGTAACAAACATACAAACACACACACACACGCACACAGTCACACACTTTCGCTTTTATAATATTAGTGTGATAAATGTATTGTGTGAGGAGCTGACAACTGGTTGTCCTATAAGAACGGCGACTGCAATGACTACCAGAGGACTGCCTCTGGCTGCTGATGCTGATTGATATTACAGCAATGTCTACTGAGTATAGTAGTTCAACAGTCATCTTAGTGACCCAAAGAAAACCACTATCACCCTTTACCACCAATTTCCCGCTGACGTCACAAACTTACATCACGCCACTTACGTAAGTAGGAGCGGCAGACGTCGGTGTCGGCAGTGACGGGCGATCGGCAGCCGTGGCGGCAGCCGGTAATTCTTTATGATTGATTATCTCCTGGCTAATGAGCTTCGCCAGTCTTGTTGTGTTGGTGCAAGCCAAGAGGTAGAAGCGATATGGGAGATGATTTTTCGTATGATAATCCTACTAATATTACAAATGTGAAAGTTTGTGACGATGTTTGGATGTCTGTTACTCAATCACGCAAAAATGAAATTTGGCACACAGATAGTTTACAACCTGGATTAACACATAGTTTACTTTTTATCCCGATAGTAGGTTCCTGTGGTATTATTTCCGACATCCACGCGGGCGAAGCCGCGGGCAACGGCTAGTAACATAATATAACTTCACACCTGTATTCCCCGATGGGTTGGGTAGAGGTGCACCCCACATTTCACCCGTGGTTGTGTCCGTATATTAAAAACTTTCGCCAAAATAACTTTAGTTGTAGTCAAATTATCTAATCAATAAACTAAAAATAACTACTTCAATATACGACACCACAGAGTGATTCTCAACTGAATCTGAACGCATGACTTTTTATATACTACCCGCATAGATATCGGAAATTATCCTACGAGAACGTACTACCGGGACAAAAAGTAGGTACTCTATAACCTAATCCAGGCCAAATTTCATCCACATCCGTTCAGCCGTTTTAACGTAAAAGCGTAACAAACAAACTCCCTTTTGCATTTATAGTATTAGTAAGGAGTTTCGTTAATATTTGGTGAAGTTATAACAGTATTCATTAAAGTAAACGTCTATGAGGTGCATCCAACTATAGAATCTCCAGAAATCCAAAAATTTCGAGCTGTATGAGCCTTTTTATAAGATCCTTAAATTAATCTGAAAGATGTAAAGTAAAAATGAATACCTAACCAATGCAAATCATTTATGTACGCTGCGAAGAATAGTTGGAGAACACAATGAAGGAATTTTATATATTGCTAACACTGAAATAATTAGTCAGTCAAAACAAAAGCTTTACATCATGGTAACGTCAAAATTCTCGAAAATCGCCATCTCCTCTAATTCGCGCTTGTCCCATTATGAATTATGATCGCTTTCCTCCACAATAAGTGCATAAATAGGGGCCGGCTGATGGCCCGGTATAAATCACACCCATCCATCATCCACGCCGTGCCAATGTAAATATTGTACATCTTTTTGTATTGGCAGAAGTCTCACTGGTACTGAGGTTCACTTACTAGGCTTATAGGAATATTAAGCTTATGTAAATAGTCTTATTTTACTTGTAGAGGCCGACTCTGGTAGAACAATATTTCCATGAAGTATTCATAGAAATTGTTCTACTAGAGTCACGTCGCACTGTCGCGACGCGTCTGTCTGCAGGAGCCTTTACACAGAAAATAAGACTTTACCTAAGGTCAATATTCCTATTACCTTTACACTGGAGCCTGTTAACCTTCCGTTACCACCATCCTATTGCTAATCTGCTTATCATGTTTGCTTTTAGTTTTTTCTTAAAAAGTGGGTTGTTTAACCAGAACATTCAAGATCCTCTTCAATACCTTCCTTTTTTTCCAAAAAAAACACACGTTTTATGTATAATTCTATTAGCTGTTGCCCGCGACTTCATCTGCGATCGAGGATGAAAAGTAGCCTATGTCCTTGTCCAGGTTATGGTCTACCCATGTGCCAAATTTCATACTAATCCGTTCAGCCGTTTTAGCTTGGAAGCGTAACAAACATACAAACTCACTTTCGCATTTATAATATTACTTAGGATTACTTGTCTTGTATTTTATCATTTGAAGCTCTATCAATATTCAATTTTTTTCAGGGGTTTCCTGATTGGTGTTCCTCTAAAGACTGCCGTAGACAAGCGCAACGCGACGGAGTGATTGGATTATATATATTAGAACAATTTTTTGAAATTTTCATATAATTTTTTCTACTAGTGTCGCGTATTGACTTTCTGAGGTAGTGTCAATCACAGTTTACTTACAAAAACCGTTGAAACACACAGCAGCTTTTCAAAAAACAATGTCTACATTTCTTCCACTCTCTACAATTTATATTACATACAAGACGTCACTACAACAAATAAATACAACACACTACATACACACAGATAGTATAAAGCCAAACATCTTGTTCGTGCACTTGCGTCGACGGAAGTCACACGGTCGCTTTCAGATCTGTTACTGAAATATACGACAGAATTGGACAGAATTGGCGAAAACAATATATCATTGTTTACTCTACAGTTTATATTTTTCGTCATCTGTTTCTTGAGATTATATTTCATGTTTAAATTTTGCATCCTACTATCAAAAATGTGCAGCAATGTCAGCCTTTGGGTCCACTATTTAACCAAGGCAGAAATTCAGCATCAAAAACTAGAATCTGAATTTTCAATGTTCACCCATGTGGTGAACATGGGTGAACATTGAAATTCAGAAAAAGCATTATTATTACTCAGATCTTTTAGAAGAATTACGGATAATGTAATTATTCTAACTACGCAATAGACATAGTCAATATTGATTCATCCCGAACACTAAGACATGCTCTAAAATAAAGCGGTTTATTTATGCGTCCACAAGACCACATCGCTACCCACAAAGCTAGGCTTAAACATTTTACACAAATAAAACTATTTCCATTTTGAATCGGTCTTCTCTCGACCCTTCTAAGTCTACCTTCCAGCGCTTCAAGCAACTTGGCCACTAAGTGCTTGTCGGACGCGGCGACATATACAGCGCTGTATTTGCTTGGCGATCAGATACTACGTGTACAATGTTTGTTAGTTTGAAATCTGTCAGCGGCGACTTTCGTTTGTTTATTGGACTTCAATTGTTCGTTGGTGTTTATATGACAGGTTATTAGTTGACAAGTTGTCAATTTATGGTGTTACAAGTTGGGGAATTGAGTAAGCTTTGCAATTTTGGAGCACAATTCTTAGTCAGGCATTACACTTCCGCGCTTTTGAAATTATGACTATTAGCACACTGGTAACCTTTACAAACAAGAATATACAAATAAGAGTAAGTAACAGTAGGTACCTACTTTCCTTTTCCCGTCTATAACATAAGTCATTATATTTCTAAACCCATAGAACAATCCCCACAGTATATAAATGTTAAAATAAC
Organism: Cosmia trapezina; assembly: GCA_905163495.3. Taxonomy (NCBI): domain Eukaryota; kingdom Metazoa; phylum Arthropoda; class Insecta; order Lepidoptera; family Noctuidae; genus Cosmia; species Cosmia trapezina. The sequence goes on from LR991025.1 coordinate 2,612,331, forward strand.
TCATTCGTGCTGAGCCGAAATTGAAAGTACCCTATAAATTCATTTTAAAACTATTAAAATCTCACATACCACCATGCTATTAACATGCCTGCTAGTCATAAGAGGGTGGAAAAAGTCATTGGTCTCGGATTGAATTTAAATGTCTCCTTTATTTGTGAATAGAAGTTTGAATAATGTATGCAGGTCATATATTTGTAAAAGATCCTGCTCTGATTTCAGTCAGTGCTTCTATATTTCCTAACGTTGATACAATTATGTCCAATGAAACCTGCATGAATGCTTAGGTATTACGAAAGTAAAGAGCTTCAAGTATATAAAGTATCAGCGCTTTGAACAGCACCCTTTCACTTTCGTAATCGACGTCTCTTTCAAGCCTGCTACCCTGGTACGTCTATCAACAAAACACAAAGAAACCCCACTTTTCCACACTCCAAATTCAACTGTTCTACATACCAAAACCCTCAGAAACCTCGTTAAAACAAACGTATGCAAATTCTAGTTATGTTATCGTTCTTATCTGGCTCGAGTCCTGGGGATTAGCTGAGCTCGAGTCTCGGGCTGGCTCAAGTCTGCTCAAACGCAGCGATGCCAAAACTAATCTCCAGCTGAGATTAACGTACAGATTGTGTAATGCATTCAAAGTGTTATGTTAACGTTTTAATGCAAGCGGTTTGATGTTTCTGGGCTGCAACTCTGCAAGTGCAAGTATAGCTTTTATACTGAGACACAGCAGGTCTTACACTAATTTTCTGAACTGTTTCTAGGTAATCCTTCTGTCTTGTAGCGAATTTACAGTTTAGTGCAATTCACCTGCTGTCTAGACTTCGAAATTGACTATGGCTTCTGTTAACCAGATACTGTTGAAATTTTATGGGAAATGAAAAAAAAAAACATGAAATAAGACAACTGAAAAACTGGGATTGAATCGAGTGCTATGAGTAATTAACAGATTATTAAATTCAATGGATAAATCCTGATGCACTTCTCCCAACCAACGCCAGGTTATATTAAATGTAGTATCCACAGTATGAAAACAGATAAACTCCATAAATCAACGTTAAGAAATAATTCTTTCATCAAAACTTGAAGAGCGGACACGTCTTGCGATCATTTATTTGTGAAGCAAAGCAATATAAGCTTGTAATAAGACCCAATAATTTCTGTTGTATCTAATAAGAGCCATTAGGTAGCTCAATCGTGACACATCAAGTCATGACATAATGTGGTCCGTCTCGTCACGGTCGGGCACAGTCGGGGCGCTGTCGTTTGTCGGCACGATTGATCCTGTCATGGCCGCCATGACATGAAACATACGGTGATGACATGGTGTTTCTGACGGGAGGGCTGATTTACTTGTGGTTTTGTTATTATGTGACATATCTTGTCACAGATTACTGTAAATCAAATTGTGAAATTCAAAACACTATTGTAATACGATCTGTAAAGTTTATACAGACTTTACGTGATTTTGATTTAAAGGTAATAATTAATCGGCATCTGATAAAAACCCGGAATAAAGTCTTAAATTAGAAAAGGTTTAAATTGTTAGTAGTAACGACACTAATATTTTAAATGATTACAAGTCCAATACCTAATATAATAATATTAATAAAAGTTGAAACAATCCACACTTCTATTGTAACAGTAAGTAGAATTTAAGTTAATGATGCAAGTATTAGACACTTAGATATTTATTAGTTAGTTATGCAAGTACTGTTAAGATTATGATCCTTCTAAAACATTAAGTAGAAACTTTTATAACCATTTTACATTCTTACTAAGAATATATCCATAACATTGTGAAACTTCTAGCAACTGCTTGCTTACCTTTACCTTTACAACAGTACCTAACCGTCGTTTCTAAAAACCCCACAAAGAAGTGCATAAAACATAAAACTTTTGCTCATAATAAGATAACAAACACGCTATTGTCAGAAACTAGAAAAACTATAATTTTAGTACCCACAGTAAAACTACAAAAGGTTTGGAAAGATTATAGAAATTGCGATGACTAAGCCATTTGTTTGTGAAAACTAAACAATGGGAATGCGTTTTCACAATCGTGAAACCAGTGGGTGGTCCCCCACCCATACAAGTTTGGGGTTAAAAAGTAAACTCACGCTTTACCTGAGATTATGCAACGGCGGCATTAGGAATTTTAATATCGCTCCAACAGAGCTATAAAATTAACATGATGAGGATGTTTCTACAAAAGAAAGTGATGACAAATGCGATGAATTTTCTAAACACACACATACATTAACATAAATAATAAACAACGAATAATAAGATGAAAACAGCCCATAAAACAGTCATAATAAATACAAAGCGAATAACAAAACGTAGCAACAAATCGTTCAGAAAAATCTCTTGACCCACATTAAGATTTAAGGCTCTTACAGACAGAGGCGATATCGCGTCGCGACGCGATATTTTTCTACGGATATAATATCGAAATATCGCGTCGCGACCGCGATATCGCCTCTGTCTGTAAGAGCCTTTAAGCTACAAAGGTCCGCCCACGTCGAGATGACACTAAAACTAAATTATTACTAAGCCGCCGTTTACCAGCTTCGCAGCCATTCAATTTCCCATGCTATGCATCTCAGTCGTCGCATCCACTCCTTTGACTGCGCGCGATGCATATTTTATATAATCCTTTCATCAAAACGTCGAGTTCGCGGAAAGCGCTTTTAGTAATTCTCGCGAGCGAGCGAGAAGGAAGCCGCTGACAAACGGGGTGTCAAACAGCGGTGGGGATAAGACGCCAAAGCTCCCGCAGAGCACACAGAATGCAAAAATGGCGAGGCGACTAGTGACAAGGTGTCAGGAGGGGGGCACGTCACACCGCGAACCTCAGTTCAGAGCCGTCCGTCGCGGCAACCGCACGTCTCGTTCCGCTCCGTACACACGCCGCGACTAGTGACTTGTGTATCATGTGCTGACACCAAGCCTTGGATTTTGTGAAGTGATATTGTTCTGTGTTGTGGATTGATTATATTTTTTTAAGCTGGAAAAGGATATCGGACTGTGGAGCAACATGCTCACGTCAAGCAATCAGTATTTGCGACCGGATTACCTGTCGCCGCTTCCGACAACGGTAAGTTTGATTGATGATGACAAACTCGTGTTTTCTTATCCTCGCGCTTGCGTTAGGTATAATTTACTTTACATTAGCGTTGCTGGAAAGTTTGTTGGTTGTATCAAAAGGGTATTTGTATTGGGTTACGTTCTCATTTGAAACACTGTCATTATTTGACTGATAGATTAAAAAATTAACTTCTTTACGGACGATATAATTCTTCAAAATAATGTAACAGCTTTAAATAAACTACTATTTAAAGAGAAGAAAAACTACTCACTAAAGAGAAAAATCAATAGGTAACTCTTTAAAATAAAAGACGAAAAAAAAAGTAGACAACAACAAACAGAAAATCTGGAAACTCAATATAAGAAAGAAACTATAAAGCGATAATATGAATAACAATCTTTTGAATGCAACTTGAAAAAATTAAACGTACATCATTCAACAAAAACCATCATTCAACAAAAACAAATTTTAATAGACTTTTCATCAGACCTCATACAACTTTAGTAATTAAATAAAATAATAAAATAAATATCCTTGGACATTTCACACAACGCCATCCAGTTCCAAGCTAAGCAACGTAATGCTTGTGTTATGTAACGAGATGGCTGATAAACTACTTATATACTTTTTTTTTTTTTGTAAATACATACATATTATAGATAGAAAAACACCCAGACTCGGAAAAAATACTTGTAGGTCGTACAAATATTTGTTCCGTGCGGGAATCGAACCCGCGACATGCTGCGCAGCAGTCAATAGCTCAAACACTGCGCCAACCGTGTCGTCAATTGATGGATTATTTTCCGATAACCTTCCAAAACGGAACAATCACTCCGTAAAAAGGCATCACGAAGATTTCAACAAGGATTTTGATTGTTCTTCATGGTAATGAACAATCAAATATTACTGAAACTGAAAATTTATTGCTTGCTGATTACGTAGATCCAAAAAGGAAATTCAAGGAAACGATAGAAAATTACCTGTACTTAAATAATTTTGCATAAGAGTTGAAGGAACCTGAACTTTATTGAACTACTTTATAGTGCATTCAAGTTCAGGCAATAAAATAAAAAGCGTAAGAGACAAACTGAGAAAATAGAGCGGTTGCAATTGACATTAAAAAAAATTAAAACAAAACACTGTAGCACATTAAATGTACCTCAAAATATGAAATGCATTAGCGTACACAAAAACAAAACAACACACACAAAGGACGTATTACTACGGTAATGAATTTCATATTTTATTAATATCACGTATGCACACCTAAGAGTTAATATTAATATAGCGGCAAAATTAAATTTCATAAAGTTTCTAAAAAGTTAACTTCCGGGAGGCGAACGTAATTTTGCGAAATTTATCAAGTGGTAGGTTATAAAATTCAGCAAACTAGAGAGATTTTTCAGTAACATTTCAATAGCATTTTACTAAATTCTTTTAAACATTGTTCATATTACTTTACAAACTGCAAAATCTTTAAAGCTCTGCTTTCATGACAGACGAAAGCCATTAGCTTCTCGTTGTATTTAAAATTATTTGTAACATAAAATATTTTAACTACCATCCATCTGTTTTGAAAGACGTCTCGTAATTACTACATTAAAACAACAATCGTCTCTGAAGCGCTAACAAACAAGCAATTAGTATTTCGAACTAGACTCTAATAAGATTCGTATCGTAGCTAAAATAAACTTTGACAAAACAACGTGAGTAAAACAGAAAACATATTCCCGACACATAGCGACGCTTGAGCGGCGGCAATAGACGTGACAACACGCCACAAGTTCAGGCGTGCCGCAAATTCAGCGGCACAAATTGCCCTTTTCACTGCGAGATTACATCATGCGGGAGCCGAGTGAAATGTCAAGCGGAGCCGACGGCTGCCAGACGCGCGGATAATGGCGCGTCGGCCGCGTGATTGGACGCCCGCCTCCCCCACCCCGCACCCCCGCGGTCCCTTTGTACGCCCGTCACTCGCAACCTCGACCCGACGTTTCATTTCATAAACTGCCTCTCTTTGTTGCAGCTCGACGCGAAAAAGAGCCCGCTGGCGCTACTAGCGCAGACCTGCAGCGCTATCGGCGCGGACTCGCCCAACCCCAAGCTGATCTCCGCCGCCGAGAAAGCGAGTAAGAAATACGATGAGAAATCGCACATACCCGACAACAAGCCAAGCTTTAAGCCTTACGAATCGTGCCTAACAGCGAGAGAAAAGACTAGAACACCAGACGATAGAGGTTCTGTCAACGCGTCGTCTAAGACCCCGCTCTCATCGAAAGGCAGCGCGTCCACCACACCAGTACAAGCGCGCTGCGCCAGTAACCAGAGCTCCTCGTCACAGAGGACTCCACCTCCCGCTCACCGCAAAACACCATCAGAGAAGTCAGACGAGAGGTCCAGCCCACTGCACGGCTCGCCCGTGCCGGCCAAATCTAACTCAGAGTCGATCAGCATTTCGTCGGCATCCAAGTTACCGTTCACTCCCACCTCTTTATCGTCCAGCGCAGACACCAAAGAACATTCGAGTTTCAAGCCCAGCATACCTGTATCTACATCCGCCTTCTTCGGTGGATTACATCATAGTGGATTTCCTTTACAAATGGACCTAATGACCAGTAGCTTGATGGCTGCACAGCACCACGCTTTAAAGAATGGATTAAATCCGTACCTCGCGTACGCTAGAATGAAGGCGCCTGGAAGTGATCTAGGAATCTGTAGAGATCCTTACTGCACGGGTTGCTCACTAAGCTCACATTTGCTCAAATCCGCCGTGTGTCCAGCTGGTTGTGCTCAATGCGATCACGCCAAGAGTCCGTTTCCGTTACCTACTAATCACCCCGCCGCAGCGGCGTATGCTCACGCACAGTTAGCCGCTTTAGCAGCCGCTTCACAGCTGCCTTACGTATGCAGTTGGATGGCAGGAGACTCTGCGTACTGTGGCAAGCGGTTCTCCACATCAGACGAACTGCTGCAACACTTGAGATCACACACTGCGAGCGGCGAGTCGAGCCCGAGCCTCTCGATGCTGAGCGCGACGCACCCGCTGCTGCAGCGCACGTACCCGACACCGCCGCTGTCGCCGCTGACTCCTCGCTTCCACCCGTACAGCAAGCCGTCGCACCTGGTGTCGTCGCCGCCGCTGCCGTTCCCGATGCCCCCGCACCCCTCGCTGGCCGCGTACTTCCCACCGTACCCGCTGTTCGGCCCGCGGCCCCTGCACCCTTGAGGACCGTCGGCGCTCCACGGACACAAGAAGGGGGGCGCCGACCGCTAACGCCCATGCCAAAAGGACATTTGGAACCGAAGTTCGTGTACATATAAGTTAGTGTTCTTCGGGTTTCTAGTCGGCTCATATCATCGACGGAAGTGTTTGCCCCTGTGGGGGTCGCGACAGCTGTGATCTCTAACTCGTAATCATTATAATTAGTGCACTGAACGCTTTGTCGTAACCGCGTGCGCGTGCGCGGATTTTAATTTTCTAGTTAGACTAACGAAATTTTTATGTACCAAATCTATAGATTGTAATTTAAATTGATTTTTGTAATTTAAGTTGTTGCAATTAATTAGTGAGGGTTGTTAATTGTGTTTGTATTGTTTTAAGTGAATGTTTATTAATTTGGCGATACATTGATCTATTACATATCTTTGTAATTTTATGTGCGTTGTGACTGAACGTTTCTCGTAGACGCATGGTAGTCCACTAAAGTAATATTACAGATAACATGTTACCGCAACTATTCCTCATTTATATTTATATAATAATTGCTACTTTCATTTTTCAAATTGATAAGATCTTAGATGAATCTCACGAATACACTTTACTTTAAAATTTACATTCTAATGCTTGCAAAAGTGGCACGTTATATTTTTATGTGTAACTATAAATTAATGTTTACATAGTACACTGTCAGAATGATAGGTAATGACACAAATTATAAGTGTGAAAGCGGAATGCGTGTACAACATTCATAATAAAGTAATGGACACTGTAATACTTGCAACTGATATCTGTTGAAATAAAAATTTGTTGTTATAAAGGGCATAAAGCGAAAAAAATATACGTAAATATTTAATTTCAAACTTTAGACTTTGATTTCTAAAACCCACTTCAAAATAAATACATTAAAAATACTGATTGAATAGCAAAGTGTCATTATGTATTCCAAATGGTATGCATCAAACTTAAATTTTTCAGTTCACATTTTAGTAATTCATGATTTCTGTACAATATCTACATAATATATATTTTTTGTGAAGATACAAATACCTGAAAATTGTTCACCATTTTATTTAGGTAAGTACACACAGCAGCAAATATTTTAAGGTTTATAATCATTTGGAGAAATTTGACAGTTTAGAATAACCTTATGTGGTGTTGTCTGTACAAAAAGTCTGCAGTTCAAGTTTTCTAATCAACATGAATACGTCTTCATTGTGGTCTACATTTCTTTAATTTGCACTGCAGCTCTAAATAATGTAATTATTATTCACAAAGTAGCAAACAGTTAAGAGCTTATGAATATTTAAACCGCTATGTGAGAAAAACTTTAACTTTATTTTAATTCTCGCAGTTTTAATTTATCGCCGCATTGGTATTCATTAAACTTGAGAACTAAAATTCATATTCAGATTATTGGGTCAAGCAAAAGAACCATTGGACTTTCTTATCGAAATATATAGCCTGCAGCCTGGGATCCAAAAATTTAATATTAGAAATCATGAAAGAAAGAATGAAATGAATTCAATTTCCAAAAGCTCTTGTGATAAATTTATATTTATAAATATATTTCTGTAAGTAGGATTGTACTTACAAACACTTTTACACGTCAATCATAATAATATTTTTTTTAACTAGATGTGGTATCGGCGTTTCCTATCTGACTTCTCTGAGAGCCGAAACAAACAGAGGCCACAGTCTCTTTTAAAGTCCAGATATAATCTTGGTCAGATCATGTGAAGACTATGTAGATTGGTGTCTGAAATGGTCCTTTGAGGAAAGAACCACACAGATTGACTGGACCTGTCCAGTCAGTGCAAGCATTTGTGAGTAATCGTGCAGCTCAACGGTTCGACGACTGTGCAACCATAATAACTATATAATCATTATTATACATAATTAAAACTCTATCACTACAATACAGATAGCGAAGAATTTTTCGACTAACACTTATTAAAAATCTAGTAAGTTTGGCATCTACTGTCATCAGGAACATAGAATCAAAATATAATGTAGCGACACTAGACCAGTATCTCCAAGCCAAGAAGATTAATAACAACGCGGATAAGAAAAAGATGAACAACTACTAGCAGCAACCCAGCCACATGATGCAACAGAACGAGTAAACGATATTTTTCAGAAGGCATGACTCAAACGTCGTTCGTAATTAGGACTGTTGCGGCTTCCACTACAATAAATTATAAGCAATTTATCTGTCTGTCTGTCGCCATACATCACGGACTGTGCAGCATTTACCAGCGTTGAAATATTATGACCAATGTGCACGGTGGACGCACCATTTGTTAGCCGTGCGGGCCAAGTATTATCTTTAAATGTTACATTATGAACGTGTGAAATGATTTTTAGTTTGCAATTTATAATGTGCGTTTTTATGTGGTTCTTTGCAACTGTATACATTCGATTTTTCATTTGACTAGTTTACGTATTTAGTTTTCATTACCTCTCTCGCGAGGAGCTCGTGGCTAAGTAATAACAGCCGCACGGGTCGATCCATCAGGTTAAGCTACGCTTGCCGGTGTTGGTCAGTGGATGGGTGACCATCTTTACATGCCGAAACTTCTCCGTGCCTCGGAAAGCACGTTGAGCCGTTGGTTCCGGCTGTCATTTGTGGATCTTTGACAGTCTTTGGCCGAAAGTCTGACAAGCAGTCTTACCAAGGGGTATCATACTACCCAGTTACGGGGTTGTGGAGGTCAAATAGGCAGTCACTCCATGTAAAATACTGGTATTCAGCTGCATCCGGTTAGACTGGAAGCCGACCCCAACATAGTTCGGAAAAGGCTAGGCAGATTGATTTACCTCTCTCGCTCAAACGGGACCAAATTTTTAAATTTGTAAATGAAAAGATGCTTTTTTTAAAAAATGTAATCAATTAGCGTTTAGTTTATTGGTGTTTATTATTTTTTGTAATTAATAATATTAAGTTAACAGGTACTTAATAATTAAAAATACATTTTAATTATGGCATTTTTATAACTCATCTCAAAAACAGATAATACTTTTTGAGCTGAGTTTTTCTAAAAAGCATCTTTTCATTTAACATTCTTGAAAATTTGATGCCGTGTGAGCGAGAGAGAGACAAAAAGCGACAGCCCTCTTAATTAAAATACAGTGACATAGTTTTAGCAAGCCCCTGACTAAACATGCAGTGACCAGTATAATTAAAGAAGTTTCTAACATTAAATCAAATTAACATTCTATTTAGCAATCCAAAATTAAATTAAAGATTAAAACAACGTAATAAACTCCGTTACAGACGCTAAACATTAATAAACATTAAATAAATAAATAAAATAAAATTATAATAACGCCATTCATTTTATTATAACTAATGGCAGCTACAAAAACAATGTTAGTATGTATTTATGTATACTTATGTATAATAAAACTTTATAGTTTCCTGCTGATTTCGAAATATTTAAGCCAAGAAGCATATTCACATTATAAAACATTATATTTAAAGTATAATTCTCGCATTATTATATTAATTAATTTCGTAAACGATATAGTCGTTATAAGTCTTTGTTTCATTCATTTTAATATGTGTGTTCAACAGTCTCTTTTGGATTGTTCTTGAAGAAAAACTCATTTTAAATAGTTAAAAAAAGCAGGTCATGACTTTGTGTACTTTGTGTACTCGGGAAAACAATTTAGTTTTCTGTTAGCAATTTATTTAGTGTCAGCTTTAATAGTTTATTCTTTTCTACGAATTTCAATGCTATTAATTCACTGGCTTCCAATTTGTCGATCGCTGAAACTTGGAATTATTTTTCTTATTATTCACTCAATCTGCCTAGCCTTTTCCCAACTCTGTTGGGGTCGGTTTCCAGTCTAACCGGATGCAGCTGAATACCAGTATTTTACATGGAGCGACTGCCTGTCTGACCTCTACAATCCAGTTAATGTGTAATACGATACCCCTTGGTAAGACTAGTTGTCAGAATTCCGGGCTTCTGACGACCCGTAACGACTGTCAAAGTTCCACGAATGTCAGCCGGGACCAACGGCTTAACGTGCTTTCCGAAGCACGGAGGAGTCTCGGTATGTAAAGATGGTCACCCATCCACTGACCAACCCCGGCAAGTATAGCTTAACCTGATGTATCGACCCGTGTGGCTGTTATTACTTAGCCACGAGCTACTCTACTACATTTCTTATTATTCATTTATACTTACTAAAAGCCATTTTTCCACGTAACGTGAAGTTTAAAAACTGTTTTAAAGGCGAGAATTGAATGGTTAGTATTAATTATTTTAGGCTTGTGTTTAAACGCCTACCAGAAAAGTACCTATTTTACTACCAAAAAATTCGAAATACCTGCCAGAATGGATAAATGCTCACCAAAAAAGATAAAATAAATGCTAACCATAATTAAAACCAGTAGATTTTGAAATTATAACTAGAAAACTGACAGCAGGTCGACGGAGCCCCGCAAGGCGGGCCTCCTATTTCTGTCTGCAGGGTTTAAAGGAACCTAACCAACGAAACCTCAGGGTGCCCCTGACGTTGACCGTCTAGGGTTAGGGTTTTCGTCAGCAGGTCGACGCAGATTTGGTGAGCATTTATCCATTTTGGTGAGCACTTAATTTTTTTGGTAGTAATTATATTTAATCCCATTATTTTATTACAACATGAAGAGTATTTGTATCCGATTAATGGTAAAAAGCTTGTCCTTTAAATGAGACATAACATAATTGTCGAATAATTCCTGTACCATACAGCTCTCCCTTCAGGGGACTTTATAATTTACTATTTAAAGTATTGAAAACTTCTAGAACTATGCCGCTACAATTTTTCCTAGCAAGAAAACGGGTAACTACATATCCTATCTTTAAAAATAAAAAGAGAAGTCCTGACTGATTGACTGACTCATCAACGCCCAGCCCAAACCCTTGAATCTAGAAAGCTGAAATTTTGCACAGAGGTTAGCTTTATAATGTAGACAAGGAATAAGTAGTACGTTCTCGTGGGTTATTCTCGTTAAGCCGCTGACAAAAGCTAGTTATGTATAAACCACGCCAAAGAGAACCCACATTACCACACACATAAATACTAGTACATAAATCTGTTGAACTTCCGTCCGACAATCGCATCATTCACCCTAGAGTTACGAGCGCAGACGTATGATACATCTCGCCAGATATTGAATTAATAAGATGTTGAGACTGCGTGCACTGAAGTTCATTATACATGGATTATTTATGTTTTAATGTAACGCAGTAGCAATAGCGTTTTGGAAGCGCTATTTTTAAAAAGGTTCGCGTAAATAGGCACGTAAAAGACTTTCAACACAAGGCCTAAGGCCACAAGGGTAAGCGGTGTTTGCATTAGTGCATTATTTTACTGCTTAAAATCAGATGGATCATAATTATCTTGAGAGCAAATTTCTAGTTCCGTCACTTGCTCTGAATAAATATACGCTGTTCCTGAAACTTTAAGGTATAATGTTGCTACATAAATGCATTCAAAAAACGTCATAAAGTACACGATAAAAACGTCGCGCGCCGTAAAATTTTCGGGAAAAGAGTTCTTCACTACGTGATTTAAATGAACTTCACATAAGGGGTCTGGATTAAATCACACTACTAAATTATACAAAGCGGAACAGGGTATGTATAATATAGTTGTCAGAATATTAACTCGTATACTGAAATAAAAAAAATATCGGTCGCTGAGCGGCGCGTGGCGTGGCGGCGGAGTTTCAGTTGCATGCATGAAAGATTTTCAGGTGATTGGGTTTTCAATAACTCATTTATCGACTTGATCAACTGAAATGCAGTCTGTCAGGTAGTAGAAATACATGACATGGAACATACATGGAATTTACATTTTACCAAAATGGTAACTTACGGCAAGTCATTAGCCTAGCCTTTTTCCAAACTATCTTGGGATCAGCTTCCAGTCTAACCGGATTCAGTTAAATACCAGTATTTTATATGGAGCGACTGTCTATCTGACCTCCACAACCCAGTTACATGGTAATACGATACCCCTTGGTAAGACTGATTGTCAGACTTTGGGGCTTCTGACGACCCGTAACGACTGCGAAAAATCCACGAATAACAGCCGGGACTAACGGCTTAACGTGCTTTCCGAGGCACGGAGGAATCTCGATATGTAAAGATGGTCACCCATCCACTGACCAACCCCGGCAAGCCTAGCTTAACCTGACTTAGCCACGAGTTCTTCCTCCTCATACTTTTAATGACCTAACAGTTAAAATTCCATGTATTATAGAATGTCTATAATCTAAGTAAAATTCTATCAACCTACTCTAATAACTACTAAACTCCGATACTAATCCCATGACATCGAAATCGGATTATTCGCTTGCAAATGAAAACCTATAAAGCGAAACGGAAACCAACACGCATTAGCATAACCATCAATTTGTCATTCAATTTAATGTTAAAATGAATATACACGTTTCATTTTAATAAATTAATTAGATTTCTAGCGACGCTTTGGCTCGACAACGGATGTCTTTCGCCATTTACATATTGTGTTGTAAAACGGTTTTGTCATTATTTTGTCGAGATTACTCGTGACGTGATGGCCTGGAGTTGAAGAAATGCATTCTTCGAACGAGAGGATGTGGCTACTGTCTCGTTAAAGGAAAAAAAGAAAGAAAAAGTATTTATGGTGACGAAGTATTCGTTGGTCTAGTGGTTCGATTCCCCGGTCGGGCAAGATATTATTGGGTTTTTCTATCTGGAATTTCTCAATAGCAACCTTTTTACTGTGGATGGGAAATCATCAAAATGACATCTCCCGCTCTGGGCGGAGCAGGAGGGCGTGTCAGACTTTTACTGACAAACCCACCCGTATTCCTTCAGTTGCCTATGCCAGGACCACGGTAACTCTTTCGAACAACCCGCTATGAATTAGAAGGAGTGGCCTGAACTTTTATCATCCTTCTATTTTTTTCAGACTAGCTAGACACTGGTGACATGAGGAAGTCAAACGTTCTGACTTCTGTATAATGATCTCATACTGCGATTTAGTGACCAATACGGCTACGATTGGCAGCGTCGACCGTCTCTGCCAAAGTCTGTGGCTTGTTCACATAGACGCGTGACTTCAAAAAACCTCAAAGAAAAAAGCCTGCATGCGTTCAATTGGGTGATCTCGCGGGCAATATATTATTTTAACAGTAGTCTTTGTTGATGCATAGTAGTTAATGCTCGTTCCATCTCTGAATGAGAAGAGGGGAAAAATACCTTTGTCCAGCAGTGGGGAAAAATACAAGAAAATTGATGCAATAATAACCTGTGTCCCTTACTTTCACACGATAGGTACATATTATGAATTAGAAGGAGTACCCTGAATCATCTTATCATCCTGCTTTTTAGGGTTCCGTACCAAAATGGTAAAAAAGGAACCCTTATGGTGTCACTCAGTCTGACTGTCTGTCTGTCACAGCTGGATATCTCAAGAACTACTAATGCTATCAACTGGAAATTTAGAATAGTTTTAGATGAAGTTTACCCAGCTATTTTGCAGATAAGAAAGAAATTAAAATATTTATATTTTTTTGCAACGGGGACTGAAAGGGGGTCTTAAAAAATCAAAGTGGGGCTACTAGGGCATGTGGGGTATCATATGAAAGAACGCTGTTTGCACATTCTCAAACATTTTTTTTATTTTTTTTACTTTGACTTCTGATGAAAAATGTAAAAAAAATACCGTTCCCCCCTTATCTCCGAAGTTTGCAAAGAGAAAAATCTGAAATTATTCTACGTGATAGAAGTTTATGTAAAGATTACAGGAAAAATAAAACGATGTCTCTAAATAGCACACTTTTTCAGAAATCGGAACGGAACCCTCGGTACGCGAGTCCGACTCGCTCTTGACCGGTTTTTTAACTTAGTCTCAGCTAACTATAAGTGGCCTGATAAAGTAAACGTTTGGACTTCTGAATAATATACCTTATAATATAATAACTTTAATTCGGACAAAATCTTCCATAACTGTGTTAGTGATCTACGTTTTGTATATCACAAAAAAAAAAACAAATTAAGATCACACAACAGATTCAACAAATTCTGAACACATGGAGTGCGAACAAGCGCCTATGAAAGACCGTTTAACCGGTCCGCTATTGCTTTCAGAATGCTGCTGGAGCTTGCTCGGATACGATGCAATATGGAGGCCACTGTCTTTCTCATGATAGCATGAAATCCATAAATCTGAGCCTCCATAAATATGCCAGACGCACTCGGCAGCCCCAAAAACATCCTAAAAGCGTTATTATACTGCACACGAAGGGCATTGAGTATCCGGTTAGGACTATGCCCTGAACATTGTGCACTTTACCTCGTTCGGGCACCGTTTAAATCTGGGAGGCAGCATGTTCCCACGGACACCCAACGCCCTTCGTTCCCTCTCAAAGTCCACGTCATCAGAAAGCTCAAATAAAGATTCTGATATTTGCCCTGAACATTGTGCACTTTACCTCGTTCGGGCACCGTTTAAATCTGGGAGGCAGCATGTTCCCACGGACACCCAACGCCCTTCGTTCCCTCTCAAAGTCCACGTCATCAGAAAGCTCAAATAAAGATTCTGATATTTGCCCTGAACATTGTGCACTTTACCTCGTTTGGGCACCGTTTAAATCTGGGAGGCAGCATGTTCCCACGGACACCCAACGCCCTTCGTTCCCTCTCAAAGTCCACGTCATCAGAAAGCTCAAATAAAGATTCTGATATTTGCCCTGAACATTGTGCACTTTACCTCGTTGGGGCACCGTTTAAATCTGGGAGGCAGCATGTTCCCACGGACACCCAACGCCCTTCGTTCCCTCTCAAAGTCCACGTCATCAGAAAGCTCAAATAAAGATTCTGATATTTGCCCTGAACATTGTGCACTTTACCTCGTTCGGGCACCGTTTAAATCTGGGAGGCAGCATGTTCCCACGGACACCCAACGCCCTTCGTTCCCTCTCAAAGTCCACGTCATCAGAAAGCTCAAATAAAGATTCTGATATTTGCCCTGAACATTGTGCACTTTACCTCGTTGGGGCACCGTTTAAATCTGGGAGGCAGCATGTTCCCACGGACACCCAACGCCCTTCGTTCCCTCTCAAAGTCCACGTCATCAGAAAGCTCAAATAAAGATTCTGATATTTGCCCTGAACATTGTGCACTTTACCTCGTTCGGGCACCGTTTAAATCTGGGAGGCAGCATGTTCCCACGGACACCCAACGCCCTTCGTTCCCTCTCAAAGTCCACGTCATCAGAAAGCTCAAATAAAGATTATGATATTGATCTCATAGGTACTGCGATTTGGTGACCAATGTAGGTACTTACCTACAATTGACATAAACGAAATCGGTTTCTCTACGTAAAGCGCAGTTTACACGGTGCAAGTTTCTGGAACGTTCAAGAGCAATAATTGCATGCCATAAAGCACGTTCAAGTTTTTTGACATTTAAGAATTGCATGAAGTGTTTACACGCGTGCGGTTCCATAAAATGGCATGTACAATAATTGAATGCAAGTTTTCCCATTCAATAAAATCGCATGCGACTTTCAGCAGGCAATAAAATTGACAGGCGATTATTGCATGCAAGTTTTGCCTAGAAATGATATTTCATTTAATTTTATTGAACGTTTTCTCAAGATATTTTTCAAGTTATTCTTGATTTGATTTCTTGCCTCAAAATAGCAACAACGATTACCACACCCTCACTCACCGCATCAATGACAGCACAAATGTCAGATCATGCATTTTATTGTACGAGCAATTATTGTATGTGCTGTGCGATTTTATTGAACATTCTTATACCAGTTTTGAAAGTTGCCCGTATCGGGCAACAATATTGTACGTGTTGTTTAGACGGTGCCAGATATTTTCCCTTCAATTTTATGGTATGCCACAGGCAATAAACTTGCGCCGTGTAAATGGAGCTTAAGTTACATTATATTGTAACTGTAGTATATCTGTAACAGTTCTGTGTAGAATTGCCTGACGTGTCGGGTTGTCGTAATGTCACTAATGTCTTTGTTGATTGTTCCTGCCGACTGCCGGTCCCTGCGTTTGTATTGCTTTATTACAACTTACTGCATACTTTGTAATTCATGACATGAGGTGTATGCTATGTGGAGGTAAGTTTTAATCAAAATAAATAGGTACGTGGTAAAGCCGTTGCTTGTAATAGTTCGTTGAAGAGGTCTTGAATTATAACGGTCTTTACTCCATTTATGTGATTAAATAAAGGTAAACAATAATAAAACACGTGTCTGGTTAACCGACTAAACGTAATATCTGTCACTTCAGTCGTCATGCTACGACATAGTGGTACTCTTCAATTTAGCAACTTTATAATTCGTTGTATAACGTTGCTAAATTGTAGAGTACAACTGTGTCGTAGCATGACGACTGAAGTTACAGGTATTACGTTTAGTCGGTTAACCAGACACGTGGTTTTTTTTTTGTTTACCTTTATTTAATTACCTAAACCGATGGAGTATAGTGGACATAATTCAAGACAATGTATAATTTTTACATTTTTGTATCTGTAATTTTTATGGTGTACATATTAAAGAGCCGTATAGAGTACTTCAACTAGTGTGACTGTTTCTAATTGTATAAACCTACGTATTTTCCTTTTCAGCTGTTGCCAGGTGAATATACCAAAAAAATAACATGACAGTTGAAATTGTGCCAATATTATACCGATATTTAGTCTACTAAAAATATGCTATGGTCATTCAACGGAGCCTCAAATATAGATACCAATTTAGTACTAAAAATACCAAAAACGGTCACACTGACTTCAACAGACAGTAGGTAAACTCGTTGTTTACAGAAAAGAAGAGGCTGCGGGTCTTTATTATATGATTGCAACTTTTGACCAGGGCTTGAAGGCTGGTCCAAATTACCTACACCTTATAAAATGGGACATTCTTCTTTTCTTCCGACAACACCTCCGTCACACTTTTTGAATATTATATATCACAATTATTTTGTAAAAAGCAGTAATAATTTTATTTATTTATTAGGTATACCAACAGCAGTATATACAAAAAAATAATAAGACACAGTAATATATAATAAAAGTACTGGCATGTATGCCTATTACAGGTATACACAGCATTCACTAAAAACAACAACGTAATTAACTTAAAAATAAAAACTTATGAACATAAATATAATAAAATACATTTTGAATTCGAAATTCAAAATTGTGAATATTTACATTAAAAAAAAGAACAATATAAAATGTTAAAACACGGAAGGTGCTCGAGTGGAATAAACTAAGATTTATTAAGAACATGAATTACAATAAAATAAAATATAGGGTAAATTCGTTAGAGATGGCCGTACGGGAGAGTTGGTCAATCAATATAATTTGCTCATTTATCACAAGGTGGCGCTGTATTTAGCTCAGTACGCTTCGTGAGCCACCACGGAACAACATGAGAACAAAACCTTGCGCAAAAATAAATCAAAAAGTAAGTAAATTCGCCTTCATTTAATTAAGTAGTGGTGAAATTTTATAGTAGGTTCGTATACCAACCGGAAATACTAATAATGTTATTACTTCTTTGTGTTTTTGTGAGTTTATTGTGTTTCGTGTATATTTTTCTTCATTCTAACCTCAAAATGGTAAAGTACTTGTTATTCGTAAGTTTTAAATTTATAGTGGCCATCTCACCCGGAAAAAAAGGATAGATGGCCATATAGATATAGGCCATATAGCTGTCAAACAGATAGACAGAAGGTCTGAAAGTAGCACTAGTGAGGAGGAACCAATATTATGTGATACATCTGGTGAAGAAGACGCAGAAAATTAAGCTGATAATTGTGCTGGATGTGGCGAAAATTATTATAAAACCCATCTCATTGAAGATTGGCTTAAATGTTTAATTTGTAATCTGTGGGTACATGAGAATTGTACACTTTTTGATGACATGTGCTCTAAATGTCGATAGCAGAAGAAAAAGGACCTCCAGGAAGCAGAAATCAAAGGAAAGAGGAAAGGCAGAGGCAAATCCAGTACCGGCCGTCTGTCCCGTACTACTATGGCTATCACTCCCGAATATGTCGGGTGAGACGGCCAGTTCCGTTTTTTTTAAAATTAAAAATTGATGTATGTTCGTAATATTATAAACATATCTTTATGCTGATTTTTTAAAGACTGATTGTTGTTGATTTTTGTTCGATGTTATTCGAACAACCTTTTGCTGATCTAGCGAATCCATAAGGTCGCACTGAATGCGCCGCGAGCTCAGTGCATATTCGGACAGCAACCGGTGCATTCGCCTCATTAGCCATCCTTTTAGCGTAGCTTTTTACTCGTGAAATAAATTGCTTTTAGAAAGTTAAACTCAGTGTTTCAGTAGCCACTTAGGTCGCGCTCCTACAATTTTCTTAAAAATAAAAGTTTAATTATGATCTCAATATTTTGAGTTTTATTTAAGCCTAAAAAAACTATGGCCATCTCTAACGAATTTACCCTATTATTAATTTTTTGGTTAGTTAGTTTATGCACTCGCATATCTCAGAGACTGATCTTCTAAACTTGTTAAATGGTACTCCGTGTAAGTCGGTTTCTGACGATTTGCAAAAGCTGTTGTAACTTCTGCATATTCGGACCAAGGGAGTGTTATAGATTATTTTAATGGCTGTATATTGCCAAAATAATTTTTGTGAATTTTTTTTTCTGAAACTGAACATTTAGGAAGAAAAACGATTATTTTTTCGGAGGGGATGTCATTGTCGATGAAATAAAAGAACGTCCCTTTAAGCGTGGCTAAGTTTAACAAGTGGACGATGTTCATTCAAAGATTTAGTTTTAGTAAGTGTGTTCTGTGATGTGATGAGTGTTCAATCGCAATCAATCCATTTAAGAGGTATAAATGAGTAGTAGGTTATTTTTTAAGGGAGGAAACGCCCGGGTGTCACCATTGTGTGGATCGCCCGGAGGACACGGTGGAGCATACAGTGGAGGTCTGCCCGGCTTGGGCAGAGCACCGCCGTGTTCTCACGGAGGCGATCGGCGGCGGCGATCTCTCGCGTCCGAGCCTGGTTCAGGCCATGGTGCGGAGCGAGAGTGCATGGGAGGCCGTCACCTCCTTCTGCGAAGCAGTGATGCTCGCGAAGGAGGAGGCGGAACGCGTGAGGGAGAGGCAGCCTCACGCCCTCAGTCGCCGCAGGAGACGCCCTGGGCGGCGGGAATCGCGGGGCGATTTCCGGCCACCGTAGGCGCGGGCCTGCGGACGGTGAGTAGCGGGTAGCTCGCCGTCCGGTAAGGACGAGGCCCGAGTCGACGGCGCGTTGTGTTCCACGCGCGCCTCAAAGAGATGTCAGCAAATGATGGGGTCCAATAGGGCCGACGCCGCTGGGGTGGCGGGTAGTTTGAAGAAGATACCGCGGCCCTGGCATAGGCAAGTGAAGGAACACGGGTGGGTTTTAGTCAGTAAAAGTCTGACACGCCCTTCCGCTCCACCCAGAGCGGGAGAAGTTATTTGATGATTTCCCACCCTCAAAAAAAAAAAAAAGGTTATTTTTTTAAATTATTTTTCAGAACAGCCTGGTACCTTCCTTAAGTATTGACATTTCAATTAACATCCCCTATAGTAATTTACACAAATATACTCTTAAATTATAACTTAATTACTATCTAATTTTAATTAAAAGAAATTAATTACGTAACTCTTTCATTATTATGTCAACTTTTTTATGAGTTACAGGGTTACCTAATACTTTATGATAAGGAACTTTACTAATGTACCGACACCGGATCGAACCCGGAACTTTGATAAGCAGGTGCTACATGCAGTCAATGGGGTCAACCTGTCCTATAGACTTTATTTACATACTACATACATATAATTTTAACTACGCCCCGTCGGTTTTGATAGATTGCAGGTAAGGAAGGAGGGACGGCAAATTAATTTTCTTTAATTAATTTGTTGGTTGTTGTTTTTTTGTTAACGGTACCTACTGGTAAGGTGTGAATATTAAATACGGCTTTTGGTGTTGTTGTTTTAAACTGCACATAATTTTTGTAATTACTAACGTATTCAGAATAATATTGGTAAAGAAAGCGTTTCCTAATTAACTATGATTTACTGGAACAATAAAACAACTGAAATCTAACAACAAATCCTTGGCTTTTAAAATTAAATGTTGCATTTGGCTAAAATGTACAGGCTACGTCTTATTAAATATTTTAGGTTCTTCCATACATAATCAATCTATCTTTAGGCCTTACGCTTAGCTTAGGCACCAGTCTCCCACAATATAATTAAAAATATTATGTGTTGTGATCATATTTTGAAAATGTACTTGTATGTTGTGGTGAGAAATAAACACACACACACACCACACACACACTATCACACACACATATCTCACTTTCCAAATTATTAAAACTTATATTCAAAATCTCTTGGAACGTCCCAAATGATCTAATTTAACAGCCATGTAAATACATCTCATTTATTCCACTCACTGCTAACAGCAAGTAATTTGTATTAAAAAAATGGCGTTGAACAGACGCTCAGCTAATTTCCGCTGCAGACCGTACCACTCATTCCTCTACGTGTCGTTTACGGCACGGCAGTGTTGATACACGCCGTGGTTCAAAGGCGCCGACCGCTTTGATCTCGCCGCTCACCCGACGCCATGACACTTTGTACACTCGAGTAAAAAAGTGCAAAAACTTTTTTAAATGTTAATTTTTATTGACGCGAAAATTATTGGCAATAATGTCAGAGTAATTAGCGTTTACGAGTTTGGTGGCGGTAATTACTTTACTTGATGACGAAACATTTAAATGTCGGGAGTTTCGTTAAAAAATAATTTATGGTAGTTTTGAAAATTAATGTGTGGCAATACTTCACGGAGGGATCTACCTAATTGAAATAAAAATAAATTGGTCTCATTTCATGCTAGTTCAGTCATTAAGAATAAATGCTTTTTAACGATACCTAGTGGAAATAAAACCAACTGAATATTTTTTACAACCTATTTAGAAGCTATATTTTAATTAAAAGTACATTTTTTTTACGTAATTCCCTACAATTTCATGACGTTTGTCTTCCGTCATCATTCATCATTCTCCTGCCCTTATCCCAATCTATTTGGGGTCGGCGCAACATGTCCTTTTTTACCATACTTCTCTATTAGTCGTCATCTCATTCCTAAACAAGGAATATTTTGGAGATAGTCATGTCTAAACTGTTTGATGTTGCACGACTCGACTAATTATCTAATTATCTATAATTAGCTTTTATTAAATTTATATAACCTTCTTTTTTTTAACTTTTATTTTTGTATCGCTGAACACAGTCAACGCATAGTATGTGTAACTAGTCGTCTAAATGTGGAAGCTTGTCATTAGCAATTTTTCTGACCTACGAAATATTGTAAATTTTAGGTATTAGTCTGTAAGCTTTCTGTAAAAATAAAATAAATAAATAAATAAATAAATCTCGGTAGTCACCCCCTTTCTAGCCATGTCATCTTTCACACAGTCCATCCATCGTTTCTTTGGTCTTCCCCTACTCTTATAGCCATCGAGATTCAAACTCAAAACTTTCCTCACGATATTTTCCTCATTCCTCCGCATCACATGCTCATACCATGACCACCGATTTTCGCACAAATTTTCAGTCACCGGTGCCACTTTCAAACTTCCTCTTATGTACTCATTTCGTTTTGACGTTTCTCTTCCGTATGAAATAAAATAAATAAGTTACTCCACATATTCCGTGTTCATATATGGTTAACTGTCAGTTACTTGTCCTGTCAGCCACAGCTGATGCAAGAAACAAGAAACTGAGGAAACATATCAGCGGGGCGAGCACGGGCGTACCCAAGACGTTTGTGACAAGACATGATAAATTATGTCATGTCTTAGAATTTGTCTTAAATGCTAGCACGGGTCAACCATGTGACATAATCTAGAGGCGCGACATGCCTTTCTTGTTGCTAAATTCATAGTGTGACATTGTAAAGTGAACAAAATTAAAATGTTCAAGACTATCTGAATATGCGGCCAAATAAAATCTTTTTTTCTACTTTTCTTTTGCTTATAACTCGAAAACGGTGTGTCCTATCGCAAAAATAATGAAAATTTGGCCCCCCTTTATGAAACCCATAAACCCCTTATTCTGAACATGTAGGTACCAAAAAAAAAATAGTAGTATTTAAGTACCTATGTATTTACTTAAATTATTTATTTATTTTTATTTTTTTTTGTTATTTTCGACTTGCATTATTTACATGTCTAAATATGTATTTTTAAAAATAAAAAAAAAACCGTTTAAATATATAAAATATAGTAATTTATTTATTTACTTATTAAAATTTTTTTTTGTTATCGCGCGTAATTCTTCACACAAATAAACCACCACCACACAATGCAAGAAAATAATTTATTGCCATTTGGTGCAGAGTAATTAGCAGGAAAACATTATTTTTTTCAATTTTCAAATCTTATCACCACCTCCGGACGAACATGATAAATTTTGTCTTAGTCACCGTCAAAATGTGACATTTGTGATATAATTGGTGCGCCCATATTAGCAAATAAGACATAATGAGTCCCAACTAAACGTCAAGAAGTTATGTCACATTCAAGAAATTATCTCACGCCGCCGTGCTAGCATTTAAGACAAAACAGTTTTATCGCCCAAACTATGATAAAATGTGTGACTCAAGCCATGTCACAGTAGGCCGTGCTCGCCGGGCTGGTGAACATTCGCAGGAGGCCGAATAGCAACGTAACCTACTAATATTATAATTGTGAAAGTTTGTGAAGATGTTTGGATGTTTATTACTCAATCACGCAAAAACGGCTGATCGGATTTGGATGAAATTTGGCACACAGATAGTTTATAACCTGGATTAACACATAGGACTTTTTATCCTGTGTTCCTGTGTTGTGTGTGTTGTGTGCTCTGTTTTTGTCCTGTGTTTTTAGGGTTCCGTACCTCAAAAGGAAAAGACGGAACCCTTATAGGATCACTCGTGTGTCTGTCTGTCTGTCTGTCTGTCTGTCTGTCCGTCTGTCCGTCTGTCACAGCCTATTTGCTCCGAATCTAATGAACCGATTAAGTTGAAACTTGGTACACATATGTATTTTGGTAACCCAAACACGGAAATGTAACGTAAATAAATGAATTTTGAATATGGGGGTCCCTTTTGGGGGGAAAATAAGTACAATTTAAAAAAAAGTTTTGCAAACTGTACCGTGTGATATATCAAATGGTCTTACTGTAAAGGTCTCAAATATTTTTTTTTTATAATTTTAAACTAAATTGTTTTGAAGTTATTTAAGAAAATAGACGAAAATTGACCATTCCCCCCCCCTTATCTCCGAAACTACTGAGCCAAAAATTTTGAAAAAAATACAGAACACAGTTCTTTACCTATAGATTACAGGAAAACCTATCAGAAGTTTATGGTCTTGTAAATCTATATATTATATAAAATTCAAAGTCCTGACTGACTCATTGACTGATAATAATCGACGCACAGTCCAAACCACTGGACCTAGAGACATGAAATTTTGCACATAGATACCTTATATAGTGTAAACATCCATTATGGAAGAATTTTTGGAAATTCCATCCCTAAGGGAATAAAATAGGGCATGAAAGTTTGTATGAAAAATCTTATCTCTTGAGTTATTAGACTTGAAACTTAGCACGAATATACACATAAGTTAATTATAAAATTAATCTTTTTTAGTTTTCCTGAACTACCCTCTTTTTTTATGGATGGGAAATCATCAAATGACTTCTCCCGCTCTGGATGGAGCGGAAGGGCGTGTCATACTTTCACTGACTAAAACCCACCCGTGTTCCTTCAGTTGCCTATGGCAGGGCCACGGTATCTCTTTCGAACAACCCGCGACCCCAGAAGAGGGGATTGGTGGGTGTCAAAGTTTGTATGAAGGAATTTTAACACGCGGTCCGATTTATTCAGAACTCAGTTTTTGTACTTGAGACCAAAAATGAAGACTAACTAACGTGTATCAGGGTTTTCCAAAAATCTACCCCTTATGGGTGAAAGGGGTAGTAAATTCTACAGCGGAGGATTTTATTTGGGATTGATTAACTCGAAAATTGGTGTAAATAATGTTTGAGCCAAGTTATGGAAACATCCCAGACGATTTTTGAAATTCTACCCCTGTGGGCGTGAAAACAGGGATACAGTTTTAAATATGAAAAATCTTATTAATTTGGTTAATGAACTTGAAACTTAGCACAAATACTTGCTTATGTAATTAATAAAGTTGGTCATTATTAGTTTTTCAAAACTACCCCTCAAAGGGGGTTTAAGGATGTTAAAGTTTGTATGGAAGAATTTTAAAGCGCAGTCCGATTAACTTGAAACTCAGTGTTTATACTTTTGATGTAAAATAAACAATAATAAGAAAATTAAAACTCATGAACTCAGACATCCACGCGGGTTAATGCCGCGGGCAGTCTGGCTAGTATCTCAATATTGTGCGTACAAAACTTGAGCCTCCGCTGTCCGTCCGTCCGTCTGTCACATGGCTGTATCTCATGAACCTTAATAGGTAGACAGTTGAAATTTTCACAGATTGTGTATTTCTATTACGACTATAACAACAAATAATAAAAATAAAGTAAAGTTAAAATTAAAGGGCCGCCCCCTTAATAAAAAGGTTTTCATTTTGAGAAAATTAACCTGTCTGTGGGGTGTCTAGAACTCATCGAGTAGAGTACAAAGATATTTTTATTTTTTTATCTTCTAAAATGAAGAAATAGGGGGCCGTAAAAGTTGTCAATTTTATACCATTTTTGTACGAGCTCTATTATATACTGTACCTTATACTGTATTTAATCAGCAAATACTAAAAACGGCGATTCATAAGGTATTTTGTTTAAATATCGGCGATTTTAAGCAACTACAAAAAATAACCTTGTAATTCACACTATAATTTTGAAATACAAAGTTATCTTTGCGATTGTTAAACATATAATATTGTACGGAACCCTTTGTGTGCGAGTCCGTCTCGCACTTGGCCGGTTTTTTTATTGTTTCCGACATCCACGCGGAAAGGTAAGAGAAGCGTCACATAAAAACATCATGATAACATGACTGAAGTTTTTGGATCACCTGCAAAAGGTATTGCTTTCGTCTATGTATAGAAAAGGCTTTTTTTGCCATCCAAAATTGGAAGAATCTCATGTCCTGCAGATAGCTTAGGTAAAGCAGAATTCATTATGACTAAAGTAAGGTGCATCTCCATTAAACTATTAAGTAATATAATATACATCGTAGCCCCCTATCTAGCTGTTACTTTTAATAAATGTGTTGATTTAGGAACTTTTCCTGACCTCATGAAAAGTAGCAAAGTCATACCATTATTTAAATCCGGTAATAAAAATGACGTTGGAAATTTCAGGCCTATTTCTATCTTACCTGCATTTAGCAAAATATTTGAAAAGTTAATACTCAAGCAGTTGCTAAAACATTTTAATTTAAACAGACTCCTTCACGATGAACAATATGGCTTCACTAAAGGTCGTTCGACTACGGATGCGGGTGTTGCTCTGCTGAAACACATATTTAACGCTTGGGAGAACTCGCAAAATGCTATTGGAATTTTTTGTGATCTCTCCAAAGCCTTTGATTGCGTGCACCATGACACGCTTTTGCGTAAATTACGTCATTATGGTGTCCAAAACGAAGCTCTCAAAGTAATAAATTCTTATTTACATAATAGGTTCCAATGTGTAGATGTTAATGGTGTGAAATCTTCCGGGCTACCAGTTCAGTTAGGTGTACCTCAAGGCTCAATACTGGGTCCATTCTTATTCCTAGTGTATATTAATGACTTACCATTCTATTTAAAGGGTATCTGTGATGTTGTACTGTTTGCAGATGACACCTCTCTTATTTTTAAAGTAGACAGAAACAGACATGATTTTGATGATGTAAACAGTGCACTCTCAATGGTTACGGATTGGTTTACGACAAATAACTTAGTTCTCAATGCCAAGAAAACTAAATGTATAAAGTTTGCCTTACCGAATGTTAGAAATCTGGGACCCAACATCGTCTTAGATGAAGAGGTACTTAAGACTGTAGAATCAGCAGTTTTTCTGGGTATAACAGTAGATGCTAAACTTCAGTGGGGCCCACATGTTCAATGCTACCTTTGGACATTGACTCAGCACGCGGCCCAGATAAAAATAAGTGATTTCGTTGCATCTAACACGCATGAAACACAAAGATTTTGTGCAATAGTGTGTGTTAGGTAAAAATAGTATATAAGCGGAATCTTTATGCAAATAAATCAGATTAGAATTTTATATTCTTGTCTCATTACCCCTCACTGTGGCCAAGACACCTTTAGCCATCTCTGATCAGTCTCGTGAGTCTGCGGGACTGGCAGTGAGTGTACCCTTCCCGGACCCTGGATTCCTGTCTACTGTCCGTCTGTTACCGTAGGTCGCATGGTGCAGACATCCTGAATTTATTTATATATTTATTTATCACATATTAGGTATATGGTAGGTTAGGGCTGTAGGGCTTTTAGGGCTTAGGGTCGTAGGTACCGTTAGGCTTGTAGGTCTTAGTAGGTTCCCGTAACTTATCACATAGCTACATGTACCATCGCACCTTTAACAGTATTGCGGCATTACGTGACATCTGTTAAGGGTGGATGTACATTTTGGTCCTTCGAGCCGGATATATCAAGCCTAGCGGGAAGGCTCAGTTCAGCCGCCTACGCCGTCAGGAAAGTAAGACAATACACTGACGTTGATACAGCTCGGTTAGTCTATTTTAGTTATTTCCATAGCGTTATGTCCTACGGTATTCTGCTATGGGGCAAAGCGGCTGATATTCAAAATATTTTTGTTCTTCAAAAACGAGCTGTTCGAGCAATTTACCAGCTAGGAGCTAGAGTTTCTCTGAGAGAATTTTTTAAGGATATTGGTATTCTCACGGTGGCATCACAGTTCATCTTCGCCAACATCTTATACATTAGGCAAAATATACATTTGTACAGTAAAAACAGTGATATTCACAATATTAACACCAGAAATAAGGACAAATTACGTGCTCCATTTCATCGGCTTCATAAGGTTCATAACTCATTTGTTGGTCTTGGTATAGCTTTTTATAACAAGCTACCTTCTTCTTTGCTAGATTTGCCTTTTAATGCGTTTAAAATTAAAGTTAAATCCAATCTTTGTTCAAAGGCATACTATTCTATCAACGATTACTTAAACGATAAGAATAGTTGGTCGCTGTGATTAACTCAAGACAATGTTTATGTTATGTTCTTTCTCCAGGATCAGCTTACATAATGACAGGTTACATGAGTTAAGTACTAAAATTGTTTATTTTATTTGACAAAAATATAATTTAATGTATTGTGTTGCGTAAATTATTTTGCATAGGTACTATTGTATAGAATCTAGTTCTTCTAACTGAACAGACAGCTGTGCTGCTGGGGAGTTTGTTCCGCTACTTCTTCTTCCCAGCTAAAGCACTAGGAAGTGGTGAAGGGCGGGCGTTTTGTGGGGACTGTCTTACTGTAATTTTGACGTTCAAAAAGTGCTGATTCTCAGCCTAATTTGAATAAAGGACTTTTGATTTTGATTTTTTGATTTTGATTTTGGTGATGGCACAAGTATTTATGAACACTATCTATAATATCTATACCTATGCAATGAATACCTATAGCTACCTACTCTAAAATGTTATCTGTAGAGTCACATATAGGTGAGTTATGCACTTATGCCACAAGAAACGTCGTATTAAAAAAACTTTTTTACAAAAAAAAAAAAAAAACCAACTTCCAAAAAACACTACAAAGTGTAGAATTTTAATTTCGGAAGTCGGTGTCTTCGGTTTTGTATTTTCGTTTTTTGCCACCGACTTCCGAAATTAATAAATTAAAATTTTCAATTTGTAGTGCTTTTTTTTTGAAAGTCGGTTGTTTTTTTGTTTTTTTTTTGTAAAACAGATTTGTTTTTCACTTTTAGAACCACCCCACACAAATTCGAATACGAAAAGAAATGAGAACATAACTGACATTTAAAGTAGGAAGAAAATACGTATTATTGAAGCTAACTCAAAAACTACCACAGTTAATAAATTTTACATGGGACCATCGCGATATACTCTCCCGAATAAAACAAGAATCGTTTAAAGGCTCGTACAGACAGAGGCGATATCGCGGTCGCGACGCGATATTTCGATATTATATCCGTAGAAAAATATCGCGTCGCGACGCGATATCGCCTCTGTCTGTAAGAGCCTTGAATCGGACAACTCTGCAAAAAGTTACGCGTGGTCATACATAAACCTCCTTTTTTTTCATCGGTTAAAAACTACCTCAACTTTCCCACCAAAATAACTGGAATTTCTAGTTTAATCTACTAAATATAACCCACATTAACCTTTCCAAAACATAAGCAAGTCTAGCCAAAAAAATTAAACACCTATAAGAAATAGTAACTCTTCCACAAAACTCAGAAAGATCGGTCATCATTCCATCAGCGTCGCTGATTACATCCGCACAGCGGAGTACCCACGACATCAAGCATAGATTTCCAGTTTAAGTTAAGAAGAAATGAAGGTGACGGCAAATTGAGGCTATCTAGCTTATGCCCCATTGGTTTCAAGGTAAAAAAAACCGGTCAAGAGCGAGTCGGACTCGCGCACCGAGGGTTCCGTTCCGATTTCTGAAAAAGTGTGCTATTTAGAGACATCGTTTTATTTTTCCTGTAATTTTTACATAAACTTCTATCACATAGAATAATTTCACATTTTTATCTTTGCAAACTTCGGAGATAAGAGGGGGGAACGGTATTTTTTTTTACATTTTTCATCAAAAGTCGAAAACTATGTGGACTAAAAAAAAGAAAAAAAATACTTGAGAATGTGCAAACAGCGTTCTTTCATATGATACCCCACATGCCTCAGTATCCCCACTTTGAATTATTTAGACCCCCTTTCAGTCCCTGTTGCAAAAAAAACATAAATATTTTTATTTCTTTCTTATTTGCAAAATAGTTGGGTAAACGTCACATAAAACTGTTCCAAATTTCAAGTTGATAGCATTAGTAGTTCTTGAGATATCCATCTGTGACAGACAGACAGACAGACAGACATATCGACAGACAGACAGACAGACAGACAGGCAGACTGAGTCACACCATAAGAGTTCCTTTTTACCATTTTGGTACGGAACAATAAAAACTGATGACCTGTCGTCTTAGGTGTTAATGATTTTGATGTATTGTGGAGTAAGTATTTCGTCGCGGCTATTTATGAGTCGTCAGTAAGTGGAACGGTGTGTGGAGGTGAAATAAATGTTGCTTTTTGGAAAAGCAAGTTTCGTACTGATGTGATTTTGAAGCCTTTGACATTTCAAAATGATAATTAATATAGTAATGATATCTACAATTATTTTGGGAGATTCCTATGTCCAGGAAAAGATTTCAGTAGCACCCATTAAAAGGCAGGTACACCCGAAATAATCCGCTTACGTCACCTAAAGGGTGAAAATATAATCTAAAATCTGGAGACGGAGTGGGTGCGTGTATACAGCAAACAGCAAAATAAAAATTTGGCATAAAAGAAACTAGTGTTATAAACAACGCTAATCAAGCTCTAAGCTTTATCACAAAAGATTTTTTTTTTTTTTAGTTTTTAGCCAAGTTTCTAAGAAGGCAATATCTATCGCCTGTTAAAACCTTAGGTGCCTAAGGGCCCTCGCCCACGGCGACTTTTTGTAGCGATGCTGTCGCGCGTTTACGAAATGCGCGACTGCATCGCTACTAACGCGCGTTAGTCGCATTTGCAACGCGCTACAGAAGCGATGCCAACGCGCTACTAACGCGCTACAGTATCGCGACTGTATCGATGCAAACGCGCGACCGTGTCGGACGACATCGGGGAGAGAACAGAGGGAGGGTGGCGCGTTAGTGGAGAACCGAGCTTTCGTTGCCTACGCCTCGGCTGCTTACGTAAAAGCAGCCTCAACGGAGTCCATCTGGCAACTGTAGCGATCGCAGGTATTTTTGTGCCGTTACTGAATCGCGTTTGCATCGCGACAGAAGCGCACCAGTATCGCGTTTGCATCGCGACTGAATCTGGGCCCGTGGGCGAGGGCACACAGCTAGCGACCGCTTCGCGACTGTATCGATGCGGACGCGCGACAGCATCGCTACTGCATCGCTACAAAAAGTCGCCGTGAGCAAGGGCCCTTAGGCCTAGGCACAATTTCTAAAAATAACACCGCTCTCCTCACCTGTACTCATCCGATTTACATTACATATAGATATCCATATTTTTTCCATGAAACGTGAGTAGTATGGTGGTACAGTCAAAGTCAATAATCTGAAGTGGTAAAGCAATGGGCAGATAAGCATCGTACAGTCGAGTGGAAGAGTGATTAACGTAGCCCCGCCACTTTGAAGCCGCTGCGCGTTGTCAGCTCAGATTAACGTCCGCTACTGAACTCACGTCTAGTTTTTCTTCTTTTTTTTTTGTTTAACCTTTTTGTGTGCGATGTTACTTGGTGGAACAAATTGTTATTTACTTAGTTTCGCTTTGTTCTTGTTTTTGGAAGCGATTGGGATGAAAAATGTTCTCGGAATGAATCTGTGCGATTTCTTATTGTGTTGGCAGTTCAGTTAGTGATTGGTTTGGTGAAACAGGTGGTAAAATAATAGAACTTACAGAACTTTCCTGGCGGAGGATTCATGACTAGGTATACTGTTATTTTAATTACATAGTTCCAGTCAATCAAGAGGAGCTCATGGCTAAGTAATAACAGCCGCACGGGTCGATCCGTCAGGTTAAGCTACGCTTGCCGGGGTTGGTCAGTGGATGGGTCATCTTTACAAAACGAGATTCCTCCGTGCCTCGGAAAGCACTTTAAGCCGTTGGTCCCGGCTGTTATTCGTGAATCTTTGACAGTCGTTACGGGTCGTCAGAAACCCGAAAGTCTGACAACCAGTCTTACCAAGGGGTATCGTATTACCCAGTAACTGGGTTGTGGAGATCAGATAGGCAGTCGCTCCATGTAAAATACTGGTATTCAGCTGCATCCGGTTAGACTGGAAGCCGACCCCAACATAGTTGGAAAAAGGCTAGGCAGATTGATTGAGTTCCAGTCAATGAAGAGGTGGTTGATTAATATAAGTAAGTATTTATCAGTAGATTCAGTAGGTATACATACTGAACGACTGTCATCTAGCCTTCTCAAAAACTCTCAGCATTCTCCGAAATAAATAAAAAAATAAAAACATTTATTTTGACCAAACACTTACAAAATTTTTAAAACCTGCCAAACTGCAAGACCGTTTGTCGGCAGGATTAAAGCTCCTTTTACAACTCATTTAGGTCATTACATACAGAAAAAAAAAAAACTACCGCTACCAAACTAAAGCACCCAGCGCCCACAAACACAAGCGGGACAATGGTAAGGCTACACTTATTGACATACCATACCAGTACCTATCAGTACCTACCTACATACCAGTACCTATGTAATAAATAACTTACCTATTTGTATTTGTACGCCGATGAGGCAAAACATGACTTTTATACAGGGTGTAAGGGACAGCACTCCGCAAACTAACAGGGTGTATTCAGCTCCTCATTTTGAATCATATTCCACCGGAAATTTTCTCACGAAAATTTTCGTTTTTTTAATAATTTTTTCAGTTACATTTTCATTATTTCAATGTAAAATTACATTGTGTGTTCGCAGCACTCCATTTATGTAAAAAAAAACAGCAAAAAACAAAACTGAAAACAAAAAAACCAGCAATGGATGTAGAAATACTCTAACGAACGACGCGTGAAATCAGCTGTTCATTTTCTGTCTAGCTACAGAGTTCATCGAACTCACCGCATACCTATTGCCTACCCCTCCCAACCAGTAATAGACGCTCAGATTTGTGCACAAAAACACAAACAAATCAGGTTTATTGGATTCCCACAACGTTCCTGAAATAATTTCATGTACCGGTCATCTTAGTATGACATACTGAATTCACCCTATCAGTTTGCGGAGGGCTGTCCCTTACACCCTGTATATATATTTTTACATATATATTTTTTTTTAACATCTTGCATGCCATGTGTGTTCCATACTCATGTTTTGGACAAATAAAAAATCTTTATCTTATCTTATCTTTTATCTTTATCATATTCAGTCTTTTGGCCACCACTTTCATAGGCCTTCAGATGAAAACTAAACAGTTGAACATGCTCTACGAGCCTAGGAGTGGGCCCTACATTGAAGCGTGGTTTAGCTCGGTGTGTAAGTGAAATGGCGTTATGGCTGTCTAGTTTGACGCGCGAGATAGAAAACACTCACGCGCACCGGAATTATGGCGTAAAAGTTGCAATTAAAATCGTATAAAATTAGAAATTAACTATTTAATAATAAATAATCCATCACGGGATGTAGTTTAGCATTTGAAATATGGTATATTTCTTATTATAATCATAATTTTTAATGAAGGGATAAACTGCTTCTAAAGTTTATTAAGGGTGAAGCCAGATGAGCTTAATTTTTTGAGTTTTGAGTCGCGTAATTTCGGTCGCGTAATTTCTGAGTACCTACGTAAGTTGTGAGTTGGCAGACAACTCATTTTGCGTCGCCGTGTGAACGAAACAGGATTTTTGTATGAAACCGAATGTAGCAGAAATTACGCGACTGAAATTACTCACAAAGTCACAACTCAAAAAATTACGCTCGTCTGACTTCACCCTAAGAGGTGTGTTTGAAGATTTTTTTGATGCATTAAAGTATGTTTAATTATGTTTGGAGTTCCATCATTTTAAGCGAAATGGACTTGAAAATATCATATTTTTTATTTGTCAAAATTATTTACGGTTTATGAGATACCTACTACCTACACTGCTTTAAAAAAACCGGTCAAGAGCGAGTCGGACTCGCGCACCGAGGGTTCCGTTCTGATTTCTGAAAAAGTGTGCTACTTAAAGACATCGTTTTATTTTTCCTGTAATCTTTACACAAACTTCTATCACATAGAATAATTTCAGATTTTTCTCTTTGCAAACTTCGGAGAGGGGGGGGGAACGGTATTTTTTTTTACATTTTTCATCAAAAATCTGAAACTATGCGGCCTAAAAAAAAATAATAAAATAATTTGAGAATGTGCAAATAGCGCTATTTCATATGATACCCCACATGCCCTAGTAGCTCCACTTTAAATTTTTAAGACCCCCTTTCAGTCCGTGTTGCAAAAAAATTATAAATATTTTTATTTTTATACCCAACTATTTTGCAAATAAGAAAGAAATTTTCTTATTTGCAAAATAGTTGGGTAAACGTCATCTAAAACTATTTCAAATTTCAAGTTGATAGCATCAGTAGTTCTTGAGATATCCAGCTGTGACAGACAGACAGACAGACAGACAGACTGAGTCACACCATAAGGGTTCCTTTTTTACCATTTTGGTACGGAACCCTAAAAACACCTTTTTGACCGTTTTCAAAAAGTCTCCGCCTTAAGCAACCACCACCCATTTTATAAAATTGTTATAGAACAAAGTTCTGCAGACTGAAATTCTAAACAATGAGTGATTGAAGTTGTACCTACCTACCCAATTCTCAATGTGTTGGTAGAATTATATTTCCGCACAAAGCGTCACATTAAAGTACTCATCACAAGTACTTAACCAAAAAAATAATAAAAACAGGAACCCTTCACGGCACTCTCTTTTCTCAACCAAAATAAACATATCAATTTATACCGAGAAAAGTCAAACTGTTTTAATTTAATGTGTTAAAGAAAAAATAATGTTCTCTCGAGTTTGATATGTAAACATTCTGGACGTTAAAATCCATTAGATGAAGACTGGCTTTAATGTTCAGAGACAGATTGACAAACAAGTGATGGCAATGGGGGCCGGGGGGAGAGGGGGAACACGCGCGCTTTTTAAATTTCGGAAGGAAAAATGCGAATAAATAATTACTTCTTTCTTGTGGTCTTTGAATGTAACCTGGAGAATTTTTGGCTACGTATTTTTCATTTAGCATTATTGAAGTCATGATTGTATTAAGAATTTTCGGGGAATTTCTGGTTTTCTGGAGCTTTTTACATACCATACATATACTATATACCTTTCAAAATACTAGTCATCAAAAAAGGTATACAATTTTTATCTTATAATTTATTTTCCAACACGGACTATTCAGTCGCATTGAAACGTGTTTCTTACTCTATAATTACCAGCGGCACATAAAAGAACTAGGCTGCTACTGATTGACATTGACAGCTGGTCTCTTTGACAGCTAGTCTTTGAGACAGCGAAGCTCTTTGACAGCCAGGTCTTTAATGTCACTGTCTTTAATTGTGTATTCAAGTGCTTTTGACTTATGTGTTTCAGATAAAAAGCAATTTGGAACACTTTTTCGGGTTCAATATTTTACGGTCTAAGGAAGCCCGCAGAAATTCAAATCTTACGTTTTTTTGCAATTTACAGAGAACCCACACAAAGTGACATTCTGTTAGCGATAACATAAGCTACCGAAAAGGGGCTTGTGGCTAAGTAATAACAGCCGCACGAGTTGATCGATCAGGTTAAGCTAGGCTTGCCGCGGTCGGTCCATGAATGGGTGACCATCTTTACATACCAAGACCCCTCTGTGCCTCGGAAAGCACGTTAAATCATTGATCCCGCAGTCATTCGTGGATCTTTGACAGTCTTTACGGGTCATCATAAGCCCGAAAGTCTGACAACCAGTCTTACCAAGAGGTTGTGGAGGTCACATAGGCAGTCGCTCCATGTAAAATGCTCTTATTCAGCTGCATCCGGTTAGACTGGAAACCGACCCCAAAATAGTTGGGAAAAGGCTAGGTATATAAGATAGATAAGTTAGCAAAAAGTGTCTGTCAATCCTGTTGTAAATATAGTGTAGAAATACGAAGCGCTTCGTAAACGATTGTCAATTGTCAAAGCCCTCAGGTAGCATCATATCTACCTTCAAGAAGTATTGAACACCAGCTGCCATCTTGCAGTCTCTGACGTATTTCATCTCAGTAAGGATTACTCCGGCGCCCTCTCCATTGCCCTTTGGTTGTCTTTTACTCTGTGTAATTCATTTCATCACCGCTGCTCTCAAAACGGCATGCCTTAGAACCAAAAAATTCTAAGACAGTGTTATGACGGAACGCAGCGTGGTGTTCCAAAGGCTGATTATGCTATTAAATACATCAAACAACCTTTACACCTCGTAGTGGTCAATAGTATGTCATTGACTTTCTTCTTACAGACCCAAAAGGTGCAACGGGACCATTTTCATTTTCCTGTGTCCAACACCAATATTTTTCGGAACCACTTTACAAACGCACCCGGCGATTTTATATACTAGCTATTTTTTTTTGGGTACAATGGACCCTTTTTAGTGTAATAGTGAAAACAACAAAGTGCGCAAAATAATAGACGCCAAAAAAAAAATTCAGTACGAGTACCATTGACCTTGAAATCAAGGTCAATGACCCTGAGGCTTTCATCGTCTAATACACGAGACCTTCACCGCCTCATCTAACCCAAACGATTCACCGAAAATAGAGGGGATATGGCGCTCGGCGGGCGCTGCCGCGGCACCGCTCGCTTCGCTCGCTCGCCGTCGCGCGTTAAGGGTCACTGTTCTAACCTAACCTAACCTAACCCAAATGATTCACCAGCAATAGAGGTAATGGTCACTATTCTAACCTAACCCAAATGATTCACCAATGTGAAGTTTCGGACGCGCGGGTGTGATAGTACAGTGGAGCCTATTTTTCTTTCGGCTTCTTTTGTTCAAGACCACCTCCAAATTCTTTGCACATATAACTACTAACTACACTATTACTTTCACAAAAAGCTGTGTGACGTCTCCGGAAGCCGGCGCCACCATAAACATCCCCTGTTTACGAGTTCACCCCCTCTGATAACGGCATTGTGTCTGATAGTCTATGTCAGGATCGTGACGTACTTCCGGAGCAGTCGGAAGAGGTAATATGTCAAGGTAGACAGAGTGGTGGGGCGAAATGAAGTTTGTTTTTTTTATCTAGAGGTGTTAATTTTTCAATCAGGTTTTGGTAGTACATAGATATTTTTAAACCAAAATGGTAAAGGAACCCTTATGGTGCGACTCAGTCTGTCTGTCTGTCACAGCTGGATGTCTCAAGAACTACCAATGCTTTATAAAACACTATCGAAAACGGGTCTTATCGCGATATTCTTTTTAACGAGGTAAACAGGTACCTACTTGTTTCCCGACGTTTCGACCGCCTTGCAGCGATCGTGGTCACGGGAGGACTGATGACAGCTCAGCGATGTCTTCGTAAAGTGCGGGTATGTGCATCTACCCTCACTTGGTCTTCACTATTTTTATAAATGTCACTGTCGGTACCAATGCTATCAACTTGAATAGTTTTAGATGACGTTTGCCCTACTATTTTACAAATAAAACAGAAATAAAAATGTTTTTTTTTTTTGCAACGGGGACTGAAGGGAGTTCTTAAAAATTCGTAGTCTGCATTTGCGCCCGGTCATCATCACCACTACTCTCAAAACAGTGAAGGAAAACACCCTGAAGAAACCGGCATGTCCTAGAACCGAAAATTCATCTACCAACCCGCACTAGCCCCGCGTGGTGGATTACGGCCCACTCACAGAGAGGAAGGCTGTGTTCCAGCAGTGGGAACATTATACGCTGATTCTGATTATGATATGATGATGATGGCAATAGGTTCGCCCTCTGTTACATACTTACGAAATATGGGTGTACTGTGGGTACACCTCTGCTTTACCTGTTGGGGAGTACAAGCGTGATGTTACGATATGTTAATAAATTAAAAGTTGAGATTATAAAGTGAAATCCTCAATATTTTAACAATAAATTATCAAAGATTATTACCTAAAAACATCTTCAGACAAGATAATCCTGTATAAGTTTCAAACACAAATAATTAACGCCTTCGAAATTTAAAACAGATGCGGTCTACTCTTTGTTAAATCTGTTAAATATAGCAAGTCACAGTGTAGCTATGAAAACAAACAGTACGTTGGTTAACCGTTATTTTGAAGCATAAATTCGTCTAGTAGTTAATAAGCTAGGCTCTTAATTGGTGTCGTAAATATTGTTTGTAAAACAAACAAGTTGTCAGTCTGTGGATCATTGGCGCAGATTATGTTCGTGGAAATGTGTAGATGTGCCACATTTTTATGCCAACACTGTTGTTATAAACAAATAAAACAGGTGCTATTTATGTATTTTATTGTATGCAACAATGCAGTTATTTATTTTATGTTAAAAGAGAAAATGTAAAGATGTGGGAAAATAGAAATTATTGTATTTCATGTAAATACAACACAACCGATGTGGGAGGGCTGGCTTGGTTGCCAAGCTGCTTGCTTACCTTGGTGGCTGTCTTTATTTGAAAGACAAAATGTAAGTATATTTTAAGGTGTTGTTTTTAATTATTATTTCAGTCAAATCAACATATCGATTTGATCAGAATGAAAGTGTACCTACATACTTAGTTTTTTATCATAGTAACTGCCTTAGGCCACCTTACTCGAGGCGATATTACTAATAGGCAATGGAGAAGTGTTGCCTACTACAGTACAGCAGACACCACTTCTCCATTTTCTTTATGAAAATGACGAGTCTCCTCAATTTTGTACTCTATGTATGCCAGACATCTACGTCGCTGGGAGTGTCTTGCCGAAAATATAGAATCTATCGCTGTACAGTTATTAATTTATTATCCTGTACATATATATTATGGACCAAGTAAGAAATAGGGGCATTTTTCATAATGGCCGCGCATTATGAATAATGACAAGCTGCTTAGTGCGACATAAATAATTATATAAGTTTTTAAACTGTCATGGTCACTAACATTATTATTACCACAAACGGGATATTTACCATGATTACTGTGTGCTGTGTGCTGTGTGTGTGTGGGTGTGTGTGCCGAAATATCGGGAACTCGAACATAACAGTACACATGGTAAATATCCCGTTTGTGTTAATAATAAATAATTATAATTTGAACTTCCTTATTTATCACATTGCCTCGATATATTGATTCTACGTTTAAAATTAAAATAATAGTAATAAAATCTGGTTTTTAACCGACTTCCAAAAGGAGGAGGTTCTCAATTCATCGGAACCTTTTTTTTTTTTTTTTTTTTTTTTTTATGTATGTTCCCCGATTACTCGAAAATGGCTAGACCGATTTGGATTTTTCTTTTTTTGTTCGAAAGGGTATACGTCCCAAGTGGTCCCATGATCATCAAGTCAGGATCTGATGATGGGATCCCATCGAAATCGAGGGAAACCCTCAAATTTTATGGGCACACCTATATCGATTTCGGTATTTTTTATAGTAACTCGTGCATTTGCTCTCGGAAAGTACCATTCGGTGAACTGGAACTGATGATGAAGACCACAGAGGGCCATCGGAAATACTCAATTATATCTAAGTATATAACAGGTTAGGTTGCGATTCGATTACTTTAATATGGTTTATGCTCGTCAAAATAATGGTAATGGTGACTTCACCATGAGCTCCATTTCTCCTGGTTCTTACTAGGAGAACTCCTCAACAATTAACGTCCCTGCATCGGGAAAAGCAACATTTTGTAAAACGTGATGAGCAGTTGACATTGGGTTGTGTAACTTAGATAAATTACAAACTGAACCACTAAAAAGTGAAAAATAAAAACTTTTTTACAAAAACAAAAACCGACTTCCAAAAAAAACACTACAAAGTGAAAAATAACTTTAATTTCGGAAGTCGGTGGCAAAAAACTAAAATACAGATCCAAAGACACCGACTTCCGAAATTAAAGTTATTTTTCACTTTGTAGTGTTTTTTTTGGAAGTCGGTTTTTGT
Source organism: Cosmia trapezina (assembly GCA_905163495.3). Lineage (NCBI taxonomy): Eukaryota > Metazoa > Arthropoda > Insecta > Lepidoptera > Noctuidae > Cosmia > Cosmia trapezina. The sequence continues at coordinate 2,651,546 of LR991025.1, forward strand.
TTTTGTAAAAAAGTTTTTATTTGTTCTGCCCAATAAGTGACTAGCGTTATAAAACATGCCCGGTCGATTTGATTATTTCAACACTTGTTATCACACTGCCCTCTAATATTGGACATATTTCAAACTGCCCGGGCATTTTTTATAATGTCCTAATAATCACTTGGTCCATAACATATATATTGGTATATTCAAACCTCGAAGCTCCGGCGCTCCTAGGTTTGACTAGTCAATCCTCAGATCTGACCTGAAGTCTCAGTCAAAGCCCAAACAAATGAAGTTTTTCGGCCTCTGACTAAAGAATTTTAGTCAAACCTAGGAGAAAGTAATTTGGTCAGGCAAACGTCGAAACTTAATTTAATGAAATCGGTCAAACTAACTAACCTCAAGACACCTAGGGTTTCCTCAGCAGGCCGACGGAGCCCCGCTGCGCGGGACCTATGGAGCATTATGTTACTCGTGCGATTCGCTTCGCGTGTCGCACCTGTTTGGCTTTCTTTTAATAGCGAGGTATTATTTATTTGACGTCAGAATGTGTGTTTGTATGTTTGTTACTTCTTCACGCTTAAACGGCCATACCGATTTGTATGAAATTTGGTATGTAGATAGCTTATACTCTGGATTAACACATATGCTACTTTTTATTCCGGTCTACTGAAACCGCAGGGCGCAGCTAGTAATACTATAATTTACTGAATTTCAAACGAATTCCGTGTAAATCCGTTATAATATTTTTTCTAAAATTATAATGGCATGAGTTAGGAATCTTGGCGCCACCTTTTAAAGTAAGTATAAAACTAGCTGTCATAACAGAAATAATTGATTCAAAATAATATTTTTCTAAATTAATTTGATTGGCAGATGTTGCTTCTCAAAGTTATGTCAAACTGACAGACATTCAAATATACAGTAGAAAAGTAAAGTAATGGAATTTCCATAGATAAAACTTTGTTTAAAAAGAAATCAGTTACGTACTCATATAAACATAGTAAATTACTTCCAATGTCAAATTATGCAATGTGTTGATGTTTCTTAAAATGCTAGAATTTTGGGGTTCTTTAGGAAAACCTAAGAAATTTTCAGGTGGTCCTTTTGATGTTAGTAAAAATGTTCAAAACATAAAGCATGGAATGACGTACGTTTTAGGTATATTCAACTACAACAAGTTCCGTTCCGATTTCTGAAAAAGTGTGCTATATAGAGACATCGTTTCAGTTTTGTTGTAATCTTTACATAAACTTCTATCACATAGAATAATTTCAGATTTCTTTCTATACAAACCTCGGAGCTAAGGGGGATGGTATTTTTTTTTACATTTTTCATCAAAAGTTGAAAACTAAGTGACTTAAAAACAAAAAAAATGTTTAAGAATGTGCAAACACCGCTCTTTTATATAATACCCCACATGCCTTAGTAACACCACTTCGAAATTTTAAGACGCCCTTTCAGTCCCTGTTACAAAAACATATAAATATATATTTATTTCTTATTTGCAAAATAGTTGGGCAAACGTCATCTAAAATTGTTCCAAATTACAAGTTGATAGCATTAGTAGATCTTGAGATATCCAGCTGTGACAGATGAACAGACAGACTGAGGCGCACCATAAGGGTTCCTTTTTACTATTTTGGTACGGAAACCTAAAAAGCAATGCTGTGAAAACGTTTTCAGAACTTGAAACTCAGACATGTCTCAAAAAATAACTGTATGTACTGAATATCAATTTTGTTTTTCAATATCAAAATTGCTATTTTGTTTTTGTTATTTTATATCCTACGTATATCTGTGCGCTCTAATTAATAATCTTAGTTTTAGACATTGTTTCTCAGTTAGTGAATTATGTACCTATAAAAAAAAAAAAAAAAAAAAAAAAAAAAAATTTATTTCAGTAACTTTACAACTTCTACTATATTTAATCATACATAGAGGTCTCCTTTTAAGTAAGAGAAATACCTGTGCTAGGAGGCCCCGCTCTTCTAAAACTAGTACAATAATAAGTAGGAGTGTGCTTACATGAGCTTTTACTAACTTAATGGTAAGCAAACAAAAAAAATAATTAACTTAACACATATGCGTGTATGGGTGTGTGTGAGGGTGGGTGGGTGTGTGTGTGTGTGTGTTGTGTAAGTGAGTGTGTGTGTGTATATGTAAAAAAGTATGTCAGTGTATACTTATGGAGGTATGTTTGTGTATACATCACTTTTCGCCAGATAGATTATAAAAGACTTTCGATATCGTCATAGCTTTTGCTTTTTAACCAATCTACCAGAGATTTTTTACAATCCCGATAAGTCATGGGGAAAATATTCAAAAGTTTATTTAATTTGTTATAGATGGAAGCGGATTGCCTGGTAAACTGTCTTTTTGCATATATCGTTTTAACTGAGACTTCCGGTGCAACAAGAAACTTTCTTCTCTTTTTGCCGAGTTTGGGATCATAAGGGAGATTTTTATGCAGTTTTAAAACAGCATGGAGGACATATAATTTTCTGACCGTGAGAAGACCGCTTAGCGAATAAAGGTTTTCAGTAGGGAATCTATACGATTTGAAATACATGACTTTCAAGAGAGATCTTTGTGCTCGCTCCAATTCTAGAAATTTAATTTTTGTAGCCCCACCCCAAACAGGTATACAGTACACTAAGACTGACTGGGCCAGTGAAACATAGATTTGGTTTAAGAGAGTCTTGGAGGTAACATGTCTTAAAGTCTTGAAGATCCAAATGAGTTTTCGGGTTCGAGCCATGACCATTTCTGTGTGTAGATGCCAAGATAATCTTTGGTCAACTATAATACCAAGATACTTGATATGAGTCACTTTTGTGATTTTATTACAAGAGCACTTTGTATTTAGTAGAAAATTATCACAAGTATGGATTTTAAGGTTATAGTCAGGTCCAGGTTGAGTGATATTGTATTTTGTAAACGCGATATACTTAGTTTTAGAGGTGTTCAATGTTAGCAAATAAGAGTTTAACCATGTAGCAACCTTCGTAAGCCCCTTTTCAGCATTTCCATAAACAGATACCCAAGTATCTCCAGTGAAAGCAAGGGCTGTGTCATCTGCATAGGAGAAAACACGCCCATTCTCAAGCTTCATCTCGCAAAGACTATTAATGTAAATAAGGAAAAGCGTTGGACCCAAAACACTGCCCTGCGGGACACCAAAACTCACCCCTAACTCATTACTGACGCAATTTCCTACTTTTACACATTGCTTTCTATCCTGGAGATAATCTGTTAACAAAGCCAACGGGACTCCTCTAATACCTATGTTATCAAGAATGCGCACAAGGATGGGAACAGAGACGGTGTCGAAAGCTTTTTTTAGATCCAGGAAAACAGTTAAACACTTTTTTCCTGTATCCACTTGTTCCACAATATGAGAAGTTAAAGCTGCGACTGCATCTTCTGTCGATAATCCTTGTCTGAAACCGTATTGAGCACGAGATATTATGTTATATTTGTTAAGGTAATTTATGAGCCGAATGTTAATTAACCTTTCTATAATTTTTGAGATTGCAGGTAAAACTGAGATGGGTCTATAATTGCTCGCATCGTCTCTGTTGCCACCCTTGTACACAGGCGTAATAATAGCTTTTTTCAGGGTGGGTGGGAAAATACCTTGCGTAAAACACAGATTAGCCAGATGTGAAATTATTGGTACCACCACTTCGTGGGCAGATTTGAGAAATTTTGTAGATATACTGTCCCAACCTGGTGCACTCTCCGTTTTTAGACTCATCAGTATACCATGCACTTCCCCAGGATCAGTTTCTATAAGCACAAAGGATGAGGCTTGTGAGTCGGTTAAAGTACAAGTACCTGAATCCTGCGATAAATTGGAAGAAACAATTTCTTCAGCCAACGCCTTACCAATGTTAGAAAAATAGTTATTTACGTGATCAACTGAGTCCTGGGGGGTTGGTTTTATATCTAATAAATCCATATTTTGAGTTTTGTTTTGTTTACGATGCGTGATCTTATTTACAGCTTTCCATATACTTTTAGAATTTTTATTTGCCTTATTAAACTGTTCTCTGTCATATTTTCTTTTAAGTTTTTTAATTAGGTTATTGCAGTGATTACGATATCTTCTGTATGTAAGTTTTAAAATATCGTTATTAGGATCTAAGCGTAATTTTCTCTGCATGTTATTCCTATTCTGGATACAACGTAAGATTCCTAAACTTATCCACGGCTTAATTATGCGGTTATTTCTCGGGACTAAGATTGTAATGGTATGCTGTAAAAGGTAATATCTGAGTTTGTCAACTAAAAGTTCAGTCAATGCAACAGGATCATTCAATGAAACCAAATCAAAAATATTACTATCTTTTAGGGTAGCTATAGCTCTCTCAAAATCAACAACTGTTTTTATTTTAGAGCATTTATTCTCGTTGACGATATCAGATAACTTCAAGAAAATCATGAAGTGATCCGTTACCGTAGTATTTAGAACAGCGATAGAGGCAGCTTTTTTGTTACTGTCTATTTTCAGAATAAAATGATCTAGACAGTTTTCGCCTCTGGTTGGCAGTGAATGACCTGGTAATAATCCATGCATTGCCAGCATATTTAGGTAGCTATGTCGGTTTGCGCGCTCAATTGCTTGTCCGTTTATTTTATGGATAATATTTATATTTATATCGCCTGTTATTACAATATTATTACATGACTTTAGTGAGTTCAGATGCTCATTGAGAGAAGTTATAAAGTTGTCAGCATTAGTGTTTGATGGTGACCGATAGATACCCAGGACAATCAGATTGGGCATGCTTATTTGTAAGCAAGATGCGTGAGCCAATATTATTTCTTTGACACTAACTTTGTGCGAGTTTTTAACATAAGCAACTACGCCGTCGCAGCGGTTTATGTGATTAGTAGTAGAGAACGATAGATAATTTTCAATTTTGGGGAGAGGTTTGTTAGCGTCCAACCTGCATTCACTTAAAATTATTATATCGACATCAAACTTGAAGTGAGTTAAAGTTACTTGTAAATCATCCAGGTTACTATAGATGCTTCTAATATTTTGTGAGACAATTGTGAAATCTAAGTTTTGTGTATTGAGCTGCTTGGAGAAATCCTCAATTTGAAATTCATTACATTGCGCAATAACTGTATCGTCTATTTCTTGCATAATTGTGTGTGTACTATCCATGGATAAGATAACATAGCTGGTTGTGACTCAAGACCATACAGGTACGATTTTTACTTTTAGCAATTAAATCATGGATTATGCTTATACTGTAAATATAATGATAAATTGGTTTTATATTATATGATAAATACTTTTTATACATTAATTTTATATTAACTGTTACAGTTTTTTTAATTGAATTAACGCGTTGAAAGGGTGTGTGTGTAAGAATAGATGAATGCTTGTGGTCGCTGTGTGGAACGTAGTGTACATGTTTATATATGTGTATTTTGAGTGGGAATAGAGTGTGTGAAGGAGTTAAAAATGTTACAATTATATTATTTAACAGATAGATAGGTTTAAATGCATGCAGAGTTAAAATTATTTCACTAATAAACTTTAACAAACAAATTATTAAAAGTAAGGATTGTAGCATGTGGTATAAAAATCTTGTCTCTAGTCACATCTCTTGCATTAAAGCTTGAATCTACTTGCATTAAAGCTTGAATCGACTTCCGAAATTAAAGTTATTTTTCACTTTGTAGTGTTTTTTTTGGAAGTCGGTTTTTGTTTTTGTAAAAAAGTTTTTATTTGTTCTGCCCAATAAGTGACTAGCGTTATAAAACATGCCCGGTCGATTTGATTATTTCAACACTTGTTATCACACTGCCCTCTAATATTGGACATATTTCAAACTGCCCGGGCATTTTTTATAATGTCCTAATAATCACTTGGTCCATAACATATATATTGGTATATTCAAACCTCGAAGCTCCGGCGCTCCTAGTCAATCCTCAGATCTGACCTGAAGTCTCAGTCAAAGCCCAAACAAATGAAGTTTTTCGGCCTCTGACTAAAGAATTTTAGTCAAACCTAGGAGAAAGTAATTTGGTCAGGCAAACGTCGAAACTTAATTTAATGAAATCGGTCAAACTAACTAACCTCAAGACACCTAGGGTTTCCTCAGCAGGCCGACGGAGCCCCGCTGCGCGGGACCTATGGAGCATTATGTTACTCGTGCGATTCGCTTCGCGTGTCGCACCTGTTTGGCTTTCTTTTAATAGCGAGGTATTATTTATTTGACGTCAGAATGTGTGTTTGTATGTTTGTTACTTCTTCACGCTTAAACGGCCATACCGATTTGTATGAAATTTGGTATGTAGATAGCTTATACTCTGGATTAACACATATGCTACTTTTTATTCCGGTCTACTGAAACCGCAGGGCGCAGCTAGTAATACTATAATTTACTGAATTTCAAACGAATTCCGTGTAAATCCGTTATAATATTTTTTCTAAAATTATAATGGCATGAGTTAGGAATCTTGGCGCCACCTTTTAAAGTAAGTATAAAACTAGCTGTCATAACAGAAATAAATGATTCAAAATAATATTTTTCTAAATTAATTTGATTGGCAGATGTTGCTTCTCAAAGTTATGTCAAACTGACAGACATTCAAATATACAGTAGAAAAGTAAAGTAATGGAATTTCCATAGATAAAACTTTGTTTAAAAAGAAATCAGTTACGTACTCATATAAACATAGTAAATTACTTCCAATGTCAAATTATGCAATGTGTTGATGTTTCTTAAAATGCTAGAATTTTGGGGTTCTTTAGGAAAACCTAAGAAATTTTCAGGTGGTCCTTTTGATGTTAGTAAAAATGTTCAAAACATAAAGCATGGAATGACGTACGTTTTAGGTATATTCAACTACAACAAGTTCCGTTCCGATTTCTGAAAAAGTGTGCTATATAGAGACATCGTTTCAGTTTTGTTGTAATCTTTACATAAACTTCTATCACATAGAATAATTTCAGATTTCTTTCTATACAAACCTCGGAGCTAAGGGGGATGTTATTTTTTTTTACATTTTTCATCAAAAGTTGAAAACTAAGTGACTTAAAAACAAAAAAAATGTTTAAGAATGTGCAAACACCGCTCTTTTATATAATACCCCACATGCCTTAGTAACACCACTTCGAAATTTTAAGACGCCCTTTCAGTCCCTGTTACAAAAACATATAAATATATATTTATTTCTTATTTGCAAAATAGTTGGGCAAACGTCATCTAAAATTGTTCCAAATTACAAGTTGATAGCATTAGTAGATCTTGAGATATCCAGCTGTGACAGATGAACAGACAGACTGAGGCGCACCATAAGGGTTCCTTTTTACTATTTTGGTACGGAAACCTAAAAAGCAATGCTGTGAAAACGTTTTCAGAACTTGAAACTCAGACATGTCTCAAAAAATAACTGTATGTACTGAATATCAATTTTGTTTTTCAATATCAAAATTGCTATTTTGTTTTTGTTATTTTATATCCTACGTATATCTGTGCGCTCTAATTAATAATCTTAGTTTTAGACATTGTTTCTCAGTTAGTGAATTATGTATGCAATTCTTATGAGAAATAAAGTTGTTCTTAAACCTTAATTAATTGACTACAGTGTTTAGATTAATTAAACTTAAATACTTAAGCTTTCAAAACACGATGTTTTCAAACAAAACTCCCATCAGAACCCTCTCAACAAAACGCAACACAACCCAACACTAACACGCAACATAAATTATTATAAAGAAACCGTAAACCATTATTTTTACTCCCGTTTACGTTTCCGCCGAAACATATTTCGTTATAACACGACTATAAAACTAATATTTTACGAGAGCCAGTAACTCTTCGCCGATGGTTTATTACAATTTACAATGTTTCCATTGACTCCTATATACTAGTGGTTATTCGTAAATCTGAAAGAGAATTGTGTTTACGAACATCAGCTGATCGTATATCAATTGTCTATTTTCATTCGGCTATCAACATACGAACTTTTCAACTGGTTATTGTGGCACAGATTAAGGTTAGGTACACAGATGTGCCATTAACATTTCATATAGTTTCGTTGGTTTATAAATTAGTGAGGAATTTAGTGTTTTCTGTTTTGGCTGCCCGTTTTCCCACACATAATTAAACTGCAATTTATTAGATTGGTGTTTTTTTGGGAATTTAGATGCGGGATATACTTACATAATACGTAGTTTTTTATTACTAAAACTATGCAGAGTATGTAATGTATGTGCATCCTTCAGCCATATACATGGTTTTATTTAAATAACGCACAACCTCTTAAGGGGTTTTGGTCCCATAACAAAAGTTGTTCAATAATTAATGAACAACTTTTGTTATGGGACCAAAACTGGAATCGCGAAAAATATATCTGCTGTTGCATAATTTCAGTTTGCATATTTAGTAAAAAAATCAGCTGTTCCCTACTATGCAAACTGAAATTATGAACAGCTGATTTTTTTTTTCGCGATTTCAGGTTTGTTCCTATACTAAAAGTTGTTCATTATGATAATAAAATGACCCCTTAAGACGTTGTTAGTGTTTTACCAATAACCTGTATAAGGTTCATTATAATAATTAATTGGTAAGGCCGTCTATCTGCAGTCTATAAGGCCTCCATAAAAGCTGTTTTTAAGCGTACTAAAATAACGACATCGACTCCTCGCCTTTTCCCGAAGCAAGGACTGTCGCATCTCCACCATCCAACTATACACGTAAAACATCTCAAGTAGCTATCCCGTACGTATAAATCGTACGATTATCTCGATCACAACTCGTACATAAAACGGACGGTAGCCGCACGTTATCGCGCGGATCGCGACGATATTTACACTCACAACCGGTGATTACTATCGACACTATTTGTTGTGTGTCGTCTTTAGAGACACACTGAGAGGAACTTTGGATAGTTAAGTTTTAATCATTTTGTTTATGGGAAGAAGACGGAACGTTTGTCGTTCAGAATATTATTTAGATTTTCTGATCTGCACCCTAATTGCGTAACACATTCTGCCGCGCTAACGAAGAATGCAATAACTCGATTTTGGACGATTTTGAGTTATATATATATTCGGGATCAGCAAATCGAGATCTGTAACTCTCTCTAAGTAACTTTTTATGAATCCTTCAGGAACTTGGTTTTTCAGTAAGCAAGAATGCAATAACTATAACTTCATAACAAATACACTAATCAAAAATACAATAATCATTCTTGTGGCGACGTCAGTTTTGAAGTACTCACACATTACTAGTCATAAGTACAATAACTATTAGTTGTTGCACTTATGTTATGTAGCGCTCGGGATTCCAATATTTGTTCGCTAGTCATAAATACAATATATGTTTGAGTTATTGTACTTATTATTAGTGTATCCAAATAATTTACTGGGTTAAAACTGTGCTGCCGCGCTAACGAAAAATACAACAACTCGATTTTGCCGCTTTCGAGAAAAACGCGCTCTTTTTGAACTTTATTTTTCTCCTCGTGTATCAACTAGTGAAGGTATCTACATGAAACTTGTACCAAACGTCGTGCGAAAAGTGCCTTCTCTACCATAAACACAATTTTAAGTAGACTACATGTAGGAAGCTTACAAAGCTGATGTAATCTCAGCTTCAACTGATGGAGACACTGTTTACCATTCTTTTGACTTGCAGAAAGAAGGTAATTATGATTCCTAGGATGGACCAGTATAAAATCGGTATTTTTTGTCCTCGTATTATAAATAGCTTTTAACGAAAGCTTCGTACCACTTGGAAAAACCAAAGAGGATAAAATGCCTTGTGCTGTTCTGTGGAACGAAGCAATATCAGGAAGAAACCAGGAAGACATCTTATTAGCTTTCACATGTTTTCTGTTGCACAAAAGAGACGCAAAAAATTGTTGTTATATGGGCTGACAACTGCGCGGTACAAAATAAGAATTGGGCGTTTATCTGTTTCTTAGTAGACATGGTCAACAGCGAACTAACTGCCACTGAAACTTCACAGTAAAATATTTCGAACCCGGAAACTCTTATAAGTCGTTCCTAAGTCTGCTCCTAGAGGGATAACTAAAGAACGAAAAGAGGAGATACTTGCTAAGTTAGTCCCTTTGATGCCTGAACACCGGAGGAATTTTTGGAGAACACATGCCCGAATCTACCAAGGCCCATTCCAATTTAGGTACGGATAATTAATATGTACCTACTAGGAATTAAGATTAATATTGATCTCTTTTTACCAATGATTCTATAGTTAGGTAAGATAAGTAACAATATTAGTAACTGTAAGAACAACTTTTACTATGGGACCAAACATGAATTCGCGAAAAAAAAATCTGCTGTTCAGTACATTTTGACGAATTATGTGAACTTATATGTACTGAACAGCTGAATTTTTTCGCGATTTCAGGTTTGGTCCCATACTAAAAGTTGTTCATAATAATGAGTACAATGACTCCTTAAGAGGTTTTGCGCATTTAACGTTACACGTTGTATATAATAAAATTGCTGTGATTTTACTTTCGACTAGTTAAGTGTCTAAAACAAGTTTAAGTAATAATTTTAAGAAGTATTTTATTATTTTTGTAACAACTTTTGAAAAGTTATTTTAGTTAAACAGAGTTAATATGAATATATTTGGTTTGATTTTAGATAAACATTTAAGAAACAAAGTAAAATGTTTTATTTCATTGGGATTTTACCGACTGTTACATATGTGTTACTAACAATAAGTACAATAACTATTTTAGTTATTGTATTTATTGTTAGAAATTATCGAAATTATTCATGTAAGGGTTTACTTATAACTAAAATATGTAGGTTTGCTCATGATAAATACAATAAGTATTGTAGTTATTGTATTTATGACAAGTGATGAGAGGTTGATCATTTAAACATTCCTAATTATAAGTATTATTTCCACGATTTTAGGCCATATGCTTTGCATTTTTCACACAATATATATTTGAATCTATTCTCTATTCGTTTTCCTTTCATTTGGTACAAGTTGTATGTAGATACCTTCACTACTTCATGAGATAAGAGAAAAATAAAGTTCAAAACTTTGAGCGCGTTTTTCTCGAAAGCGGCAAAATCGAGTTGTTGTATTTTTCGTTAGCACGGCAGCATTATCAATCGGAGTTTGAATCATTTTGAAACAAATTGTTAATTCATTGCTCTTCTTATGTTGGAAAGATTTGTCTGCTCGGCAACGTAAATAACGCAATGAATGTTGTTGAACTGTCAAAATGAAACCAGCTCCGATTGATAGTGTGTTACGTAATTAGGGTGCTGCTTCTTTATTTTGATTTAGTAAGATTTTATTTTAATTTACTACAGGTACACCTATGCCTTACTTTCGGGGAATACAGTGTTATGTGTTACTTTAATTTAAATTATCTTAAAATATTAAAAAAAAAATAATTCATGAATCATGAGTTCATGACAGTTCGAATTTAACTGTTTTTCTTTAATTATGTATTTATAAAAATACATCAAAATATACATAGTAACAACCAGGTGAAAATGAAAAAAAAAAAACAGAAAATATTCCTGCCAAGCCTATCTCTAATGTTTCATGGTTGTAAGTAGAAGATCACAACCATGAAATATTATGAAAAATTCTTAATTTTTAATTAATGTTTCTCCACATTTTAATAGGAAGCTTATCTGACGTTTCTCCATCTGCTATTAAGGCGCTTCCCCGAGCGAACGACCTTGAGCGTTCGGTGCTTCATTGTCCCAACCGCCCGCGGCACTCGATCGCTCTGTCCCGCTCCCTGCACACGACCCTTTATCATAGATTTCACAAAATTTTTGGAATTATTATTATTATATCCATTAGTGTAATCATTCACAAAAGATACATGCAATCAATAATTTCAGTAATTTTTTTACAAAGAAATTTTAAATCTAACGAATCAGCACGAAATCTAACTTAGAGAGATGTATTGATAATTTTGATGGTTAAAATTATGTAAGTAAATACATTGTTTTATTTCCGCGTATCATATTTTGATCAAGATACAACCTGACACGGACCTGCAAATTGCATAAAACGCAAGAAAATTTGAATTTCGCGGGCTACCGAGCGTATCCTCCTTAATAGCCTCACAGACACTATCGCAAAGTCTTGCTCGTGGTGCGCACTTCTTCAACATTAATTCTGATTTTTATTAATAATCTATCCAACAGTGTAATCCTCAAATTAATAGGACGTCACCTTTAGCAAAAGATGCATGCAATTGATTTTTTGGGTTAGTCGTCAACTGGATACGAGAGACTGGACACAAGTGTGTCCAGTTGGTGAAACTCAAAATTAGTATTACTTATTATTTTATCATCTGGACACGCAAAAATTGTTACGCGTGTCCACATAGTGGAACTTAAATTAAATCACTTTTGTTTTCGCTAACTGGACACACCCAGTTTTTTTGCAAAAAAAGGGAACAGTCAGGTTAATACCTAATCTCCTTGTAAAAACAAAATCGAGATCGAGGCGATTTTTTTTACAAGGAGATTTGAAATGTATTTTTAGAAACATAAAAACAAATAAGAACGTGTAATGTGATGATAAGGTTCGACATTAATAATTTAGTTTATTTCTCTTAATTAATTAGTTAATAGCCTCTGACACTATCGCAAGGTCTTGCTTGTGGTGCGCACTTTTTAGCAACGTGCGTAGTGCTTTCTTGTCTAGCACACCATTGAACTAAGTAAACGTCCACACGAACAAGTGATGGATTACAGTCATCAGAACATAATTTATTTCCCGCAGTAAACCTACAAGCAGCCTGGAATGATAATCAGTCCATTAATCTTATCTTATGCATCATCAAGATTAGCATTGAACCAGCAGAGAATTTAACATCGGTTTTCCTTGACTTACATTTTATAGAAATAATGTGGTTTGTTTTAAAATGTTGTTGGATTTGTAAATTAGATTTTATTTGTATTAACATGACTCTATAAATGTATGTATATTTAAAATGCGATATTCATCCAGCTAAACAAAAAAAAATATCTACTGTCTAAATTTAGTTCGCAGCTTTGCGTTCAAGAAAGGGTCAATCATGTAATTTTCCTTCGGTGAATCCTTAGGAAAATCCAGCAACATGATTATTTCTGTTCCTTAATTATGTCATAAGCAGGAAAGAATATATAATATTATAAAAACCTATGCGATAATATAACTAGAATTTAAAAAAAATAAGTAATAAAAGTGCCTTTTAATGGCCTATTTGAAATAAATGACTTTGACTTTTCAATCTTCAATAAACTACAAATGATTTTTTAAACATCCGGTTTTTTTTTGTCTCTGTGTGTCTTCAACCTTTCTTAAAACACCTGAGGTGTCGAGTTACACGACAAAACTTGTATAGTTTTCGAGTTTTTAATGGTGAGAGAATGATCCCGATACGATCACATACATCGAATAATTTGATCGATAAAAGGAGCCAGCCGCGGTGACACACTCATTTTCACTTTGAATAAGTATAAAATTTAAATAAGTATTTTTATTACGAATAAAATGTTATCTAAGAATATTCTGAGCGTAATAAATTCTTCGTTTCGCAATAAAATTTTAATCTGATACGAAAGCGTGTGAAGTGGTATGAATTGGTGCTTGTACCCTACGTAGGGTAGTTAAACGTATGTATTTCGGAATAACTTTATACAGGGTGTAAGTGTAAACAGTGGTAATCTTGTAAAGGGTCATTGTATTCATCATTATGAACAACTTTTACTATGGAACCAAACCTGAAATCGCGAAAAAAAAATCAGCTGTTCAGTAGGTACATTTGTGTTCGCATAATTCGTCAAAATGTAGGGAACAGCAGATTTTTTTTTTTGCGATTTCAGGTTTGGTTCCATAATAAAAGTTGTTAACTGATCTAAGACAAAATGCTAATTTGTTAATGATAAGATGATGAAAATAATCGAATAGGTAAGTAAAAAGAAATCTTAAAGAAACATGTGAAAATTGGTCCTTATAGACGAAAGGTAAAATCTCAACAATGATGTTTCATAATGAAATTTTTGATACACAAACACACACACACACACACACACACACCTCATCCACCACCACCGGGTGACACAAACACACCACCATGTGTTTTGATACACATGAAAAAAAATATGATCTGTCTACACGAACATAATTATAGCTAAGACAATTTTGAAGTTCTTAAGATTTAATGTGCATCAGGAAAGCACTACCTACTTATTTACTATAATTTCCTAGCAGTTTTATACAAAAAAATAAAAAACACGAAAGCTATAATTTTATGTAAAATCCTATAGATGACTATCGCTATAACAACTGTCTTCAAAGTAAAGCAAACGCAGCATAATACAGTTTTTATTTCAACTAACAACAATAAAAATAAATTGACGCTCAACGAGAACTTAATCGTTCCCCACCATAATACCAAACAAATTAATAAAAATAAAAATGTCAACGCTCACTACACAAAAACTGGCTTCAAATCAAATGGAAATTATATAGAACGTCATCTATGAGCACAGTATCGCGCTTTTTATGAGCAAAACATTGACTACGCTACTTATCATTACCACAATGTAATTACTAATAAAATAACTGTTTAGGCAATTTTCGACTTTAACACAATGTACTAAGTTTCCATTGTTGGTTATTCATCAAGCAACCTATTTTAGTTTTTCTGTATGTTTCAATTAACAATTATATTTTTTCGTATCAAATATAAAAAGTCATTGTATAACCAGCCTTATGAGTCGGGCCATAAAGTCCGTTGATAGGATGCGGGGTGTAAACGTAAAATGGCGTACATATAAAGGGGATCTGACACGATCATATAAAACGGTGGATATGAGCGTATAAAAATTCTTGAAGCGACGGTCTATCGTCATTACATTTGTCAAGTGTCGAGCGGTAGCGCGGTGGGCACAATTTAAATGATAATTATAACGTGACGGGCGCAGGCGGCCGCATTCTGGAGGCGTGGTCCCACTGCCCGCGCCGGCGGCGGGAGCGGGTTAAGTATAGTGTTGGAGAAAGGAAAAGAATTTAATTGGCTGTAAATGACAAGGGGTTGTAACACGGAAGTCGTAATGGGGGATAATTATTATGTAACTATCGGTGATGCTACCTTGTATTTAGGTATAACCCGTTGATTAAATGCTCAATTTCTTAACAATATGTTGTGCGAAGTATAAGTTTAGTCTAACTTCTGGTTGTCTTGGAATACAAACTGACCTTAAAATTATACAATCTAAAGGAACTCATTCAAATAATGCAAAAAATGTGTTTTGCATACTGAAATAAGTAAGGAGTAAAACATATTACCAAGGAGTAAAACATATTTCATTTCATTTTCATTTCATTTCATTTATTCTGAACAATTAAAATTGTGTTGAATATTACATTACTTACATAAAAAATTAATAGCTTGTTCACTGCCATTTTAAAAGTGACTATTTTTTATCATTTGACATGAATTCCGATACAGAGTATAAACATTTTTCTAACAAGAAGGCTTTTAATTTATTTTTAAAACAGTGAGGGCTATAAATTAACAATTTTAAGTCATTTGGTAACCTATTAAATAACTCCACTGCTTGGTACCTGGAACAATGCTTTGCTATGTTAATATTAGGTGCCATTTTGTGTTTAAATTCCTTCCTTCTTGTGCTTTCTCTTATCCTACGTTCCTCTTGTGATTCATACTCATGAATATATTTAGAAAAGTGATTTAGAATTAATAATATATATAAACTTGGTACTGTTAAAATGTCTAATTCTTTAAAATGCTCTCTACATGAGTCTCTTTGTGAGATCCTTACTATGATCCTTATGGCACGTTTCTGTAAAATAAAGGCTTTCTGACAGTTATAACTATAGCTGTTACCCCAAAGCATTATGCTGTATCTTAATCTAGATTCTACCAGCGCGTAATATATAGCCTTAAGTTGCTTTAGATCCAACATATCTCTAAGGCTCCTGAGTGCATAGCATGCTGATGAAATTGAAGAGTCAATAGCAGCTAGCTCATGTTTCCAATTTAAATGCACATCTATGTTAATTCCTAAAAATTTGACCTTGTCCACTAAATCAATCTTGTCTCCTTTGATTTGTACATCTAAATTATCATTATGGCGAGTAGTAGTCTTAAATAAAATAATGTGAGTCTTGCTTGTATTTAGCAAAAGGTTATTAGCTGTAAACCAATCGCAGAGATTTTGTAGGCTTTTATTTACATTTTTGGTCAATTCTTGTAAGTCATTCGCCCCAATTATTAAATTTGTATCATCTGCAAAAACAACTAGTTTTACATCAGGCTGAACGTTATGCATGAAGTTAAGCAAGTCGTTTGTAAATAAAATAAATAATATTGGTCCTAAAATTGAGCCTTGGGGCACACCACGTTTTATATTTGTAATTTTAGAGGTGTATATGACTTCATGATTATTTTCATCGATACTTTTTATTTCAACGAACATTCGCCTATTTTGTAAGTAGGATCTTAAAAGTTGTAAGGACTTGCCCCTGATACCATAATGTTCAAGTTTAGTTAGTAGTAATTCATAATCAATCGTATCAAAAGCGGAGCTTAGGTCTATGAAAAGCCCTGCCACTTTCATTTTGTCATTTAATTTATTAATTATGTCATTTATAAGAGTGTTTATTGCATCAGAGCAACCGACGCCTTTCTGATAGCCAAATTGTCTTAAATTAATGATTTTATTTACATTTAAATGTACCATCAGCCTAGTTTTAATGATTTTTTCAAATACTTTTGATAAGGTTGGCAAAAGGGATATAGGTCGGTAATTTTTCGGATCAGTCTTAATACCTTTTTTAAATATTGGAACTACTTTAGCCAATTTCAACTGATCTGGAAAAATCGACTCTTCTAAACATTTATTAAAAAAATCAGAAAGAGGGAATGCTAAAGATTCTATGTTCTCCTTCAAAATCGATATCGGTAAGTCATCAAAACCACAAGATTTTTTATTGGCCATTTTACTAATAATCTTTGTGATTTCGGATGGTGTGGTTGTATAGAAAGTTAAATCACTTTCGACTCTCTTTGTACTGTCTAACAGAAAAGTCATTGCCCTTTCTTTTTCATTGCTAGCAAGTGATGATTTGAACACAAAACTGTCAATGAATTGATTTGCGACCTGTTGGGGATCAGCTATCACTTTATTGTTCACTTTTAGGATTAAATTACTACGTTGCCTATTTGTTGTTTTCTTTGTACATTCGTTAACAAGTTTCCACGTCTGTTTTGTTATATTTGTGGCGGTATTTAAATTATTTATTATGGCCTTTTTTTTGGATTGTTGAATAACTCTTCTATAAATTCGAACGTAGTCATTTTTATACTTTTTAAGGCTGGCATTATTTACAGTACCTGAGCATAGTACTCTTTTCATCTTACTTGAAACTTTAACCCCTTTAGTAATCCACTGTATTGATCTATTTTTATATGGCTTTATACTAATTGACTTCTTTCGGTAGCAATCTTGGAATGCTTTACCAAGACAGCTTATAAAACCATTTATTCCCAAATTAGTCCAATTTTTGTTACTAATACTTTTCTTGAAAGCCATACTATTTTTATCATTAAATATTCTTTTTTTTATTATTACACTTAGATCAGAGTTTTTCGATTTCTTATTAATTTTTTCAAGAACTATATCGCAGAAAAGTCCACCATGACCATCGGCCAAGCCATTGTGATCTACGAAACACTGATCTATGTCATCATCAGCGAGATTTGTAACTATGTTGTCTAAACACGAATATGCGTTGTTCCGTATAAAAGTAGGAGTATTTATAAGATATCGAA
Organism: Cosmia trapezina; assembly: GCA_905163495.3. Lineage (NCBI taxonomy): Eukaryota > Metazoa > Arthropoda > Insecta > Lepidoptera > Noctuidae > Cosmia > Cosmia trapezina. Next base: position 2,669,360 of record LR991025.1, read on the forward strand.
AATTGTAACATGTCAAAATACTTAAAAATTCAGCATGTTTCTTACTGTCTATAAGTACGTCAATATTAAAATCACCACATACAATGCACTTCTTGTTAATAAAATGTTCTAACAATTTTTCTAAACCAGACAGAAAACTTTCAAAATTTTTATCATAAGGACTTCTATAGCAACAACAAAGATGTAACCCTGTTTCAAGATCTTTAACCCCACATATTTCAAAACTATCTGATCTATACAATTTTTCTACAAAATCAATATTCTCACATTCTTTGTCTATGTGTGCTAAAATAAGACTTCCTCCCCTTTTTTTGTTCGTCCTTGTATTGTATGAAACTAAATCATAATTGGAAAAGTTAAATACATGAGCAGATTGTAGATTTAAGAAATGTTCTGTTATACACAGGTAGTCCAACTGAATACCTGTGGTCGCAGTGTATAATTCAAGCTCAGTTTTTTTATTACTAATTCCACATACATTTTGGTGAAATATCCTTAAACTGCTGGTTTTCTGCATCAAGGTACTTTTACAGACTGCATTTGATCCACTACTCACGAAAAAGATCAGTGTCGTTAATAACTGCGCTACAATCAGATACAACTTTAGATGAATGTTTGTTTGTGTTCATTTTGTTGAAGTAATAAGGAATAGTACCTGGTTTTAACCGACACCTTTCACCATCTTGATGAGCTTGCGTCATAATATTACAATAATTATTATAACTACAGACATGTTCATGATCCGAAAGTTTAAAAAGCTCCAAAAAGTTTTTCAAGTTCTCGAAGACATTTTCTATTGCTGTATTATTAACTTTGCCGGTATACTCGGAAAACATTTCATATGAATACTCTAGTTTTTTGTTAGTATCAAAAGTGTACGCAAATTTAAAAATCTGATTACTTTGGTGCAAGAGTCGATTAAAAGCTTCTATTCTGGTGTTAAACAAACTAGTATTCCATCTTAATTTAAAAGTAGGACAACATACAATAATATTCGTATGTAATATATTTTCAAGTTTACATTTTATGTGATCCACCAATTCTGCATAATTTTTGGAGACCAAGAAGTCTTTTTCACCTAGGAAAATTATACAATAGTCATTAGGTGTGTAATTTACAAGTTTTATGTCTATTGTTGCAAGGATTTCCATAATGCCCGCCTTCGGCATACAATAGTGGCATATTTTGTCATTTGGAAATGTATTTTCAGCAATCCCTAATATGTCATTAACATTATTGTCACTTATTATACATAACTTATTTAAATGAGCGTTTTTTGTAGTTATATTTCGTTTTGTCATCAAGCTCGTTGCGTCCAAATTAGTGGTGCCCTCTAGTGTTGCTCGCTGTGGTATATCATTTTGAATCATGTTTGGTCCTAATATTGTATCTTCCGGTGTATTATTTATTACAGTTTGTTGAATAGGACTTTGATGTGTATTTTTAAAGTCAAGCTTGGTTCTAATAAGGCTTTTGCGTTTTATTTTGGCGTCAGATTTTTTTGAGGTTGTAGTTGTACATATATGGGTCAATTTTTCGACTCTCAGTTTATAATCAGCGATTATTTCAGCTTGAGAACTATTTTCTAACAACAAGTTATCTATTTCCGATTCTGCAATTATTAACTTTTCTTCGAGTTGACATATTTTGCTCTTCAGTTCATTCACATCGTCATTTGATTTTAAATATAAGTCGGGACAGCTACGGTTTAACTCGTAAGAGGCCGTCGAAGAGAGCGATCTATATTCTTCCTCTTTTTCTGATAATTCAAATGAACTGTTAGAAGTAACTGTCTTATATTTATTTCTAATCGTAACATTGTTTGTGTGAACCTCAACATTTGTAGTGATAGGATTATTAAATATCGGTCTTGAGTTTTCTGCCATCTCCTACTTTCGATATCGTCAGTTTTATAATTTCAACGTATCTCAGGCCGTTAACAAATGACAAATACATCCAAAAAGTACAGCACTTAGCGAGATGCGAACTCGCGCCTCGACGAGTAGTACTTAGCACGACCGAATGGCTAAACCGCTAGACCAGTCGTACTGATAACATTCAGTCGAAATTTTTCTTCTGTTTATATGAGTGATTATTTTAGAATGTAGGTAGACCAGTCATTACTTTTTTCAAGGGAATGCGTTGTCACAGTATATTTAGAACGATTTTAATTATCACTACTAATTATTAATTACACGAATAGATACAGTGTTATTATTATCACACTCGCACGTTTTTAAATTCGAAAAAGAAATTGCAGTTCCGCACAAATAACTGCTTGTCATACTAGTTTATTTCTTGGATTTAGGATTGAAGTACACAATAGTCACTTTTTCATTTCATTGAGTTTAGTTAAAAAGCGATGTAATAGGCCACTAGACAACACTGTCACACACTGTTTACTGGTTTCTGTAATGTTTAAAGTTGTTTTTACTATAAATAACTCGTTATTTACTTTTTAAGTGAATTAAATATACGGAGGCAATATTGCCGGTGTTGACGAACTGTCCAATGACGAACCGGTATTATCAAGCCAGTTTAGCTACTTTTTTCACATGATTTATTAAACAACGATTAACAAAGAATAGGTGACCAGCTCTTAAATCCAAAAAAATGTAAAAGGTTCAACCCATTCAGGTGTAAACTAAAACATAACTGACCTAACAATCACTGTCTTTCAATGAGTTTTGGCATGCAATTACGGTCACCGAACTCGGCCAAAAGCTGGACCAACGTGCATTTATCCTAAACCTCTAAAGACGTTACACAATTACCTAGTCATAAGGTACTTCTAAATGGGCAATATTTTACTGCAATATGTGGCTGCAACATTGCCGGCAACATGGATATATTTCAATACATGGCCTAGCCATAGATTGCTCAGCCATAAGCTGTAATGAAATGTTTTCGAGATGGCCGAGCAATAGTTCCCAATAGTACAGCCACACATTACCGGGAAAGTATAGCCCGATTAGAAGCGCCTGTATACAAACAAACAAAAACAAATCAGACAGGAAAGTCACCAGTCCTTCAAAAAGTTTTGGCACGAACGTACAGTCACCGAATTATGCCAAAATTAACAGAAATCAAGCCAAGAGATTTTCTCGCGCCTCGCCGTCACTCACACCCCACCCCACTGACGGATAAGGACATATTTATGTGCAACATATTTTTTTCAAAAATATTTATGTTGGTTCGTGTATAGACGTTTCTGCGTGTCACGACATACATACATACATGTCGCAGTTTGTTTTTATATCAAACGCATGTTATGTCAGAGTAATACTGCATTTTTCATGGCGCGTTGCTCGAATTGTTTCACTGTGTTCGCACTCTTGTATAAGTATTTTATTGAATTCATAAATATTATTGAGCTATGGTTATCAGAAATTGTTTTGAAATATGAGTTTAATTTATGTTTCCTCTAGATCAAGGCAATGTAGTTAGAGTATAATATTATATATTGGGTATGAAAAAGTGGTTTGTTCGTGCGTCTAATAAATCATATATGTACAACATTCGAGTTCTCTGAAGTACCTACCTAGATATACTTTGCATTTTATCTGCCTTGTTAACCTACTAACGATTTCATTTTATAATATATCTGGGAAAGAATACTTTTATTTCACGCTATGTGATTTTATAAACACTCGGGAAGATAATGAGAAAACCTCATACATTATGATTTTACGATACAGATAATAATTTGAATGATTAATTAATTCCTAGGAACCCAGAACACGATCCATGAAAATCACTGGCAGTCAAAATCACAAGAAAGAAAGAAAGAAAATACGTTTACTTGCGGTAAACATGACGCAAAGAACAACAAAATAAAATAAATTTATAGAAAACAAGTTTGGGGAAAATATTTTTTTTTTTTCTTTAATAAAAAGAACTTAGTTCTTAATAATTAATTACAATCTAGCCTAACAGACTAATAAGCAATTTACCTCTAACTTATTATTTTACGTGAAACGTTTTGTTATAACTAAGAATAGTGTCAATTTGCACTTTTACACAATTCCGTAGCACTTTCTTAGAGTCTGATAATATTAGTAAAAACACTTTGTTCATGTGTCACACGTATAGCAGAAAATATGCGTCACATCTACGCAAAACGGCCATCGCTCAGCATAATGCCGCAACCCCATGCGAAACGGAGCCCAAGCGCTGGTCAAGCTGGAAAAGCTTAATCACACTTAAAACAGACTTTAACTCAAAGAAAAATATCCTCAAACAGAAATAGAAAGCAACCTGAATCTTTCCAATCAAATTTTCATCGCAGAGATACAAGTATAACTGGATCAAGTGTATCACACACCTTTCGATCTAACTTCAACGGGTGACAGCTCAAAATGGATGGCAGGAAAAAGTCTGACGATCCAAATTGCATACAGATAGTCCCAAATGTCGTTAGCTACGAGTGTGTGCACGTGCACGAAGCAATTTCTCTGACGATTTCGAAACCTTTTACTGTGGCTACGGAAAGGTAAGGTACGGTATAGCTTACTGTGCTTACTGCCTTATAATGGTTTCCTAGTGCAAATACTTGGAGGTTTGTTGCATTGGTCAACCTTAGTGTGTTACAGGCTGACATTCTACCGTTCAAACATCGAATTACTTTTAAAGAAAAGCGGAACTAGCTTTTGTTCAAGGGTATAGACAGATTCAAGCTAGGGCTATGATAGAAGTGTGATATATTTTAAGTTGAAACTGAATCACACTAATACTCGTATTATAAAGGCGAAATTTTGTGAGTGTGTGCGCGTGTTTGTATGTTTGTTACTTCTTCACGCTCAAACGACTGGACCAATTTTTATAAAATTTAGTATGGAGGTAGCTGACACCGTGGATTAACACATAGGCTACTATCCCGGTCTACGCGGGTGAAGCCGCGGGGTGCAGCTAGTTATTTTAATATATCAAAAGAGTATTCTTTAGTTTATAGTATAGCTACCCCCCCCCCCCCCCCCCCCGAGGTTCAAGTCCTGACAATACTTTTAAATAAGCTTAATTAGTACCTGTAACATGATTTTAGTGATTTACAAGTAACGTTACTATCTTAATTTTCGTAATGTTACTTACAGCTGATGTAAAGAATTAAAAGCTGCGAAAACTATCAATATATTTTCCAATTGATGTTGGAAATGCTTACAAAACACGGAATCAAATAAAAAATTTAAGAATTTGTACATTAAACAAATCTAGGAAATAATTTTCCTTGCACGCGTACCCCCCCACCAAACCTACCTATGTCTTTGTTTGTTGTTTGTGTTTTGTATGTCTTTGTTAGAACCTATGTATTTTCAATGAAGAATTATCTTTCTTTCCAAAGTGACATTTCTTTTCTTTTTTGACATCTTTCTCATTTTGACATCGCACCACCGTAGAAATCTACAATCTGTCATTTTGTTTTTCGTTTCTTCCGCTTCTACGGAAGTCATGGTACGCTTGCGTGTTCCTTCTTTTCTGTCATAAGCGTATGACAATAAGCGAATTAATTTTCTGAAAGTTTTTAACCAATTAGATCATCATTCGCATTATTATAATATGCTTTCCCTGCAGGAGTCTCTTCCACGGTGCGATAAGTTCCATCAGCACGCTTAGCATGACCGCCATAGAAACGGGTTTTGTCGACGGAAGAATAGACAAAATGACAGATTGTAGAAATATTTCTACGCATTCTACGGGTCTCAGCATGGCAATGTGTAATTTTGTCTATTCTTCCATCGACAAAACGTCGTCATGCTACGCGTGCTGGTCAAGAAACCTGGCTGGAGATATCACAGATCACAATTAATCATAGCCCACGCATATCTTGAAGCACAGCCCTACGTGTAATTGGTATTGGCTGCGAACAGGCGGAGACATATCAATTAAAATAGCGCGGCGCTCAACATGTCGGCCGCCACATGTCGAGCTGTGCTGCCAAGAAAGCGGGAGATGCGGCAGTTTTATTTAAAATTGGAGTTGTCAGTTGTACTCTACAGATTATGAAATGTAACCATAAGTCAAGCACATGACATATTATTTTGGTAAAAATACGTCATAAGCTTTTATTTACTTTCATTTGTTCCGGTGTGTGTCTGTCTGTAAATAATCAAATCTTGCAAGTTAAATTTGACCCACTTCCCGGTTTCCGATTGAGCTGAAATTTTGCCTGCATATGTAAATCGGATGACAATGCAATATTATTATAACATGGAGCTGATCTGATGATGGAGCCGGAAGGTGCCATGAGAACTCAGTAATAAAACGACGCAACCCTATCGAGTTTAGGCTCGTTTGATTTGTCTTGACAAGGACTCTGTTCCTAGATGATATCCAGATTATCTAGTGTAAAAGCCTGTTTTTTTTTTGTAATAATACACTTGTTACTGCAATTTACACAATGCTGGCTGGTTTGATGGCAGTGTTATGCCACTATAAGGCTGCTGCAATCGTCCGTTATTTCCTTTCTTCTCTTATTATCCTTAAGAGGTAAGGACCTCTTATCCCCCTCCCCATCCTATCCCTCCTCCCCTTCCCCCTACTATATCCCTCCTATCTTTCTTGCTTTATCTTATTTTATTTTCTTTTTTTTCTTCCATTTTCTTTTGCAATTGTTTTATAAACCGGCCTATCACTAATAACTAATAACGCATCATTCTGTAAAACAAGCGTTTTCATACCTACTTGTCAGTAATGAAATGCACTTTGTGGCGGCTCTATACCTGGCTGAACTACAAGAAAGAAAGTCTGAAGAAAGATTCTTCACCAATACCTATTGTTACCACATCCAAAATCCTCAAAGAATTGTACGTCTTTGCCCCAACACCGCGATATATGAGCGCCATTCTCCATTTAAGGAAGGTTTTACATTTATACATATTCTGGCAATAAAGCCTTTGGGGACCTAATGGCATGTACTGACTGTTTATATGATAATATCGCCGACTCCACACGACTGGATAAGTGGACAGTTAGATAGGACCTATTTTGTTAAGTGTTTCTTTTTTTAGGGTTATATCTGTTGTTGTAAAAAAAGGTTAAAACATTTATTATCTTAGTTTAAAATATTAGGAAAAAATTTATAGGTAGTAAAATGTCAAACTGTACTTAGTTAGCTCCTTTGTCGATTTTTGTATTTAAAAAAACCCCTAGACAGGAATAATATCTGGCTGATAATAGTTTTAAGTTCAGTAACGCAGAATCATGCAAATGCACTTATGAACAGTTCAGTTAGTGTACTGTGCATTTCTAGTTAGTCGGTCTTTATGGAGTAAAACAGACAACAAACTTCTAAAGTACCTTCAAACCGATGGGTAGGTAAGTACTCTAATAATTTATCTAAGTACTAGCTGACGCGATAGAAGTTGTTATGTCCCAATTTCAATAATTCATACAAAATTCCTATAGAAAATGCACTTTGAATTTTCACGAATTTTCCAATTTTCCCGGCAACTTTTTTAAATTTTTCTTTTCGATTTTTTGACGCCTCACTGCTGAAATTTTCTTAACAATGTAAATAAACCAAGACTGAAGGCAATTGAGTGATAGATAAGTATAACACAATGATAACACACTGAGTTCTAGGTATGTATAAGCTGCTATTTAAAAAAAACCGGTCAAGAGCGAGTCGGACTCGCGCACCGAGGGTTCCGTTCCGATTTCTGAAAAAGTGTGCTATTTAGAGACACCGTTTTATTTTTCCTGTAATTTTTACATAAACTTCTATCACATAGAATAATTTCAGATTTTTCTCTTTGCAAACTTCGGAGATAAGGGGGGAAAGGTATTTTTTTTTACATTTTTCATCAGAAGTCGAAAACTATGCGGCCTAAAAAAAAAAAAAAATGTTTGAGAATATGCAGATAGCGTTCTTTCATATGATACCCCACATGCCCTAGTAGCCCCACTTTGATTTTTTAAGACCCCCTTTCAGTCCCTGTTGCAAAAAAAATATAAATATTTTAATTTCTTTCTTATTTGCAAAATAGTTGGGTCAACGTCATCTAAAACTATTCTAAATTTCAAGTTGATAGCTTTAGTAGTTCTTGAGATATCCAGCTGTGACAGACAGACAGACAGATAGACAGACAGACTGAGTGACACCATAAGGGTTCCTTTTTTATCATTTTGGTACGGAACCCTAATAACAGGAACGTTTTAAAACTTTTTTCACAAAAGAACCCAAACAACAATTTTTTTTCGGATGTAACTGATAAAACAATGTAAGAAACTGAACAACTAATCGTCAATCTGTGAGTTCTGTCGAAATTCTAAATTCCATGTCTTCTGTATCACTCACTTTTTTATATGGAGATTTTTAACCAACATTTCTCACTTTTCCGTACAATTTTTCAAACATTTTCTTTCCCACAAACCCTGTCCTGACAATTACAAAATCAACAAAAAAAGAATTAGCCAAATAGGTGCAACCGTTCTGAAGTGATGCGCGTATCTTACACCTAGATCTAAACTGAGACTAGGTACTCAAAAATCGTTAATTTTGAGTTATGTTTGAAAAACAGTGATTATCGATAAAAAAATATTGAATTTTAGCCCCAGTTTGTATACAGTGACATTTTACAAGCTATTTATTATCTAGAATCAAATTAAATTGTATAACTTCCCTAACAAAAAATGCAGATACTTACGTTTTTATCGTCTCCTGAAAAATTACCTATTTTGAGTTGTCTCAGTTTAGATCTAGGTGTGCGATATGTTTTGGCAATTGATTTTTATTTATATAGATAAGTCACCCTTCGCAAATGCTATCAGATGGCAATTGTCTCCAAGAATCTTTCAAGAATGTTAATCACCTAGCACTATTAAATAAGAACAAATTCCTATAACATCATTAAATACATAGTTATGTAATTAAATACACAGATAAAACTTAGTTATGTACTTTAAAGTACACAGCGATCGTTAAATAACTCAGTGATAAATAACTGACATAATTCTCTTGTAATTATTTATAGTAGTTCTGTACTGTTTGTTACAACTATTTCTTACTAAGAAATAATCACGTTTTTATTATATTGATTGCGATTTTTTATAATTATACTTGCCTTCGTACTTAATGTTGTAGATAACATACCGTCTAACTTGTATTATTCCTCAAGAAGTACGCAGAAGTGTGTACCCCAACGTACAGATACTACCGGGAATTTCTTCCTTATTCCTTGTTTACATTATAAAGGGAACCTCTGTGCAAAATTTCAGGTTTTTAGGTCCAAGGGTTTGGGCTGGGCTGTGATGTCAGTCAGTCAGTCAGTCAGGACTTCTCTTTTTATTTATAGATGAAAGGGCTTAGGTAGGGGAAACTACGGAGCCTAAAATTTTGGAAAATATACAAATATACTTACAGAAAATAGTTCCATACAGGGTGTAAGGGACAGCCCTCCGCAAACTGATACGGTGAATTTTTCAGGAACGTTAAGGGACTCCAATAAACCTGATTTGTTTGTGTTTTTGTGCACAAATCGGAGCGTCTATTACTGGTTGGGAGGGGTAGGTAATAGGTATGCGGTGAGTTCGATGAACTCTGTAGCTAGACAGAAAGTGAACAGCTGATTTCACGCGTCGTTCGTTAGAGTATTTCAACATCCATTGCTGGTTTTTTTTTTGCTGTTTTTTTTGCAGTTTTTTTTACATAAATGGAGTGCTGCGAACATACAATGCAATTTTACATTGAAATAATGAAAATGCAACTGATTTTTTTTTTTTTAATTAAAATTTTCTTGAAAAATTTCCGGTGGAATATGATTCAAAATGAGGAGCTGAATGCACCCTGTTAGTTTGCGGAGGGCTGTCCCTTACACCCTGTATACATATAGATTACCTACATGAAACCTATAAGAAGTCTATGGTCTTAAAGTAACATGGTAAATCTCTCAATATTTGGCGTACAAACTAACATTTGCAATTGGAATGTATGGAAGAACATGTTTTTCAACTACAATGTTAAGTTTGTTCTAGGGATAAATAAATTCATCCCAACTACGGAACCCTTCATTGTACGTAGTCTAACGTGGACTCACCGTACCTAGCTATGTAGCTTGACTGTAAATGTTCTGCGTCCATCATCTTAACTATATATACGCATATAAATCAATAAATAAAAGAATATAAAGATTTAAACACAAATATGTTTAAAAAAAAGATGCGAAATTTATTAGCAGAGAAATGTTACTATCACACAAATGACTTCTTGAATGATACTTTTTGATTATTTAATATTGTTTTTGGACAAAATATATTTCAATTAATCACATTATAATTTAATTTTGACACTTTGTTATTGTTCGATATTTTACCTAGACATTTTATTTTGTACTTTAATTCAATTTGTACGCCATAATTGGCAAAACATGTTCGTACATTTTTATAATTTATATACCCTGCATACCCGACCCGTCGGTGTGTAAACGCATGTTTTTTTTTTTTTTTGACAAATAAATTATCTCTATCTCTATCTATCTATCTCTATCTCTATCTATCTCTAATAAAATACTGAAACAGCACATCCCAATCAATAACAAAACATCGGACGTTTCGTAATAAAACTGTGTCATTGAAAATAGGTTTATTATCCCAACATTTTTTATGATAGTAGTTAGTGTTGAATATTTTTATGGACTCGTAACAATTGAACTTTATTATCGTCGTGAATTAATGGAATATTACGATCGTAGTACATTTTGTTTTGTTTGTTGTAACTCTAGCCTTTGACCATTTAACTTTAAATAGATGACTCCTGCTGCCGCCGCACCGTTAAGGGGGATGCGCTAAGGTAGCCCGCGAATTTCAAATTTACTTTGCAATTTACAGGTCAGTGTCAGGTTCAGTTCAGGTCAACATAATGTTGATTAAAATATGATTCACGGCCGTAACTACCCGCTATGCTCGACTCGTAAAATACCTACTAAAAAGTTTCGCAGCTGGAAAGCCTCGTTTACGGCGTTAAGAGCTTATTGCCTTTCCTGTATCACCTTTAAGGTACTACTATACTTAAACAGAAGTCATAGGGAGACTAAACTTTCGAACAGACGGTTTTCAGATATCTTGTGTAAAGATGGCGTCACATTGTTTCATGTAATTAAACCTGATCAAGCGCTTTGTTAAGTTTCATTATGTCTGCCTTCTGAGAACAGGGGGCCAATTCTCGTACCTAAAAACGTTCAAATTCTAGTCGCAATCTCATGCCAGCGACAATCAACTGTCAAAAATGTAGGTAAATGCTATACAATTTTTGACATATTGAGACTGAGATGAGATTGCGAACGTTCTTAAAAATACGGGAATTGCCCCTCTGTTGTCGAAAGTCAGTACAACAATAGAAAGACCTAAGTGTTGGGTCTTCTATATTTGAAAGATTTAAGAATATACATAAAAACATTGTTTATACCATTCCCCCTCTAAAAAGCTTATTTTATTCACTGAAAACAGTGAATAAAAAGCACTTTTACTCACTGTTTTGATGTTTGAAAATGGAACACACCAATGTATTCGACCACAGATTTAGAGTACCTAGGCTAGATACGGCATGTTATTAGATAGTATGAAAACCGAACGTGTCATCTTTTTTATAAGTACGATAACTGCACCCCAGCCATTTAGTGATGATGTGCTCAAAGTAAACAGAATTGTTTCAATCGCTAAGCGTCACTGAGCTAACAGACTTTTATTAGTACGAACAGTGGAACATGCAGGGCACGCTTGGTCGTGGCTTGCCGTATCTAGTGTAAGTGTAATCTTTGTATTCGACCTATATTGATGTGTTCTAAATTCAATTTGATTGGTCGACATTTTCGACAAGGAGTTTAGCATTAGAATAAAAACTGTTTTATGTTCTTTGCTGTCTTTAGTAAATTGGCGCTATTTTGAATACTGTAAGTTGTACGAACACAAAGTTTAGTGTTACTTTAATCTTTATTTTTGTGTTTGTTTAGTGTTGTTCTAATCGATTAAAAATGCATTCTAGTGATGAAGATGTGTTAACACCTGAGTTTATGAAAGAGAGGACGGCCGATATAGTGGAAAACTTGCTACCCAAAAAATCACGGCTGGTTTACATCAAAGCCAATTTAACTTTCCTTTTTCTTCATTATATGTCTATTTTCACTTAAATCTTTCTTTTTCTCGTAGTCATGGTATAAAGTATAGTATGCAACTCTTGAATAAAACGGATTTATATCGAGGGCCATGAATCACTCGCGTCGCTCAGGATTCTAACACTTGAATCACTCGCTACGCTCGTGATTCAATCATCATGAATCACTCCCTACGGTCGTGATTCAATCGTTAGAATCCTTCACTAGCTCGTGATTCATCTATGGCCCTCGTTTTAAATCCGTCCTTTATTCACTAATTGCATAATATACTATTATCCTTCCAATTTTGAAAATAAAGCAGCCAGTAACTTTCTTATTTTGAAACCCACATCCCACATACCCGATGAAGCAATGGAATTGTATATTTACGACGTCACCCTTTGATGTGATCGTAAAATTGCTCGCGATGTGTTACCACAGTGGGTAGGCAGTAAGCCAACTACCGCTGCTATGCAACCTTTAGATTCCCTAATTAATGACGCTTGTCTATTAACACGTAATTTTAATCACTAAGATCTGTCAGCAATTGTGGTTTGGTTTAATTGTGACAGCTTTACGAAATGTAATTTTTTTGATGTCTGGTTTAATTTTTGGTGGAGAACACAATATGCGCAAGCACAGCATAAGTCGATGTTCGCACGGACGTAAAAATATCGTGGCGATTTTTTTTAGCGCACTGGATTCTCAACGCTCTGCTTAGCAGCGAGAGTTGAAAATCGAACAGTGTGTTTTTTAGACGCGCTAGAATGCACTCTGCTGTTGTTAAGTTGGATTCTCAATGCTCGGCTCAACAAGAGAGAAAATCCAACCAACAAGAAAGAAGAGAGAGTTGAAAATCCAGTGCGCGATAAAATCCGCCGCGATCTTTTTACGTCCGTGCGAACGTCGGCTTCAGGGGGCCTACTCCCTAAGTACGAAGCCCGTAGTTTCGGCCTTCGTTACGGGCGTTTCTTACTCCGTATCACCTACGGATGGATGATTGGTTCGGGGCCCGAACGAAGTATGAATGACAACATGATTTGCCAGTTGTCCCTACTCCCGATGTGTTGTTGCCCGTCCGAAAAATTTAACTTTTACACTTGTTTTAATGGATCGTAATGTGTGACGGACGCATAAACGGACGGACGGAAAGACGGACGAACTTAGGGAGTAGGCCCCCAAGTCTTATTGAAGCCTTGAGGTACAAAAAAACTACGGAATATTATCCAAAAATTGCTCTTTATGGTCTTATTAAGAATTGTAACATTTTGGTTGTAAGATTTTTGATCTCGACTGTAGATATATTGTATTACTTTATAGTTTACTTAGCTAATAATTTAAAAAGCCCAATATTTTTTTAAAGATTTATAATTTGTAATTTCTTGACGAGAACGACTGCCGACAAACTATTATACAGTTTGGCAGACTTTATGTTTGTTAGGTATAGTTAGTACAGATTTTGAATAAATATATAAATAAAACATTTTTGCCCATCTTTTAGGAACACATTATTTTGAAAACACTCGATAGAACCCATAATAATTGACACTTTTTCAGACAGCATAATTATTAGAAGCAAGCAGACATAATGCGGTTTCCTCGAGGCTGCGTTGGTAAGAAATCACTCCGACTAGGAACATGCATAACACAAAATCTCTAGTGGGTTGAAGACGTTTGATAATAGAGCAAGATCCCAGGGCCGCCGAGCTTACTTATTTTCTGATTAACAAAATGTATGGAATAGAGTAGTATAGTCAATTATGCCTGGGCGATGTTTGACAGATATAAATAACTGTGTCTGGGGGAAGTTTAATCGCTACGATTGATTTGGCTTCTTACAAATAGTATTGAAATAGTTCCCCGAGTATCATTAGATAAAAAAACCGGTCAAGAGCGAGTCGGACTCGCGCACCGAGGGTTCCGTTCCGATTTCTGAAAAAGTATGCTATTTAGAGACATCGTTTTATTTTTCCTGTAATCTTTACATAGACTCCTATCACATAGAATAATTTCAGATTTTTCTCTTTGCAAACTTCGGAGATAAGGGGGGGGGGGGAACGGTATTTTTTTTTTTACATTTTTCATCAGAAGTCGAAAACTATGCGGCCTAAAAAAAAGAAAAAAAAATTTGAGAATGTGCAAACAGCGTTCTTTCATAATTATGATATCCCACATGCCCTAGTAGCCCTACTTTTATTTTTAAGATCCCCTTTCAGTCCCTGTTGCAAAAAAAAATATAAATATTTTAAATTCTTTCTTATTTGCAAAATAGTTGGGTCAACGTCATCTAAAACGATTCTAAATTTCAAGTTGATAGCATTAGTAGTTCTTGAGATATCCAGCTGTGACAGACAGACAGACAGACAGACAGACTGAGTGACGCCATAAGGGTTCCTTTTTTACCATTTTGGTACGGAACCCCAATTAAGACTCAAACTATAAGTAAGATGATGTCATGTTTTGCGAGCTTTAAAGCGTCTGGTGGAAAAATCCGCCGACAGGAAGTGTCTGACAGTATTGATTATTAATTATTAACAATATTCTGTAAAACCATACATAAAAATCTGCAGTCAGACTTTAAGAAAAGTGAGTAATATTTTTAGTACCTAATAAGTACCTGAAAATTGGCCGTCGGCGCAAGCTAGCAAGTATGCGTACGTTCGAAGTACATACCAACACTACTTTATTCTATACATTTTGTTAATCAGAAAATAAGAAAGGTCTGGCGGTTCTAGGATCTTGGACTATAACGCTTTCCTCGCGAAATAATGTTACATCTATACGGGCCCGCTAAGACGCTGGCAACACTGTCGGCGTGCCCTCGCCACTGTCAAGCCTCTCCACGCAGCTCAAGACGCCATGGCGGGAAATGGTGCATAAATAAGCTTGCATGTCTCATTCTCGCTCTCTTTTCACAAGGACAACTGACTGGGTCGAACCTCTGTCAATTTAGTATTTTGTATTGCTGTTTGTGCTGATAAGTATCCCTAATCTTTTGGTTTATATTGTACCTAGTAAAATGATGGTAGTTCAATATTTATAGTGATTAGTGATCATTAATTTGCTTTTCGTGTGACTAAATTATAGCGGATATAGTTCAAATAAGTTGCTGTGATTTCTATATAAATGACTAATTAAAATAATTTATTGAGGTTGTTTGAATTTCATTTACTATAAACCCTGTTTCTAATCATATATGTTACAATAACATTTCGTAACTCGAGATCGAAACTTGTCTTTGTCCACCCAATAAAGCCTGCAGCTTTATGTGAAGCTAGTTCCATCCAGCCATGTGCGTATCATACAGCAACTCATCCTTTTAATCCGTCAAACAACTCATTCATCCTTCCTCTACTGTAACTCATAAAAACTCGTAAAACGTATCGCCGGCGCAGCATTCACATAAATCAACGGTTGTAAATTTCAATTTTATTCGACAATTAAACAGGCGGGCTTTCTCGCCGGCAGTAAATACGCGTAAATACGCATAAATACACGTAAATACTCGTAAATACGCATTATCGTTAAAACGTCACTGTTGTTGTAAATCTAACTGAATGGCAACGCCGCTGTCTTGACATAGAGTATGGGAGTGAGGGGAGGTTTGTGCCTACACGTATGTCGTATCTGGGAGGGTGGAGTGCTATTAAGTACGGTCAGTAACAGAAGTAGATTAAAACTATTAATTTTACATGTGAAATTAATAGACCGTAAATTATTAGTACACTACTTTTCAGTATTTTAAGTAATAGCTAAGAGTTTTTACTGTAAAAATTTAACAACAGTCCATATTTTTAATTCGCTTGTATCGTGCAAAAATTGTTTTAAAGAAAACTGAAGTGTTAATCGACTTTTTTTGCTGACTGTACGCAACTACATCCTTTTAAGAATGCATTTTGTAGAAAGAGAAACAGGCCTATATCCGCCTTTTTGTATGTTCAGGGCGAGAAATAGATCTCCTTTGTTACCATTGGTTGAAATAAGCCATTAAACAAAAAAAAATTGTAAGTTGAAAACCTAAATACAGCATGTAACAGAAATGTGTGGGCTAAGGGAAATGTTTAAGGGCATTATATCACATGTCGTCGAATTTTTGGTTCTAGGACATGCTGGCTTCTGGACATTTGGGTCGTTGAAGTTTTGTAAGGGACAGCTGATTATATTTTCGTAATTACGTTGTTGTTCCCATGGAGAAAGTTGTTCAGATTGATGGTCTGTAGGTATTTGATACACGCAGTATAGTAAAAATAAACCTGTATTTGCAACACTTTTTGTTGCTTTCCTGTGTAAAATGATCGCTAAATAAATGCCTGCAGACGAAAAATACTCAACATTTGTTCTCTTTCAAAAGCTCGTCTACAATTTTACGTCTTATTAACTACCGCTATAACATTACGAACAGTTTATGCAAAGAAAAACACACAACGCATTACTTTTACGCCATTTTGAAAATTCAAGAAAAACAGTAAAATGTATCAGCTGCTTCCACGTAAGTCGTAAAACTACTGCTAAATGATAGTAAGGCTAAGGACACGCAGATATAAAGGGGTAATAGTATATTTACTAGTGGACAGACAAGGTGTTGGAGGAATAAACTTATTAAAAGAATAATGTTAGAAGAAATGAATTTAATATAAATAGAACCGAACAGCTTTATAAAAGAACAAGAAATTAAAGATGACAAGAATAGAGTAAAGAGTACAAACCATAACTTTTTGTACATAGCTACACACCTAATAAGTATAACATACAACACAAGGAAATGTTCACTTGTTAAGTTGTTAGGTACAGTCAGCAACAAAAGTCGATTAATTGATTAGTCGATTGTTTTCTAAATCTTGAGTATTGAGAAAAATACTTCATTAAAATCGGAACAGATGTAAATTTTAAAGAAAATTAACTGTAAAGTAATAAAAGAAATGCTAAAAAACCGGATATCGTATCGTATCATTTTGTGTTAATTTAGATGATGTCAAAAAGTAGTAGTGGTAACCGACTTCTGTTGCTGACCGTACTTCTGAAGAACAACGTAATTGTAAATAGCATTGTCAATGTCGAAATACTTATTTTATGGACTACTAGCTTTTGCCCGCGGCTTCGCCCGCGTGAACGTCGGAAAATATGCCGCAGGAACAAAAATATCGAGATAGCTTCTGCCCGCGACTTCTTCCGCGTAAAATTTCATGTTCCGCCAACCCACCCTGTCGCATCGCATTGCCTTCCCACGCTATTACTTCGTTTTCGCTTATCGTTCCTTCTCACTTTTTTTTGCTCGGCACTTAAGAGTTTTAGTGTGATGTTAAATACGCCTATAGCCTTCCTTAAGAATTGGGCTATGAAATGCAAAAATAATTATTAAAGTCCGACTGGTAGTTCCTGAGATTAGCGCGTTCAAACAAATAAAAAAAAGCGTGTCAGCTCCGTCGCACGACTGGAGTTTACTGCTGTTTTTTGTGTCGCTCCGAGTTTCCGACTTTCTATTTTCAGTCATTTCTGTCGGGCTGGGTTTCTTTAATGAATCAGTGCTATACAAAAAGCAACTTTAAGGTGTAAAGGCACTGCTGCCTCTTCCCCCTAATCTCCCTTTCACCCCTCCTCTCTCTCTAACCCCTCCCCTTCCCACTCTCTTACCCTCCCCATCACTGCACTCTTTCACCCCCCTCACTCTCTCCATCCCCGTCTCCCTATCACCCCCTCACCACATAACTTTCACGCTAACCTCCCCGCCCCGTCACACCTCTTCCCTTCTCCACACCCTCCCCCTCCTATGCTCTCCTATCCCTCGCCCCCCCATCATCCTCCCCCTCAGCCTCCTACTCACCACCCCTACCCTCCCTCTCTCTCACCACAATCTCTCCTTCCCCCTTTCCCTCCTCACCACCCTCTGCCCTTCCCCTTTCCTTGCTCACCACTCCCTCCCATTCCCACCTTCCCCTCTACCCTTCCCTCTGGGGAAAAAACAATTAATGACAAACTTTATTACTCGCTTAGGCAAGTATTTGTGCCAAGTTTCAACTTAATTAAGCAAATGAATAAGATTTTTCATATAAACTATATTCCCCGTTTTCACCCCCACAGGGATACAATTTAAAAAAATCGTTTGTGAGATTTCCGTAATTTAAAAGAAAGATTATTTACACCAATCTGTAAAATTGACTACCCCTTTTCAACCCTTTAGGGGTGGATATTCGAAAAACCCTGTTACACGTTATTCGTCATTTTTGGTTTCAAGTATAAATACTGAGTTTCGAGTAAATCGGAACGTGCGTTAAAATTCCTACATACAAACTTTGAGACCCCCAATCCCTCCTGAGGGGGTAGTTTAGAAAAACTAAAAATGACAAACTTTATAGTTTATGTACTTAGATAAATATTCATGACAAGTTTCAAGTCTATTAAATCAAGGACTAAGTTTTTTCACACAAACTTTGGACCCCTGTTTCACACCTTTAGGGGTTGAATTTTGAAAAATCCTTTCTTAGTGCACCCCTAGACCTCATAAGGAACCTACGTGCCAAATTTGGAATATCTAGGCCAAGCGGTTTGGGATGTGCGTTGATACAAACTTTGACACCCTCCAATCCGTCCTGAGGGGGTAGTTTAGAAAAACTAAAAATGGCAAACTTTATAACTTACTTAGATAAATATTTTTGCCATGTTTCAAGTCTATTAACTCAAGGAATAAAATTTTTCATACAAACTTTGGACCACCGTTTCACCTACTTAGGGGTTGAATTTTGAAAAATCCTTTCTTAGTACACACTTAGACCTCACAAGGAACCTACGTGCCAAATTTGGAATCTCTAGACACAGCGGTTTGGGCTGTGCGTTGATACAAACTTTGACACCCCCCAATCCCTTCTGAGGGGGTAGTTTAAAAAAAACTAAAAATGTCAAACTTTATAATTTACTTAGATAAATATTCATGCCAAGTTTCAAGTCTATTAACTCAAAGAATAAGATTTTTCATACAAACTTTCATCCCCTATTTGTCCCCCTTAGGGATGGAATTTCCAAAAATCCTTCCTTAGTGGATGCCTACACTGTGTAAGGTATATATGTGCAAAATTTCAAGTCTCTAGGTCCAGCGGTTTAGGCTGTGCGTTGATATATCAGTCAGTCAATCAGTCAGTCAGTCAGGACTTTGAATTTTATATATATAGATACATGTAGGTTTAATTTTATGTGCCAGCAACAAATAATGCAATACTGTGTGAAATTTTACTGGTTGTTTTCCAACAACAACATCATTGTACAACAACAACAAACAACTTTTACTACAGGACGAAACCTGGAATCTTGATGTAGATAAATGTACTGAACTGCAGTTCAGTACATTTATCTACATCAAACTCGTAAAAATTTAGGGAGCAGCTGATTTTTTTCGCGATTCCAGGTTTGGTCCAATAGTAAAAGTTGTTCATAATGATGAGTACAATGACCCTTTAAGAGGAAGACAACCATTAAAATTTCACCCTGTATAAAAACCCCTTAAGCCTTTTAAGAAACCAGAATTTTACCGTAATTTGACGACACGGTTGGCGCAGTGGTTGAGCGATTGACTGCTGCGCAGCATGTCGCGGGTTCGATTCCCGCACGGAACAAATATTTGTACGACCTACAAGTATTTGTTTCGAGTCTGGGTGTTTTTCTATCTATAATATTTATGTATTTACAAAAAAAAAATGTATATAAGTAGTTTATCAGCCATCTCGTTACCATAACACAAGCATTAGATTGCTTAGCTTGGGACTAGATGGCGTTGTGTGAAATGTCCAAGGATATTTATTATTTTATTATTTAATTAAATTAATCTTATCCTCACAGAAGTAGCAAAATAAAAAGTTTGAAAATAACCTATTTCCATATTGCATGATCGGATCAGTTACCTAAAATATTCAATTCAATCCTTCTCTTTCTCCCAAACATTACGAGTGACAACAGCAGCAGAAGTCTCCAGTATGAAATCCAACAATTCTAGTAAAATTAATTTGATATTTTTCCGTTTCAGGTGAAATGAAAATAGAAACTATACTCCGTCTGTTTAGGTGATTAAATAAAGGTAAATAAAAAAAAACACATGTCTGTCTAACCGACTAAACGTAATACTTGTCAATCATTCAATCAATCAATCAGTTTATTTGTGAAACATAGATAGATAGATAGATAGATAGATAGATAGAATACTCTTTATTATGCACACCATAAAAATTACAGATATAAATGTTGAAATTTTACATAGGGTGACACAATGGGCGGTCTTATCGCTAAGAGCACAACATACACATACAACATAGAACATAACATAACACAACATACACACACACATAACATAGGTATTCACATGCATAGATGTTTACATAAGTAGGTGCTGTAAGTGACAGAACAAAACAAATGACAAAATATAGCATTTTGTCATTTGTTTTGTTCTGTCACTTCAGTTGTCATGCTACGATACGGTTGTACTCTTCAATCTAGCAACTTTATAATTCTTTGTATAACGTTGCTAAATTGGAGAGTACAACTGTGTCGTAGCACTCGTAGCATGACGACTGATGTGACAGGTACCTGTTACGTTTGTCGGTTAACCAGACACGAGGTTTTTTTGTTGTTTACCTTTTATTTGATTACCTTAACCGATGGAGTATAGACACGTGCAACACGTAGAATTGATACAGACTACAGAAACTGAGCGTAGCCTATTCTTTATCAAAAACAATAAACAACCAAAAATATTATCATTTCTGACACCACTAATCTATATTTGACAGTAGCAATATACTCTAAAGTTTGTAGCCAATGACAAGGTAGCATAAATTGCTCTATTGAGCCTACAGGTATAGCCTATGCATCGATACGTTACCGACAAATATCAAATACTTCAAGCATTGCATTCATTTCGTACGTCAGAACCGATAGTATTCTGATATCGATACCATTCGAGTTTAGTTTCAAGTAAATTGTGTCGGAAATAGTCGGAATAATAGTCGATTCGAAACTAGAGGGGTATCAATTTCAGTGTTATTATTTTCAATTATTCTAAGAATTGCAAATTGTAACTAAATAGTGTTGATTAATATTCGATTTTCCTAAGATTCTTCTTGAAAACAGTACCTGCCTACTGAAATACAGTACAAACTAAAAAATGCGAGGGAATAAAAAATCCAACATCATCATCTATATCCAACGTGTCCTTTTGCATCCTCGTCAAATTTAAGGAACCATCAAACCGAACAACTTTCTCCATAGGACCAACATCGTATTCGCGAAAAAATTTTCAACTGTTCCATAGAAAACTTCAATACATACTCGACGTAAATGTATGGGACTGTTGATAATTTTTTCGAGATTACGATGTTGGTCCCATGGAAAAAGTTGTTTGGTTAGATGGTCTATACCACACCCTTTTTGACGAAGATGCGAAACGACACGTTGTATATGTATGACTTTCTTTGAGTACCTATACGTGCTGTCTATACAGTATGTTCCCAACAAGCTGCAATCAAAAACAAAGTCTCAATCCCTTCAACATCTTATTATATGTAACATCAAATCATAATACACCCCTTACATTGACTTTCATGAGCTGCGTATCACAAGATAGTAGCTCTAACTTTTTGTATTTCAACAAGAATCGAGTTACAATGTTTTTCTCATAAATTATAGATGTGCAAGCGAATAAAATCTGCTACCTAATGGTCAGACTCAGGCTCAGAACTACAGTAAACCCGTTCCAAGTTATTTATTGGACATAACTTGACATACTGATTTATGTTCCTAGTTTAATTTGTGATATTATTTTGTGTCGTGAATGCGAAATTATAATGTCTCGTAAATGTTGTGTCTTACATTTTGTTTGTTGATTTGCATTGTAATATTATAATTTGTAAGGAAAATGGGTTAGTTCGCGTCGTGTATAGGGAGGGACATAAAGTTTAATGTTAGCATCTGAAGTAATGTGCATTCTAATGTAGGACATAAAATATGTTAACGGCTTGTCACCTTTTAAATGCATCAAGAAATCATTTGACAGATATCTTTATACGAAATATTTCTCAATAACTTTATTATACCCGGTATATGCATATATTTATAGGTACAGTAACTTTTTATTGCATTCTACTGCTAGACATAGGCGTAGCGTAAAGTTGTGCCATGAACCTCATGTTCACAGTCTCACGAAGATGTATCAGAAACTCTGCTTACCACGGCATTCATCAAAGTGCAAGCATACGATGGGTCTCTAATAACTTTATGAGTGCTCCTTGATCAGGGTTCACAAACATCCCTAATAACAGCAATTCAGGCAACTTGAGAGAAAATCCGGCTCGAAGGACCAAAAAGATGTATCCGGTCTACCTTCCTCGAAGCTACTTTCTCGGGTCGATTCATATCCTTTGATGGACTAATCTGCTTCTTCAACAACCCTTAGTCTTTTAGAAGATACTTAACTAACCATGTCAGATTTTTCTCTTTTCTAAGCATGCTTCATACAAATATCATGGAGCTAAAGATAAGTAAGGTTGGTAAGGTAAGCTACTCTGGTTATTCGCCGAACACTTTAATAGCACATCTAGTATTTGAAGAAACCTAGAGCAAAATGGCGACAACTTTCCACTACACAGTTGTAGGTAAAGATAAGAATTTAAACAAATAATTAAAAAAAGAAACGCATTTACCATATAAAATACGTTTCCTTACCCCTGCGCTCGTTTGTCGTATCTCCAACGTTTAAGTACGGGAAATGAGCGATTACTAAGTTAACATTAACTTACAATGTCTCAATTAAAAGTACACTTTTGCAGGATAATTTAAACAAGTGACAACGCTGAGAAAAAGAAACGATTCATGATTTAATAGAAATCGGATTATTTTGTTGGGACTTACATAATTTAGTGTTGCGGCAAATACATACCAGAATGGAAATAAAAAAAATGGAAAAAAAAAAATGAAAAAAAAAAAAATGGAATAAAAAAAAAATGAAAAATGGAATGGAATGGAATGGAATGGAATATTCTTTGTCATTTTATGAAATGGAACAGAATCAAATGGAAAATTCTTGTGTCATTTGATGTACAGTGGGCTGCATCAATTGGGTACCCTAGTTGTATTAAAATTTTAATACAACTGGGGTACCCAATTGATGCAGCCTATTGTACACACAGCAGCACATCAAGTTATATCAAACTTTTAAGGTTTAAAATCATTTGGAGAAACTTGACAGTTTTATATAACCTGATGGGATGCAGTCTGTACATAATAGTTTGATATACTTATGTATTTGAATTCCACTTAGGACCTACATGGATAGGTCCAGTCACAATCTATCCGAAAATATTGGTCAGAATTTAAATAAAGTTATCTGCCGGTTGATGAAACTGGAATGTATTTGGAACTTGTGAAACAGACTAATATGCAAGTCTATAATTAATTGAAAATACATTAACACCTTTAAAGTATTTCACTGTTATGTATGTCATGGCTCTAATATTTTAAGAAGCTGTGGATAGGTAACCACAGCTCCTGTGGTTTAGGATAGGTGACAGAAATGTAATATCGACGCATTATTCGATACTTTAGATTATATTATTTGGTGTGATTAAGTGTAGCAAAAAATAAAAGACTCTTTTTCTCAGGAACGCGTGGAGGTATCAAGTTGAAATTAATATCAAATACGTAAATCTATGGCCCCTTGGAGCTCTAAAAAAATCAAGCTTCTAAGTCAATGCAATAAAAAAAAACCGGTCAAGAGCGAGTCGGACTCGCGCACCGAGGGTTCCGTTCCAATTTCTGAAAAAGTGTGCTATTTAGAGACATGGTTTTATTTTTCCTGTAATTTTTACATAAACTTCTATCATATGGAATAATTTCAGATTTTTCTCTTTGCAAACTTCGGAGATAAGGGGGGAACGGTATTTTTGTTTACATTTTTCATCAGAAGTCGAAAGCTATGCGGCCTAAAAAAATTTAAAAAAATGTTTAAGAATGTACAAACAGCGTTCTTTCATATGATACCCCACATGCCCTAGTATCCCTACTTTTATTTTTTAAGACCACCCCTCAGTCCTTGTTGCAAAAAAAATAAAAATATTTTAAATTCTTTCTTATTTGCAAAATAGTTGGGTCAACGTCATCTAAAACTATTCTAAATTTGAAGTTGATAGCGTCAGTAGTTCTTGAGATATCCAGCTGTGACAGACAGACAGACAGACAGACTGAGTGACACCATAAGGGTTCCTTTTTTACCATTTTGGTACGGAACCTTAAAAACTACTATTTATGCGACATATTTTGACACTCGCAAGTAAATCAAAACCTATGGGTACTTCCCGTTGACCTACAATAATGACAGCACAAGTAAAGCAAAAAGTCCGATAATTGTTAATTTGTTTTTTGCTATTACAAACTTAAATTTTCAGTTGGAGAATAATTGACTGTAACGTATATCAAAGTACGGGAGAACATGTTTTCCAACAATGTTCTCCCGAATTCTCTCAAAAATTCTTTTCAACTACGGAACCCTTCATTGGTGGTCCGACACGCACTTGGGCGGTTTTTTTTCAGTCCCAAGTTTTCATGAAAGAAATCAATATTAATTTCCTGAAACACATGGATTTCATACACACCCTATTAAAGATGTAATAATATACTTAATAATCAAATTAGTGCTAGGTACTAGCAACATGTCTAGATAAAATGCTCGTAAATTTCTCGGCAGCTGGTTCAATTACAGGTCTATATAAAACGGCTACGGTGATAACATTGTTACATACCATAATATGTTAGCTGGTAAATGCTAAATGCATGTATTATTATTGTAGAATTATTTAAGACGGACCAGACTGCCATACATTGTTCTCAATTATAAACAACCGTTTAGGCAGCGCATGCAAAAAAGTCTGTTTAAAGAGGTATTTCTTTCTGACTTGTTAGACAAAACTTGTGATAGCTCGGCTAATATGCATGATAAGAATAAGAATAAGAATAAGAACAATTTTATTGGTCCATCGTTACAAAATAAATTACTTACAAAAATAATAATATTGAGTGCTTGCTGTAACTAGAATAAGTAACATTTATTTGAACAGTGGTCCCCAAACTAGGCAGCGCCTGTATCTTGGGGGCCTGAGTTGCGTTATCTTAAGTTTTAATTCGAGACATTTTGTGTTAACAATTTAATTTCAGGATGTTTGAAAATGGACATAATACAAGAATTATAATTAATTAAGGGTAGAGAAATAACAAGTTAAAAATAAAGTAAATTCAGCAATATAAAATAATTCTAAATAATCATGCAGTGTGTGTGTGTGAGGGTATGTGGGGTGTGTGTGTGTGAAGTGTGTGTGTGTGTATTGTAGTAGGTGTGGATTTTTGTGTGGAGGAACTAAATGATTACGTGAATGACTTGCTAGTAGATTTTGGTGTTAACTCACTATTTCCTCAGTGTCGTTGTATGACAGGGAGAGAAGCCAGCTTTTTGTCATTATTTTAAATGAGTGTGTGTTAATACCTTTAGTATCACAGCGCTTGCTTATTTTATTGTAGATATGAGTGTGTAAGTAAGAGGGGCACCGTCTGGCCAGAAGACTGTTTGCATTAGGAAGAGGGACATGTAAGATACGTTTTGAGAGCAGGCTTTGGTAGTCAGGTCTGTTTTTAATAGACTTGTGTACATGCAGTGCGGCACTAATTATAAACAGTTGACGTACTCGAAGAACCGGAAATTCACTGTATAGCAGGTCTGTCGGGAACCTAAAGGGCTTTCGAAGCATTACTTTTATTACGGCTCTTTGAGCTCTTTCTATTTCAATAAATGTGCTTTTCCCGGCTCCGCCCCAGACGGAGATTCCATACTGGAGTACAGATTGACAGAGACCTAGGTATATTGTTCGGAGAATTTTAATAGGTGTGCAGTCTCGTAGTTTCTTCATAACGTAGATTAGTTTTCTGACGCGGCCCGCTAGCAAGTGTATGTGAGGTTTGAATGATAAATTTTCGTCTATAGTAATACCTAGATATCTAAGGGAGGAAATGCGGTCTATAGGAGTACAGATACAGTTTGTGAGTGGTGAATTATGATCGTTGCGACATGTGTGGAATTTGAGTGTCAATTGGCAAGGAGGACTGGAAGCTATGGTTTTGAAGAAAGTGATGAGCTTAGTTTTTTTTTATGTTAAGTGTAAGTAAATTTCTACTAAGAGTCTCTGAGATTGTAAGCAGACCATGTTCGGCAAGATGATACACTTGTTCCCAAGTTTTGGCATGGAAAATGATTGCCGTGTCGTCAGCATAAGAAATTATTTCAGCGTTTTGAAGCGGTGCATTAAGGATATCGTTCATATAGAAGGCGAAAAGGGTCGGACCGAGAGTACTGCCTTGAGGGATTCCAAAATTGATAGGCAGTAATCCACTAGAGTAGTCTCCTACTTTTACTAGTTGCCGGCGATTTGTTAGATAGCTTCGAAACCAGTCTAACGCGTTTCCTCGTATTCCTATACCCTCTAGTTTGGACAGGAGTAGATCTATCGATATTGTGTCAAACGCCTTGGCCAGGTCAAGAAAAACTGCCATGAAGTTTTCGCCATGATATAAACATAATTTATAGCCTATAGCACTCAGGAATAATGTAGCTTTCTACCAGTGAAATTTTTTTTAGAATTGGATCATTAGTTCCGGAGATTACCCCCTACATACAAACTTACAAACTTACATACAAATTTTACCTCTTTATAATATTAGTATAGATAAACACAAAAGTGAACGTGCAATGTGATGATAGAATAATAAAAATAATAATGTAATAATAATGTAATGTGTTGGCTCATGAGGGTGCTGGAGTTGTATAAAATAGATGCAACTCTACGCACCTTCCTGATGTCGTGTATGGGACAGTGGAGGACGGTCCTTCGCTATCCAGGATGTCGAAATATCCAGAGGAATAGCGAACCGATAAGGATCGAGCGAGGTATATTTCAGGGCGACAGTTTGAGTCCACTTTGGTTCTGCTTAGCCTTGAATCCTCTAAGCACACTGCTGGAGGATTCAGGTCTAGGCTATCGATTGAGGAGAGGTGGTCAGGTTATATCTCACCTCCTTTACATGGATGACTTAAAACTCTTTGCACCCAACAATTTGCAACTGATGGAGCTACTGAAGGTAACGGAAACTTTCAGTAGCGCCATCAGGATGGAATTTGGTGTGGACAAATGTGCGGTCATGCATGTAAAGCGAGGGGAGATTGTGGAATCCGTGAGAACCCAACTTTCGGATTCCATACACCTAAGATCTCTCTCCTCACTCGAAACCTACAAGTATTTGGGTATGTCGGAAGCGTTAGGCATCAACGCTGCTGACATGAAACAATCGCTGAGGGAACGTTTCTTTGGCCGCCTGAATAAAGTTTTAAATAGTCTTTTATCAGGCGGAAACAAGGTGCGTGCCTTCAACGGTTGGGTCATGCCGGTTTTGATGTACTCTTTCGGCATACTCAAATGGACTCAGACGGAACTTGACGCCCTGGATAGGAGGGTCCGCACACTGCTGACCGCAAATCGGATGCATCACCCACGGTCATCGGTGATGAGACTGTATATCCCGCGGAAGTGCGGAGGTCGTGGCTTCTTAAATGCTAAGACCCTGCACAACCGTGAGGTATGCAGTCTCAGGGAATACTTCCTAGAAGCCGACGTGGGGATGCACCGAGAAGTGGTCTCAGTAGATAAGGGCCTCACCCCGCTCTCCTTAGCTAACGAGAACTGGCGCAAACCTATAGTATTAGATACTAATGACCGCAGGGAGGTATGGCAGAGCAAAGAGCTTCACGGACGCTTTTACCGGGTCCTACATGGACCCGATGTAGACTTCTTAGCGTCCGTATCCTGGTTGCGATTCGGTGATCTGTTTGGGGAAACCGAAGGTTTTGTCTTTGCGATTATGGACGAAGTTATGATGACGAACAACTACCGGAAGTATATTGTGAAGGACGGCACGGTTGACATCTGTCGGGCATGCCACCGTCCGGGGGAATCAATCCGTCACATTATTTCTGGCTGTTCTCGTCTGGCTAACGGAGACTACTTGCATAGGCACAACCTTGTAGCCAGGATTATCCATCAGCAACTTGCTCTGAAATACAGTCTTGTTGAATCGGAAGTACCATACTATAGGTATGTGCCCGACCCAGTTCTCGAAAATGGCAATATCACGTTGTATTGGGATCGGTCTATCATCACTGACAGGACTATTGTTGCCAATAAGCCTGACATAGTGGTGATAGATCGATTAGAGCGTCGCACGGTGATTGTTGATATAGCGGTCCCGCATGACGAGAACCTCGTGAAAGCCGAAAAAGATAAGCAAATTAAGTATCTTGACCTGGCTCGCGAGGTTGTCGACATGTGGGATGTGGATACAGCAATCATTGTGCCGATAGTCGTGACGGCCAATGGCATAATAGCCAAGAGCCTCGACCAACACCTGAGGAGGCTCTCGTTAGGCGGCTGGATCAAGGGCTTGATCCAGAAAGCGGTACTTCTGGACACGGCGCGTATCGTTAGGAGGTTCCTCTCTCAGCAGCCCTGACCGCCGGTAGCTTGGACCCTGTTCCCGATACCGGTGGGCTACTATTTTTTATATTTTTAAATGTTTTTATACTTTTTATATTTCAACATTTAAAAATGTAATTTATATGTATATACAAATGAAATAAAGGAAATGTAATGTGTAATGTAATGTGTATGTGTATGTGTGTATGTGTGTGTGTAATAATGTGCTTTTAGATGTAATTTATTACTTTTAATTAATTAATAGCCTCTGAATAACGCACTATCGCAAGGTTTTGGTCGGGGGATCGCCTTAAGTGGGTAACTAATTTGTTTCTTCCGACAAAGAAAAGTATCCCTTTCTAATTATGTCAGCCTGAAGTTTTGTGCCACAATATTACAAAGGTTTCTTTACACAGAAAGTTACAAGAGTTTCACCATGCATGCTCAGTGGTATTTGTTGATTTTTCTCAGGATATTTTTATGGTCTAGTGAATTTAGTGTAGGTATAATAAATAGTGTTTAAGAGCCTATAGGTACCTACTACCTCAAATGGCTTAGCATGATCCTCCGTTATGTCGAAAACTAAATATATGGTAAAGTTGAGGATTAATGTTAAGTAGGACTATGTTTGACGAAAACACGATTCCATGAAATTTTCATTATAGAAAAAAAATCCAAAGTTACCTCCAAACCGAACAATAAACCGCTGGTATTAAAAAAATACTTCAAATTAGATCATGAAACTTTGCATACTAACTGAACTAACTATAAAGCAGGTCTTGTTTTTTTATTTTTTTCAATTACCATTATTTTTACCGTAAAAAGCAATTACCTAAACTATCGGCGGCGGCGCCCAGCACCGCACTCAGTCTCGCTCTCACTCAGTTCGCGGCCGAGATAAAAAGCTGAGGTAAGTATATTGTGGGCTCTTAAGATTCTATCAAAAATTAAACACATATACAGTACTTACTTATTCATGGCTATAAAAAAAAAACCATTAAATATGCAATGTCGTATGTTACTTCGAAAGAGAAACATCGGACTACCATCACTGGAAGGAAGCTGGCTGAGTATCACATAAGACAACAGTGGGATTTTTAGGGTTCCGTACCAAAATGGTAAAAAGGCACCCTTATGGTGCGACTCAGTCTGTCTGTCTGTCCGTCTGTCTACTAGGACTACTAATGCTATCATCTTGAAATTTGGAACAGTTTTAGATGACGTTTGGCCAACTATTTTACAAATAAGATTTTTTTTTTTTGCAACAGGGGCTGAAATTCGAATTCGAATGTCTTAAAAATTCGAAGTGGGGCTACTAGGGCATGTGAAATACCATATATGAAAGAGAGCTGTTTGCACATACTCATTTTTTTTCTTTTTTTAGGCCGCATAGTTTTCGACTTTTGATGAAAAATGTAAAAAAAATCACCTTATCTCCGAAGTTTGCTTAGAGAAAAATCTGAAATAATTCTATGTGATAGAAATTTACGTAAAGATTTCAGGAAAAATAAAACGATGTCTCTAAGGCCTCTGCCTCGAATCGTGGGGGCAGCGGGGCGGCGGCGGCGGCGGCGCGGGAGCGGCAGGATCTTATGTGTACATTTAAATGGACCGGTTCTCGAAAACAGCGGCGCGGGACAATGCGAGACGCGCCGCCGCCGCCGCCACCCCGCTGCCCGCGAAATTCGAGGCAGAGGCCTAAATAGCATACTTTTTAGAAATCGGAACGGAACCATCGGTGCGCGAGTCCTACTGTTGCGCTGTTGACCGTTTTTGTAAAAAGATATAGGTTCAGCAGCCATGCTGATATCCTGCCAAAAGAAACAGTGTCAACAACCACCATACATTTTCCTAGTAATGATGACAGTTACAAGTTTCTCCTCACATCTCTTCCCAAAGTCTGAGGCGCTGATCTGCTCAGGTGATTGACACTGAGCCCTCGTTATAGAAGCAGATTTTTGCGAAGCGCGACACATGTTGTTTATCTTATTAGGTTCAGCACATGTGGCGTGTAAACATTGTTACAGAACGCTTTGGTACACTGTACAGGATATTATGTGATAGTTTTGAAAAGAATTGTAACTTAGGTACCTATCTTTATTTCAAACATCGTCGAAAAGAATTGTCATAATCAAAGGCACACAGCCGTGCGTGGGTGGCCTTAGGCTGAATGATCTTTCGCCTTTTTCCAGCCTGGGGGCCTACTCCCTAAGTCCGTCCGTCCGTCCGTCAGTACGTTCGTTTGTTCGTCTGTCATAATTATCCATCAAAACAAGTATAAAAGTTAAATTTTTTGGACGGGCAAAAACACATCGGGAGTAGGGACAGCTGTCAAATCGTGTTGTCATTCATACTTAGTTCGGGCTCCGAACCAATCATCCATCCGTAGGTGATACGGAGTAGGAAACGCACGTAACGGAGGCCGAAACTACGGACTTCGTGCTTAGGGAGTAGACCCCCTGTTGTCTCGGTTTTGATGACCGTGACCTTACTTTCGTACAAACAATAAGATTCTCTCAACTATATAATATAATAGGTCTTTACGTATGCAATTGCCGATTTTTGATACCGGCTAGTGTGAAGATCTTTCATTCTATTTAGAATTCCAAATTCAAATTAATTTTAAATTTTCCGTTTGGGGTTGAAACACTAGGGCCATGGGGTCCAAGTGCCCACTTAGTTTTTCAAGACATCGCTAAGCGATTGGTCGACCACGTGGCAATGCTGTCAGCCTTTTGGGCACTTTTTCTGTTCACCATTCAAGTTTTGTAGTGACTGCGTGGATAAACTTTTATTTTCTTCATACCTATTTAATTCTATTCTAGATTCATCATTGAGAATAAGAAATGTTTTAGGATAGGCAAGGTTACATATAGGTCGTTTAAACTCACCATGTTTTAAGATCTTGGTCGTACGTGTGCTAGAAAGTAAGGTCATGTGATGACGGATGTAAAAAGACACATAACAAATAATTATGTATGTTTTTCCACATTTGCAGCACCTGTTAACATAATGGCAGTTGCTCTCATTAATTTATTTGTTTTAGCACTTCCTCGTTTACACTGGCGGCTATTATTCATTATAATGGAGAGCCCTCTATCCAATATATTTACTAGGACAACAGTATGTTTAATGACAGTGTAATAAATATAATATTTTACGATATTTAAACATACACTTTTGAGTTTACGTATAAATTGTTACGGTTGTCGGTTGGAGTTGATTTGTGAAATGGACACGTCTCAAAGCGATGTTTATAAAGTATTAGTAAATAGCATTGTTTCAAGTTAGCATGTAGCATGTTGTGAAGAAGTGTTTGCATAACATTCATGAGAGTTTGTGACATTTTACGCTATGTAGAATTTACTTACAAGATTAATTTTTCGAGAGAGTTTCTAAGGATGATACTGCCAATTCCTCATTCAGTTAGTGCTATTAGTTGCTTATGCTCACAAATTAACGACAACATAATTAACGACAAAATAATGTTTCTTGTAAAAAAGTAGGTAATTGGTGCTGAAGAAATTGAATGAATTGGAGGTTGATAAATAGAAAATATACATGATGAAAACTATAATTTTAAGATATTTATTTATTTAAAAAAAACCGGCCAAGTGCGTGTTGGACCACGCACAATGAAGGGTTCCGTAGTTCAAAAGAATTTATCCCAGAAAAAATTTCAGACAGAATTTATCAAACAAACAAAACATTAGATATCAAAAAAAAAATTGTTTATATCATAAAATTACAAAATCACAATTTTCAGACTTTTTCCTTTACTTGTGCTGGAAGACCTTGCTTCTTGCCAAATTTCATTATTCTAGGTCAACGGGATGTACCCTATAGGTTTTGATTTACTTGCGACAGTTGCGAATATCAAAATGTGTCGCAAAATGGCCGTATTTTTTTATTGCGTTGACTTAGAAGCTTGAGTTTTTTAGGAATTGAAGTAATCATAGACCTACGTATTTGATATTAATTTCAACTTG
Source organism: Cosmia trapezina (assembly GCA_905163495.3). Classification (NCBI taxonomy): domain Eukaryota; kingdom Metazoa; phylum Arthropoda; class Insecta; order Lepidoptera; family Noctuidae; genus Cosmia; species Cosmia trapezina. The sequence continues at coordinate 2,701,976 of LR991025.1, forward strand.
ATACATCTACGCGTTCCTGAAAAAAGGGTCTTGACGACTGACAACTTTTTAACAATTTTCGGACTTTTTCCTGTACTTGTGTTGTGAGACCTTGCTCCTTGCCAAATTTCATGGTTCTAGGACGACGGGAAGTACCCTATAGGTTTTGATTTACTTGCGAGTATTAAAAAACGTCGCATAAATGGCCGTATTAGGGTTCCGTACCAGAATGGTAAAAAAGGGACCCTTATGGGCTCACTCAGTCTGTCTGTCTGTCTGTCACAGCTGAATATCTCAAGAACTACTAATGCTATCAACTTGAAATTTGGAGTAGTTTTATATGACGTTTCCCAACTATTTTGCAAATAAAAAAGAAATAAAAATATTTATATTTTTTTTGTAACAGGTGCTGAAAAGGGGTCTTAAAAATTCAAAGTGGGGCTACTGAATGTGCTGAACATGTGGGATATCATATGAAAGAGCACTGTTTGCACATTCTTTAATTTTTTTTTAGGCCGCACAGTTTTATATTTTTGATGAAAAATGTAAAAAAAAATACCGTTTAAAAAAATTACCTTATCTCCGAAGTTTGCAAAGGGAAAAATCTGAAATTATTCTACGTGATAGAAGTTTATGTAAAGATTACAGGAAAAATAAAACGATGTCTCTAAATAGCACACTTTTTCAGAAATCGGAACGGAACCCTCGGTGCGCGAGTCCGACTCGCTCTTGACCGGTTTTTTTTTTCTTCCGTTGACTTAGAAGTTTGATCTTTTTAGAACTCCAAGAGACCACAGGCCTACGTATTTGATATTAATTTCAGCTTGATACCTTCACGTGTTTCTGAGAAAAACGGTCTTGACAGACTGACAGACAGACAGACAGACAGACAAACAGACGGACAAACAAGTGATCCTATAAGGGTTCCGTTTTCCTTTTGAGGTACGGAACCCTAAAAATAGTAAATTTTGAATTGGAACTCGAAGAGGAGCTCGTGGCTAAGTAATAACAGCTGCACGGGTCGATCCATCAGGTTAAGCTACGCTTGCCGGGGTTGGTCAGTGGATGGGTGACCATCTTTACATATCGAGACTCCTCCGTGCCTCGGAAAGCACGTTAAGCCGTTGGTCCCGGCTGTCATTCGTGGATCTTTGACAGTCGTTACGGGTCGTCAGAAGCCCGAAAGTCTGACAACCAGTCTTACCAAGGGGTATCGTATTAACCAGTTACTGGGTTGTGGAGGTCAGATAGGCAGTCGCTCCATGTAAAATACTGGTATTCAGCTGCATCCGGTTAGACTGGAAGCCGACCCCATCATAGTTGGTAAAAGGCTAGGCAGATTGATTGATTTTGAATTGAAACTTTTTGGAATAACGACTCGTGCCCTTTTCGAAATGACGGGTTCTATTATTTTGCAATACAAAATTGGAAGTCTGCACATTTTTAGGAAATACCTATAAAGTATTTTTTTAGTTAAACTAAACGGAAAAAAATCGGCAAAGACAGCTATAATAAGAATGTTAAATATTGATGTTTAAGACCTACCATAAATCTTTTGCCACTTGAAGATTTCACATCCAAAAGAAATCGAAACATCCAGTACATTGTTCCAGCTCCACCCAGCCCACATAGAGACCTGCATCATCCACCCCCACACATCCGCATCGCACATCTGGCCCCGTCATATCCTCCATACAAACGCTATCCCATTACGCAGGTGTCACCCGACGAATCACCCACATTGTCCATTGATCCCCTGGGGGGTGAGCCGCGGGATTCAATGCAAACTTGGAGTAACAAGAGTCTTAGCTTCAAGACGGGGTTCAATAGTATGGAGAGGGATTTAAAATGGAATATTTTTGATTTTGGTAGTGTTGGGAGTTGGGAACTGATCTTCTTTACCTCGGTCATGAATTCGGCGATCCCAAAATAAATTGGGGGCTTTTTCGTAGCGATTTATTTCACTATTACAACATAATTGTAATAGATTTCATTTTTGGGTATATGTTTATTAACTATTTGATTAATACTCTGACTGAACCAAAACGCAATTGTGTTAAATTTCCTCGATAGAGTTTAATTCCAAAAAGACTTCTACTTTTTTTGTCTATAATTCTAAAATCCTTAGTAATTTCATTGCAAAATTGCATTTAAAATGTGAGTATTAGGTACTTACTTGAAAACTCGGGCTGAAAATATTTTTAATAAATAAAATAAAATAATGTTTATTTATCTCCACAAATTACATTCTTATATTTCTTAAAATACTATAGACATATTAAGTTGATTTAATGAAATCAACTTAATATGTTATTAAATGAAATAATTTACAATAAAATCAAAATCTAATTTGTATTTGTATTTTATTATTTAATTCAATGACAGACGTAATTTTTGGCAGTTCTTTAACGGCACCGTTTTCAAAGGAATCCCAAGGTACAGATAATTATAATACTCAAAACCCTTACAAAAACTATTAAGAATAGAGTGTTGAAAAGATTAGCTTTTTTCAACTAAGTAGGTAGGGCTCACTGCCCAGTATATTCTATTGTAAAGGAAAAGATAAACACCAATTATAATAAACAAAAACAAATGAACAGAAACTAAGTCCGTGTCCACACTACGCGACATGCGACGGCTTGTTAGAGGTGCAGTAACAAGTGACGGGTGTCGCCGCCAGCGCAGACGCCGCCGCGCTGACGTCTGCAGCTCGCGTCGATAGCCTGATTGAATTCTGTTGTAACAAGTGTTTTGTTTTACTATTGTTTACCTACATTTCATTCACAGCTGATTTGTTTTTGGAGATAGAAGGTAGGAACTGGACAGTTTAATCAGCTGTGGTTTGTACGACACAATACTACTATTCGTGTATTTTTGGAGATAGAAGGTGTAGGAACTGGACAGTGTAATCAGCTGTGGTTTGTACGACACAATACTACTATTCGTGTATTTTTGGAGATAGAAGGTGTAGGAACTGGACAGTGTAATCAGCTGTGGTTTGTACGACACAATACTACTATTCGTGTATTTTTGGAGATAGAAGGTGTAGGAACTGGACAGTGTAATCAGCTGTGGTTTGTACGACACAATACTACTATTCGTGTATTTTTGGAGATAGAAGGTGTAGGAACTGGACAGTGTAATCAGCTGTGGTTTGTACGACACAATACTACTATTCGTGTATTTTTGGAGATAGAAGGTGTAGGAACTGGACAGTGTAATCAGCTGTGGTTTGTACGACACAATACTACTATTCGTGTATTTTTGGAGATAGAAGGTGTAGGAACTGGACAGTGTAATCAGCTGTGGTTTGTACGACACAATACTACTATTCGTGTATTTTTGGAGATAGAAGGTGTAGGAACTGGACAGTGTAATCAGCTGTGGTTTGTACGACACAATACTACTATTCGTGTATTTTTGGAGATAGAAGGTGTAGGAACTGGACAGTGTAATCAGCTGTGGTTTGTACGACACAATACTACTATTCGTGTATTTTTGGAGATAGAAGGTGTAGGAACTGGACAGTGTAATCAGCTGTGGTTTGTACGACACAATACTACCATTCGTGTATTTTTGGAGATAGAAGGTGTAGGAACTGGACAGTGTAATCAGCTGTGGTTTGTACGACACAATACTACTATTCGTGTATTTTTGGAGATAGAAGGTGTAGGAACTGGACAGTGTAATCAGCTGTGGTTTGTACGACACAATACTACTATTCGTGTATTTTTGGAGATAGAAGGTGTAGGAACTGGACAGTGTAATCAGCTGTGGTTTGTACGACACAATACTACTATTCGTGTATTTTTGGAGATAGAAGGTGTAGGAACTGGACAGTGTAATCAGCTGTGGTTTGTACGACACAATACTACTATTCGTGTATTTTTGGAGATAGAAGGTGTAGGAACTGGACAGTGTAATCAGCTGTGGTTTGTACGACACAATACTACTATTCGTGTATTTTTGGAGATAGAAGGTGTAGGAACTGGACAGTGTAATCAGCTGTGGTTTGTACGACACAATACTACTATTCGTGTATTTTTGGAGATAGAAGGTGTAGGAACTGGACAGTGTAATCAGCTGTGGTTTGTACGACACAATACTACTATTCGTGTATTTTTGGAGATAGAAGGTGTAGGAACTGGACAGTGTAATCAGCTGTGGTTTGTACGACACAATACTACTATTCGTGTATTTTTGGAGATAGAAGGTGTAGGAACTGGACAGTGTAATCAGCTGTGGTTTGTACGACACAATACTACTATTCGTGTATTTTTGGAGATAGAAGGTGTAGGAACTGGACAGTGTAATCAGCTGTGGTTTGTACGACACAATACTACTATTCGTGTATTTTTGGAGATAGAAGGTGTAGGAACTGGACAGTGTAATCAGCTGTGGTTTGTACGACACAATACTACTATTCGTGTATTTTTGGAGATAGAAGGTGTAGGAACTGGACAGTGTAATCAGCTGTGGTTTGTACGACACAATACTACTATTCGTGTATTTTTGGAGATAGAAGGTGTAGGAACTGGACAGTGTAATCAGCTGTGGTTTGTACGACACAATACTACTATTCGTGTATTTTTGGAGATAGAAGGTGTAGGAACTGGACAGTGTAATCAGCTGTGGTTTGTACGACACAATACTACTATTCGTGTATTTTTGGAGATAGAAGGTGTAGGAACTGGACAGTGTAATCAGCTGTGGTTTGTACGACACAATACTACTATTCGTGTATTTTTGGAGATAGAAGGTGTAGGAACTGGACAGTGTAATCAGCTGTGGTTTGTACGACACAATACTACTATTCGTGTATTTTTGGAGATAGAAGGTGTAGGAACTGGACAGTGTAATCAGCTGTGGTTTGTACGACACAATACTACTATTCGTGTATTTTTGGAGATAGAAGGTGTAGGAACTGGACAGTGTAATCAGCTGTGGTTTGTACGACACAATACTACTATTCGTGTATTTTTGGAGATAGAAGGTGTAGGAACTGGACAGTGTAATCAGCTGTGGTTTGTACGACACAATACTACTATTCGTGTATTTTTGGAGATAGAAGGTGTAGGAACTGGACAGTGTAATCAGCTGTGGTTTGTACGACAAAATACTACTATTCGTGTATTTTTGGAGATAGAAGGTGTAGGAACTGGACAGTGTAATCAGCTGTGGTTTGTACGACACAATACTACTATTCGTGTATTTTTGGAGATAGAAGGTGTAGGAACTGGACAGTGTAATCAGCTGTGGTTTGTACGACACAATACTACTATTCGTGTATTTTTGGAGATAGAAGGTGTAGGAACTGGACAGTGTAATCAGCTGTGGTTTGTACGACACAATACTACTATTCGTGTATTTTTGGAGATAGAAGGTGTAGGAACTGGACAGTGTAATCAGCTGTGGTTTGTACGACACAATACTACTATTCGTGTATTTTTGGAGATAGAAGGTGTAGGAACTGGACAGTGTAATCAGCTGTGGTTTGTACGACACAATACTACTATTCGTGTATTTTTGGAGATAGAAGGTGTAGGAACTGGACAGTGTAATCAGCTGTGGTTTGTACGACACAATACTACTATTCGTGTATTTTTGGAGATAGAAGGTGTAGGAACTGGACAGTGTAATCAGCTGTGGTTTGTACGACACAATACTACTATTCGTGTATTTTTGGAGATAGAAGGTGTAGGAACTGGACAGTGTAATCAGCTGTGGTTTGTACGACACAATACTACTATTCGTGTATTTTTGGAGATAGAAGGTGTAGGAACTGGACAGTGTAATCAGCTGTGGTTTGTACGACACAATACTACTATTCGTGTATTTTTGGAGATAGAAGGTGTAGGAACTGGACAGTGTAATCAGCTGTGGTTTGTACGACACAATACTACTATTCGTGTATTTTTGGAGATAGAAGGTGTAGGAACTGGACAGTGTAATCAGCTGTGGTTTGTACGACACAATACTACTATTCGTGTATTTTTGGAGATAGAAGGTGTAGGAACTGGACAGTGTAATCAGCTGTGGTTTGTACGACACAATACTACTATTCGTGTATTTTTGGAGATAAAAGGTGTAGGAACTGGACAGTGTAATCAGCTGTGGTTTGTACGACACAATACTACTATTCGTGTATTTTTGGAGATAGAAGGTGTAGGAACTGGACAGTGTAATCAGCTGTGGTTTGTACGACACAATACTACTATTCGTGTATTTTTGGAGATAGAAGGTGTAGGAACTGGACAGTGTAATCAGCTGTGGTTTGTACGACACAATACTACTATTCGTGTATTTTTGGAGATAGAAGGTGTAGGAACTGGACAGTGTAATCAGCTGTGGTTTGTACGACACAATACTACTATTCGTGTATTTTTGGAGATAGAAGGTGTAGGAACTGGACAGTGTAATCAGCTGTGGTTTGTACGACACAATACTACTATTCGTGTATTTTTGGAGATAGAAGGTGTAGGAACTGGACAGTGTAATCAGCTGTGGTTTGTACGACACAATACTACTATTCGTGTATTTTTGGAGATAGAAGGTGTAGGAACTGGACAGTTTAATCAGCTGTGGTTTGTACGACACAATACTACTATTCGTGTATTTTTGGAGATAGAAGGTGTAGCAACTGGACAGTGTAATCAGCTGTGGTTTGTACGACACAATACTACTATTCGTGTATTTTTGGAGATAGAAGGTGTAGGAACTGGACAGTGTAATCAGCTGTGGTTTGTACGACACAATACTACTATTCGTGTATTTTTGGAGATAGAAGGTGTAGGAACTGGACAGTGTAATCAGCTGTGGTTTGTACGACACAATACTACTATTCGTGTATTTTTGGAGATAGAAGGTGTAGGAACTGGACAGTGTAATCAGCTGTGGTTTGTACGACACAATACTCCTATTCGTGTATTTTTAACCGACTTCAAAAAAGGAGGTTCTGTATTCGACCCGTATGTATGTTGTTGTGTATGTATGTTTGTATTTCCGTGATTTTCTCAAAAACCAATGAACCAATGTTGATGATTCTTTGACTAATGTGATCTACATACTTTCAGGAAGGTTTAGTATATCATAGATTAGGTAATTTCTTATGTACGAAGTTATATGCATAAATGTACTGTATCTCCGGTATTTCTAAGCCGATTTTGATGATTCTTCTTTTCGTTCGTCTTGGGCTTAAGTAATTGCATGTATATTTAACTAAAAATGTAAAAACAAAACTTTAAAAAAATATATGAATGCTATTTTATTCGTTTTACGTTTCTAAGTCGGTTTTATTTTTTTTTAAAGTAAATTTATCTTTTATGCAAGTAGCAAAATAATACATATTTTGCATTTAATCCATTTTTAAGATAGTGTCACATTATGCATTCTGATGCCTGGCTATAGATAGTGTGAGTATCACTCATTTAACTTGTTTTATATTTTATCAAAGTGAATAATGGTCTTAAAACTAACACTAACTCAACTCACTACAATGATAAGTTTTAGCGTGACAATGAATCAATCTTAATATACTTTACAAAAGTACAACACACTTTTCCTCTTCTACTATGTGCTAAACAATTTTACTTCTATAGTTCAACCAAAATGATTCAAAGAAACATATCTATAAATCCTTTCAGTAATCACTTCACCACATAAAACTATCAACAACGTTTCTCTTAACAAAATTATCATTTAATCCACCCACGAAATCTGTAATAAAAGCCAAAAACAAACTCGACAATTTTATTTAACTTTCAAAGACATGAAACTCGCACACTTTCAGTTAACAAGTCGATAAATTAGCCGGGAACAGGGCCCGCAGTAACTCAATCGACGGACAATCGCTACTTGCGATATTTTTGTCGTCGCAATCGTAAACATGTCGGGACTTGGAGCGCGTTCGCCGCGACATCGCGCGTTTTTGTGACGCGTCGCGACAGTCGACAGATGTGACAGCGAACTAATGGTCCCGGCTGAAGCTGGTATTTAGTTTGTGAGTGTTAAATGTGAGGAATTCTTCTTGGTGGTTCATTTAGAATGGGGAGGGCTGTTTAAAGTTCTGTGGTTAAGTGACAGGTATTAAATGAGGCGGGGATTAGAAATATTACTTGAAATAGCATTGAATAACTGATCAAGTGATCACACTATCACACTAATATTGAAAAGGTGAAAGTTTGTGAGTGTGTGTGGGGGTGTGTGTGTTTGTATGTTTGTTACTCCTTCACGCTCAAACGGCTGGACCGATTTGGATGAAATTTGGTATGTAGATAGCTTGTACTCTGGATTAACACATAGGCTACTTTTTATCCCGGTCTACGTGGGTGAAACCGCGGGGCGCAGCTAGTGAAAGATAAAAGCAATACGTGCTTTATACTAGCTATTGATAGAACCTCCCTACCAACTACACTAATTCCGGAACGTTTTTTTTTTAAATATTTATTTAATGAAAACAAAATACAGCGGTGTTTCTTAATTCTAAACTCGCCAAACTTTTACGTTTGCTGGCGAGAGGAGCTCTTTTACATTTATAACAATGAAACACCTGATTGTTGTTGTTTTGTTGTAAAAACCGATTACTATCGATTTTAGTAGTTTGATTTAGGTTGCAGTTTGATCTCCAAATATCACATTTTTATTTATTTACTTCTACCATTCAGTGCATGTAAGATTCGTGTCTATAACTGCATCTACAGCCACGTCCAAAATCTTTAAAAAAGTAACTTCCGAATTCAGCAAAATATGCTCATGGAGCTAAAGAGGAGCTCGTGGCTAAGTAATATCAGCCGCACGAGTCGATCCATCAGGTTAAGCTACGCTTGCCAGGGTTGGTCCGTAAATGGGTGACCATCTTTACATACCGAGACTCCTCCGTGCCTCGGAAAGTACGTTAAGCCGTTGGTCCCGGCTGTCATTCGTGGATCTTTGACAGTCGTAACGGGTCGTCAGAAGCCCGAAAGTCTGACAACTAGTCTTACCAACTACTTACCAAGGGTATTACTTAGTTACTGGGTTGTGGAGGTCAGATAGGCAGTCGCTCCATGTAAATACTGGTATTCAGCTGCATCCGGTTAGACTGGAAGCCGACCACAACGTAGTTGGGAAAATGCTAGGCAGATTGAATGATTGATGCTGTATAGCCAGTCCTATCACACATCTAAACCACTTGGCAGTCGTAAAACTAAATAATGCGTCTTTTAAACATATTTAGAGGCATGAGGAACAGGGTGTAAAGTTCACTCATCCTCGATTGAAAAGGGAGGATCCTCCGACCAGACGGGTGTTGTGTCTGGTGGGCTACTGCCCGACGGTTGATGTCGGGACGTTGTATGTAGGCTAATCGCGTGGTAAACTCTAATTGCGCGATGCAGGTTTTGCGTGACGTCATGTCGTTGATGCGTAGTTCATATGTGGCGATGTAGATGCCGCCACATCACTCCCCTCCGGAGACCGGAGGTCGATAGTGGGTTGAGTCGTGTATCTTGCGATGCTTGCCAGTGCCAGTTGTGGTTCCAGTGAGTCGGAACCTGGTGCCGCATAGTTCACGGTGAGTCGCAACTGTCTGCGGTGATACCCCAGTGAGTCGGGGTGGCGCTGCGTTATGCTCCAGTGAGTCGGAGTGTACAGCGCTGGGTTGAGGCTGAAGGTGATGACCAGGAATGCGCGTCCGCTGCATGCTGGTGGTCAGGATACCTGTTGAAGCCGTGGATGCTGGCTGGCTGTGTGACTCGCCGCTCGAAAGCTTGAGGAAGTGATGCTGATGACGTCACGCTGATGTAGTTGCACGAAGGCTGCGCTGACGTTCATGCTCGGGGTCACCAATTTAGAGGCATGAGGAACAGGGTGTAAAGTTCACTCATCCTCGATTGAAAAGGGAGGATCCTCCGACCAGACGGGTGTTGTGTCTGGTGGGCTACTGCCCGACGGTTGATGTCGGGACGTTGTATGTAGGCTAAAACTCTAATTGCGCGATGCAGGTTTTTCGTGACGTCATGTCGTTGATGCGTAGTTCATATGTGGCGATGTAGATGCCGCCACACATACTTATGGTGCCAAATGCACCATTCACCAAGTTGACGCAACATTCACGACATTACACTTATTCCTTCCAACATTCATACATCAAAAACTTTTGCCTGACACCCTCTGATGTGGACCACAGGCGGATTTGCCCTAAGGTACATTAGGCCCAGGCCTAGGGCGGCCAGATATTAGGGGCGGCCAATCTGACAAAAAACTGATGATAAGAAGAAATAACAGAAAGTACCTACCTAAATATTCTACCTAAAGGCTAACACATTATGTCGGGCCGCACTGCACCGCATCGCGTAACAATAATCTTTCTAAAACACTTTCGTACATACAGGCTTACTAGTTATTGACCAATATCCTCTTAAAGGGTCACTGTACTCATCGTTATGAACAACTTTTACTATGGGACCAAACCTGTACACATCACATACAATTACACACTTCACAGAGCTAATAGCTAACTATTTTTCTAGGACATTGTTTCTTTTTATTGTCTAAATTAGTACTTTAAATTTATCTTTTTAAATTTTTGTTTTGTTTTGTTTTATATAGTCTCAATTCCGTCTAACATCCTGGGAAGGAGCGAGACAGCCCCAACACGAGTATTCATAATAACTTACTGGGGCTGTTTCATTTAAAATTCCTAAATGTAACCGTTTTGAGACCAAATAAACAATTTTTATTTTTATTTTATATTTAAACCTGAAATCGCGAAAAAGAATCAGTACTTAACTAAGTGGCAGATATTAAAGTTAGGTAACTACTTAACTAAACTGAATCGATTTCGATATAAGTTGGCAATAAAGTACATTCATTATGTAGGTAGTCTATATGATGGGTGCTGAGAAAGGCATTGCCTCAGGAGTAGTATTTGACGACACGGTTGGCGCAGTGGTTGAGCGATTGACTGCTGCGCAGCATGTCGCGGGTTCGATTCCCGCACGGAAAAAACATTTGTACGACCTACAAGTATTTGTTCCGAGTCTGGGTGTTTTTCTGTCTATAATATGTATGTATTTACAAAAAAAAATGTATATAAGTAGTTTATCAGCCGTCTCGTTACCATAACACAAGCATTAGGTTGCTTAGCTTGGGACTAGATGGCGTTGTGTGAAGTGTCCAAGGATATTTATTTATTTATTATTTATTATCTGTGCCTCGGGCCTAGGGCGGCCAAGACTTCAACTCCGCTTCTGACTACTACTAGGTACGTAAGTAATATAGTTCAACACCCCAAAATATAACCCAACACCACATTGTATGCCTTCCACCATTTAGTACCAACCCCACCAAACTAAATCTAAAAGTGGGGCCATAAAAAACGCGAACTACCAAAAGTGGCGTCGTTTGCCGCTAAATTACGTTATTTTGTCTACTAAAAAAAGAATTGTAGCGGCAAGTTCGTCACAAATCGTCGCCGCTGCCTTAACGTTTGGTTCTTAGTAATCGTCGTGCTACACGCTTTAGCGAATGACTCCCATAAATATCATTGATGGATGTTTATAGCTATCGTGTGTAAGCTGCGAAGGGGCTAAGGGGCGAGCGGGAGCGGAAAATAAATACACAAGGTGTATATGTAAACAGTGGCAATATTTTAAGGGGTCATCGGTCAACTTTTACTATGGGGCCAAACCTGAAATCGCGAAAGAAATCAACTGTTCAGTACATTTATGTTCGCATAATTCGTCAAAATGTAGGGAACAGCTGATTTTTTTTCGCGATTTCAGGTTTGGTCCCATATTTCATAATGATGAGTACAATGACCCCTTAAAATATTGCCACTGTTTACACTTACACCCTATACAGTATGGAATCGACACCATGTGCAATGAATCAAACTACTGGAAATACTCGTCCACAGAAGTACAGCAAAATTAAATGTTAAATTAAAAACCGTAAATTAAAAAAGTTATTTTTTCAAACAAAATAAATATCAAAATAAATTCATTAAAAGTGATCACTCTGTTTAGACAACCAAGCTGGCCACCTGCGATGCACCACAGTGCCCAATCCATTGTTTGCCGAACATGGTTTTTTGTTTGTACACATGTTCAAGGATTCAAGTTCATTGACTCACTGACCTACTGATCCAATTCTACAGAGTGTTTAAATTTACTCAAAATTATATCTCTACTTTTTGACCTAATTACTGGACCGATTTCGTTAATTTTTTGTATATCGTCAGCAAAGGCGATATCAAGTATGTGGTTGGATTTATTGCATAGATGTGAGCTCCATACCGTATATTACTAGCTGCGCCCGCGTAGACCGGTATAAAAAGTAGCCTATGTGTTGATCCAGGGTTATGCTATGTTTGAGCGTGAAGAAGTAACAAACATAAAAACACACACTCACAAACTTTTGCTTTTATAATATTAGTGTGATAGTGTGATGAAAGCAAAACGATGTAAAGAAAGAAAGAAAGAAAGAAAAGGTATTTATTGTGACTCGCACAGAACTAAAACACAAAATAAAAGTTGAAAACAAAATTAGAGGAACAAAATTATATAAAAAAACGAGGCCAAAAGGTCATGTAAGAGATTATTTTATATTTTAAAATTGAGTCAGTTTGATTGTTGATGTTAGAATGGTGTCGTTTTATCTTTTAGATAAACGCTATGAATAATAAAGTATCTTCTGGATATGAGTCGAGTACTCACACATATTTTGGAAAACAGAAATGATGTTAAGAAATCCAGGTTAATTTTTTGTGCCAAAAAGATTCACCGGTGCAACTGGACTTGGAATAACCATCCATACCCGTCTCTCCACAATTCCATTGCTTATACTATAAAGTGTATACTCGGTAGGTTACTTATTCCTTCCATCTCCTAGGGACACGTCTTCCCTACCATTATCGCGCCCCCGGTCTACTCCTTGATATACAAAGGTCTCTGTTGCACCATGTAACATGAGGCTCCAGGGCCTAGTATGAATCTTTGGGTTCATTCGAGTAATCGACTCCTTGAGTCGTTTCATTCATTCATTTATTCATTCATTCATTCATTAAGTTTATTAATAACCGTTTAAGAAAACTAGCTTCTGAAAGCTCATTTTTCTCAGGTGTGGCAAAAAAAATGTAAATGAGACAGTCAGCAAAACTGTTTTTTTTTTTTTGACATTTCACACAACGCCATCTAGTCCCAAGCTAAGCAACCTAATGCTTGTGTTATGGTAATTATGGCTGGTAAACTACATACACACATTTTTTTTTTTTTGCAAATACATACATAGATAGAAAACACCCAGACTCGGAACAAATACTTGTAGGTCTTACAAATATTTGTTCCGTGCGGGAATCGAACCCGCAACATGCTGCGCAGCAGTCAATCGCTCAACCACTACGCCAACCGTGTCGTCAAACTAAGTTCTGGTACACTTGCAACACGGGACAAAGTGACGTCACTTTGTCCCGTGTTGCAAGTGTTGCAACCGTTGAAACTCGCTACCTCCTGTACTTTACACCTACGTCCCAGTACAGTCGTAGCAAACATTCGCGCCGACTTACAAAATAAACACTAATATATTTTGTAGGTAATTGTATTAAATGTGACTTTATTGTTCCGTCGCTGGCTCCACTGTATTTTTGATGTAGCATTTTGTTTCACTGTGTTACTATTCGTGGATGGGTGGTTTTAGGATTAAGATAATAAATATAATATAAGGGAAATTGTTAAAGCATCTTTCTTTTTGTGTAAGTTATTTTAAGCCTTAGAATAAATTAACGTTTGGTGCGTTAGAAAGAAGTTATGAAATTATGTTAGTAGGTAATAGTAAAAGTAGAGTAAAATGTGAACGGGTGCAGCCAAAGATGTACTGTAATCATATGTACTAACTTCAACAGAAAACTCATCAATAACGCGGTAGACGAAACCAACTTCCATTGAAAACATAGCATCCCAGACACTTTTCCTACACAATTAGCACAGAACGATGTTCACTTTGAGCGGAGCGACGTTATAATACGTAAAATTTGATAAACGCTATTTGACACAACGTTTAATCACGTCAGCAAAAAATATGTCTTTCTTTAAAGAACGCGTGTATAAACGGCTGCGGCCTATACCAATTCCTTCAAGCTACGTCATCGCGCCGTATCACTTTAAATTTTCGGACTGCTAGCGCCACTCCACGTTAGTTTTGTTGTACACTTTTTAAGGCTACTCACACACATACATTATAATTACGCGTACATTCGCAACGTCGACGTGTAGTAACGGTTGTGTCACATTTCATATTATCTTTGCTTGTATGAAAAACCAGAACGTCACTAATCGTCATATATGTATTTTGTATGAGAAAATAGTGTGCCGCGCAACAAACATTTGAATACGCAGATGCTCAGCTGAAAGTGTTAAAAAAAGTTTGTAACTAGTTTCATACTGTAACATAACACAACACACTCTCTTTACTTATCATAACTAAGTACCAAAGTATACATAATCATAGCAGTCCACTGGTAATCATAGATAAGAACCGAACTAACCATACATAGAGATTTTACTATAGATGCAAAACCGCGTGACCACCAACTATTAACATTACAATTTTACAAACTCGGTAACCGTATCAACATAGTTGCAAATTAACTACATGAAGACAGTTATTATGTTACGGCTAATAGCTATTCATACTTTTTGCTCTTACACCGAATAATTTAACTTTTTATAGGCACATTTATCAAGAAGTCTATCAGCAATTTCCATATTGCGAAAACAAGGTATAGCCCATAATGTTGACTATCTATGATCGCCTTCTTTGCATACGTCACGCTTGTGGCCCATAATGGGTGAAAAGTATTTTGGTATTGCATACATGGTGAGTTTTTTGTTGTTAGATAACTTCCAAGGGCGTTTAAAAACGCAAACAACTTCTTGATTAGGAATTTCTTAGCGTTTTTTAAATTTATAACTTATAATACAAATTTTATTCCTACTTATAAAGTATTGCGAAGCTATTAGTGCACAGGTATAAGGAAATTGCGAAAAATATTTTGTTTCTCCAACTAAACTTGTTTGTTTATGGTGACTTCTAAAATGACTACAATCAAACTAAGCTAAACGTATACGACCAAGCTTCAGTGCAATCAAAAGTATTGCACCAAAGTTACAAGAACATCCACATTTCTATCTCCATTGCATATGTATCTAGCAACCAGTACGCCACGCACCAGCGTCATACATCAAGCGTTTCAAGCAAATATCATTAGCCGTTCCCTGGCTGACAGCCGAGCTGCCGAGCCCCATTGATCAAAGTCGTGAACATTATGAATGTCCTGTCAAATGCTAATGAAAAATTTAATAGAAAAACTTTGACGAAGTCAGCGCGCGGTGACAGTTTAAAATTTAATATTCTGAAAGTGAACGAAGTTCGGAGGGTTAAGTCTGCGTTATAGATTATTGCGCTATATTTGAAGTCTCGGCTCAGCATTTGGTGTGGGCTATTTTTGGGTGAAAAAGCTTGAAAGAATAATGCTTGAAACTGTCACTTTTGATGAATTTCCAACACGATAATTTATTATTGAACCCATTTAGAGAAATGAATTGCTAGATCGCTAGTTTGCGACGAAACCATCACACTATCACATCATACTAATATTATCAAGGTGAAAGTTTGTGAGTGTGTTTGTATGTTTGTTACTTCTTCACGCTCAAACGGCTGGACCGATTTGGATGAAATTTGGTATGTAGATAGCTGATACCCTGGATTAACACATAGGCTACTTTTTATTACGGTCTTCGCGGGTGGAACCGCGGGGCGCAGCTAGTAAGTTTATAAATGGGTGTTGGAAGACAACATCAGGTGTCAGAAGTCAATATTTAGGATAACGATAGATGATGATGACCATAGTTTGTTTCAAATGTAAACATCTGCGCATTTCCCGTATATTTCTCAAAAACATCAACCTACTGACAAACCAAACCAAAATGGCATATTACTTGGCAAACTGTATAAACAACATCCCTTTCTCAACTAATTTAATATCTGAACCACACGAAGCAAACAACACAGATTCAGATACATTCACTCCGTTCATTCTGAATGAGTTACGATCAACTTGAACGAAGGCATCAATCAGAGCTCTGCGCAATTATATGAGTGGGAGAAGCAACATCAATAAATTGTAGCGTATCGGGGAACGAAGGATTTATACGCGATACAGCTCGTTACCGCTTGTTCTAGAGGTGAAGGAACATCGTCATAATGAATGGAGATATGACTGATTTAGAGGAAACTTAGTGTGGAAACATTATGAGCGGTAAATGTTGATTTACACGCTTCTAGTGTCTGTGTGTGTGTGTGTAGTGTGTGTGTGTTTCTTTCTTTATTTTCTTTCTTTCTTTATTTACACGCTTCTAGTGTCCAGAATACATAGTAGTTGTATATCCTTGTTATTTGCAGTTCAGTCATTTTTGTTCACGTGAACATTATATACTCGTATGTTTTCGATCACAAAGCTATCGGACTTTTCTAAAACTTATGGTCTGTGTTTTTGGTATTCAAATACCCGGTCCTTATTTAGTTCTGATGTTTCTTATAGATGTCATAGTCAAAGGTCGATATGCAGTCTCTTCCTAATGATTGGTTTATCCTAGGTTAGACCAAAGCCTTCGGGCAAACCCCGAAATAAATTCCAATTTCGGCCTTTGACTAAAGTAGTTTCAGTCAAACGTCGAAAGTAAAATAATCTGTTTCGGGCTTTGCCTAGTCGATCCTAGAAGCGACTGGCAAACTCGGTCAAACGTCGACGTCAGGGGCACCCCGAGGTTAGGTTTATTTAAACCCTGCAGACAGAAATAGGGGACCCGCCCAGCGGGTCTCCGTCGACCTGCTGACGAAAACACTAACTCAACCCTAACTAGGTGTTTTGAGGTTAGTCAAAGCCCAAACAAATGAAGTTTTAAGGCCTCTGACTAAAGTATTTTAGTCAAACCTAGGAGAAACTTATTTAGTCAGGCAAATTACGTCGAAACTCAATTTAATGAAATCGGGGTTTGACCAGTCAAACTAACTAACCTCAAAACAGAGGTTAGTTAGTTTGACTAACCTCAAAACAGAGGTTAGTTAGTTTGACTGGTCAAACCCCGATTTCATTAAATTGAGTTTCGACGTAATTGCCTGACTAAATTAGTTTCTCCTAGGTTTGACTAAAATACTTTAGTCAGAGGCCTTAAAACTTCATTTGTTTGAGCTTTGACTGAGACTTCAAGTCAGACCTGAAGATTGACTAGTCAAACCTATGAGCGCCGGAGGTTCGGTGTTTGACTGAAACATAGATACTACGGAACCCTACATGTAATGCCACATTTCCGTAACAACGAACCAACAATTTAATATGTAAATAAAATAATTTCTGCAATACAAACACTGATAAATTAATAAATATTACACAACCACAAAGCAATGAAATATTAAATAAATATTTCATTAATAATATTAAAAAGTGCCAATAAATTAATAACTTTATTGCTGTTAATTTATTGTAATGACTAATGATATATCGAGGCCTCGGCACCTCATTATTTTATTAATGTTCATCGGAACTGATATTATTGTAATACTCTACAAATATTTATAATTAAAATAAGTGAAATGCGACATTTAATTTTCAGAAAGTGTTCACAAAAATTTTGATTTTCAGAAACATTATAGAGACATTGTGTATCGCGTAGATCTACGTTCGAGCAATATACATTATACATAATAAGGTGTTATAAAAATATCAGCCACGACTGCAATGGGAGACAGTATTGTGTATACATTACATATTGTAATAGTAGTAGTAGCATATTGTTGTAGTATAGATTACAATAGTGAAGATAAATTATTGATCATATATGTCATAAATTTTTTCATACAAAAAATGTGCGTACAAATTTGAATTAGTTAATTTGTATGAAACCGTCCCGTATTAATTAGTGTTCATTCACAGAACAGTTAGAAAGAGGTAGCAAATAGTTTTCATTGGTGAACCGACACATCGCGCGTAGTTTGTGAACCACGGTATGCAGAATAAAGTAAATGTTTATTTAATTACTTTATTTTCTCAAAGTGATTTAACTATTCTGGGATACGAAATTTCATCACTATTGTAATCTACATACACAATACTATCTCCCATTGAAACCGTGACAGATATCTTTATAGCACCTTATATATACAAAGGGTAGTTAGTACCTAATTACTACCTAGACCTACTAATATAATCTTTTGCAGTATTGATTCAAAGTATTGGATTTCAACTTGGCAAGTACTTAAGCCTCTTTCCGTTTCATGATTGTTCTTTTCAATTTAGACGGACGGTAACATTGCAGGCTTAAACTCCATCTAAAACACTGGTATTCAGTTGCATCTGGTTAGACTAGAAGCCAACCCCAACACAGTTGGGAAAAGTCTAAGCAGATGTTGATGGTTAAGAAGAACATCGTGAGAAAATCTGGGTGGACTAAGATATTACACCAACCAAATCTTTCCAACATGTTATCCTGACTCAATTTGAAAACAATCAAAGTAATCTCATTAGAGCAGGGTGGCCCATTGGTAACGGCCGTGACTTACGAGGTCGTAGGTCCAGACCCTCACAAGTGCTTCACTTTGTGCAAATTAGTTCATCACCACTGCTCTCAAAACATCGCAAGGAAACCTGTCCTAGAACCAAAAATTCGAAGACATGTGACATCTACCAATCCAATCCACCACGCGGACGCGGACCTAGTGCGGTCCGCGTGGTGGATTACAGCTCACTCCCTCTTATGTCGCGACCACATTAACGGGATAAGCCGTTGATTATCGCGATAAAGGACGTTGGCCGTAGGTGTAGCCACCACTTACCGCGATAACTTGACCAAATTTAACTACCGCGATGTTTATGGCGATGATGGGCATTGACGTTGACGTTAGTGTAGTCCCCTTACAGAGAGGAGGCCTGTGTCCCATCAGTGGGAACATTATAGGCTGATTATGCAAAGAAATCTCTTCATTTAAGACAAAAAAAAATTGAAACTGGTACCAATAGGTCATAAACCCACTTGACACTACAATTGGAGCGACACATTGACCCATTAACACAGGAAGGTAATCTTCATCAGCCGCGTTTGAAACCCAACAGATTGTCCATAGAAAATCTATTGTCTCAATTGGTATTGACTGCGACATTGCTGGCTAGTTATGCACGTGTTGCGCAATTACTCATAGGAACATGGATCTATGAAGGAGACAATAATAGAGGAGAAAAATCAGCTATCCGTTTCGTAAAAGGACCAGTACGTCGATTCTGTGAAATTCAAACAACAACTCGCATCTCAAATCACTATTCACCCTCACTTCGCATCACTTCTTCTCACTAGTTTTTTATTTGACACTTTGAATCGGTAGTGCTATTCTGTAAATATCTCACCGTGAAAATATAAGTGAAGTGATCTCAAAGTGAGCTGTCAATAATGTCAACCCCTGGAGCGTCAGGTGGAATGACGGCTCGCTTCACCCTCACTTCACCTAAGTTATCACGGTGAGATGTTTACAGAATAGCACTACGGGTTCGACTGCGAAGTGAGCGTCGAAGTGACAGGGAACTACCTTCTATTCTATTCTATTTCTTATTATGGCAAGCAAAGCCGATGTCGACTATTCTGCCAATGTCAAAAGTGATAAGGAAAGCAAAAATATGACGATACATTAAATGCCACTTCTTACGTCATCTTATACTTATCTGTCAAAATCTCACTGTCAATTTAGTTCAACTCGCTGTGTGTCAGCGAGTAGAACTAAATTGACAGTGAGATTTGACAGTGAGTTCAACTCGCTGACACACTCGCAAGGGTAGCGCTAGTGTAAATTCGAATTATCAACCGAGTTTTTAGAATTCCAATCAAGAAACTCGCAGTGGATTCAGATTTGAAGTTTAGAATGAGGTCTTACAGAATCACACGGCAGCACCCTAATTGCGTAACATAACCTACTATCAATCGAAATCTGAATCATATTAAAGCAAATTATTAATTTAATCCGTTGTTTCATAGGTTCGAAAATTTTGTCAGTTTGACATCGTAAATAACGCAATGAATGTTGTTGATCTGTCAAAATGAAACTGATTCCGATTGATAATAGTCAATCTGCCTAGCCTTTTCCAACTATGTTGGGGTCGGCTTCCAGTCTAACCATAAGCAGCTGAATGCCAGTATTTTACATGGAGTCACTGCCTATCGGACCTCCATAACCCAGTAACTTGGTAATACGATACCCCTCGGTAAGACTGGTTGTCAGACTTTCGGGCTTCTGACGACCCGTAACGACTGTCAAAGATCCACGAGTGACAGACGGGACTAACAGCTTAACGTCCTTTCTGAGGCACGGAAGAGCCTCGGTATGTAAAGATGATCCCCATCCATGGATCAACCCCGGCAAGCGTAGCTTAACCTGACGGATCGACCCGTGCGGCTATTATAGCTTAGCTACGAGCTCCATAATTCCGATTGATAAAGTGTTACGCAATTGTCACTCAAATTGGGAGTTCTAAAACTTACAGACACTTCATTTGCTTACGATATCACCCAGGTAAAGGAAAACGGTAACGTCTGGGGTGGGCCATGATCAATACTCTTTTGTACACACACGGCTACACATCAAGCTATACATTTCCAGTTTATACTGACCTCTCACTGTAAGGAAATCCTATACAATGCGAGATCAGCTTATACTGGAAATGTATAGCTTGATCTGTAGCCGTGCGTACACTGTGTTTGATAAATACGGTTGTCATCGAGTTTGTTTTAAGGACTTATTCAGGTCAATTCACCTTTTCTCCATAGAAAAAAAAAACAGTTTTCTATGGAGATGCGTACGCATCCTTTTTAAGCTTTCCTCGTCATTCCACACATAACTGTTTTTTTTTCTATTTACAAAAACTGAACTGAGCTGAATTAGTGTAGTTAGTCCATATGAAAAACAGTAGAAAATAGTACGAACCCGTGATATGGTAAGAAAATGAACAATCTGCAAGTTTTTGAACTCTTTATCTTCCTTTGGGTGTCTGATAAGTGATAAGAAATAAATTTGCTGGTCTTTGACAGTAACCGAAGTTTACTTGATAATTTATTTACTATTATAACATCAATTAAACTTCAGGCAGGGCCAAATAAGTTGCCCATTTCTTGTTTTGCCCTTTTCTCCCAATGCTTAGGATTAGCATTTTCAAAGACGGTTCCGATTAGACGTTGGACACAATTTCCCCATATTTCTATGCAAATGACCACGTCATTGAGTACGTATTAAACACCATTGATATTTACACAATACTTGTAAGACGACATTTCAACACAAGTTAAGGAGTTAATGGTAAACAGTGGATGACTTGACGGCTTGTCACTTGTGTATGTATAACTAATGTGATCTTTGATCTAACACGTTTTTGCTGTCATTGGCTCTGCAGGGAACATCGGACGGAATTAATTAGTAATTCTAAACAGGTATTTTTTTTCCAGATGGAAATTAAATGACGTAAATGGATATTCAAAGATAGCAACCAAAAAATGAACTTATAAAATGAAGACATCAAAAAGTCAACAACACATCCATATTTTTTTTTCATGCACACCTGTTTCTCTAGCTCACTTTAGACATTGGCAGAATAGTCGACATCGGCTTTGCTTGCCATTTTTTAAGAATAGAATAGAATAGAATAGAACAACATCTCTGACGCAAGTCGTTTCCATTTGAAAATGTTCCACTTGTGACAATGATGATCAATAATGAATAACAATAACAACGATAAGAATTATTTTCTATTTATACCCGAAATCAAAATCTATTCATCAAACCAAAAACAATTAGCTCCTTTCATAGCTCCGCGCTATCTATTGACAGTTCACAATAAAATGTCATAAATCAAGATGGCGGACCAACATGGCGGCTGACAGTTATCGCGTGTACGCCCGAACATTAAACTCATTGATATTTATTACTCAATCGTTGCGTTCTAGCGAACAATATGATTTATTGTTAATAGATTCCACGTTTATTGTTAGTTTTATTTGTTTTGTTATGTTTATTTTATGTGTTGATTTGTTAATTGTGAATGTTTGTTATCGGTTCCGTGTTGGCCGTTCTAGTTTTGTGTTGGTATTCCGGTTTAATCATAATAAAGTTAGTTCCTTGTGGTCTCTGGTACAAATAGGGTAACAACTTTAGTGCCAGCCTCTATCTTTGTACGAGATGTAGTACCTACGACTTCGTTTTTCTTTTTAGATCTCTGGCACTTTGAACCTTGTGGTTTTCGATTGAGGCTTACATTCTAATCATCATCCACCTTGCGTTTTCCCAACTATGTTGGGGTTCGCTTCCAGTGTAACCGAAAGCAGATGAATACCAGTATTTTACATGGAGCTACTGCCTATCTGGCCTCCATAACCAGTTATATACTGGGTAAATACGATACCCCTGGGTAATTAAGACTGGTTGTCAGACTTTCGGGCTTCTGACTACCCGTAAGGACTGTTAAAGATCCAAGAATGACAGCTGGGAGCAGTTTAACGTGCTGTCCCAGGCTCGGAGGGGTCTCGGTATGTATGTAAAGATGCGGCGGGTTCACGGATGAGTGCTAACGCGTGGCCGTGTTCCCGCCGCAAGCGGCAGAGGAGGACACCGTGGAGTTTTAGTGGGTTAGAGTCCCACATAACTGCACTATCTCCCCGTGGTAGTGCACTATGCATGAGCATTTCTCCACGATAAAAAAAAAATGTATGTAAAGATGGTCACCCATCCACGGACAAACCGCGGCAAGCCTGATCAATCGAGCCATGCGGCTGTTATTACTTAGCCACAAGCCCTTACATTCTAATGTAATGTCTATAGGTAAATAAAGAGTTCCTAAATTGCCATAGTAAAAGATAGTACCAACAGTCACCAAGTTTGGTAGTTTGGTATTACAAATATTCAATACTAGCTTTTGCCCGCGGCTTTGCCCGCGTGGATTTCGGAAAATATCCCAAGGGAACCTGCTACCGGGAATTCCTTCCTTGTTCCTTGTCTACATTATAAAGGGAACCTCTGTGCAAAATTTCAGCTTTCTAGGTCCAACGGTTTGGGCTGGGCGTTGATGAGTCAGTCAATCAGTCAGTCAGTCAGGACTTCTCTTTTTATTTATATATATAGATAGATTCTATTAGATCTAGATCTAATAGAATATTGCTCCAATAACTATTCTATTAAGCGTATAATTATATTATCGTCCCTACAATAAGAAAACAGCGACACTCACTTATTCTCTCCTAAATCAATAACACGAAACTACATCCACACAAAGAGAGCTGCTCCAGCGAGTCATAACATAATGCAATTCAAACAGCAGTCGTCACGAAGCGTAAAGGGCGTTTATTTAACTTATTGTTATGGCGACATGTAAACACGTGTGGGGTTGGGACTTAGTGAAGGCGGAGAGCGGGGAACTTAATAACTTAAAGACGGGAATCTGAAACTGAAATGAAGTTGGGTGCACTTTCACACAGGAGCGAGGAGATTAGCAGAAGTAAAAAGAGGCATATGCAAAGAAATGGGTTGTGTCAGACTGTAGACGATGATGATGAAAAAAAGATCTGCATGTATGTTTTGATCCGAGGAAGCTTGATCATTATGCCTGATGGTCTGTTTCTGCTGCCAAAGACGCTGTTAGAATATGTCTACCATGATCTCCGACAAAGCCAACCCAACCTAACCCACATTACATAATAGCTTATTCCCTAAATTCAAATTCACAAACGAGCAATCATTAAACCTTCCCGTGGCCCAAATTCGCCGCCACCAAAAATCATTAAAAGAAAAAGGATAACAGTATAAAAATGAAAATTATTTCGCAAATAACAGACACACCGCTCCCACAAAATGCGAATTGCTACCCCTCTTAAAATATACCGTGTAATGGCGCCGCTGTAAAAGTCAATACACAAGAGTTGAGTGGTCATAAGATTTTATGCGACCCATTACCCCCGAGTAAGCGTCGCGTAAATTCTTATAACTCGAGTAAGTATTCAAAATATGAAAGACGCCGCGCAAGACGGCCGTTCCGACGCGTCGACGACATAGCCGTTTGAGATACCGGAATGCGCCAGTATGAAAGCCCCGTATTGTGTGTTAGTTTAGATAGGGAATGTTTAGTGCTTAATGTGTTGTACAGAAGGATGTTTTCTTGAGAATTTGTTTGGATAAATGTTGTAGAAATTGTTGTAAAATGTTGAGTTGTAAAGGTTTTAAATAGGAATGAGCAAAACTGAGTGGTACTCCGCTAATTTGGCTTGTCACAAATAAGTACCCAGTAGTTTTTAGTGCATGCATAGACACTCTTCTAGAATTCACAGATAACAACAAATATTTAGGTTATTGAGGTCCCTATGCCATTAGACCCTACAAAAATAAAGAGCTGGTGGAGGTCGTCACGAATTCGGCCAAGGCTTTCCACAATGTCATCAAGTTAGAAGCCTGTCATTTACGATATCTGAATGAAAAATGCCTGCCCAATTTTAACCCGACGTCCCCAAAATTACTCTTAACACTTTTCCTCTAACCTTCACGAACCTCACCAGCCTCACAAAAATACAAAAAATAGTTCAATCCCTAATGAAATTAACACCATTCGACTGACAGGACGCACACTGTCCCGCGGAAAAAAAGCAAGTAAAATAATATTGCTCCCGGTGCAGCCGCTTGGTCGCAAATTGCCCGGTGAACGGCGACCTGTCGGTTGTCAGTTGTCAGCGCTGTCAGCTGTCAGAGCTGTCAGACGGCCGACAGTGCCGACACCCAGTGGGAGCCGTCACCGCGGATTTACATAAAAGTGGTAAGTGACAATTAAAAAAGCTTGTCGTGTCGTGTGTCGGTAATTTTAATTTGAATTCTGTTGTGTCATTTCCCGTTAGTGTGAGTGTTGATTTACATATGGTGGAGTGGGCTAATGATGTCTTGAAGAGTCGAAGATGGACTGGATTAAAGAAATAGTTGGTCTTGATATGAAAGTACGGAAGGATGACACAGACAGACGGACTGTATTGCGAACTAGGACGTTTTGCCCAGAATAGAGTAAGGTAAGGACAGAACAATGCGAGTTATCGACTAACCCATAATGGTTGATCTGATCTTCGCTGCATCGGTCAGAGTCAGATTCACTCCTAGGATTTTAAGGTGATACAAAAAAAGTGAACTGGGCGGGAATAAGAAAGTGACAGAGTCAATTACTTCCACATGCGAAAAAAAGAGAGCGCAACAACGCGCTGGAACCAAAATAAAAGCGCCAAATGAAATAAAAATTGTTTAAAAATAAATTAAGCTATCTATCAAAATTATGTTCAGCCAGAATTTTCAATTACCTAATACGCACATTTTAAATGCAATTTCGCAATGAAATTACTTAGGATTTTAGAATTATAGAAAAAAACATAAAAAAGTAGAAGTCTTTTCGGAATTAAATTCAATCGAGGAAATTTAACCCAATCGTGTTTTCCTTCAGTCAAAGTATTAATCAAATAGTCAATAAACATATATCCAAAAACTAAATCCATACATGCTGCAATAGTGAAATAAATGGTTACGAAAAATCCTCCAATTTATTTTGGTAGCGCCTTAACTGGAATAAACCAGAAAATAATCAGAAACACCATGAACACCCAGTCTAGACGATAGCCTTAAAAGGCACATTATTCAAAACAGAAAACCACATAACAACCACTCACCAATGACTAACGACAGCATAAAAAGAATTAACCCCCCACTCACCATAAAAAAGCGTATATTGAATATTACGCTGTACATAAAATTTATCAGGCCGCCTCCATTTCTTAGTCATAAACGCGGCGCGGTATCCTATCTCGATGATAGTCTATTAATACCGCTGATACCGCGACGTTAATGTAACCCGGTATTAACCCCAGCGTGCCAACCCTGTAAGGGTTAACACATACGTACCACTTTCAAACAGCATGGGAAGAAAAGTTATATGTGACATAGCTGTAGATGATATGGCTAAAAAGTTGGTGACAAATATGACGACTAATCGAGATGGAATAAAAAAGTGTATTATTTAAAAATATATTTTTTTTTAAAAAACAAGCTTTTATTAGTCTGGATATCATCTAGGACCAGAGTCCTTGTCAAGACAAATCAAACGAGCCCAAACTCGATAAGGTTGCCTCGTTCTATTACTGAATTCTCATAACATCTTCCTGCTCCATCGTCAGATCAGCTCCATGTCATAATAATATTGCATTGTCATCCAATTTACATATGCATGTAAAATTTCTTCTCAATCAGAAACCGGGAAGTGGGACAAAAACTTGCAAGAATAGATGCATACAGACTAGGGACAAGTGAAACTAAATAAAAGCTTGTAAAAGGCATGTAGCGCCGACCACAAATAAAATGGGGTAAGGGCACCAGAATGATGATGTGACATAGCAGCAGCACACATATGTACGAGTTACGACTCATTGCTGTCAGTTTTGACGACAATCGGTTAATGCGTGGTAGATCATCTACAAAGTTGCGACAGTTGCCAATTTAACCCAATTCATGTCGAACATACCGACGGCTTCCACTTTAAAATCTATTGTTGCACTGACTGCTGTGGTTACTTTGTGATTCATCAGCTCACACTTACACCCTGTAAGACTTCAGGTCTTCTTCTTAGCGTATCGATGGCAAAAATAACTCGAAAAAAAAAATTTTTTTTTTATTGTTTGGGCCAAAATTCAGCAACGTGCTGACGCAGCGAACCGTATTCGCGTTGCTTATATATTATATCAGCCGTATTAGGCCCTCACGTGTGCAGGTGAACGGGCATGCGGTACAAGATGGGAGGTGCGCCATTGTCTGTGGAGAGACGCCGCATACACACCGGAGATCTTGGGACTTGTGGAGGTTGTCCTTGCTGAGGCCTACTTGGGTACGAAGTCTATTTAAGGTCTTCCAAGTTGGCCATGATAGAAAGCCTTTCGATCCAAACACAAGATGACCGGATTGGAGGCTCTCGATGGTTCAATAAAGAAATCAGGAGGTTTAAGCAGTTCTTGCCAAAGATCACGTCTTTCTGTGGAGGGGTTGCCATAATTATATGACATCTAGCAACCCTCACTGGGCTTGCGTGGTGGACTACGGCCCACCTCCCTCTCACCGAGAGGAGGCCTGTGTCCTAGCAGTAGGAACTTTATAGGCTGTATATGTTGCAATCGGCTGGACTCACGCTCCCAAGAAAATGTTTGCGGCTTTTATAAACCTGTAGGTGTAAAGTAGTCGATTGCTGCAACACGGAGACCGTAATGTCGTACGTCGTCGTGGCAAACTGGTTCGTGTGTGTCAACCCTAACACCACCACTTACGACTTTACGCCACGAACGGGTGCACTGTAATTGTTTAGGGTTACTTTATGATATGACCGTAATAAGTTTGGTCGATTTAATAATATGGGGTTATGAAGTGGGTTGTTTCTGGTTATGGGGGTGGGTTTAGAATGGTGATTAGAATGTGTTGATAACAGATAGCTTGATTGTAGTATGATGGCTGAATACTGTTGCTTCTTGAATCGTATGATCGTTATACATTATATTTATGTGGTATTGTTATCACAAAACACCACCGTATGATTTTGAATTAAGCAGTTTGCGACCCAAGAATAGGTTCAGCATTTGTGATTTATGGCCTTCATAACACAATGATAGTTTAATGGATAATTTATTGTCTACTAACAAAATTGGCATGTAATTCAGTTTCCATAAAAAATATAAACCTTGTTACTTGTAGTCTCGATTTTCAGTAGATTTGGTTACAAAGGTCCCTCAAAAACATAGTCAAAAGTTTACGAGTTTTCAAGGGGCAAACCGAGCCTTCCACTCGTTTCCGCGAAACGCACGGGAAACATAACAGTTTCCCTTTTTTGTGAATATAAAATAAAAATTTAGTGGCGCACGGTGGGCAGGGAGGCTGACTTATTGGGCCACGCTCTGCCGGGAGCTTTGAGACTTTTATTTTGATCATCGTTTGTAATAAAGATTTATTGGTCCATATAGTTTAGTTGTTGAGTGTTATGGATATAGCTGGATAGAGTTAGAGTACCTACTTATAAAATTAGTGAAAAACTAGCATCCTGGGGGTTCAAATTTCGGGACGTTTAAGAAACTCCACACTGCGACCCAAAACCAAGATCACGGACGTTACAATATGCGCCATGAAAGATGAGACTTGACCGCGCCTCCCGCGCTCTTTCCGCCGCCCCGATTACGCCCGGTCCCTTCCCGCATACCGCTAAAGAGACCTAAAATCGTGTACTGCGCAAGTCAAACCACGTGGTATGTCAAGTCTCATCTTTAGTATTGTAACCAGAAAACCTCTAAGCTCAAGTGGGACTGGGCCGGGCATGTCTGCGGCATGTCAGATAACAAATGGGCTAAGAGAACCACCGATTGGGTCCCACTAAACGCACGACGACATCGCGGCAGGCCGAGACGAAGATGGCGAGCTTGACTCCTACCAGAAGGACTGGCTGACACTAGCAAGACAGTATTGTGTGGAAAAGGAAGAGGTGCGAGGCTCTTGCCCTGAAGTGGGACAGTACAAGCATGTGTGTGTGTATAGACTAGATAGACAGACTTACATAGTCTTGTCACCACTGTAGAGGAGAATCGGTTCCAGCATAGGAGTGTCTGTGTGTCTGTGTGTGTGATCTGTGGCTTGGTGTTGGATAGGTAGGTGGAGGTACAAGACCGCGAGGTCTCAGCTGAACTTTACATTTGTGTGAGTGCACATAGATAGTGTAGGTGTGACGTCCGGCATAGAGCGCGACGCGTCCTTAGCTTGGTTTAAAACCGGTTTATATTGCTTTTTGGCAATCAGCTTTTGTTCTTTTAGTACGAGAGGCCATGACCAAAACCATGTCGCATCGTTGTAAAACGTAAAACGATAAGACGATTGAAGATTTTGTCTTAAGTAAAACGATAAGACAAAAATTTTGGTCATGGGCTCTCGTACCATTTTGGTGAACACTCACACAAATGCAAAGCTCAGCTTAGGCCTCGTGGACTGTACAGCAGCATGATTATGCGGCAAGTTTCTTCTTGGCCTAGAACCTAAGAACAATAATAAAAAGGACATTAATAAAGTTACGCCAATTTTCCCTACATCTCTACTAACGATTCATGAATAACTTTACAAAAATCATTTTAATTTCTTACCTCAGCCCACGTAAGACACAAAGAAAAAGTACTTTCATAAAATAGTTTTAAAAAAAACTACCCCGCATTACTGCAAAATATACCCGGAAAATTGAGCGAACCCCGCGAGGATAACCAAACATTTTATTTCCTTCCCGACAGATGGCATTGCCGTGCATTTTAATATTTAATTTCTAATTTCAGGTGAGTAAAGTCGCGGATAACAGCTAGTTTTACATAAATTATACGAACAAATCTTCGTCAAGGGTATGAAAACAGGAAAAGGTTGAAAAACAATGGAATTCTATTTTTAACCTGCATTATATGGGACATGAAATATGTGTTTAGAGTTTCCTTGTACATATATTAAGGCGGAGATTTCTCGAAAACTGTCAAAAAGGTGGTTTTTTAAAGCTGTGTCATCTCATAAACCGTAAATAATTTTGACAAATAAAAAAATATGATATTTTCAAGTTCTTTTCACATACGTTCCTACTATTTGGCCCTGTAATGACGTGTCATCACAGGGCCAAGTACTAGCCGACCATATTGTAAAATAACAGGTGCAAAAAAACATTGTAAACTACGCCTAAACCCTATTTTTGTTAACCCTAAACGCGCTACCATTCATTACAATCATAACGATAAAACTTGTCGCTTTATTATAACGTATCGTAGCCAAATAAAGCAATAAAAGAAAATAACGTGTAGGCAAGTAAGTAATTTCTACAATGTTAATAAATAAGTTTTCTAACCGAGCGGGCAATAAAATTATACATGAATGTATTAGATGTTTATCAACGTGCACTGAGGGAATAAGGTCAATATGACGTTCTCAGGCGATGGGACACAACTTATGCCTGTTTATATACTGCTATAATTTTCTAGTCGAATGCTTAGGCTTTATCGTGTACGTCACGGTTTAGATTGATAATGCTGTTCCTGGTGTAATGATTGGTGTGCTTTGCCCATAAATGTTAGTCGTTGGATACGGTACCAATTTCTCAAAGAACTTGGTTAACGGATTGCTGGTGCAGAACTCAGTCTATTGTTGCAAGATAATCGAAGCTGCTACAAAGGCTGCTACCTACTTTATTCTTCTGATGGGCCTTATCTTTTTTTGACAAGCTTTTACTAATGTTTAAACTCTCAATAGCTATTGATTCGACAAAATTACATAATTAAGCGAATTCTTTTGTTATGTTCGGTTTTTTGAGGTCCTCGATAGTAATTCACTAAATTTTAAGCTAAATTCTTCCTTAACGAAGTGTTTAGGAAAAGGATATCAAACCAATAATCACTATCGAATGGATAAACCCCGTTTAAAAACTTCACAAACCGGCCATATGAGCCACATTATCATCTTAGCTGCCTATCTCTCTATTAGATACCTATAACACCTGTTCTGCCTTGCTAAGCGTAAAAGTCTTATCTTACTTTTTTGCTTATTTGGCACCATGGCAATACTATTGAGGTACCTACAAAACAAAAACGTCCTAACTGTGCATTTACTTATTCAAAATCATCATCAAAATCATGTTTCCAGTTTATCGTATCTGACGTTTAGCACCCTGTTACAAAGGATTAAAGTCTTATCTAACAAATACTATGAAGGACTTATAAAAACACTAGCTGTTGACCGTGGCTTCGCCTTAAACCTGCCTTTTGAATCACTCTATCTATTTAAAAAAACCGCATCAAAATCCCTTGCGTAGTTTTAAAGATCTAAGTATACATAGGGACAGACAGCAGGAAGCGACTTTGTTTGATACTATGTAGTGATAAACAGTCGGCATTCAACGAAACACGTTTTTGCCTTTCCTTTAAAAAAATACATTTGGCAGATAGGACTTATACGTTCAGCAGGGCAGTTTGACCTGGAAGAAAATTCAAAGTAAGAAACACAGTGGTCTATCCCTACATCTTTGTAGGGATGGAGCACTGTTTTTCTTTCTTTCGTTTCGAAAGCTTTTGAATCTCGAAAATCGTTCATCAGCCAATACAACAAACAAGAGTTTTGGTGCACTGGACCAAAACTCAAACGAAAAAAACCACATCGACACAGAAAACGTTTCGTAAATTGTACACGCAGAACGTCACTTGTTTCTGTGACAGGCAGTGGGTCTGATTGACAGCGCTGACCGCTGCCTGATTAATGCACGCACATTGATTGCATACGAAAACGCAGTTTTTTATTGTCAATTTTGTTTGTAAGGGAATTGTGGGTGTGCAAATTAAAGCGGGTTTGGGCATGCTGTGTGTCTGAAGAAATAAAATATAAGTCGATGGAAAAATCCTTCAATAATTGCTAATATTAGATCTATCTATTCATGCATGAAATCTTTTAAAGGGTCATTGTACCTACTCATCATTACGAACAACTTTTACTATGAGACCAAACCTGAAATCGCAAATCTGCAGTTCCCTACATTTTGACGAGTTATGCGAACATAAATGTAGGGAGCAGCTTTTTTTTCGCGATTTCAGGTCCAATAGTATTTTTTTTTCCTAATGATTAGTACAATGTTTGTGTATGAATATATAGACCATAAATATTATTATATGCATAATATTTTTACTAAAAACATGAATAAATGTTTACAGAAATAATCTACAACGTGTTCCCGCAATTACGACATTAATTAGACATAGTTAGGGCTAGTCGCCAGTAATCATACATATTATAATATTAATTTCGGAAATCGGTGTCTGGATCTGTATTTTAGTATTTTGCCACCAACTCCCGAAATTAAAGTTATTTTTCACTTTGTATTGTTTTTTTGGAAGTCGGTTGTTTTTGTTTTTATAAATATGTTTCTTAAAAGTGCTAAAAAACTACACAATTCTTGTCACTATTACTAAAAAGGAGGTTATGTCAGCCATTATTAATTTTATAGAGTTTATTGGGGTAATTATGATAATGAGGTAGGTAATACAAATTGATTATAATTTCTATTAAACCCAGCGGCATTTTATATAGCGACAGCGAAAGATGGCGGCCGATAAATTGGCGTCTAATTACTATGTTGCCAGTATAAACATGTAAAAAGCCGCTGAAGAAATTGTCATCAACAGGAATTACCTCTTTATCGTAATTACTCCAATAAACCTTATTTTTGTTTTTCCAGATGATGATGCTCGCCTGCCAATCAAAGCTCAATAAGACTGCTGCTCATCTGCATTCTTCTGACCATCAATACTTATTTTGAACAGATCCATAATTTTAATTTTATCAAAACTCCAAATGAAATCACAAAACATACTCTAAACTTAAACCAAATGTAATCCCACTCACTTCTAACTTCTAAGAACGCATCATAAACATGACTTAGCTACTTGCCCACAAAAATAACACTTTGGACAGTCATTCAACAGTGGGACATTATTCAAGCCCACTAATCCTTCGTGGCTCTGCCGCTCTGACGGTCTATAGTAGTCCGTGGCAGGCGTCATTTTTCATTCTTTGTGTAAACGTCGCTTGGCACGCCCTTTCACAGATAGGCACATAAATTATTTATTATTTGCAGCCTGATTTGTATGAGCTTTTGTCAGTGATGTGTTCTTGTTGTTGGTTTTTAGAATTGAGGTGGTGTTAAAGATACTGTGGATAAAAGGAAAGACAGTAACAGGAAAAATATAAAGAAAACGAATCGGTTTAGACCGATTTGCAAAATATAATAATAATAAATGCAAAGTGTAAGTAAATTATTATTATTATTATTCATTTATTCAAGTAACAAGGACTCATTAATACACACATAATTCGCTATATAAATACATAAAACACACACAATACTTTAAACATTCCAATACAAAACAATAACTACACAAGACATAAATTCATGTTGATAGCCGACGACTGGAAGCGACGTGCAAGTCACTGCAGCGCCTGATGTACGGACAGTCCAGCCTGTCGGCTATCATCATCAGCACGCTGTTGGAGCTGCCTCGAACCCTGCGCACCAGGGACGCGCTCCGCTTACGCATCGTTGCAAAAAAGCAGTCTACGCTAGCGACGGCGAACATACCCGAGGCACTACAGTGTCGCGGCAGCCCCATCAGCGCTCTGAAAGCGTTATTATATTGGACGCGGAGGGCTTCATATGCTTTTTGAGTGTGATTCACCCACAGGCTGCACGCGTACAGAGAGGCAAAGTAGAGAGGCAATGTAGTGAGTGTGAAGTATGTAGATACTATATTTCCCAAAGAGTTTATATACAGGGTGTAAGGGACAGCCCTCCGCAAACTGATAGGGTGAATTCAGTATGTCATACTAAGATGACCGGTACATGAAATTTTTTCAGGAACGTTAAGAGAATCCAATAAACCTGATTTTTTTCGTGTTTTTGTGCACAAATCGGAGCGTCTATTACTGGTTGGGAGGGGTAGGTAATAGGTATGCGGTGAGTTCGATGAACTCTGTAGCTAGACAGAAAGTAAACAGCTGATTTCAGGCGTCGTTGGTTAGAGTATTTCAACATCCATTGCTGGTTTTTTTTTTGCTGTTTTTTTTGCAGTTTTTTTTTTTACTTAAATGGAGTGTTGCGAACACACAATGTAATTTTACATTGAAATTATGAAAATGTAACTGAAAAAAAAATTGAAAAAATGAAAATTTTCCTGAGAAAATTTCCGGTGGGATATGATTCAAAATGAGGGAGCTGATTGCACCCTGTTAGTTTGCGGAGGGCTGTTCCTTACACCCTGTATATAAACTCTTTGATATTTCCCCATCGACCCCAACTTGTAAGTGACCACAAATGGTTTTAAGAATACTCACAAGCAAAGACTGGTTACGTTTACCATATGTTTTCTCCGCCTCCACCGCGCTCCATTGTCAGACTAATTTTATTGGTTTTTTTCTGGTTTAAACCGAAATCATTAAGCCGCATAATAAAAACAATTACTAAAGTAATGCCAACTGAGCATGTTGTTTTGAGCACTATTGATGAAGAATTGATACTTAAAGCTTTTGATTTTATGAAAAAAACCGGTCAAGAGCGAGTCGGACTCGCGCACCGAGGGTTCCGTTCCGATTTCTGAAAGAGTGTGCTATTTAGAGACATCGTTTTATGTTTCCTGTAATCTTTACATAAACTTCTATCACATAGAATAATTTCAGATTTTTCTCTTTGCAAACTTCGGAGATAAGGGGGGGGACGGTATTTTTTTTTACATTTTTCATCAAAAGTAGAAACCTATGCGACCTAAAAAAAAGAAAAAAATGGTTGAGAATGTGCAAATAGCGCTCTTTCATATGATATCCCACAAGCCCTAGTAGCCCCACTTTGAATTTTTAAGGCCCCCTTTCAGTCCCTGTTGCAAAAAAACTATAAATATATTTATTTCTTTCTTATTTGCAAAATAGTTGGGTAACCGTCATCTAAAACTGTTCCAAATTTCAAGTTGATAGCATTAGTAGTTCTTGAGATATCCAGCTGTGACAGACAGACAGACTTAGTCACACCATAAGGGTTCCTTTTGTACCATTTTGTTACGGAACCCTAAAAACAGTCAAATAAAAATAAAAAAAAACGGCAACAAGCCGTTTTACTTTTTATTTACAACCACTACTAAAATAATCTCCTAACCAACAAAAACTCGCACAGTATGTTTTGTAAAACTGAAAGTTATAAAGTTTAACAACCTATTTTCCTATAAAAATCACATGCAAATGTCTACTACGTAGTAAAAACACAATTTTTTGCTTGATAAAATTTTATGGTCAATGGGAAGTTGGCGCCGGCGTTATGTCAAGCATCAGGTTACTGACAAATTGCAAGATTTTTTTGCCAAAAACTAACAACTGTTTTTGGCCAAGAGCTCTCGTCACCTGCCCTCTGGGGTGTCCAAAGTACGGCAACAAGAAGTGTTTGTCAAAGTAAAGATTTATTCAGACCAGTTTTTTTTGGTTTGCAATTTTGCCAGCTGCCGAATGCGTATCCTGGAGAAGATAAGTGTTTCAGATAAAAAAAAAACTTCACAAAGATTGAAAGGAAGTAATAAATATTTTATTCCGATGGGCTTGCGCCGTGTGCTAACAAAATTATTGCACAAGTGCCCGACAGAAATTAATGTTTCTTTTTGCTCGTCGATAGTGCCGGATAAGGACAATCCACTTTAAGGACTCAATTTCGTATTTCTTTTCAGGTTTTTGTAACTACAGAATAAGAAGAATTTCCTTGAATAGTGCCACAAGGTACTATCTCGTGTCCAATTTTGGTTTAGTTTTGAAAGAAAGTTACACTTTGAGACCAATTCGAGGCAAGCAAGAAAACATGACCCTATCATACTAAACACCATCTTCTGCATCCTGTCATTGATTTTGCATCCACGTTGTAAACATTAAAAGATTACGCCATATTTACGACCAACAGCTTTGAAAGACAAACATGAGTGATGCGTGATGAATCTCAGCTTCCTCTGGATTACCAACATTTGAAGATACCTTACCACACATGTGCAGATTGGTCGTACTCTAAGTGGGAGTAGTAAGGGTGAAATTTGCATGGCTAGGGGTATTGTATGGTGGTGATGCAGTGTTAGTTTTGCGTACAAAGGCACAATTTGTGCGGTAGTTAGAGGGACCGATGCGATATTTCAGTTGGGTGTTTGTTCAGGCCGTTTGTTGCTTGTTAGCGGGTTCAGGATGCGACGGTTTTGGGTGTTAACTCGTTGTTTTGACAAGCCCAAGTTTGACTTAGAATTTTATGTGGGATTTTGAGGGATTGTGGTGAGTAAATATGGTTTTAAACGTCGTTCAACAAATAAAAGCTAACCGTGATAACTTTGAAAGACATCATGTATAAAAAACTGGGAATGAGGGAGCTCATGGCTAAGTAATAACAGCCGCATGGATCGATCCATCAGGTTAAGCTAGGCTTGCCGGAGGTTGGTCCGTGTATGGGTTACCATCTTTACATACCGAGACTGCTTCGTGCCTCGAAAAGAACGTTGAAGCCGTTGGTCCCGGCTGTCATTCGTGGATCTTTGACAGTCGTTACGGGTCGTCAGAAGCCCGAAAGTCTGACAACCAGTCTTACCAAGGGGTATCGTTTTACCCAGTTACTGGGTTGTGGAGGTCAGATAGGCAGTCGCTCCATGTAAAATACTGGTATTCAGCTGCATCCGGTTAGACTGGAAGCCGATCCCAACATAGTTGGGGAAAGGCTAGGCAGATTGATGTATAAAGAACTAGATCATTTATTTATGACGATTTTAAGTATTCGATAAGTGAACGCTTCATGAATTGCGTGATAATCATGGAATATCTGAAGTATAACTGATTAGCATCCTGGCCTAAACAGGTACCAATAAAATGAAGGTACACCAGAAAAGCCTCTCGCGATTTACCTATCTAGAATCTTAGATTGAATCATTAGGGTATTTAAAAGCTAAAATCTAAATTGCAATGCAAATTAAACACATGACTAATAAAAACTGGTTTAAAAGCCAAGTGCCTTCAAAACTTAAGTGGTGTCTTCCTTTGCTTGAGGAAGTAATAAATTTCATGCAACGATGCTCTTGCGCACGCAAAGTCAATGTTTGTCCAATGTGTCATTTTATGGCCATTTTATGGAGGAAACGTGCAAAAAATGCCATATATAGACAAATTATGGTGTCGTGTTTTCGTGTACCTTTTTGCGTGTTAATGTGGTAATTCTTTCCCTTATCGTGTGTGGTTTTATGACGACATGAAAAGTGTTTTTGTGTTATAATTTTATTATGCATATTAATAATTGTGTTGTTGGTCGGTAGCAACGAGTCGGTAGGTAGATGTTAGGCATGTTATGTTGAATAATAGAACAATCGTAACTTTAGCATTGTACTTGGCTGTATGATTAGCATACTGTTCTTTATCACCACTGTATGTAGCTGTAAGTCTTCCAAAGTCTTTAAATAAATAAATAAATATGTTGCCAGTTAAGAATTTGTTATTATTACTTTATCGAGCTTTGAAGTTACTTAGGCATCCATTTATCTTTCCTTAGTAAGTTTATTAACAAATTATTAGATACCTATCTTAAAAAAAATTTAGCTTGAATTTGTCAGTTTAAATTTACTTAAAATTCAAGTTCGTTGCACTTCGCTTGATCTAGGGTTTTCACTCTATGTTAACCTCCCCGGTGTTTATTCAAGCTTAAATCTTAAATGTTGAGTCATTTATCTGCTTTGGATTCCCTTTTAATTTCTCTTTCTGAATAATATTACAATTTCCAATCTGTATATCAGCCACAGATCCATTCATCTGTGATAGCATAACGCGTGAACCGTTTAAAGGCTCTTACAGACAGAGGCGATATCGCGAGCGATATTGCGATATTATCGCGTCGCAACACCGCTGCGCGACACGTCGCGACGCGATATCGCCTCTGTCTGTAAGAGCCTTAATTCCGCCGTCGATCCACAGCCACAAGGAACGGAAACCGACGCGAATAAATCAGGGGTAACTCCACCCGCGGTATGAGAAGTCGCTGCAAAAACATTTAGCCCTTGTCTTTAATTTTTGTGATACCTTTTTAACATGTTTTAGGTATATTTTGATTGATAGAGGAGCTCGTGGCTAAGTAATAACAGCCGCATGGATCGATCCATCAGGTTAAGCTACGCTTGCCGGGGGTTGGTCCGTGTATGGGTGACCATCTTTACATACCGAGACTGCTTCGTGCCTCGAAAAGAACGTTGAAGCCGTTGGTCCCGGCTGTCATTCGTGGATCTTTGACAGTCGTTACGGGTCGTCAGAAGCCCGAAAGTCCGATAACCAGTCTTACCAAGGGGTATCGTTTTACCCAGTTACTGGGTTGTGGAGGTCAGATAGGCAGTCACTCCATGTAAAATACTGGTATTCAGCTGCATCCGGTTAGACTGGAAGCCGACCGCAACAGAGTTGGGAAAAGGCTAGGCAGATTGATGTATAAAGAAATGGATCATTTATTTATGACGATTTTAAGTATTCGATAAGTGAACGCTTCATGAATTGCGTGATAATCATGGAATATCTGAAGTATAATTACTGATTAGCATCCTGACTTAAACAGGTACCAATAAAATGAAGGGACACCAGAAAAGCCTCTCGCGATTTACCTAAGTATCTAGAATCTTAGATTGAATCATTAGGGTATTTAAAAGCTAAACTTTAAATTGCAATGCAAATTAAACACATGACTAATAAAAACTGGTTTAAAAGCCAAGTGCCTTCAAAACTTAAGTGGTGTCTTCCTTTGCTTGAGGAAGTAATAAATTTCATGCAACGATGCTCTTGCGCACGCAAAGTCAATGTTTGTCCAATGTGTCATTTTATGGCCATTTTATGGAGGAAACGTGCAAAAAATGCCATAGATAGACAAATTATGGTGTCGTGTTTTCGTGTACCTTTTTGCGTGTTAATGTGGTAATTCTTTCCCTTATCGTGTGTGGTTTTATGACGACATGAAAAGTGTTTTTGTGTTATAATTTTATTATGCATATTAATAATTGTGTTGTTGGTCGGTAGATGTTAGGCATGTTTATGTTAGGTTAAATAATAGAACAAGCGTAACTTTAGCATTGTACTTGGCTGTATGATTAGCATACTGTTCTTTATCACTACTGTATGTAGCTGTAAGTCTTCCAAAGTCTTTAAATAAATAAATAAATATGTTGCCAGTTAAGAATTTGTTATTATAACTTTATCGAGCTTTGAAGTTACTTAGGCATCCATTTTTCTTTCCTTAGTAAGTTTATTAACAAATTATTAGATATCTTTAAAAAAATTAGCTTGAATTTGTCAGTTTAAATTTACTTACAATTCAAGTTCGTTGCACTTCGCTTGATCTAGGGTTTTCACTCTATGTTAACCTCCCCGGTGTTTATTCAAGCTTAAATGTTGAGTCATTTATCTGCTTTGGATTCCCTTTTAATTTCTCTTTCTGAATAATATTACAATTTCCAATCTGTATATCAGCCACAGATCCATTCATCTGTGATAGTATAACGCGTGAACCGTTTAATTCCGCCGTCGATCCACAGCCACAAGGAACGGAAACCGACGCGAATAAATCAGGGGTAACTCCACCCGCGGGATGAGAAGTCGCTGCAAAAACATTTAGCACTTGTCTTTAATTTTTGTGATACCTTTTTAACATGTTTTAGGTATATTTTGATTCCTTGCAAGTACTTTCAGAGATCCTGAAGGCGTAATCTCTATCTGCTGAGGTTAGTCATGGTGTGGCTTTTAAGATGGTAGAAATATTATACTCGACGTGGTTTAATTCTCTTTGGATAGGGCCGATGCCGCCGGGGTCGCGGGTTGTTCGAAAGAGATACCGTGGCCCTGGCACAGGCAACTGAAGGAACACGGGTGGGTTTTAATCATTAAAAGTCTGACTCCTG
Organism: Cosmia trapezina; assembly: GCA_905163495.3. NCBI lineage: Eukaryota > Metazoa > Arthropoda > Insecta > Lepidoptera > Noctuidae > Cosmia > Cosmia trapezina. The sequence continues at coordinate 2,741,545 of LR991025.1, forward strand.
CTCCGCCCAGAGCGGGAGAAGTCATTTGATGATTTCCCATCCACAAAAACAAAAGTGTTACCATGATAATTTTTTTTAAGAAAAATAAGTTGTCGGAACGAAGATCGACAGATTAAAACCACCGAGATACAACTGGTTTCATTAAAGTAAGCCGAAGTTTCAAAGCGTTGATCAGAGTTATTTTACTATATAATATCAATTTGCTTTATGGCCAAGTGTATCCCAATTTACAAGAAAAAAAACAGGTTGTCTCTGAATTTTTTTTTTATCAATTTCTCAGATTTTTCAGCAAAACTACAATGATATTGATGAACTTGGGAATAGCATAGGTAAGTAGTTACTATTAAAACTTGTCAAACTTAAAACTAACAAAATGCATTATAAATTTATAATGCATAATACAGCCGGAAAAACCAACCAATTCTTTGTGACTTACAAACGTCAAACCCAAAAATCCTTCAGTAGTACGAACAAATTCACTTGTCAATAAAGAGGCACATTATCATATGAACATTCGTAAGGTCATATGAATCGTCGGTTAATTCGCCCGGGCGACTAACAACCACAAGGAGCGGAAATGAGGTGAATAAATCAAGTTTAACTCCACCCGGGGGAGTGCGGTACGGTCTGCAGAAACATATAGATCTGTTTACTTTGTTTTAATTTCAGATTTATAATATCATTAATTTTATTTTATTTTTTATTATTTCTTTCGAGCAAGTATAATTAATTTGATTTTAGTTGGTAAAGGATTATTCAAAAGTCAAAGAAAGGTTAATATTTAACTATTTAAAAAGGTGACTTGACCTTTTCAATTTGACCTTAGCGGAACTTGGTCTTTGTAGTATTATTTTATGTAATCGGAAGATTGTTATGCGACAATTTTAATTTCAAAATGAATTAATGAACCCAAATATTCACACTAGCCTAGACCATTGTTTATCAAAGAGAAGACCGGGGGCCGCGATAATGGTAGGGAAGACGTGTCCTTAGGACATGGGTAATAGTACATTATGATATAAGTGCGGTAAGATGAAAATTACAACCGAGGCGATATTGCTAGCCCGAACCGTAGGCGAGGGCTACAAGAAAGCAGAGGCTGTAATTATCAAAGCGCACGTATGTCATACGACGTTTTATAACATATTTGCGAGGAAATAAATAACACTCGGACTTTCTTATACGAATAAATCTTTAAAAACACACTTTCTGAAAATGAATTTGGATCTTTGCTTGTTTTCCATAAGATGAAATTTTAATACGCTTTGTAAGTATCTATCGGTCGATTTTTCAGGCAAGAGGCTTAGAGTAGCCTTTTTCGCTGCCTCTGAGACTTCTGGCGGTGTCGAATTAATAAATTCATCATTAGTTGACGACATTTTCAAATAAAAACAATACAGCGAAAAGAAAAAGCGCGCGGAATAATTTTTAATTGTTCACAAATTAGCGATGCGCGCGCATCAGCGCTTTTTTTTTTAAAGCAAAGGCACAAATACAGCCATTACTAATTTAAAGTAAATTAATATTTTTTTGTTATTGTTTGTTGTTGTTGCAATTTATTGTCAAAATTAATTAAATTAAAGAATTAATTCTTTAATTTAATTAATGTTTATTTTTTATATTTTATCTCCCAAAGTTAATTTTATTCATAAAATGTTGACCACTTTTCTGACATAAAAACTCTTTGCTAAGATTTAAAAAGTACCGTTCGTTTTAGACGGAGCATCTTGATAAACCTTACGTTTTACCTTATTAAAAAGAAACCCGTGCGTTTTACATTACAATTACGCACAAGTACGTAATGACATACATTACGATATTGAAATTCGTGAAATAAGAGACCCTTTACGAGCAAATGTGTTATAAAGATTATTTACGTTAAGGTAAATTTAGGCTCAATGAAAATTTTATTCTCAATAAAGAGATATATAATATCAATTACATGAGAACAATACCAAAAACATAAATTAATTTCACAAAGTTCGTCGTCATCCGTTACAAACTGGATATACCCATTCAATGCCTTCATTGCTCCAGAAGTGACACTCTTTCAATGCGATCAAAACTACACATATACTGATTATGTTTAGTTTTGAACGCATTGAAAGAGTGTATATTTATTTCTTATACTAGAGGATATTTTATTAGTTGTGGTCCTTCAAAAGTAAGCATTTTTTGCCATAATTAGTTCTAGTTTTGTGTAAAACTAGCAGGCTAGCTCTTATTTCAGAGCTTTTACATTATTTCTTCAAAATATTTCAAAGATTGGATTCGGTTACCTACGCCTTAACAGATCATTGAACCAATAATGCACTTATGGTGGGTTGCACTAAGGGCTACGTTAGAGTTTCCGTCAAAGTTAATTTTAACAGTAACACCATGTTGTTGCACCGTCATGTGAAATGAGTTCGGAGCAGTGACATACAACATTGTGTTTGTTTACACTAAACCCGAATAGGGGTCATTGTACTCATCATTTTGAACAACCTTTACTATGGGACCAAACCTGAAATCGCGAAAAAAAATCAGCTGTTCAGTACATTTATCTACATCAAACTCGTCAAAATGTACTGATTGATGATTTTTTTTTCGCGATTTCAAGGTTGGTAATAAAAATATTTAACCCTAACCACATGATCCCACAAAACTTGCGCTGCCAACGTTACTCATATTCATTAGTGGGGCCATTAATTATTTTTTGTTGAGCCCTCGACTGTCGGCTGTCAGCGTTTACAGTTTCATTTAAATTGACAACGATGACTGTCAGCCATGATGTGGACTGCGCAGTGTCATTCCTACGAGCCGCGACGCATGCCGCCGACCAGCCAGTAAATCTTGACATTTGGGGATGGCGCTGCTTGCTAATACAACTGTCAAAATTTAGTACGTTTATGGCGTTAGTTCCAAATTTTGCCACGTGTCTTAATATGCTGGGCTGAATGTTGACCATTTCTGTTTAATGTGTCAGTGACGTAAATGGGGCATGCGAATTAGTGAAATGACAATGGGCTGTGGTTATTTTGATGTGTATCATCGTGGTGTTATTTTTATTACTTTTAAAAAGAGTTTGAATTAAGAATATGTAAGTACTTACCACGGACTATAGAAAGCAGTATATCTTCTAAACTCCGTGGTACTTAACTACATAGGCGTCAATGTGTGAAAAATACTGCTTTTACGAGAACATTTTAAGGTTCTACAGACAAAAACTGTGTTACAGTCGGTACAGTCACCACATAACATCGGCAACGACATACCTAATGTGCACCTACGTGCAACTGAACGGAACAAAGCCATATGTCATGCAAAAGTCCTCTTTAAGGTCAGTTGTGGATTTGTACAGGTTGAATATCCAAAAAGATGAAACTTCAAACTATGCAACCAATATTTCCAGCACCGAAAAAAACAAAAATCAACGACAACAATAAAAAATTCACCGACGACATCAAATATCAAAAGCATGAGTGACTGCATATTTTTGCACAAACCGGCGAAATATCGATGGAGTAGGGAGACCATAGCTCGGTACGGTCCCCTGGGATATCCCGGGACGTGCCCGGACGTGGCGGGATCCCGGGACCGGAATGAACCCGGGATAATTGTTACCTCATTGCTGACAAGCCGTTTGTCTTGTCTTCCACATTGTTAATGGATTGGTGATTTGTTGTGAGCTAATTGTGGAACAGTTTTCGTTTACTTTTGGTAGAGGGGCTTTGATAGTGTTGCGGGTTATAATATCGATTGTTTGTTATCTAACAGAGTTTCAGTTTAAAAGACGCCAAAGTAATAAAAGTTCGATTTGTTGGCTTTTTCCGTGCCTCGGAAAGCACGTTAAGCCGTTGGTCCCGGCTGTCATTCGTGGATCTTTGACAGTCGTTACGGGTCGTCAGAAGCCCGAAAGTCTGACAACCAGTCTTACCTAGGGGTATCGTATTACCCAGTTACTGAGTTGTGGAGGTCAGATAGGTAGTCGCTCCATGTAATATACTGGTATTCAGCTGCACCCGGTTAGACTGGAAGCCGAAAAGGCTAGGCAGATTGATTGTTGGCTTTTGAATAATTAGCAAAATAATTTCGCTTTTAATAATTTATTATTTAGTTAGTCCTGTGATGATTAATGTATAAATAAATAAATGGTATAGTCGCGGGCGCGGGCGCGAGGTGGGAGGCAGGAGCGAACGGACTGCCAAGCCGAGCGGACGTGCGGCGCGACTATTACGAAATAGCACTATAGTGTTTTATTACCTGCCAGTACATCTAATACTTACCCGAAGTGACCAGTGGACGTCACACGTGGCGACGAGTCTACGGGTAAGTGCCACAAATAACACAAAAAAAAAAAAAATAGGAGTAAAAGGGACTAGTGTGAGTAAGTACCTAACCTATTTATCTTAAGCGTTCCGTTCCGTTCTTTTATGAATGTGTGTCACTTGCGCTGTGAACAATGTATTTAAAGCGTTCGAGTTGATAATAGTAATATTTACCTACCCCACGATAATTGAGACAATGCGTCGTAACGAATAAGTCTTTTAGTTTTCAAAGTCTTAGTTCCGAGTTGTTACCTACCTATTGTTGTTTGTGTTACCTACCTATGTTCATAATAAGTCTGCGATTAAATGTAGACACTTGTAAAGTAATTTTACGCTGTTATACTCACCGTTTTTAATAAATTACGTAACCACATGCAAATTGCAAGCTAAGTTCGCGACTTCCGTACTGTTATATATATAGGTATCGGGGATATAGGTACATTATCATTCTTTGCTACGGTTTGCGCTAGTTACGATAGGGGATGGGTGCTTACTTGCCTGGTTATGATGTAAATGTTATGATAATTACTCCTACCCTCTTGGTTTAGTAGTAAGCGATGAACGGCTGGTACCAAGCAAATTATTTACTTGTCAACAATGATATTTTACTATAGTATCATTGCTTGTCAAATAATGATTGTACTGCAGTAATTTGACATTGAGTAAATATAACCAATAACAGTATTAAGCCAAAATTAATATTTGGCTGGTAATAAAGATAATTTGCATTACTTTGACGGAGTAGTAAATTGACAATTGGTACTAATAATTTTTTTTAAAAAAAAAGCAAATTAAATTGTTTAGTTATGCTTATAGCAAGTAGTAAACTGGCAATGCAGTTGGTACTATCTATAACATTTTATTTGTGCACCAAGTAGTAAACCGAAAGCATCGGTTGGTACTAACAAGATACTATTACATTTTAATTGTGCACAGAGTAGTAAACTGACAACATCAGTTGGTACTAACAAAATACTATTACATTTTAATTGTGCACAGAGTAGTAAACTGACAACGTCAGTTGGTACTAACAAAATACTATTATATTTTAATTGTGCACAGAGTAGTAAACTGACAACGTCAGTTGGTACTAACAAAATACTATTACATTTTAATTGTGCACAGAGTAGTAAACTGACAACGTCAGTTGGTACTAACAAAATACTATTATATTTTAATTGTGCACAGAGTAGTAAACTGACAACGTCGGTTGGTACTAACAAAATACTATTGTCGCAGGTTGCCCAAAATGTCCCAAATACCACCTCTTGAAACATTTGATTGTGAAGGCGAGCCTGCGTCTGTGGGTTTGCGTTGGGAAAAGTGGAAGCGTGGGTTGGAAATTTTCCTAACAGCTACGGATGTGAGTGATCCAAAAAAGCGGAAGGCTAACCTACTTCACTTAGGCGGGTTGACGTTACAAGAAATATACCATAATTTACCAGACGATCAGGAAACAGAGCACGATGGTGATGAATACAAAATTGCCATAAAAAAACTTGATGACTACTTCTCACCAAAACAAAGTAAAATTTATGAGCGACATTTATTTAGATTATTAAAACAGGAGCCGGGTGAGAAATTTGAGAAATTTTTAGTGCGGTTGCGTAATCAGAGCAGTAAATGCAAATTCTCCAACCAAGAAGATAATATTATTGATCAAATCGTAGAAAAATGTAGTTCGAAAGATTTGAGGAAAAAAATACTTACATTAGGCGATGATGCTACCCTCGATAAAATTATAATACAGGCGAATGCTATTGAGGCAGTTGAAAGACAACTCAGTGATTATGGTCAAGTAACACAGGCACCTAGTATAAATAAAATTGATGTCAAAAAGGACGGTGCTGAGAATTTAGGATGCTCTCGTTGTGGTAGTATGCATCATACTGGAGACAGTAATGTTTGTCCAGCAAAGAATAAACAATGCATAAAATGTGGATTTGTAGGCCATTTCAGGACTAAATGTCGGACTCGGGCAAGCAAAAGGAACAGGCCTGTTCTAACGGCTACAAATAGACACCAGCATAAAAAAATAAAAACATCCAACAATGACCAAAATAAATATGGAAATAATCAGAATGCGACATCTCATGCTAAAACCGATGTTAATTATATATTTCACATTGATGACGACGCTACGATGAGCTGCAATGTTGGAGGTGTCAAGATAGACATGATAATTGACTCGGGCAGTAAATGTAATATTTTAAGCGACAAAACTTGGAATCGTTTAAAAGAATGCAAGGTCGAAGTTAGAAATCAAATTGCTAAGCCTGACAAGACATTCATCGCGTATGGCAGCGATAAACCTTTGACAATTATCGGATCATTTGATACTGACATCCAAGTGGGAGACCAAGTAAAATCGGGTACTTTTTATGTCATAAAAGATGGAACACGAGATTTGTTGGGAAAAGATACTGCTATATCTCTTAACGTGCTCAAATTAGGGTTAGAGGTCAATCAGGTGAGTGAAAATAGTTTTCCTAAAATCAAAAATATACAACTCAACATCTCTATTGACAAAATGGTAAAACCAGTAGCTCAACCCTGTCGGCGAGTACCTATTCCGTTAGAAGAAAAAATTAATAAAAAGATTGACGAACTTGTTAAATTAGATATTATTGAACCAGTAGAAAGTCCATCGGGGTGGGTCTCGCCAATAGTGCCAGTGCTTAAGCCAGATGGTGACGTTAGGGTATGTGTAGACATGCGATGTGCCAATAAGGCTATCGTGAGAGAAAATCACCCTTTGCCTACCATGGATCAGCTACTTCCAAAATTTAAAAAAGCTAAGGTATTTTCTAAGCTTGATATTAAAGACGCATTTCACCAAGTCGAAATCAGCGGAGATTCTAGAGATATCACGACATTCATAACGGGAAAAGGTTTATATCGTTATAAAAGATTGATGTTTGGCATCTCATGTGCTCCGGAACATTTTCAAAAAATTCTTGAAAGGATCCTTTTGCCATGTGAAGGTGTAGTAAACTTTATTGATGATATTGTTGTGTATGGGGAAAACAATTCCGAACACAACGCTAGACTAAATAAAGTCCTAGCTGTATTCAAGGAAAATAACATCCTTTTAAACCAAAACAAATGCGTTTTTAATGTCAAGAGTATAAAATTTCTCGGTCATGAATTGTCCACTGATGGTGTTAAGCCTTTGGCTAGGTATGTAAAAGTTGTAGAAAACTTTAGAGAACCGACTTCAATTGAAGAAGTGCAAAGTTTCCTAGGTCTCATAAATTATGTAAACAAGTGGATTCCTAATATGGCCACTAAATCAGAACCCCTTAGAAGGTTATTAACTCTCAAATTGGGAAAAAAAGCAACAATCGGCTCATGTTGGGGTCCTGAACAAAGCAAATCGTTTAAAGAGCTCAAAGAATCTTTGAGTAATATTCATACACTCGGATATTATGACCCTAAGGATAAAACGACTGTAATGGCAGATGCTAGCCCTGTAGGCCTAGGTGCAGTGCTCATTCAGTCTGATAATAACGGACCTCGAGTAATTGCTTACGGCAACAAAAGCCTAACCGATGTGGAAAAACGATATTGTCAGACGGAAAAAGAAGCACTTGCACTGGTCTGGGCAGTTGAACATTTTAAGATATATCTATTCGGCAAAGAATCATTTGATTTAGTGACTGATCACAAACCGTTGGAGGTTATATTTGGCAGGCGCTCAAAACCTTGTGCCCGAATCGAGCGGTGGGTACTACGTCTTCAATCATATAATTTCAGGGTGCTGTATAAGCCAGGTAAGACAAATATCGCGGACTGTTTATCCCGATTATGCGCCACAGATAACCCCCAACCGTTTGAAGATGAACACCACGTTAATCAAATTGTTCAACTTGCTAGACCTTGTGCCATAGGGATGAACATTATAAAAGAAGTTTCCCTTCAGGATAACGAGATCCAACTTGTTAGAGAGGCTCTATCATCAAATAACTGGGATCCAGTGATAAATATTTATAGGATATTTCAAACCGAGCTTTGGACGCACGACGGCCTTTTGTTGAGAGGAAGTAAGATTGTTATACCTCTTAAATTACGTCACCAAGTATTGGAGGCAGCCCACGAAGGACATCCTGGCATTGGCGCTATGAAAGCACGCTTACGGACCAAAGTTTGGTGGCCCAAAATAGATAGCGACGCTGAAAAAATGGTAAAAGGCTGCAAGGGTTGCACCTTGGTTTCTGCGCCGAATCCCCCAATGCCAATGAAACGTCGTGAGCTGCCATCAAAGCCTTGGGTTGATGTTGCAATCGACTTTCTGGGTCCTTTGCCTAGCGGACATCACCTTTTTGTCATAGTAGACTACTACAGTAGATACAAAGAAATAAAATCAATGAAGTCAATTACATCTGTTGAAACAATTAAAATTTTAAAAGAAATATTCTCTAGGTTAGGAACGCCCCTCACCATTACCGCAGACAACGGCAGACAGTTTGTTAGTGAGGATTTCAAATCCTTTTGTCAGAACTTAGGAATACACATTTTTTATACTACACCCTACTCCCCTCAACAAAACGGCGAAGTTGAACGACAAAATCGCGACATTCTAAAACGTCTCAGAATTAGCCAAAGTGAAAAGTCAAATTGGTATGATGACTTGTTATTATATCTCACGATGTACAATAGCACTCCTCACTCAACCACCGGTAAAACTCCGTCCGAGTTATTTTTCGGTAGACAGTTTAGGGACAAAATACCTTCGTTTACAGATTTAGAATCGCCGTCAATTTCCGGAATCAATGACAGAGACAAAATAATGAAAGAAAAAGGAAAGGAATATGGGGATAGGAAAAGGAAAGCAGGAGATGTAGATATAGGAATTGGAGAAAAGGTGTACGTCAAGAATATGGTAAAAGAAAACAAACTTTCTACAAACTTTAATCCAACTACACACACTGTTATTAACTGTAATGGGCCGGAATATAATATAAGGAACGACGAGACAGGACAAGAATTGAGGAGAAACATCATTCATTTAAAAAGAATTGAAGGCCAATGGAAAGTATGTGAAGATAACAAAATTGATTCCGACAACATCAGTGATAGTAGTGTCGATAGCGAATTATAAATACTAACTACTCCAATTAAACTAAATCATGGGAAAAATGTATAAACATATATTTTTGATTTTTGTATTCTTTTAAAATACTATTTTGTAGTTGTACCCACTGAATTTGTTAAAAAGGGAAAGGTGTGATGATTAATGTATAAATAAATAAATGGTATAGTCGCGGGCGCGGGCGCGAGGTGGGAGGCAGGAGCGAACGGACTGCCAAGCCGAGCGGACGTGCGGCGCGACTATTACGAAATAGCACTATAGTGTTTTATTACCTGCCAGTACATCTAATACTTACCCGAAGTGACCAGTGGACGTCACAAGTCCAAAAACGGCCATTAAAAAAGCAACCCTAGATTGAAAGCTGTCACCAAGACCTCCCAATCGAATTCGTAAAGAATATTCTCTCTCACTGACAAACAGACAATACGACCACCACACTTCGCCCATAAAACAAGAGATCAGCCCACTACACGCTCCATCTGACGCCAACACGCAATAAAAACATAATTTACGATTCCTTACATTCAAAATAAACAATCCGAAACTATAAAATATGTAACAAATTGTTAATAAGAGTATTAATACACTATTTCTTAAATAACTTGACAATAACACAGTGTGCCACACGTGTGTGCTATTAGATGTGGCCAACACTTTTATTTATAGTTGAACACGTAGTAAATTAACAGCTTTACAGCCGTAAGACAATTTTTCAAGAAGTCCATTATCCGTTGCTACTGTTTTATTTAGAACATTGGGATTACAGCAGCGGTTCTCAAGTGTTTTTCTTTTCTTTCGTGGAGTATTTCGAATAGCTGTTTGAACAAATAATTTGCTTCAATTCCCTATTTCTCATGTTAGCTGGGTGCAGGTGCTTAGGAATCACACTATAATCACTCAGATCGCATAAATTACAATTCAGCAAAACTTTGAGTTAGAGTGCGCGCACATTCGCTCGCTGGTGAGGAGCTAACTTATATATTAATAATTTATTTCAGAATATTGCAATCGATTCCATATAAACAGTTAGTAAAGCTTAAAACTATGTTAGTAACTTATACCTACTTAATTCAATTTGTAATAATATATTTAACAATTACCTTACATTAAAAAGGACACCACCAGAACTTTGTACCTTATTCCAGTGTCCCACAATAGGACACTCAACCCTTTCTGTTAAGGTGTTTAAGAGCTCATTGGAGCTGCCCCGCACACGACGCATCAAGGAGGCCACTCTTTTGCGCACTATTGCTCTAAAGCAGTCGGTGTTGGCCTCTGCAAACATTCCCGATGCACTACAGTATCGCGGCAACCCCATCAGCATCCTAAACCCATTATTGTAGAGGACCCGTAGGGCATTGAAAGCCCTCTGCGTATAGCGGACCCACAGGCTGCATGTGTACAATGTCTGGCAGTACGACTTAAACAGAGTAATTTTAACATTTCTTGTGCACCTTGCAAAAACTGCGCGCCAGCATATTGCATCTCACGGCCAATGCCCTACGTTCCCTCTCAATATCCAAAACATCGGTAACTCACGATTATAATCAGAACTTACAGGAGCTTGCGAGGGTGGCCTCAGACGGGCGGTCGGGTAACCACTTTGGGTTGCCTTGCCATGATAGCATTTACCTTCTGCCGCACGCGTACGCTATGGCCTTGCGCGCACTGTCGTGCGGTGGACGTTACTTCTGCCGCACCGGCCGGCCTTTTTTTTTTTTTTTTTTTTTTTTTATATCAAATATTTTTATCATCAAATAACTGCTGGGGCACCGGCCGGCCTTTTTTTTTTTTTTTTTTTTTTTTATATCAAATATTTTTATCATCAAATAACTGCTGCAAATAACTGGGTGGAGCGGAAGGGCGTGTCAGACTTTTGCTGACTAAAACCCACCCGTGTTCCTTCAGTTGCCTATGCCAGGGCCGCGGTAACCCCTTCGGACAATCCGCGACCCCAGCGGCGTCGGCCCTATTGGGCCCCGTCACTTGCTGACATCTCTTTGAGGCGCGCGTGGAACACAACGCGCCGTCGACTCGGGGCACCGGCCGGCCTACGGTGACTAAAACGCATGCGTTTTTCTGACCGCAGTGCGCGCACTTCAAAGTCACAGATTATGCGTTACAAAAACGTACGGCAGTGCGCGCAGGGCCTATATCATTCAACTATTTCATCAAAGGATACTCAAAAGCTCATAGCGAAATCTTAATGCAGAAAAAGTTTAAAAGCTACCTATCAGCCATCGTCGTGTTAGTAAAAGCCTGTATAGCATGCCATAATTAATTGAATGATCATAAATCGCGACATTTAAATTACATGCCTTGCGGCAGCCCAACCCCGTGCAACCCAAACTAGTCCGGTCAATTTAGACATTCGAGGTTACATAAAGTCCCAACAAGCTGAATTTCTGTGAAATTGTTCAAAACATAATTATAAACAATGTCTAGAAGTTCCCCATCATTCCGTGTAAGGAAAAAAAATTATTCAAGGTCAAAGGTAAAAAAAATGAGTTTTTCGCGATTTTCAGCAAAACGGTAAGTTTTATCTGTTCTAACTGTTTAAACGGTGGCTCGTAAGAAAAAAAGTATTAATACATTTTTTATTGATAATTTTATGATCTACAATTTTTGTCTGAGGTACTTTTATGATAAAACTTACCGTTTTGCTGAAAATCGCGAAAAACTCATTTTTTTGACCTTTGACCTTGATTAAAATTTTTTCCTTACAGGGGAATGATGGGGAACTTCTAGACATTGTTTATAATTATATTTTGAACAATTTCACTGAAATTCAGCTTGGTGGGACTTTATGTAACTTCACTCTCATTTTTTGGTCTAAATTGACCGGACTAAACCCCACAGTTTGACTATCTCTGAACCACATAAGATGTCTTACAGACAATACGACAATCTTGGCAAACCAGCTAATGTGAGCGCAGTAAAATACTACTTATCGATTCACAACCATTTTATAACTGCGCAAATGCGAGATGAAAATACAGTAAACTATTCATCCGATGAATTTAAGTGATCCAAATATACTTCTGATGTATTTAACAGATGATGGCAATTAGTAAATGTGTGTATACGTCGATCTGTAATTCTTTCGACGTGCGAATATAATCAATTTTAATTTGTGTCATCCTCAATTAGTATTTTATTCGTGAAAAGCGTTAAATAACAGTTTTTGTTCATTACTGTTATTTTGGGTTGATGTCGCACATGTCATTTTAAATCTACGTTTATTGACGTCGCGACTGCGTGGATGTCGGAAATTATCCCACAGAAAAGTAGTATGTGTGACCAGACTAAAATCTATCTTAGTGCTGAATTTCGTCCAGATTACGTTCAGCAGTTCTGGCGTGATTGAGTAACAAACATCCATCCGTCTAAACATTCGTATTTATAATAATTAAATAATATAATTATATTAATATTATAAATTAGTAGGATAGTAGGATTTATGTTAAACCATCCAGATTAAGTACCTTTAGCAAATTAATCGATTGCCATTCTATTTTGATACAGACTGTAAATCCAATAGGTAATTGTCTCAATTCTTTTCATACCGTAGGCACTATAATACTCAATACTCAATACTCAATACTCAATACTCAATACTCAATACTCAATACTTTATTGCATTCCACATGTAGTACTTAGGGCGGGTTGTTTCACGTCCACTTAACGCACGAGTATACGTCAAAAATGGCGCTAACTATCGTCAAACCAAAAAAAGCGTTGTTTCACAGACAATTGGTTTTTTTGCAGTGTGTTTCGCTTTGTATTTAACGAACGTTAAAATCTTACGTTCGTCATTATTTGACGGTACGTATGTTACGTTAACCAACTGTTTGAAACAACCGGCCCTTAGGTGGTAAAACTTAAAATTAGATCACATGGACCCTGTCGGGCACAGCAAAATAAGTGAGTTAATAAATTAATCATTCCGTTTGTTTACTGTTTGTTGACGATTTCAGGTCATTAAACTAAGCATTCCTATTGAGGCTATCTTATTCCTTATTATTAGATACCTTATCAAGCTAACCTTGCTCAGGGATCTAAAGTACGAAAAAATCTTAATAAAACATTTTGTTAGTAATTGCTACTTGCATCTTCCATTACGAAACCGTTCTCTTCAGCTATCCCGTTTTAAACCTTATCAAATACCTCAACGACATTTTTCACACCATTTCCATTCCATTTTTCACTTTCCCTTCCCATAATTATTTCCTCTCAAGTTATTATCTTATCCGAACCATCAACATGACATCTAACCTCGCCCTCGCCGACGTTAAAATGTGTACAGCAATTAAGAAGCTGAAAAAACGAAAGCAAATGTCGCCGACCATCATCGCATGGGGCCCCGAGATCAGAAATAATACTTACTTAAGGGATTAGGATATCGTATAGAGTTGTTTGCGCGATATTTTTATTTTATTTTACTGTACCCGAGAGATACAGACATTCTTGAGATTTTTTTGTGGTGAACTGTAACAAACTATTGTTGTAATTCTTTTTAGTTAATTGGTGAATGAATTTGATGGGTTTTCTAAATAGCCTTTCTACATTATTTCATTTACTGTGGATGCATTATTTTATAAATGTTTTTTTTTTTAAATACTTCTAAAATATGTCCAATAATGCCAACGCGTGTAATAACAAAATCATATTTAAATTATACATAAATAAAATATATTAAATAAGTTATAATAAACTATTTTTATATGAAAAGCCCCGTCACTAATTTTAATAAGCATAATGTAGATACTGCTACAAGTCATTAATCATACTTCTCATAAGCACTAACTTCTGTGAATTCTAATTTAATCTATGTCATAATTCAAACTAATTTATTACTCATGACGAATTAACAGACACATCCCACCATCACATTACCTACTTTTCTATAAAATATGGAGTTACGTTAAAAATTTCAGCAACAATATATTAAATTCGCCGACAACAACAGGTGCAAGTTGTACAAAAAACGAAACATCATAAAAAATATACGTCACATTATTCTGCGTTGTGAAATAAACATCTCTATATAAATGCGTAGTGTTGTGCCGTGACATATCGACAAACAGATGGCCGGCCGTCGCGGCCGTCGCGGCCGTCACAACATCAGCTAATTTATGCGCTCCTTAACGCCCGTCCCACCTATTAGTTGCACGCAGTATATTTCATGCGGCCGTGTAGGGCGACAATTATTGCTGTCGTTTATACAATGCGTTTTATAACAGTTGTAGGCATATTTCGTTTGTGATAGGCAGTTAGGGAGTTCTCATTTTTATTGCTTATCGTAAATTTGGACGAGTGGGTTTTGGTTAATTAAAAATTGGCCAGTTTATGTTTATTACAGAAGGATTAGGCATTCAAGTTTTTATAGAGTCGGATATAAAAAGCTCGAAAAGGTTCACTTTTACGTCCAAAAATGTTTCATGCTTTAATATTATGATGTACTGTAATATTGTTTACAATTTTTTTCTAACATATACCAATAGGTACATTTGTAACAAAATAAAGCATTTGCTCATTTTTATGGTTAATTAAACTTACCTTAAGTGAACTTCAACCAAAATTATACGTAGTACGATGAAAAACGGACTAAAATGTACGTTAAATCTTGAGGATGCAACACTGAAGTATAATGCAACATATAGAACAAACAGACTTAAATAACGCGCAACACAATCTTCAGACGTTCCATTGACTTTGTCCTTCCATTAAAACGTGGCGATACTACGCTATGTAAGTATCCCCAGCCGAGTTTAAAGCTGCTTTTTATTTCTGGAACGCATCGCAACTAACAGCTCAACGGCTTTCATCTTGTAAACTTTATTAATCGACATGACTCCCGGACACATGCGCCCCATCACTACGGTATCTTACGAACTTAAAACACGCGACTACATCGATGAGTTAACCTTACATTGATCCATATGTGTGGCTTTTTATTTACGAAGGTGATACAGAAGGGGTAATGAATGTGGATGGTAGAAATAGCAGCATCATTCATTTGACAACTCAGACAAATTATCGTGTAGAATGTTTATGTTAGCGGCTTTTGTTCGAAGCAGCGGGCAATCAGTCATGTTCATTCAAAATTGAGGTTGAAAAGCCATTGTTGCGGCTTCGCGAACGTCTCTGTGTATAATGATCCATATAATACGTTCTGTAAGGATGAAAGTGTGTTATTATTCATGGAAATAAGTCACTGTCGTGTGTAATAAGGCGGTTGCAACGGATATTTTAATGTGTGTCGAGGGAATTAGAAGCTGCGTTAGTGGTGCTATAAATTTTGGGGATGGGCTCATATTTTTCACGTGTTGTATGCACGTATGGTGTGGTGGGAACGTGTGATGTTTGGTTTAAAAAGTTTGGGTTAATGAGTTTACATAAATTAGAAATTATCATAATATTTATATTTGTTTCGAGTCTTTTACTTTTTGTGAAATAACTAAAATAGAATACAATCAACATCTATCGTAAACACCGAATAAGACATTTATGATGAATTAGACCAGTCGCTTCAAGAATAACTCTTGGGAGTCAAAATCTACAAGAGCACTTTTATCCTGGCCAGACATCATCAGGCATCGACAGAACCCTAGCCGCTGACAACACGTATTCCATTGAACAAGAACGGTAAACAAAACCAGATCAAAGAAACACTAATAATAGAACCAGGTTAACATCTGGCAGAGATACCTATGCCCTCAATTGACATTGCAAGCTTGGTTACTACGGACAAGACAGAATGTTATAGAGCAACACGTACTTACTTTTTGGACAAAGACATAGTCAAATCTTCAACTATGACTATACAAGATACTCATCAAACGACAGATATAAACAAATACTGCTTTTAACAGAATCTGGAGCAAACAGTGATGCCCCGATTAAACAAGTCAAGACTGTTGACTATGGTTAGGTATCACCAAATTTTGGAGAGCTACTTCTGTCTCGTATGACAGGTTATCTATACTAGTGTTATAAAGAAGTAAAATTTGTACAAACAAGTTTGTATGTATGTGGTAATCATTGGAACTAGGTACTGATCCGATTCCGAAAATTCTTTCACTGATGGGAAGCTACAGTATTCTCGAGTATCATAGCGTATATAATTCATTTAATTATAAAATTAGTAAATTATAAAAATACTGCTTATCCATCTGATAAATTACAGTGCCGCAGTAAGTTATTATTGCAGCCAAAGTTACGACATCTGTTCTCTTACACTTAGCAGTCAATATTAACGCAAATTCATTAAAACCCCACCCATGCTCAATTACGAACACAGAACATAAAAATAAAATATCCAGATTTTAAACTATCACAAGATTCAGCCAACCAAAGATATGCTTATTTCTCAAGTGCTAGCATATAGCAAGTCATAGCGTCGTAATTCTAACAAAGATAATAATTGAGAGCTAAACCCCTGCCTCAAACTACGCTCACCCACGATATCACAATGAAATCTCCAGCAACAACTCAGCTATCACAACACGCATCCAACAACAGGGTAAACAAACAGCGATCAAAGGAACTCCTAATAGAATCGAGTTAGCATCTGGCGTAGACACCGACGTGTCCCTAATTGACAGTAATCAATTTCGCGTGGACCGCTTTCAATATTCTCTCATCTAAGATTTTTCTCGTTTCTCGTTCGTTTTTATATCGGCCTCTCGTCTCGTGAATTTATCGCTCAATTAGTCTTGTTTAATAGCCGCCTGCTCCGCTGATGTCTGCTTCTAGCGCCTTGCAGGGCTGGCGCGGATTGAAAGAACTTGTTTTGTGAGCTTTTGTGTGCTGTATATTCAGATTTCTGAAGCCATTCGTAAAGGCATGAAACTATAACACAACTTTGCGAAGGTCTTCAAATTAAATATACAAAAGTATAGTGAAACACTAATGAGAAGCTTTTTAATAAGGTCCATGAATTAATATAGAACAGGTGAAATCGATTGGTAAACTAATTATAAATGCAAATAATTGTTATAATTAAAAGGTCGCTTTAGCTGCAAATGAAAACCTTGTCAACACAACTGACGCAAGACAAAGGTTCGAATTAATATTGAGTACAAAGGCTTAATTAAGAAGTTACCAGAACACGCAGCCTTCAGACTTTAAGCAGAAATAAACGCCATTAATATGCGTGTCACTTGGCCACTGCAAAAACTGTCAATCCGACTTCAACTATACTTGACAAGTAAACATAAAAACAATAACATTCCCGCTTCGCAAACCAAATACAGAGCATTTACAATTTCACTTAAGATGTAAATAAAAGAAACAGTCTGTTGCGACGTCTGACCTCTTAACTGACAGTCAGGCGGACAGACTGACAGCTGACAGATCGACAAAAGTGCTGAACAGACGAGCGCGCAGTTGCACAAGTTATGCACTTGCTATTGTGGTTTTTGCTTTAGAATTTCAATTGAAATGAATGAAATATAGCGCGGCATTTTGTTTTGGAGTGCTCTTTGCTTCGACGTAGAAAATAATATACATAAACTTGTAACAGAGGTATTTGAACAGCACCGCTTAATTGTATCTACTAAAGCAAATGTTTTGTATTCCTTATGGTCCTTAGGATCTTTTCCTTTTTGTCGTCAGTAGCGTTTAATTCAACCATTACGAAGAATTGGTCATGGTAAATCAAAAGTAAACGACTTTTTCATAAAGTTTAAAGTTTTCTAGAAATTGAGAGGGGAGTTTAAACAAGTAGAGAGTTCAGATAACTGGTAAGTCAAGACTTCGCCTAATTCACAACAACCTTTAAAAACGCAAAAATACCATAAAAACTTCCTGCAGAACCAAAATAAATCCCAAATTTTTAAACCAGAACCAGCCCTGACGGCTTGAAAGACGCAGAGAAATGGGATTAAATTAATTGTCGCATCAGTCACGAGGGCGTCGGGGTGTTTTTTATTAGTCGAGTGCGCCCCGTGCCCCGCGGCCCCGCGCCCTCCCCGCGCCCGCGCGCACAGAGTAAATCACGCGGAACCATAGACGTGGGAAACTGTGGAAGTGCTGAATTATTTTGTGGAAATCAATTGGTTTTTTTTTCGTGTGCTGATATTTTGTGAGTTTTTTATGCTTGATTATGTTTAGTTAAGGTGGTTAGATACTTAACGGTTGTTTGTAGTCAGTGGAGGCAGTCGTGGTCTCCATGTAATAAAAATGTAAGTACCTATTTGTCGGATTTTTTAAATAAAAAAAAATATATATATTATTGTTCCTAAAACCAGAATATTCATCAATTTCGTTTCATTTAATTATTTTTAATAAAAATATAAAATCTTCGAAACCTGGCGAAACCAATATCAAATAAAAATAAATTACAAAAACTTTTATAAGTACCTAATCTGAATAACATGAAATATTTAACAAACCAACAATCTGTTTCCCAATAAAAGATTGTCACAAAATTATTGTGAATGAAATAAAAACCAATGATTCACTAATATAGTTATTTTATCTCACGAAAGCGGGCGAGCCATGCATGTATGTGTAAATGTTACATGCACATTGTCTTTGTGTGCGTAAGCTCGGGAGCGCGCTACCTGCAGGTACGCACACAAGAGCGCGTGTCTATACGCATTACATCTACAAGTATGGCTCACCCGCTTTCGTGAGATAAAACAACTGTACCTACCTACTAAATATCGATAAACACAAATAAACAACTGTACCTACCTACTAAATATCGATAAACACAAATAAACCGCATCCACGCAACCTCATTCGCTCCTCCGCACTGGCGCGCCCAACCGATTTGTTCGTGCTTTGATCTTCGGCGCGATTTATCGACATTATTTTTAACGCCGATGCCCATCACTACGGCTTGAGTGATAGACTCGGCGCTGAACTTATTGCCGACGTATTATTTACAAGTAAATTGGGTTTTGTATAAAGATTTCCTATTTGTTTATGTAATTATAGGGATGTATGTTTGTTTTTTATGAGAATGTGATGACTATAGTCCTTGTTATCACTTAATATAATCAAAGTCCCCCGCCGCGTCTGTCTGTCTGTGTGTATGTTCGCGATGATCTCAAAAAGTACTGAACGGATTTTCATAAGGTTTTCACCAATGGATGGAGTGATTCATGAGGAAGGTTTAAGTATTTAATTCATTAAGGTGTTTTGTAAACTGGCTGAAATATGACGATGATTGTTGATGATGTCGGAAAAATTCATGCCAACTGGGAGCGTTATTGGCGTGCGCATTACGATAGTAGGTTTCTGTGGGATTATTTCCGACCTCCACATCGACGAAGCCGCAGGCAAAAGCTAAAATATTTAATATTTAAAAGCTCGAATATTTTCAAAAATATCGCGTTAATTTTGAAGTTTTCATATTTCAACTGATATAATCAAGAAATGATGTCATATTGATTAGGAAGGAAGCCCCGGTGTTAGAATTCTTTTTCCGCTTTACTATCTTGATCACCTAAAATATTAGGTATTGCTAAAATTATGGGCTTTACAGAAGTAATAATATGATATCGTTTATTTATAAAATTGGTGCAGATTACAGAGGACACAGTGCTCATTTGCCTGAACTAGGTTGTGCTATTCTTGTATTATATAATAAGTTAAGACTTAAAATATTAATCGAATGTGAAACTTATATACCTACTTACCGTCTAAAGTTGTCGCATAAATTAGATACCTACTTATACATATATTTCCGAACTCACTAGCCACATAAATATAAGCCACAAAGGCTTCTGTGATTTTTTAAAGTAATAATTCTGAACTCTGCGATACACTTTTTTGAACACTAATAAAAAAAAAATAAAAAAAAAAATAAAAGGTAGAACCTGTGTTTTAGGCTAGAAAGTTGCTTAGAATTTTAAAATATAAAATTAACAACGGAGAAGACTAATTGAAAGTAATATTAACTTAAAAGACTAACATGTTTTATTTACAGACAACGAGTAAATCCTCTGTCTCACTGTATGGTATGGTAAGTAAAAATTTCAAAATAATCTTTTTACAGTGGTAATTATTTTATTTTTAGACACTTAATTTCCTATTTAATTTATTGTACAGAAATGGGCCTAAAAATGTGTAAAATCTGTTTACAAAGACATATTGAGAGGATGCATTTGACTCACATACAATATCATTAGTACCTTCAATGTTATACAGGGTGTAAGGGACAGCCCTCCGCAAACTAACAGGGTGCATTCAGCTCCTCATTTTGAATCATATTCCACCGGAAATTTTCTCAGGAAAATTTTCATTTTTTCAATTTTTTTTCAGTTACATTTTCATTATTTCAATGTAAAAGTGCATTGTGTATTCGCAGCACTCCATTTATGTAAAAAAAAACTGCAAAAAAAAAACCAGCAATGGATGTTGAAATACTCTAACCAACGATGCGTGAAATCAGCTGTTCACTTTCTGTCTAGCTACAGAGTTCATCGAACTCACCGCATACCTATTACCTACCCCTCCCAACCAGTAATAGACGCTCCGATTTGTGCACAAAAACACAAACAAATCAGGTTTATTGGATTCCCTTAACGTTCCTGAAAAAATTTCATGTATCGGTCATCTTAGAATGACATACTGAATTCACCCCATCAGTTTGCAGGTTGCTGTCCCTTACACCCTGTAGGAGAGCATGGTGTGCTGTTTTAATACCAAGCGCGTTATGAAAAGCTGGCGAACAGTCAGCACGTTACAAGATTTGTATAGCAGATCAGAATCAATCAGATCAATGGTTTCAAAAGCGTCTGCTGCAACCAAGGGGTTAGGCACCGGGACGGGGCGCGGTGGCGAGCGAGGTTTCGTGGACGACACGGTTGGCGCAGTGGCTGAGCGATTGACTGCTGCGCAGCATGTCGCGGGTTCGATTCCCGCACGGAACAAATATTTGTACGACCTACAAGTATTTGTTCCGAGTCTGGGTGTTTTTCTATCTATAATATGTATGTATTTACAACAAAAAAAATGTATCTATGTAGTTTATCAGCCATCTCGTTACCATAATACAAGCATTAGGTTGCTTAGCTTGGGACTAGATGGCGTTGTGTGAAGTCCAAGGATATTTTTTATTTTTTATTTAATTGATCCTCAACCGTTGCAACATTGACAAGGACCGATTCGTAGCCCAAGAATGTTTTGCTTAGTTGGAGGAATACCTCCAAAAATAATAAATAAATAATAATTAAACAAAAAAATATACAGGGTGTTTCTTTTAAGGTGTCAAGCCAGTGCGAGCTGATAGCAGAGTACCTACCATACCTATCGATTTAACCCCCATGTATGGTCTACGATTTTTTGTAGTTTTCGAGTTATATTTTTCCTGATTCAACGAGATGATGGCTTTAAAAGATTATATCTTTTTTTTTGGGTCAACTTTGAACAAGAATGTACTAAATAAGGCATTATTTGCTGAAATCGGTCGTTGATAGTGGTGTAAGTATCTGAAATCTTGTGATTTTCATATTTTATCATTTACTAATATATCTTTCCATATTTTTGTCAATCCCGATAGTTACTATTCCTCTGTGTTTAAGCGAGTTCAGTTGATAATAAAAACATAAATTTTATACCTATTACTATCCTTAACCACTACCATTGATATGAAATCAGGGATCCAAAATAACTCTAAAACTAAAAAAAATCATAGAACATACATGGGGGTTAAATCGATAGGTATGGTACTCTGCTATCAGCTCGCACTGGCTTGACACATAAAAAGAAAGAAGCATTCCCATTTCAGCACCGATTTTCTGAGCACCGATCTTTAGAGCACCCAAGCTATTCCCATTTCAGCACCAATCAATATTTTGACGTGGTGCTCAAAGGAGACCAATAAAAAATATTCAACTTTATTCCCGTTTCAGCACCTACGGTCCAGTAGCTTCTAGTGATGGGGTGTATAATAAAACATATCGATACAAATACAAAAACTTGCGCGAAAAAGTTGCGGAAATGAGATTTCTTCATAACATCACGCCTGTATTCTTTAAAAGGGTTGGGCACGGATGTACAGAACCTACATTTATTTTTTTTTTCTTATTTATGTAAATACATTTGAGTGCCTACTTATTTCTTAAGTTTTTTTTTTCTAAGTACTTATCTTATTATTTTACTTTATAGTTTTTTTTTTTCGACATGGGTGTAATTGTTATGGGTTTTGAAGTCGATGATAACGATAGTGGGGTCAAAATAAAAATCCAAGATGGCGGCTGAAAAATTACAATGTCATGAATTTCACAATGTCATTCCAACGTTTTAAAAATTGTTAACGCAGCCTAATTCATTACCGGAACCAAAAACTGCCACACACGACTTGCTCATACAAAATCAGGGCCGGAAACAAAACCTTCCAGACCAATACTTATGCAGATTATGAAATAAGTAAATGCACAAATCAATTCGTAACTTATAGTATCTACATACTTCTACTACATACATACATACTACATACATAACCTTTACTTACTTTTCATCCATTTTTATTATCTTTTATAAAGTTTTACATTCATATATTGTGAATTGGTCTAAAACAATTCGTTTTCTATAAATTTTATTTGTTATGACACCTACGTCAGGCTGTCAAACTGTCATTACTTTTTCTAGCTATCTATCATAGAGCTTCATAATAGCATAGACTATGAACGTTTCTTTTGATTTATGTAATCTAAATTCTTTTTATCAATATGTTAGGTCAAATATTGTATTTTATAGATAATTTTGATTTATTATTGAATAGCTGTATCTTAAATTACTTTTATAAAATTAATCCACACACACACTCGAAATTCATCGAAGAGGTTAGAGGTTTTTCAACGTATATTACTGGCAGATTCAAGCATTGACTGTGGCGTTTGGCATTCTGATGACGGAGAGCTTCAAATGTGGAAAGGATCTGAAATTGGAAGACGATTTCGAAAAACGCTGATGAACCGATGGATGAAAGACTCGCGAGTCTGGTCAGTTCTGCTCCGGAAGCTATAAACGAAACATCTCCTAAAAGTATTCTTCGACCGGGAAAACTAACTCAGTGACTAAAACTTACCCGACTGCGGTCGATCCCTAAAGGAGGGTTATAGAAAATAACCATTAATTTATCGGAGCGATTCAATTATCTTCCTCTTCCAAACTATCCGTGCGTGTTTGCCTAACCTGGACTTACTCAAATTGCTACTTCAAGCTATCCTCTACCTTCGCGTTAAATAACTGTGTGTGTTAGGTAGGACGTGTTTTTTAAAAACCGGTCTGTATTTTTTATCTTTTAATGTTCAATATATATGTTTCAAGTCTTACTTTAGCCCCCTTTTATTTCTGTAGGCTAGTAGATTTGTTACAGTCTGGCGCCCAACGTGGGGCAAAGCTAGCTCTTTCAAATCTTTTTCAAAATTCTAAAATAAACTATCTCTAGTACTATTTCTTTTCGGACTCTTATTTGGCTTAGTCTTTTTTTTTGTTAGGTACATGTGTTAGGTTATAGGTCTAATACTAACTTACTTTCCTCTTCAGCACATACTTAACAAACAAACTTATACTACACCCCCACACACATTCCTTTACCCACTGGTAATTGGCATCCATTCTTTGCTTGCGAGTGTTCTTAAAACCATTCGTGGTCACTTTCAAGTTGGGTTTGGCTTACTCTACAACGTATTATAGGAGAATATCCTATAATCGTTACCACCTACACATAACTCTCTACTTCTACATCATTATTCTGCACCCCACACACTTGCACACCACTACGTTTACCCACTGGTAATCGTACCCATTCTTCGCTTGTGAGTGTTCTTAAAACCATCCGTGGTCACTTACAAGTTGGGGTTTGGTTTACTCTTCGACGTACTATAGGAGAATATCCTATAGTCGTTTATACAAACCTAATATCTATATAACACCTATTACAAATACTTTACTATTCTACACTCTTACACACATACAACTTTCGATGTGCCTCTGTGCCTTTCTTTTTGTTTGTGGTTATTTTATAGTCACATCATTAATTCGGATCCTCTAGAGTCCTCTTAACCCTCTAGGAGTCCTCTTAACCCTCTAGGAGTCCTCTTAAACCCTCTAGTAGTCCTCTTAACCCTCTAGAGTCCTCTTAAACCCTCTAGAAGTCCTCTTAAACCCTCTAGAAGTCCTCTTAAACCCTCTAGGAGACCTCTTAAACCCTCTAGGAGTCCTCTTAAACCCTCTAGAGAGTCCTCTTAAACCCTCTAGAGTCCTCTTAAACCCTCTAGAGTCCTCTTAAACCCTCTAGAGTCCTCTTAAACCCTCTAGAGTCCTCTTAAACCCTCTAGGAGACCTCTTAGACCCTCTAGGAACCCTCTTCTATACTAAGGGACCTCTTCTATACTAGGTGACCTCTTCTATACTAAGGGACCTCTTCTATACTAAGGGACCTCCTCTATACTAAGGGACCTCCTCTATACTAAGGGACCTCCTCTATACTAAGGGACCTCCTCTATACTAAGGGACCTCCTCTATACTAAGGGACCTCCTCTATACTAAGGGACCTCCTCTATACTAAGGGACCTCCTCTATACTAAGGGACCTCTTCTATACTAAGGGACCGACCTCTTAAATATTAAGAGACCTCTTAAACTCTCTTGAGTCGTCTTTAGAACTCACTCTCTTTGAGTCGTCTTTTGCACTCATTAACCCTTACTTACCTCCCTTTAAAATATTTTAATCCTATTTATATTCGAAGATAGAATTATTTTCTTTGAACTTTTAAACAACTTCCCAGGACTTTTAGAAATCTTTTCTCTTTTGAGATATTTTCTTTAATTTATTACTTGAATATTTTTTTTTTTAAACTTATTATTTCACCCTTCAACATTAAAATACTCCCTCTCTCATTTAAAACTATTCGGTAAAAACTTATTCCACCTTTTTCTTTTTGAGCGGTAGCAACTCCCTAAATAAGCCTCTAATGCATTTTTTTTTTTCTTTTTGGAGCGGTAGCAACTCTCTAAATAAGCCTCTAATGCATTATTTTCTGAGCGGTAGCAACTCCCTAAATAAGCCCCTAATGCAATTTTATTTTCTTTCTGAGCGGTAGCAACTCATTAAACAAGCCCCTAATGCATTCTCTATCCTTAGAGGTATTCTTATATCCTCTAATTCTTAAACTCAAGTCTCCCTTGAGCCTTTCTTAAACTTGAACTCTAACTAACGAGTTCTCTCTCTTAAACTAAGTTTTTCTTAAACTTGGGTTATTCTTAAACTCAAACTAACTTGAGTTTTCTCTCTTAAACTTGAGGTTTTTCTTAAACCTTGAATCTTCTGGAGCGGCTAACAACTCCATAAAAATAAGCCCTTGTTAAATATATTTTATTAATGGTTTTAGACGTGAGCGGATTACAACTCCGAAAATAAGCCTACTGTTATTGATTTACCAGGTTGAGTAGTGACCATTGAATGTCAATCCTACCTGACCTAACTTCGTAAGATGTCGGTGTGATTGAATGAAGTATGTACGTTTTGTGAATGCTGTAATATTTTTAACCTTCAAAATTTTCAATTGAGTTGAAAATTTTCTCGGGGTCGATGGGGAAATATAGTATCTACATACTTCTACTACATACATACATACTACATACATAACCTTTACTTACTTTTCATCCATTTTTATTATCTTTTATAAAGTTTTACATTCATATATTGTGAATTGGTCTAAAACAATTCGTTTTCTATAAATTTTATTTGTTATGACACTTACGTCAGGCTGTCAAACTGTCATTACTTTTTCTAGCTATCTATCATAGAGCTTCATAATAGCATAGACTATGAACGTTTCTTTTGATTTATGTAATCTAAATTCTTTTTATCAATATGTTAGGTCAAATATTGTATTTTATAGATAATTTTGATTTATTATTGAATAGCTGTATCTTAAATTACTTTTATAAAATTAATCCACACACACACTCGAAATTCATCGAAGAGGTTAGAGGTTTTTCAACGTATATTACTGGCAGATTCAAGCATTGACTGTGGCGTTTGGCATTCTGATGACGGAGAGCTTCAAATGTGGAAAGGATCTGAAATTGGAAGACGATTTCGAAAAACGCTGATGAACCGATGGATGAAAGACTCGCGAGTCTGGTCAGTTCTGCTCCGGAAGCTATAAACGAAACATCTCCTAAAAGTATTCTTCGACCGGGAAAACTAACTCAGTGACTAAAACTTACCCGACTGCGGTCGATCCCTAAAGGAGGGTTATAGAAAATAACCATTAATTTATCGGAGCGATTCAATTATCTTCCTCTTCCAAACTATCCGTGCGTGTTTGCCTAACCTGGACTTACTCAAATTGCTACTTCAAGCTATCCTCTACCTTCGCGTTAAATAACTGTGTGTGTTAGGTAGGACGTGTTTTTTAAAAACCGGTCTGTATTTTTTATCTTTTAATGTTCAATATATATGTTTCAAGTCTTACTTTAGCCCCCTTTTATTTCTGTAGGCTAGTAGATTTGTTACAAACTGAACAATACAATACAATACACATTCTCACAACGACATCAAAGTACATACAAATTACAAAGCACTGAGCGATAACTCTATACGTCTGCTCATGACCAGAATAATAAGAGGAGTTATAGTATCATAAATATCGTTTAAAGTTATTGTGATCGTCATCGATGACTGTAATGTTCCATCACTATAGATTGCAGGATTCATGTTTCTTTGTTTTGTTTTTACCCACTATTTTTAAGTGCGAAAAGTGTCGTGTGATAATCTCATCATGAGTCATATCAATGTAAAATGAAACATAGGCACAAGCTGTTTGATTTTGATACTCTATTCCTAGAGTGCCAATTGGTCGGCCAAAATCAGGATTCTAATGCTGCCATTATTCTCACCGTTGTGTATTTCATTAGAGAGAGAATTACGCCTAGCCTTATTCATGCCTAAGAAAAAAATTCCAATCTTTTTTTGTCGCAATTTTCCAATGATGAGATAACCATTCAATATTCTAATTCAAATGGAGGAAGGCAGAAGTCTCACTACTATAGAACAAAATGTTCAATGTTATATCGACTGTCAAAGTATGAAACATTCAGGCTTCCATCAGCCAGCCCATAACCTAAAAACCTTATAAACAGGGTGTAAGTGTAAACAGTGGCAATCTTTTAAGGGGTCATTGTACTCATCATTATGAACAACTTTTACTAAGGGACCAAACCTGAAATCGTGAAAAAAAAATCAGCTGTTCAGTACATTTTGACGAATTATGCGAACATAAATGTGATTTTTTTTTCGATTTCTGGTTTGTTCCCATAGTAAAAGTTGTCCATAATGATGAGTACAATGACCCCTTAAAAGTTTGCCACTGTTTACACTTACACCCTGATTTCACCAATAAAACTATTTCTTCACCTCAACCTACTTAGGTACTGACCCGATCAGCTGACACATCCAATAAATCCCTTCTTAAAGACCTTCACAACTAAACAGACGTCAATATTCACCGCACAATGATCACAGCATGTATTACATGATTACAACACATCTCGAAGGATCGGCCATCTTGTGGCAACGTGCTATCATTTTCCGTTCCCATTGCAAGCAGTCGTATATAACCACCTCACGCAGTGATTTGCTGCTTAACTAGTGGGACATACGGACTGGAGCGATGAGCGAAATGTTTTTGCTAACCTTTTCTGTCCTTTTTCTGGGTTAACAACCACTCAGTTTTTCTCGTGGAACTACATCTTTCCAGATTTTAAGAAATCCATCCAATTCGACTCGCCCTGATGTAATTTACTGCTAATAAATAAGAAAAAAAAATTCCTAGTAGATTTAGGGTCCAGCTTCTTTAAGCCAGGTCCAAAATCTGACAATACCAATGTGACTTTTGTTAATTATTTTTTAAGTTAACCATTAACTATTTAGTGGGACCTCGTGGCTTAGTCAGGAGCTCGTGGCTAAGTAATAACAGCCACACGGGTCGATCCATCAGGTTAAGCTACGCTTGCCGGGGTTGGTATGTGGATGGGTGACCATCTTTACATACCGAGACTCCTCCATGCCTCGGAAAGCACGTTAAGCCGTTCGTTGGTCCCGGCTGTCATTCGTGGATCTTTGACAGTCGTTACGGGTCGTCAGAAGCCCGAAAATCTGACAACAAGTCTTACCAAGAGATATCGTATTACCCTATTACTGGGTTGTGGAGGTCAGATAGGCAGTAGCTCCATGTAAAATATTGGTATTCAGCTGCATCTGATTAGACTGGAATCCGACACCGATATAGTTGGGAAAAGGCTAAGGCAGAGTGATTTTTTAACTATTTAGTTAGAGGTGTGTGTCCCTGGTGCGCCGGCGCCAGGTTCGGGCCAGCTCCAATGCCATCCAGGCAATGATCACCGACAGGTTGGACTGTCTTTACGTCCAGCATGGCTGTGGCAGGCATGTGCTGTTCCAATGCCAGTTAGAACATTATAATTATTGTGTGTTCTTTTCTGATGACCAGTAATGTGATTTAATTTAAATTTAATTTATTTTTCTGTATTTGTTTGTGTATTGTTTATTATACTCGTAAATGTGTGCCCAAAAATTAGTCTATTGTTACTTGATGATCAATAAATAATAATTATTATCTTCAGACCGACTTCGCCTACTACCAGGCTTCTCTCTACTTGTTCCGATCTCTACGCTCAAGTGCCAGTCTCAACCTGCACCCTAATTGCGTAACACACGATCGATCGGAATCTGAAGCAAATTGCTAATCAATTGCCTCATAATCATAATATTCGAAAAATTTGTCTTCTCAACAGCCTAAATAACGCAATGTCAAAAGGAAACCGATTCCGATTGATAGTGAGTTACGCAATTACGGTGCTGGTTTTACTAGCTATGTTTCGATAATCAATACACACAAATAGATCATCGAATCATAGTTCCCAATTTAAGAAATCTTTACCGTTTTTCTTTTATCTCTAAAGATGTAGTTAAGAAAAACCGGTCAAGAGCGAGTCGGACTCGCGCACCGAGGGTTCCGTTCCGATTTCTGAAAAAGTGTGCTATTTAGAGACATCGTTTTATTTTTCCTGTAATCTTTACATAAACTTCTATCACATAGAATTATTTCAGATTTGTCTCTTTGCAAACTTCAGAGATAAGGGGGGGAACGGTATTTTTTTTTACATTTTTGATCAAAAGTCGAACACTGTGCGGCCTAAAAAAATTTTTTTTAAAAATTTGGGAATGTGCAAACAGCGCTCTTTCATATGATACCCCACATGCCCTAGTAGCCCCACTTTGAATTTTTAAGACCCCCTTTCAGTCCCTGTTGCAAAAAAAATACATATATTTTTATTTCTTTCTTATTTGCAAAATAGTTGGGTAAACGTCATCTAAAACTGTTCCAAATTTCAAGTTGATAGCATTAGCAGTTCTTGAGATATCCAGCTGTGACAGACAGACAGACAGACAGACTGAGTCACAGCATAAGGGTTCCTTTTTTACCATTTTGGTACGGAACCCTAAAAACGTCACTTTATGTGACCTATGTTTTTTTTTTAGTAGTCGCAATTTTCAGTTTATTTCATTAATACGCTATTACTTAATACGATACATTAGCACAAAATAATCAGTTTAAAACTTTCTACATAAATCGCAATGATAGATATCGTGATGCAATTCCTACACCAGGTTTACAAGATATTTAGTATTTTTCCACTGTCTACAAATTTTAAGTTCACCCATTTACATGCAGCGTACTCGTCAAACTGTCCATCCGTATGTCCCGTCCGTTTTCATCAACAGCCAGTCAAATAAACCAAAGAAACGGGCTTCGCATATAAAGGGCTGGATATGTCACAGCTATGCCTAATGAACTATTTGAATGTAGGCCTTATTGGCCGCGGATAAATAAAGAAATAAATGTGAAGTACGCGTCGTGCGCTCGCGCAAGCTAATCTGCTGTTTAAGACCCTATTCATAGTGTGGGGTGGGATTGTTGGGTAACTTTTGTCAAGGTGATTTTTTTTTCGTGATTGAATTTATTTAATAGGAAAATATCAAGTTTTAGTTATGTCCAACAAAAATTGTCAACTAGATACATTGCAGTATTGTTCATTAGGATCACCAGATAATATCCAGCAAACAATTTCTAAATTCAGCTGCTGAAATCCAATAGTCAACAAAGTCCAGTTCATCTAATTACACATCGATTAAAACAGTGCCTAAAAAGCAATCACCTTAAAATTATCAAAATCTTTTGAATACGTGGACCGAACAATAAATTCATGACAGTCTGAAAGATATCACATATCACAAAAAAATAACTTTAAAAAATGTAACAAAATAAACTTTGACAGACACGTTCCAATAAAAACATTTAAAAAAAACTTATCATCGTGTTGAGGTCTACTCTGACAAGTTGCTGACGTCACAGAATGGTACAGCTCAGTCAACAGGTCGACCCAGACTTGAAATCCGATGACAGATGCGGGTCACTAAGGGAAATGTTTAAATTAAGCACCAGTTTCGTGTTTATTTTTGATTTTACTCAATGTATTTGTTTGGTTTGTAATAACGATCTAAACTAAGTACACTAATTAAACAGAATTCCTTTAAAAATAACATAATTTACGAGTTTTATTTAAACATTAATTAATTCACTACTTGCGCCCTAGTGCGTAGATAGGGTCACATAGCTTGGAGTTCATTACAGCTCTCCCCCTGGCGCAGCTCACGTAGCCTCTTCAATTTCATCACCACCTATATGCAGTCCACTTTACTCTGGTCCTTCGAGCCGGATAATCAAGAACGAAGAACCAGTGAACGTAAGAACCAGTCCACAATTGTTTGATTTGACCCTGTACGAGCAAACCCGTACATATCAGTAGTATTAGTTATGTGCTGACATCGACGCGCAGCGAATGAATAAAATGCATGTATTTGAGTAAGCAAGTACATAGTAGTCGCGTAGCATCGGTTGGGCTATCAGTAAAAGACTCATTCGCCGCGGTTTGATCAGATCAATACACAAGTTGAACTCATATATCAGTCTATAATTTAAATGTACCTTACACGTACAAGCCCTTTTAGATCTGACGATGTTGTGTTCATTTACAAGAATAGAAGCTCTTGTGACTTGATGCAATGACCCTAGACTTTGTGAGTTATAAAAAATGTTTTATCTACTGTGACATAAGAATAAAGCGCTGTTATAATATTAACACTTATGATTTATGTTGCTTTTATACAGCTGCTATCTCTTACAGTTTTTAATAGCCTCGCGTTGCTAAGGACCACTTAAAGTCACGTACGCGGTTCTAACACCTACGTTAATACCAAGGTACTCAGTACTGGCATTACCTGAAGCACTTAAAACTACTATTCATCTCCCAAAACAAAGAGTCGTAAAACACACAACTCCTTGAAAAATAAAAATAAAGCAGCCGCCAGACTTTTCAGGCGACAGAAATTGCAACAGACAGGCAGCACTATGAATAGACCGCGTTGCGAGAAGTGGGCTTCACGTTTGATTGAATGTGAAAATTATACGGACGGTCGCGGCGACGACGCGCCAGTGTGGAGTGCTCTTTATATTACCAAGTTTTCCCATAGGAATAGTCGGGAATCGCCTAT
Source organism: Cosmia trapezina (assembly GCA_905163495.3). Taxonomy (NCBI): domain Eukaryota; kingdom Metazoa; phylum Arthropoda; class Insecta; order Lepidoptera; family Noctuidae; genus Cosmia; species Cosmia trapezina. The sequence continues at coordinate 2,773,552 of LR991025.1, forward strand.
GTTTGAATGTCGAATTAACATGTTTAAGAATATGTTAAGATATTTTGATATTAATGTTGTTAGACTGGGAATATAAATTGCGTAACAATTGTGAAAGTTAAACGCTTTGTATTGTCAACATGACGAATGTTCGTCTGAGCTGGCAAACCTACCATTATTTATTCGTGTAACGTAATAATATTGGCAATAGGTATAATATAAAGTTAAAATAAGAGGCAATCATTCAGTACATAGGTGCCGCTGGGGTCGTGTGTAGTGCCGCTGGGGTCGCGGGTAGTTTTAAGAAGATACCGCGGCCCTGGCATAGGCAACTGAAGGAACACGGGTGGGTTTTAGTCAGTAAAAGTCTGACACGCCCTTCCGAGAAGTTATTTGATGATTTCCCACCCTCAAAAAAAAAAAAAAAAAGGCAGTATAATTTCGTCAATGACATACCACAGCAGTAAATTGATAAATTATAAGCTAGCGACCACACGTGAGTCTGTGGTTCCGTACATGTCAAGCTATAAAAACCTTGATAAAGGGCTCCAGCTATAAAACTAGACAGTCGGTCTAAAAACTCAAAATGGTTGGAGCAGGTAGTAGAAGGAATCTGGTGGTAGGTAAAACAAAACCATCAGATTGTTGTAGAAGACAGGAAATAAACCAGTCTCTTTCAGATGTGATGCTAACCATCACGTTTTGTTTCGTCAACCCTGTTGGCGACGAAATTTCGAGACCGGCCAAGAACTGGAACTATCAAGATAGGATGAAGCACCACATTGTTATAACCTTTAGACCCTGTAGTCCAGTTTTTGGGAACGTTTACAACACAGAGTTTTGAAAAACCCCATCTTCAAATATTGGTCACGGGAACAATCTGCGACTCCCAATGCTTGCTGTCTTGTATCGATCAGAATGTTGGGCCACAAAAGGAATGAGTGAAAGGCAATTGCATGCAGCTGAGATGAGAATGCTAAGAGGGATAAGTGGTATTACGCGAATGGATGGAATAAGAAATGAGTATACAAGAGGAAGTTTGAAAGTGACACCGGTGACTGTAAACTTGTATGGAAATCAGTTGTCATCACATTTTCCTCATTCCTCCGCATCACATTCCCATATGTGATGCGGAGGAATGAGGAAAATGTCGTCAGGAATGTTTTGAGAATTAATGTGGATGGATATACGACTAGGGGAAGACCAAAGAAAAGATGAATGGACTGTGTGAAAGATGATATGGCTAGAAGGGGAGTGACTACCGAGATGACGACTAATAATTAGAGAAGTATGGAAGAAAAAGACATGTTGCACCGACCCCAAAACAAATTGGGATAATGGCAGGAGAATGATGATCTTCAAATATATACTTATCTAGACATCGTTTTTCTTATTTAGACTTTGATTCCCCGCCAATTCCAAGTAACCCCAACACCGAAAATGAACCACCTAATCTCCCCACAAATCTTACAACAGCGTAACCTGTAACTGGAAACTAAGAAATAAATACAACTCGCTTGTTACAATAAACGGCCGATGTCTCGGTTTATGTCCGATGTTAAATCCGTTGATTTTAACTGCAGTTTTATGGACTACTCGTGTTGATTCGGCGTCAAGTTACAAGGGGTTGAGCACACTGGGTGATTATTGAGCTTCTTAAGTCGAGTTATCTTTTCTGCACCATTAGGTTTTGATTTTTGTGCGGATAATTGGTTGGTGAAGCGGAACTGCTTTTATTATTAACTCAGCTTTTTTCGCGACATGACAGTAGGTACGTAAATATTGTTTACTTCCGCGTGAAAAGACCTTTACAAGATTGAAAAACCCTCGTGCTTTGGAAGTTAATCAAGGACTAAGTATTCTACCAGTATTTTAGTGCCGGCACGTAAATGTCCAATGAGACCTTGGTGCGCAATTTCTAAAAGTTGACTATACTCCATTTACAATAAGACTGTCTTTGCCCGCGTGGATGTCGGAAAATATCTCACGGGAACGTACTACCGCAAATTCCTTCCTTATTCCTTGTCTACATTATAAAGGGAACCTCTGTGCAAAATTTCAGTTTTCTAGGTCCAAGGGTTTGGGCTGGGCGTTGATGAGTCAGTCAGTCAGTGAGTCAGGACTTCTCTTTTTATTTATATAGATAGAATAGACATTTAAACGAACCTTTTTTACAGTCCGTTCAACCGATTTTGACTTCTATTGCGTGGCATTACAAATGGCAGCTGCAGTAAACAATTGGTATTGCAACCACTTTTTTGCCTTTAATGCCATCCTTAAACCTACGGAATAGAATTCAAAATCGATTGAACGGACTGTAAAAAAGGTTTGTTTAAGTGCCTACGCGTACTGCCGTGCGTTTGAATGCCTTGCGTTAGTTCTGCCGCACTGGGCGGGACCTACGGGAACAAAACGCATGCGTTTTTCTGACCGCAGTGCGCGCACTGCAAAGACATTCCATACTTCACAGATTATGCGTTATAAAAACGCACGGCAATGCGCGCATGTCCTAAATGTCTAATCTTACTGTAAATGGAGTATAGTTTATCTTTACACACACCCTATCACCAACCATCACCACTACCTCTATCACCTGCTCACGAGCTCTTTAATCTCGTGCTATAACCAGGAAGATCTCAATAATTAGAGAATGCTGAAATAATCGCTCCGTGTGTACAATCAAATTGGTCGCTAACAATAAAATCCCAGTAATCGGCGCGCGCGCAGGCGCGTTTTATCGCACACATAAACACGTCAGTGCGGACGCAACACGTTAATTTATTTTATTGTCATTTAAAACTTTAATTTACGGATGTTTATTAATGTGTTTGACACGATGAGTGTCCGTCTGTCCTTGTGTGTTTTAGTATTAGTTCGGTTCGAGGATGTCTAGGAATTTCAGCCAGTTATTGTTAAATGTTATGTATTGTGTGTTGCAGACTAAAACTTTGTATTGAACGCCAGATTTTAAATGCAATGCGATTTCAACAGCACTTGATTTATTGTGTTTTGAAGACGGACATGGCAAGCGCAAAATTTTTGCTTAATAATACCTAATGCATATGTAAATAGGGAAAATGAAATCTTTGCTTTATTTCTCAGTAAATGTGCCTCTATGCATTAAGCAACACTCACACATAGGTAAACACACTTCAATCTGCCTATCCTTTTTCCAACTATGTTGGGGTCGGCTTCCAGTCTAACCCGATGCAGCTGAATACATGGAGCGACTGCCTATCTGACCTCCACAACCCAGTAACTGGGTAACTGGGTAACGATACCCCTTTGTAAGACTGGTTGTCAGACTTTCGGGCTTCTGACGACCCGTAACGACTGTCAAAGATCCACGAATAACAGCCGAGACCAACGGCTTAACGTGCTTTCCGAGACACGGAGGAATCTCGGTATGTAAAGATGGTCACTCATCCACTGACCAACCCCGGCAAGCGTAGCTTAACCTGACGGATCGACCCGTGCGGCTGTTATTACTTAACCACGAGCTCCTCCCAGGTAAACACACAAAAAATATATCGCCCAAGTCACATATCAACTAAAACTCGAAAACTATCTCTTAGCAGTCACAAGGTTTTCTTATCAGTACTCAAAACAAGCATAAAACCCAGACCATCATCACACATCACAAACTCCTCACATACAAACACGAGCATATCTCACGAATTAATCCGAACCATAATTCAAAGACGTAAAATTTCGCTTCAAACTGCACATTTAAAAGTAATAAAATCAAAGAGATCTGAGAAGTAATAAAGCGTTCAAGTACAGAAGATTGTGGACATAACATACATATCTTTATCGCCGACGTCGCTCGTTCATTACACACTGTAAAATATATTGGAGCCGAGCTCTTAACACAAATTGACACGACATCTAGTTTTGGTATGAGGAAATAAAATTGTTGGCTGAGTAATTTGTTTGTTTTTTATTAATTATTGATTGGTTACAAAATAACTATTAAAGCTTAGAGTAGATTTTAATAATATATTGAAACTTGTAGTTGAACTTAAGATTTTTTAAGATAAGGAATTGTCAAAAATAATAATATCTAGCTATGTTGTGTCGTAAGACCAGCCGTAGTATGGTAAAGTCTCATTTAAACATGAGATAATAACTAATTAACATCACTTCAGTTTTTAGGATTCCGTACACAAAGGGTAAAACGGCATTCTATTACTAAGACTCCGCTGTCCGTCCCTTTGTCTGTCTGTCAGCAAGCTGAATCTCATGAACCGTGATATGTAGTTGAAATTTTCACAGATGATGTATTTCTGTTGCCGCTATAACAACAAATATTAAAAAACCTGTCAAGAGCGAGTCGGACTCGCGCGCCGAGGGTTCCGTTCCGATTTCTGAAAGTGTGCGTGTGTGTGAAAAGTGTGCTATTTAGAGACATCGTTTTATTTTTCCTGTAATCTTTACATACACTTCTATCACATAGAATAATTTCAGATTTTTATCTTTGCAAACTTCGGAGATAAGGGGGGGGAACGGTATTTTTTTTACATTTTTCATCGAAACACGAAAACTGGAGCCTAAAAAAAAATGTTTGATAATGTGCAAACAGCGTTCTTTTAAATGATATCCCACATGCCCTAGTAGCTTCACTTTGAATTTTTAAGACCCCCTTTCAGTCCCTGTTACAAAAAAATATAAATATTTTTACTTTTTCTTATTTGTAAAATAGTTGGGTAAACGTCATCTAAAAGTATTCCAAATTTCAAGTTGATAGCATCAGTAGTTCTTGAGATATCCAGCTGTGACAGACAGACAGACAGACAGACAGACAGACTGAGTCACACCATAAGGGTTCCTTTTTTACCATTTTAGTACGGAACCCTAAAAACAGAATAAAATAAATATTTAAGGGGGCTCCCATACAACAAACGTGATTTTTTGCCGTTTTTATTGATAATGGTACGGAAACCTTTGTGCGCGAGTCCGACTCGCACTTGTTTTATATTACTGAATTTCTATGTTTCTGTTGTCTTTGAATAGCCGAAAAACGAGAGGAGCATAAAATTTACATTTGACTAAAGGAGCTCGAACTTTGTTCGGTAATACCGAAGCTACCAAATAATCGGACACACCTCCCTTTTTTTTTTTTTTTTTTTTTTTTTTTTTTTTTTTTTGAGGGTGGGAAATCATCAAATAACTTCTCCCGCTCTGGGTGGAGCGGAAGGGCGTGTCAGACTTTTACTGACTAAAACCCACCCGTGTTCCTTCAGTTGCCTATGCCAGGGCCGCGGTAACCCCTTCGGACAATCCGCGACCCCAGCGGCGACCTCCCTAAACTAACTTCAAACTCAGTTCAAACTGAAACTCGTCGATCCAATCCGATTAAAACTGCAAGATAACAATCGTTATTACCAACTGCTACAAGACCCCAGTCCTATCTCCTAACGGGCCTATTACACAACGCTCCTCAACGGGCCGGATAATCAGCCCGTTCCCATTCGGGCCGGGTCTACGGGGCCCAATAATCGAGTGGGCAACTCGTCTGAGCTACGTTTTGTGAATTTTTACTGACAGACCTCCGTGACCAGCCGGTGGGTTGTCGATAGAGATTTGGTTCGCTGTTTACCGTGGTACAATGAATATTGATTGCTTGCATCCTTGTTAGGAATGGAAAATTCCGTTGAAGTTTGCCTAAGTTGGTGAGTGTCAAATATCGTTTTCAAGACCATAACAGTTAAGGATATCTTTGTTTTGAGATTCAACAACAGCTCCAGATCGTTTCTGCTTTTCCTCAAGTTAAGGTACTTACATACAAATAGTACAAATCATAAAAAAACCTTGTTAAAGAGCTGATTTAATTTTTCATGATATTACTGTGAAGTTGTGAAGGGTGATTAATTCGGGCAAAATTCATGACTATAATAATGTAGTAGAGATTACCCTCAAAATCATCATATAGAATATAGCTACCTATATTTACAACGTCACCGATACTGCTTCTAAGAAACAACAAACATTTCGTGATATTTGACGACACGGTTGGCGCAGTGGTTGAGCGATTGACTGCTATGCTGCGCAGCAGTCAATCGCGGGTCGCGGGTTCGATTCCAGCACGGAACAAATAATTTGTACGACCTGCAAGTATTTGTTCCGAGTCTGGGTGTTTTTCTATCTATAATATGTATGTATTTACAATAAAAAAATGTATATAAGTAGTTTATCAGCCATCTCGTTACCATAACACAAGCATTAGGTTGCTTAGCTTGGGACTAGATGGCGTTGTGTGAAATGTCCAAGGATATTTATTTATTATTATTTATTACTTCTAATCGCGTACCACCGTACATTAAATTTATTGATTTAAATCCACTAACAGGATACCACAACTTCAATCAATGATATATAGCGGTTGTTTCCGATGTCCCAAATAGCACCGCTACCTGCCTAAAATAACAATGAAAATAGCATTAGCTAATTAACAAGCGTAGTTTTAAAACTGCCCATATAATTTATAATTGCGGTCCTACGATGCGTTAGCCGTTGTGAATACGAATGGTCGACCACCGGCCGTGGGTTAACACTGTGAATGCTAAGTACATGTTTTTTGCGTCACCTACAGCGATGTCGGTCCGTGATTGCAATTTATTTTCGTTTGCAACAGGGTTATGTGGTCGGTGCATTTTTAGAACTCAATTATGTTGAAGTGGATATAACAGAGATAATGAAATCTCAGTGTAAGGCCTCTGCCTCGAATTTCGCGAGCGGCGGCGCGTCTCGCATTGTCCCGCGCCGCTCCCGCGCTGCAATTTTCGAGAACCGGTCCGTTTAAATGTACGCATAAGATCCTGCCGCTCCCGCGCCGCCACCGCCACCGCCCCGCTGCCCGCAGGATTCGAGGCAGAGGCCTTAAGGCCGGTTCTAAAAACAGGTATTTAGGTTTTCAAAAAAAAGATTAATGTTTCATGTCATAAAAGTTTATTTCCGTTAACCATTGTGTATACAAGGATCATCTCAAGTGTCTATGTTCCAAGCCTTAGGACCTAATGTATTTTAGCCAGTAGTCTAGCTAAAGTCAATCTACCTAGGCCTTTCCCAACTATGTTGGGGCCAGCTTCCAGTCTAACCGGATACAGCTGAATACAAGTATTTTACATAGAGCGGCTGCCTATCTGACCTTCACAACCCAGTAACTGGGTAATACGATACCCCTTGGTAAGACTGGTTGTCGAGACTTTCGGGCTTCTGACGACCCGTACCGTGTCAAAGATCCAGGAATGACAGCCGGGACCAACGGCTTAACGTGCTTTTCCGAGGCACGGAGGAGTCTCGGTATGTAAACATGGTCACCCATCTACGGACCAACCACAGCAAGCGTAGCTTAACCTGGCTGATCAACTGCTGAGGCTGTTATTTTTTAGCCACAAGCTCCTCCGAGTAGTCTAGCTAAAAGAAATCACAAATTCAGGACAGTTAAATTAAGTTCATCAATATTCAATACTATAGGCTTACATCAATGAGCAATATATAATATAGCAATACTTTTCATCTTAAAATGACTGATATGCCTCTTTCGTCATTCAAGGACCACACACAAATCGTGCTCATAACTGAGACCATAACAATTAAAGTCTTACTAACGACTAAAGTACTTTATGACACGTAAGGCTGCAAACATTATTCGAAGATTTATGGGGGGCACGTGAAGATCATGGCATTAATTCTAGTGACATTAGATAGATTGACGTAGATCTGCACCACAGTATGGAGGTATTTCTCGTAACTTAACTACTTGAAATAAGACCTTGACAGGCTGTAAAGCATTGCCAAGATGTTGTGAAAGTTAATGCTGGAGCCAACAATTTAATTTTCAAAGATGGTTGTAAAATAACACCAAATTAACCAGTCAAGATCCTAGAAATAAAGCGGAAGCACAATAAAAGTAAAAACAATGAAACATAAATAATTTTTTATTTCAGAAAAACACATTTACGGTGCACAAAAACAATTTTCCAAGTAAAAATAGAATATTAGGTACTTATAGAAGTGTATCGTTGGTGTATGTACTAATGAAAAAAAAAACATTGTAAGACCAGTGGCTTCCAAACTAGGTTACATTAAAACAAAAAAACTTTCAAACGTGCTACATGGTGAACTTGTAAATAAATAAAAATGTTAAATATAAAAAAGAAGCAATTTAAAAATATAATAAAAACGAATTCTATAAATTAAATTAGGGCATTTGTTTACTTATCATAGAAAAAAATAAAAAACAAGAATAAAACAAAAAAAAAATATAATAATCATAAATTAAATATGCAATCACATAGAAAGCTGACTCATGTGATACAACAAGCGATATATTGGGCCATGTTCTACAGACCGGTAAATTTTTTTGCTAAAAGAAAATATCATTACAGACAATCAAATCCAGGACTAACTTAATTATTGCAAGGACAAGATATACAGATGTGATATTAAAATGTTCAAGATAGTTTCTTGATTATGATTCAACTTTATATTTTCCAGGATTCTTCAGAAGCACAACCTTAATCCTGGCACCACCATACTCAATGAAGACCACACACGAACGGAAGAGATACCAATCTTAGACCGGGCGGCGGCTCCAGGGACCTTATTGTGGGAACTACGTGTTGATAATCCACGATCGTGTATGAAAATTATGAAGGAGATTGATGAAGATAACATTCTTTGGTTTATTATGTTCACGTTCGTCATAGCAAACAGTTTACGTATAATAATGTTCAAAGTAGAAACTGTAAGGAACTGCTCTATTCTGTTTCCCTTTCATGAATTCTTCACTGTTATTCTCTCTCAATTCTTTCTAAGCCAGTTACTTTAGTGCATGCCTGCATCACGTAGAAAACATTTACATTCGGATACCAAAAAAAAATGTTTACGTTAAATTCTTGATGATTGATCTTTCTCAATACCGCAAGAATATCATGTGAGTCAATATTTAAAATTTTTCGATCGGACATAACTACTTAACCCTAATTTTTGAGCTCTCTTTTAAAATTGACATGTTAATCATGCTACTCAGAAAAACAGAAAAATATGAAAACACAAAGTAGATGCTGCCAATCCTAACGCCTACAGAAAACCATAGGGTGGTCCATACCATACAGAGTGCAAATCAAAAACATTCACAATATGATAGCATACGCACCGTAGCATAAATCACGGGTAAAACAATGGGTACAGATACCGCCGATGCTATAAAGATGGTAGATAAAGTGATCGTCCGCCCCCTACCGGCGGTCGCTCCCATCAATCATTGTAATAGATGTGGTGTATCCTGCGCGGATGTTAAAGGATTGGTTGGTGTTCATTGAGGAGTTTGTTGTTCTTCTTAATGTTGAGTGGCGATGTGTTGATTGTCGGGATGTTAGTTATCGAGTACCATTACTACTTGTAGTAATTAGATTTTTTTTACCAGATGCAGTTAACAGCAACCTCTTACGTAATTTGTAACATTTACTCCTGGCTGTCTAAAATGGCCACTTTGGCAGAATCATAATAGGATAATATGGTATTGCGAATCATATTTGAAATCGTGCATGCAATTCATAACACGCAATTCGTCTGTTTGACAGTTTTGTATGGAGATTCGTAAAATGGTCCACAAATTGTGAATTGCTTTATTGAAGTTTAATATCAAATAGCACAAATAATAAATTGCTGGGAAGTCAGGAAATGAATCGCTTTTACAGGAATTGCTTAATGTGGCCGTTTTAGGCCCCAAGGTATAGATAGTGCAATCCACGAAGACGTGTCCCACTACTCCTCCTAACCGTTGCACACGTATACTATAAACGGTTAAGAGGGCGCGTCTTCGTGGATTGCACTATCTATATCTGTATAATAGAGATTGGTAGTGGGGATCATATTTTGATTAATGTGAGTAATCCATCAGCCATTTTAAATTATTTGAAGGCGAGACAACGTTGCGAACCGTAGGTACTGGGTCTTCCAAATCAAATTACTTATGCCCGGTTTCTGAATTATTCTTAAATGGAGTTTAAACTCTCAATAGCTATTGATTCAACAAAATTATCTGTTTAAGTCAAGTGTCTGAGTTTGGCTAATTTTAGACCCAAAACCCCAGCGAGTGGGGAGGGTTGGGGGTTAGTTGCGAACCCCATAGGTTCACAACTACTGATGATGATATGTTTTCCATCTGATGATGTTTTTTTACGTTTATATATATGTGATCTAAGCTTATATACCTATTATGTAAAGTTCTGTCCTTTTGCACACTTGGGGTGCATTTGACACGCGGGACGGGGAGGGGGAGTTAGATGTGAACTCCATAGGTTCACAATTAATGATGATTATTGGTTTTCCATCAGATGATGTTTTTTTACATTTATATATGTGATATAAGCTTATATACCTAACAAAAAAAGGGTTTTTCTTACGCACACATGGGGTGCATTCGACACTTGAGGGGTTAAGCGAATTCCCTCCTTAAGCTCAGTTTTTGAGGTCCTCAGTTAAAACCCCGATATCAATTCACTCGACTTTTTAGCTAAATTCTTTCTTAGTTTATAGTTCAGAAACACGATATCGAACCAATAATCACTATCGAAATGTATAAACTCCGTTTAAATACCTCAGTAACCGGGCATTAGTAATGGTTTTTCTGTGAATTTTCTGAGAAAGAGATCATACCTAAGTCTCCTACGCCATCAATGGACTTCATCCAACAAAATCCGCTCACAATATAATCGGTATTACCTTAAATCTCTTCGAGAGTAAGATACCGTCAAATAAACCTAATAGTAGGTCTTATCGCAGACTAACTACAGGTCTGGTTGCAACTGCATCACGTTCTTCATCCTATTCAGCTTAGATAGATATTTTTATCCCGACTTGCCTCAGGCGTCGACAGAGATCGTCACTTCGTGAACAATTTAGATTGGGATTTGAGACGGTAATTTCGTGTTGGACTTTCAAGATCAAAATTGCAATGGAGTTACGAATTCTTGTTTTTTGTCTTTTTAAAGTTGATATCAGTGTATTACTTGAAGAATTTTTGTTTCATCAAGTTTGTACTTGAAAAAATATTTTTGAATGTATACATGACCTTTTCTTTGATGAACACACATACAAAAGTAAGCTAAGATTAATGGGTTATACAGCCCTCCGCAAACTAACAGGGTGTATTCAGCTCCTCATTTTGAATCATATTCCACCGGAAATTTTCTCAGGATAATTTTCATTTTTTAATTTTTTTTTTCAGTTACATTTTCATTATTTCAATCTAAAATTGCATTGTGTGTTCGCAGCACTCCATTTATGTAAAAAAAAAAATTGAAAAAAAACAGCAAAAAAAAACCAGCAATGGATGTTGAAATACTCTAACCAACGACGCGTGAAATCAGCTGTTCACTTTCTGTCTAGCTACAGAGTTCATCGAACTCACCGCATACCTATTACCTACCCCTCCCAACCGGTAATAGACGCTCCGATTTGTGCACAAAAACAATAACAAATCAGGTTTATTGGATTCCCGTACCGTTCCTGAAAAAATTTCATGTACCGGTCATCTTAGTATGACATACTGAATTCACCCTATCAGTTTGCGGAGGGCTGTCCCTTACACCCTGTAATACTCGTAATATGCTGTCATATTGTGAATGTTTTTGATTTGGTGAGGAGAGGACTATCCTATGGTTTACTGTAGGTTTTGGAGACTAGTGTTCATCATGTCTCGTGGATTGGCAGTACCTATCCACTTTTGGAGACTAATGTTCATCATGTCTCGTGGATTGGCAGTACCTATCCACTTTTGTGCTTTCAGATTTTTGTTTGATTGAGTAGTATGGTGAAAACAGGTCAATTTTATAAGAGTACTCAAAAATTAGGGCTATGTTGTTTTGTCCGATCGAAATCTTGACTCACATGATTTTTTTGCTGTATTAAAAGCAAGTTAAATGACCAAACATTTTTTTTGGTGCCTGGAGGCTGAACAATATTATACTGAACATGTCAAGTTTTCTACGTGATGCAGAAGCAGTAACAACCGTTACTTCACCACCAAAGACATGTAAATTAATGATAAGGGTTCAGGATGTTTCCAGATCATCACATTGCCAAACGGATCTAGCTATTTTTAAGCCGGCAACATCACACAACACCAACCCAAGTGACACATTACAGTCTGAAACAAATACAATCCGATTCAATTTAGCATATCTGTGGTCAAAGGCGCCGCCCCCTCTCGAGAGCAGCGCTGAGTGCTGACCCCCGGATCAAAGGACCGACGGTCAATGAAATGATTGGTCCTTTAGCTTGCGACGTTTCAAGTGTGATTTTTAAACTTTGAGGAGGATGTTTTGCAAGTTTTTTTTTTTTGGTTCCTTTTACTCGCTTCCTATGAGTGTCTTCGCTACTAAAGGTAAGAAGATTGATAGTAGCATCGTCATGTACTCTTATAATAAAGTACTGCACCCATTATGGCTCATTATGGCGTTCACGACATCATTTGCAAAAGGACGATCTGATCTGCAGAACGCATGGCAGCCGCAACGAAATCTTGAAGACTGCGGCTGATAGGATCTCTCATTACCGCGCTTTGGAAGTCCTTTGTTAAATCAAAAAATCAGTCATATAACCATTTTTTTTTTGGTAATCTTAATATTATGTAGGTAAGTACTTACTCGAATTGTATGGGATCATGGATTTTTTTTAAATTATATTTTAATATTTATTTATTTCCTTTATTTCACTAATCATATAAATTACAGTTTTAAATATTATAATATAAAAAAATATGAAAACATTTAAAAATATAAAAAACCGGTTAAGAGCGAGTCGGACTCGCGCACCAAGGGTTCCGTTCCAATTTCTGAAAAACTGTGCTATTTAGAGACATCGTTTTAGTTTTCCTGTAATGTTTACATAAACTTCTATCACATTGAATAATTTCAGATTTTTCTCTTTGCAAACTTCGGAGATAACGGGGGGGAACGGTATTTTTTTTACATTTTTCATCAGAAGTCGAAAACTATGCGGTCTAAAAAAAATAAAAAAAATGTTTGAGAATGTGCAAACAGCGTTCGTTCATATGATACCCCACATGCCCTAGTAGCCCCACTTTGAATTTTTAAGACCCCCTTTCAGTCCATGTTGCAAAAAAAAAAAAAATATTTTAAGCTCTCTTATTTGCAAAATAATTGGGTCAACGTCATCTAAAACTATTCTAAATTTCAAGTTGATAGCATTAGTAGTACTTGAGATATCCAGCTGTGACAGACAGACAAACAGACTGAGTGACACCATAAGGGTTCCTTTTTTACCATTTTGGTACGGAACTCTAAAAATAGTAGCCCACCGGTATTGGGAACAGTGTCCAAGCTACCGGCGGTCAGGGCTCCAGAGAGAGGAACCTCCTAACAATGCGAGACGTGTGGAGAAGTACCGCTTTCTGAATCAGGCCCTTAATCCAACTGCCTAACGACAGCCTCCTTGGTTTTTTTTTTTTTTTTTTTTGAGGGTGGGAAATCATCAAGTAACTTCTCCCGCTCTGGGTGGAGCGGAAGGGCGTGTCAGACTTTTACTGACTAAAACCCACCCGTGTTCCTTCAGTTGCCTATGCCAGGGCCGCGGTATCTTCTTCAAACAACCCGCGACCCCAGCGGCGTCGGCCCTATTGGACCCCATCACTTGCTGCCTCCTTGGCTGACACGACTATCGGCACAATGATCGTTGAGTCCACGCGTATTTTTTTTTTTATGAATCTAGTATATCAGTTATGAGTTTTTAGGTGTACCTCTGTAGCATGCTAAAATGCACATAATATACCCGAATCAAAAGATCATGACTACATTGTACGTTTAGTAATTTTTGTACTATTCAAAGAGGCGACTAAAAGCCCATAGAAGATGGATAATAAAACAGATAACACCCTTATGAGTGACCCAACCGACCCCATGATCTATGGCTCATCCCTTGTCGGGTCGGATACCGATGACCCCAGATTATTGGAAACGTTAATACAAATCACTTAATAAGTCTTATCAGTAGGTTGAGCTAAATCTTTTATCTGCTTGTGGTTTATAGCCTCTTGAAGTGTCAGCTTTGATAATACTATCCTGTTTATAATAAATGGGGATGATAATTTAAGTTTATGATAGTTTTTGTATTTTTGAAGAACTCTTGGCTAAGTAATAACAGCTGCACGGGTCGATCTACGCTATGCTTGCCGCGGTTGATCCGTGGATGGGTGGCCATCATTACATAACGAGACTCTTCCGTGCCTCGGAAAGCACGGCAGAGTCGAAATGATGGCCGTTGATCCCGGCTGTCATTCGTGGATCTTTGACAGGTGTTACGGTTCGTCAGAAGTCCGAAAGTTTGACAACCAGTCTTACCATGGGGTATCGTACACCATAACTGGGTTGTGGAGGTCAGATAGGCAGTCGCTCCATGTAAAATACTGGTGCATCCAGTTAGACTAGAAGCCGACCCTAACATTGTTGGGAAAAGGCTAAGCAGATTGATTATTTTTGTGTCTTTGTTCTTCGAACTTACTAATAATAGTCCTCCAGTGCGAATTTTAGCCATGGCAGCCAATCTTAGCGGAGACTAGCCAGCTATCTACGCGGGAGAAAGTATAGCGCACAAGTATGTGCGCATACACAGGTGCACTCACTCTTCCCTCTCTCTCATAGTCCGAGGGGACGGCAATCCGACACGACCGAAGACAGATCAGCCGTTCCGAGGCACAGAATTGACAAACCCCCAACTTCAAAACTCCGGGCAGTTACTGAGAAATCCCAAATGGAAAAACCCAACAACACTTTGTCCGACCTGGGAATCGAACCCAGGAGAGAGCAGTCGCACTTGCAACCACCAGACCAACGGGGCAGTCAACTAATGCTCGGTTACTGGAGAATTCTTAAACGGAGTTTAAACTCTAAATAGCAATGATATTATTATAAAGGAAAGATAATTATGCTACGTTCATACTGAGCGGCGTTCGGATCTTGTTGCGTTGTTATTACAAATGTACTTACATATTATAGGTGTATAGTAGTTTTCAACTACGACTGCGATAGACACTACGGAACGTATGATACAGGAAGAGATAGCTTGGCATTTTAGATATACTGTCACGCCACGGACACGCTTTGTTTCGCTCGCTGCTATTAGCCGACTGAATGAGATGACTACAATTGTCTACATTTGGCTGCAACAATTTGCGCGCCCTAGTGCCATATGTAAGTACCTCTTTATTATACAATATCATTGCTCAATAGTCATTGACGACAAAATTATCTATTTAAGCGAATTCCTTCCTTATGCTCAATTTTTGAGGTCCTCAGACAAACCCTCAATAGTAATTCACTGGACTTTTATACGAAATTCTTTCTTATCGTATAGTTCAGAATCACGATATCAAACCAATAATCACTATCGAATGAATAGACTCCGTTAAAATACCTAAGGAATCGGGCATTACTAAAAAGATACTTCATACCAATAAAGTATATTAAAAATATGGTTTTACAAGTTCATAGTCCATTTAATAAATGTAGAAACTGATCATAAAGATAGCTCGACTTCAACATTCATCGATTTATTCATTATATGAATTGATAGTGGGGATATGAAAGCAGTTGTAGAGTACTATTATTTAATTGATGACCGTTTAGCTGGAACTAATTTTACCAGCAACGAATTAAAGTCATTTAGTAGTGATAGTGAATCATTTACGTACATAAGCAATTACTAAATTACTTTAATAGTTCCTTTACATTTTTGATGTATCTTATTTGAAGAATTTAAATTGTACTAAAATATCAATATAAATCATTTACAGTAAGGTCGACAGACTGCAGTACGATTACATTTAAAATCTATATTCCCAATATAATTTTAGACATAAAACCAATAATTTGGAATAATTCTTAATCTCGATACTTAAGTCAACGATGATTCATAAGAAAAATTACAGAGAACATCTTTTAAAAATGATGACCAATATAATATGCACGGTAGTGCAACATGTAATTTGGACCAATTTGACTCCGCTCAATTATGTAATCATGTGCATGAAAGATGTATTTTGGATATACTTAACATTTTCACCATAGAAAATACATTATTATTTACGTAATTTTTGGTCTGAAGATTAATTTTTAATATAAAATATGTATTCCTGTCACTTTCACGAGTAGTGAGTTTTAATGGTAAAAGGTGCTTGAAATTAAGGAGGTGGTGGCTTGTGGAATTCAAACTTTATATTTTTACATATTTTTCAATAGGAGATGCAAAAAAAATGTCAACAAAAATTTGTTTGGGAGTTCGTCAACTTCGCTTATGTCATGCCACTAATTACTCTGCTTTAAATTTCTTCATAAACTAAAAAAGAAAAACATTCTCAAACACGCTCATCTTCCATACAGTTTCCACACTTATTCTGGAATACATTTCATATTGCTGTTTATTCTAATAACTCACTGACATCATCATTTTGAACCCATTTAAAGCCACCCTTGCTATTAACCCTATCAATCATCCACAGTATCACGCAATTTCCGCCCTTTTGTTTCTGGCAACAAAAGACAAATTACAGCAGCAATGAAAGGTAGTACTGCAAATATTAAGGATGGTATCCACCGTGGCTGTAAATTGGCCAAAAAAGGCGCTAACATAGCTCCTAATTTTGAACTAGATGAACTTAAAGAGAAGCCCATGTTCCTTATAGGTGTTGGATAGAGTTCTACTACGTATAAGTAAAGGACGCTAAAGTTTACGAAAGCAGACAATACTCCAATTATGCCGAATATAGTCGATACCCATGTCCCGTTGGGAAGTAAGACTAGTGTAATCATGGCCACTCCGATGATGACAAAGGAGCCAATCGTCGATGCTTTCCTTCCGTATACTTTTATGATGACTGTTGCTAATGGTGTCATTGGCATCTGGAATCCAACAGTTAGTCACTTTAATTAAATGTTATTTTACTTCAAAATATTTCCAAATCAATAAGATTCCAAATCAATTTCAGCAACTGTTATGCATTTTCTGGTGTACAATAAATTAAATATACTATAAATAAAGCAGAGGCTGGCCATCGCAATCCAGCGTGGAAACGCGGCGAGTGTGATGGGCACTTTTGGGCCGGGAGCGGTCAGGGACTTTAAGTTAAAAAAAAATATTGACTTGTGTAAGAGTGGATTTTTTTTCCATTTATTGCTATAAATAAATAAATAATAAATTCATGAAATACAGAATAGTGGCTGCGTTACTCAAAATACATTTTTGCAAAAAGTGAGAAAAAAAACGAAACTGATGAGCTGGTTAAAATTTTAATGATTTTGGGAAATTAAGGACTATATTTTTTTAATGTAAAAAGCAACACTTCTCCTTCGTTCGACAAATAGAAATAAACAAATTCAACTGACCTGTATAACTCCAATTACAGCCACAACTATGAATATATTCGATCCAAGTACCGTGTTGTATTGATTGATACCGTAATAGCACGCCCCCGTCACAAACCACACGGTGCATGATGACATCGTTATCATAGACAGCTGCTTGGTCTTGAATAAGTCGAAGTAGTTCAGGTTTTGTGGTTCGTTCTCTTTTAGTTTTAGTTCTTGGAGAGCTTTTTCGATGTTGTCTTTTATGTTGGTAGTGCTTCGGTTGTTACTGGAAAAGTTATTAATACTTATTAATTATTCAAGTCATGCGACATGTAAGTTCCGGTCCACACTTAGATTTAAATGAATTAGTATTTTCATGTAAATACTTGGATTCAATTCTATCTCATCCATATGTTTTCAAGCATAGAAATTAGATTTCGACCGCCCGATTTTTATTACCTGATCAATTACGATTTCTGAATTTAGAAGCTTTAAAAAAAACAATACTCACAATTTAGCAGCCTTAGTCATAAGTTCAACAACTTCATCTGCTTTACCATTCGCCATTAACCATCTCGGTGTATCCGGCAAAAAGAATAACAATACCATTATACACACAGAAATACCACCAAACTC
Source organism: Cosmia trapezina (assembly GCA_905163495.3). Taxonomy (NCBI): domain Eukaryota; kingdom Metazoa; phylum Arthropoda; class Insecta; order Lepidoptera; family Noctuidae; genus Cosmia; species Cosmia trapezina. The sequence goes on from LR991025.1 coordinate 2,791,539, forward strand.
TAAAAGATATACTCTCCAAGTCGTGGCTAAGTACGCAAATCCTGCAAGTGTAGCTTCTGCTACAGAATCAGGAAGCAATGCTAAAGCACCAGCAAATTCTCTATGTCGTGGTCCTACAATTTCCAAAGTATATACAGCAGTAATTGACATAATTCCTCCACTGGCTAGGCCTACAAAGAACCTTAGAGCAGTGAAAGTCCAGTAGTTTGGAGCGAATGCTGTGCCGATCATAAATATGACGTCGATTGAAGCAGATAGAATCATTGCTTTGCTGCGGCCGAACCTGAAAACGGAGAAAAAAAAACAAATGACTAATTTATATTTAAAATAATGAATTGATTTTTTTATGTCATGTATTTTTCTTCTCTTCTACTCTTACACATGGTGTCTACATCTCTTTTTATCTACTTTCCTATCGCAGGTATGCTGGAAGAGATTTATTGAAAAATAAGCATCACCTTATGTTCTTCTTGTATGTTTATATGTGTATGCTTATATAGTTAAATAAATAAATATATAAACTAAAAAAATACTGGTCCCTCAAACTTAATCTCACCTGTCAGAAATCCATCCAAAAACAGCAATGCCGATCACCAATCCAAACATGAGAACCATTTGCGGCAAACTGGCCATCCAAGCTCTATCGCAAATCAAATCGAAGTCTGATATTAAAGTCTGTTCAAAAATATCTTTATCAAACTCATATTCTATACACCTATCGTAACAGGTTGAATTTTTTATTACAATTGTAGCATTATCTTTGTGTTTTTTACAAATAAATTCTGTGGCTGGTGTGAGGAATAATATTGAAAGTGTATTCCACATAGCAATCAGTCTACCCAAAGATACTACTGTAACTGTTATAGCTTGCCATCGTCCAAATGCACCCATTGTTTTAACTATATAATCATCTTCAAAATCTTGCTTTGGGTCCTTTTCTTCATGTCTGTCTCCGAAAAGATATCTGTCATGACAAATAGTAAACTTCATATTGTCAGCAAACGCCTTGGCACTGAAAAGAACATGAATTTTTCTGATAGGTCGTAAAAATATTTTGACAATGTAATAATATAATTAGATGGCCACACTTTATTATTATGATCACGACTAGACTATTTGTCATACTACGTTGAGTCGTAAAAATTAATATGCATTAGCATTATGATGCCAAGTCATATTTGCCGTGGGATTAAATGGACGTTTTTCGTCTCCAAGCACCATAATTAAGATGGTAAATATTTGGCAGTAACGTTACTTTTAATACGCTATTAAAATGTTTATTACACAAAATTTATTGCCTCCTTGCTCATGATATCATGTTAGACAGATAAGTACAAATATTTTAAGTAAGTAGTAAATTATATAATTGGAAGCTTTTCAAGGATGAAATTCGAATCCGAATAATATTTTTCTGTAAATACATTTATGAACGTGACTGAGCTTATAATACCGATCAAATACATTTAATTAACGTTTCTTTTGCTGGTGTATTAGGTAGGTACCTCTATCCTTACTTTATTTTATTTTATTCAGGGACATTAACCAACTTATTTTACTTTAAAAAAATCTTACTGAAGCAACAGCATCTCCACGTTAACTACAAACAAAGAACTACCAAGAGTCCAACACCTACCCATCCCAAGATTGGAAACCCGATAACCCTTTAAAAATAAGTCTTCAGAATTCATACGAGGCTTAAAACGTTCCTCGTTAAGTTAAACATGTTGGAGGCACATATAATAACACATCGGTGGCTGCCAGCCTGTAATTTGAGGCACTTTCGAGTCACTCAATCAGGTAAACGCCGAGTGAAGCCGTTACTTAAAACCCGACACTCGAAACGTTATATAATTCCATGTAATTGTGTTGAAAACTTTTTGAAAACAAAAGTGTATTGTGACGAAATGGTAGTGGTATGTAATTTCGACGTAAGGGGTGATTGAATTCTGTGCGCTAGCTTGTGTCAATTTAAAAATAATGTGTGTGAAATTAGAGGGCGCTAAGTGCGGTCGTCGATTCCTTTTTCGATTTACTGGCTTTTGTTCTGCATTTGTTTTTGTTTCGAGGTCAATTTTTTAAAAGCTGTTTGTCGTTTGCAAGCTGTTACTTGCGTGTTACCTCCACCTTCATTATTTGACATATAATTTGAAAAACAACCTCCCAAAAGCCTGCTGCAAATAACCTTCAAGTAATGTTCGTATTATCCAAACCACAAACTGTTCTTGTTGATAAAATAATTATGAAAACATTGACATCAAAAACCTTCTGTCCCGTCTTTTCAAATTCTTGGTCTTCTCTTATTATCTTACATAGTCCATAACAAGACAGAACATTGAACAACATGACCGTAGTAAATTCTCTACCACCGATTTAAGCAAATACCTTTCACATAATAAGTAACCCTCTTTCCGTGTTACGAAACCATCGGCCCAAAGACTGACCACACAAACGCGAGCCCCCTACATCATCAGCTGCAATCCTGGCAGACCTTTCAGTCTAACTAATGGTTATCGCGTATAATGTGCAGCCTCTAACCGCAGCGTTGGACGCCAGATGACTAATCGCGATTAACTTGATAGAGGTGGGAAGAATGGATCGATTTTATATCTTGGGAGATGTTGTTCTGGCTTTTGGAGCTTTATTATTAAGAGGATGTTCATAACACTTTCAGCGCCAGAACCAAAAATTCAAAAGGCTATAACTTTTTTGAAAAATAACAGATCCCCAGACCATATACACCGATAAAATGGCAGAAAACGTGTGCCTAAAAGATACAGAAAGCTTTTACCAAGTTGAAAGACGTGTGTATACTTTTGGATACACAATGTCCGTCCAGACAATTTGTGACAAAAAGATACACATGGCGCCGAAGGTGTTAAGGCACATAAATAAGAATATGATCGAAGGAAAACCAGAAAAAACGTGACAGTGCTGCCATTTGGGAGTACCCACTGACCATAACCGGTATCGTCATGAAGTATAAGAGCTCATTATGCTATGGGAATGATTTTAGCTTGTTAGCGAAGCTATCACACACCCATAGATGTGAAGAAAGGAAAAGCTGTTTTAGCCACCAAAAATAAGCAACGTCTACCGTTGCATATTTTTGGTGAACAGCCGAATGTAGTAGAAACAAAAGAGAACCGATTCCTTATAGGCTTGAAATCGATTGATTTTAAAATCGACCAACAAAATCGATACCACAACCACCACTACAGCCAGCCACTTACAGCTACAGATTTATAGCCCCCCGGAGCCCCAGTCACCGGTCATTACCGTGATCCGACGCGCCGTCACGTCACTCCGTAATATCGGGCCGTGGCAAATTGATGGGAATGCCTCCGATTTGCTTTGCCCGTAAAGTGGACTGTTTGCGGGCAAACCGCTCGTTATCTTACAGCACTCATTTTGGACGATGGTTTTGGAATTTGATCGTGGGGTTCTTGTTTTGATTTTAGTGTTTTTTTTTTTTTTTGGTCTAACGGTTGGTTGATGTCGAAATTGTGGTTTCAAATAAATATTTACCAAATTCTTGCAATGAAAGAGTTCAATTTTACTAAAAGTAAGTTTGATAGATAAAATTATTAAAATAAAATATAAAATAAAATGATCGAGAGCGATTTTTTTCTGTGTAACATAAACGAATGAGTTAAAATATTATTTGAAATGTACGGAGATGTCAAAGAAAATTAAAATCTACATAATTCTATACTGGCAATCAATAAACATCCCTAATTTAAATTCTCATTCAAAACTCAAATCCGCAATTGAATAGAAGCATTCACTTCACATTTATCTCTGTGAATGATTTTTTTAATTTACTCGTTGAAGTGGCGGCGTGGCAAACGGCGAGAATTCTTCGTCTCGTCCGACGTAAATATTTCAGAGAAGAGTTTTTAATCAGTCGTCAAGCGATTTACAAATTAAACAGGGGCCGTGTTATGAAGAAATATCGCAAGCTGTGAGTGTTTGTTTCCATTGGTTTTAGGAATATCGTCTCGGTGAAATAGTATGGGATTTTGGAATAGTCCCATCTCGGCTCCTTCCCATCTTGGCCACCATAAATTTATTTGTCATGCCTACAAAAACATTCCCAATAAATACATGGGTGCTGAAATGGGAACGAGCCAAGATGGGACTAAACCGGGATTTTTACGGATCATAGTATTCATTCATTTACAAAAAAAAAAAGTATATTATAAGTAGTTTATCAGCCATCTCGTTACCATAACACAAGCATTAGGTTGCTTAGCATGGGACTAGATGGCGTTGTGTGAAATGTCCAAGGATATATTATATTATTATTATTCATTCAAGCTAAACGATATCATCTCTAAGTTAGATTCCACGGCTATTCTATTCTCGTAAAGTTCATCACACGAGGGAATAAGAACTACTCCGAATAAAGCTTTCAGCACTGCAAATAGAGCTAAATTAGCTAATTCAAGTTAGAGCTAAATCTAGAAAGTAATCATGGTTCTTCTTAATTTTTCCGTGTTGCTCTTGAACCCGGAGCTTGGTAGTTTTAATGATCCTCCGAAAAGCTCAAAAGATTAATCAATCCTTTATAGTGTGGTATATGTTTTACTTCAATATAGAGAAAAAGTTTGCAAGGAAAGTTCAGAAACAACCTAAATCCCGTATCGCACGAAGCAGTGAAAACTAGCGCGAAATAAGAAATATCGCCGTCGGAGGATCCCCGCAAAAAGCTCGCAAATTTCGTCATCAATTATCATTATTAGGGAGCGAAGCAACGGAGACGGCGGTAATTGAGTTTTATAAATGGTGTCGGCTGGCGTCGACGTGACTGTCATAAATAGTCACGTGACGTGTCGCGCGACCCTGAACGTTGGGAGGTCGATTTTTGAATAAGAGTTTTCTTTTGTTTGCTTCTCTTTTCGAATTTTCTTTTTTTTTTCTTTTTGCCGTTTCAGTTTTATACAGTGGTTATTAGGTTTAGGGCCTATTTCACAATGTGCGAATAGCCACTACTCACCGAATAAATTCAAAAATGGAATAAAATTTGTATGAAATTATCTGCCAAGTAAGTTAATCGAAACTTAATCGTAGGTGAAACACGGCCTTAACACTTTGAGCGGAGCGACGTTATAATACGTAAAATTTGATAAACGCTATTTGACACAACGTTTAATCACGTCAGCAAAAAATATGTCTTTCTTTAAGGAACGTGTATAAACGGCTGCGGCCTATACCAATTCCTTCAAGCTACGTCATCGCGCCGTATCACTTTAAATTTTCGGACTGCTAGCGCCACTCCACGTTAGTTTTGTTGTACACTTTTTAAGGCTACTCAAACACATACATTATAATTACGCGTACATTCGCAACGTCGACGTGTAGTAACGGTTGTGTCACATTTCATATTATCTTTGCTTGTATGAAAAACCAGAACGCCACTAATCGTCATATATTTTGTATGAGAAAATAGTGTGCCGCGCAACAAACATTTGAATACGCAGATGCTCAGCTGAAAGTTTTAATCTTATTAATATGACACTTTTGTAGAATAAAAACTGCTGGCTCAAAACTTGAAGATTCTTTTATTTTAGTTAAATATCAAAATTTTACATGCTTAATGCACGGCGACTCCAAAGAGAAGGAAGTGTTGCAAACTAACAAAAATAATGTGACATTCCTTTATGGTAAAAATTTAAATATTTTTATACATAGTTGGCCGGGGGGCTGATGCAGAAATTACAGAAAAAATACTAAAATCTAGGTTACATTTTAACAATTACTTACAATAAAGCAAGTTAAATAACTAAACATTTGTTTTATTTACCTAAATAACCTACACACGATATTTAATTTATTTCAGGTATAGGTAGGCAAATACATACATGAACTTGTTACTTACTAGTTACTAGATAATACATTAATAGAAAAAACATTACTTAGCTACATTGCAAATAATGAAATACTGAAACAGAAGCTAAGTACCTTTAGAATCCAGAGATTACAATGAACAGTTTGAAGTTTAATTAAATTTACCAAAAAAAACTTTAATTTTGTTTAAAATTGTTGAAACCTGTTGCTTTTAACTATCACTAAATGCTAATACACTTAATTAATTGGTAAGGGACTTAATTTTCTAAAAGATCTTACATATATCTTATTGTTAGACATCTTAATATGGGCAACTCTTATCCTGCCATCTGGCCCGGGGACTACTTTTACAATTCTTGCCATAGGCCAACTTAAAGGTGCATTATTTTCACCACGTACAATAACAAGGTCACCTACATTTAAATTTGGATGCGTATAACGCCACTTAGGTCTACTCTGTAATTGTGTTAAATAGTCACCTGACCAAACTTTCCAAAAATCTTGTTTTAATTTAGTTAACATGTTCCAAAATTTTAATCTATTTATGTTTACATTACTTATATTGGGTTCAGGATAAGATACCATTGCAGTTCCTATAAGGAAATGACCTGGAGTTAAATACTCAAAGCTTGAGATATCAGAACTTGTGGGGAGCAGAGGCCTTGAATTTAAAATAGACTCAATTTCTGTAACTACTGTATTTAATGCTTCACAAGTTAATATAAGACTTCCCACAATTCTTTTGAAATGAAACTTAAAACTTTTTACTCCTGCCTCCCACAAGCCCCCAAACTCTGGTGAGTAACTAGGAATGAATTTAAATTGTATGTAGTTAGGTACACAATAATTATTTATAGCATCTATGTGCTGTTTTGATGTAAATAATGTATGAAGCTCATCTAATTCTCTGGCTGCACCTTTAAAAGTTCCAGCATTATCACAGAAAATTTTATGTGGTAGTCCTCTCCGAGCTATAAAGCGTTTGAGACATGCCAAAAAAGCTTCAGTGGTTAGATCACTAACTAATTCCATGTGAACAGCCTTACAGGCAAAGCATACAAAGAGTGCAATGTAGCCTTTAGTTATTAATGGTTTTCTAATCCTTGAAGACTTCATGCTGAATGGACCGCAGAAATCTACTCCTACTATGTTAAATGGCCTATCAATATTACATCTTTCTTGTGGGAGAGAACCCATAAGCTGTTTTGCTACTGCTGCCTTTATTTTAAAACATTTAATGCACTTATTAATAATCTTTTTAACTTCACAAATACCACTTATAAGCCAAAATCTTTGTGACAGAGAGCTCAATACTAGCTTAGCTCCTGCATGTAATAAGCGCAAATGCTCTTTGTGTATTAGGATATTAGTAAAATGACATGATTTGGGGAGGATAGCAGGGTGTTTTTTATCATATGGGATATCTGTAGCATTATGCAGTCTGCCACCAACCCTAAGCGTGCCAGTTTGGTCTATAAAAGGATGCAATTTGGACAATCCAGATTTAATTTTAGAATTATTTTTTAATTGATTCATTTCTGTATGGAAGTAATTACTTTGAACGCAATTAATAATTATCAACAAGGACTTATTAAGCTCTTCTGGACTTAATGAACTACCTAATTTGACACTACCTTTTTTGGAATTATTAACAAAGCGTAGAATGTATGCTAAAACTCTTTGAAGTTTGCCAACATCTGAGAATTTATTTATGAAATCTAACAGAAATTGTTGGTCTTTATTGAAAGATTGTTTTGTATCAATATCACAAGTATTAACTACTAGCTCATTGTCAAAGGAAGTTACAATAGGAAAATTAATATCACTCACAGAGTGTTGAAAATCTTTACTTGATAACTCCCTGGGGCCATGCCACCAAAGGTCTTATATTAACTTATGTAGCATTAAATACAGTAGTTACAGAAATTGAGTCTATTTTAAATTCAAGGCCTCTGCTCCCCACAAGTTCTGATATCTCAAGCTTTGAGTATTTAACTCCAGGTCATAGAATTGAAGTTTATGAGGTTCACAGCCTCTTGATAGAATGTCGGCAGGACCACTGACACTGCTAACATGTGACCATTGAAAGTCAGAAGTTAAGTTTTTAATTTTCTTAACAGTATTTAATACATAAGTATTCGATTTTAATTTGGAGGACTTTCAATGGTCACATGTTAGCAGCGCCAACAATACCGCCGACATTCCATCAAGAGGCTGTCCTTTGGTTTATCCAAGCAAGTGTTATTTGAGAGTCACTGTATAGATAAACTTTTAATTTAGGAAATTTAATTTTTAATGTTTTATTGACTCTATGAACCATCTCAGAAAGAAGAAGTGCACTGTTTAACTCTAATTTAGGAATAGTGAAAGATTTACTCAATGAGGCTAGTCTTGATTTTGAACATAATAAATGAACAGAAACATTGCTGTGAGTATCAATGACTCTCAAATAAGCACAGCAACCATAGGCCTTCATAGAAGCATCAGCATATCCCACGAGCTCCACAGTGACCATCAGTGGTAAATTAACACATCTTGGAATAGTAATTGTACCCATAGCTTTTAGGTTATCTATGAACTTATTCCATAAAATTTGTTGATCTTGAGGTAATTTAGTGTCCCAATCTATTTTCATAGACCACAGTGTTTGCATAAATAGTTTAGCTACAACTATGATGGGACCTATTAGGCCAAGTGGGTCAAATATCTTGCCAATGAAGCTCAGAGCCGTCCTCTTCGTCTGGATATCATCATTGCTAATCATTGGGCAAGTGAAAGTTAAGTTGTCATTTGAAATGTCACATTTTAATCCTAATGTTTTTATAAAAAGGTTTTTATTATTAATATCAAAAGTCTCAAAATACTTTAGGTCACTGGGAATATCATGAATAGCTTGGGGAAAATTGGAACACCACTTATGGAGGGTGAAACTTCCCTTCTTTAATAGGGCAATGAGCTGATTTTTAAGGTGATGCAGCTCTGAAGAATCATCAGATCCAGTGATTACGTCATCAACATATGTACACAATAACATAGCTTGTGCAGCAAGAGGAAACTCACTCTGATACCTACGGGCTAACTCAATCAAACAACGTGTCGCTAGGAAGGTGGATGCTTTTAAACCATAAGTGACTGTCTGTAATTGTAAGCAAGCAATTGGTTTAGCTGTATCATCACGCCACAGAATGTTTTGCAATGAAGTTTGATTAGGATTAATATAAATGCCACGAAACATTTTTTGAATATCACAAATAAGTGTATAGATATATGTCCTCCATAGAATAAGAATGTCAAAAAGATCATTTTGAACCACTGGACCATTCAGCATGACGTCATTCAATGATATGCCAGACTTTGACTTCATGCTACCATCAAACACAACCCTTATCTTAGTTGTTAAGCTATCATGATTAAAAACCGCGTGGTGGGCAAGAAAATAGACATTACCCTTTTGTAGATCATAGTGACCTATATCCACTCTTTTGGCATGCCCCAGTGCAATATACTCATCAATAAACGCCTTATACAGGGTGGCCGGAACATTGACGTCCAAAAATAAAATTTCGGTCCCTCGTATCGTGGGGTATTCGAATCACCCCCATGTATGTTCCGCGACTTTTCATAGTTTTCGAGTTATGAATTTTTTTCTGAATGTTTGAAAATTTTCGACCTGACCAACCTAAAAAAATTCTAAAAAAAAAAGTAGAGGGTTTTATCGAGTTTCTTTTTTTGCAACTGAATTTTCATAAGTAGTACTTTTATGCATAAAATAATCAGCTTCGTAACTGTGATGAAAGTTATGAAAATGTTGATCTAAAGTGAAAAATTTACGTTCGGTAAATTATGACTTAAATTTTCAACTTCAAATTAAAAATCTAAACAGGTGACTTCATGGTTCTCAAGTAGGCTTCAAGAATGCGCCAGACTCTCAGCTTTCATAATCATTAAAAAACGTAGGACTTAATGGGGCTAACTTTGGCCTTAATCGGCCTTCAAAGACTGCGAGGTGGAAAATTCTTAAAATTAGCTATCTGATTAATATTTTTTTTTTCCATTTTCTCGCTCCTAAGGTTATTTAGTTTGCTAACCAAAAATGACTGCAGGAAAGCTAAAATTTAAACACGGAGATTTTTTTAAATGTTAGTTTAATGAATTTTGCGCGATCCGTTCTCGTGGACGGTTGTAAACGAGGGTGCAACTCTTTTACCTGCAATAACAATCCACTCGAAGTGAGAGCTTCGACATTTCAACATCGCTTCAGCGTTAACTTGTGGTCTGGTATCCTCAATGGCGAACTAATTGGTCCGTTTGAACTGCCGTCCAGACTTGATGGAGAAACATACAAAAACTTTTTGGAAAATGAACTTCCATTGTTGCTGGCAGATGTGAATCTCGAACTCAGACGAACCATGGTGTTGCAAAATGACGGCGCCCCGTGTCACTATGCAACCCAGGTCCGAAATTACTTAGATGAAACATACCCCAACAGATGGATCGGACGCAGCGGACCAATTAGGTGGCCTCCACGCTCACCTGATCTCAACCCCATCGATTTCTTTATTTGGGGCTATTACAAGGAAATAGCATACGCCCGAGACTGTTCAAGTGAACAAGAGCTGAGGCAGTTGATTGCAGAAGCTGAACGTGTTGTGAGAGAGAACAGAGACGCTTTTAGACGATTGCCAGACAATTTCTTACGTAGGTGTAGAATGTGTATTGCTGCTGGTGGTGGCCACTTTGAAAACCTTTTGTAAATGTTAAAAATAAATTAAGTACTTTTTTCACATTATCATCTGTGTTTTATTCAAAACCACTTTTTACGTAAAACTTTTCTTACCCAACTCTGAAACTATTTGTTGGTTAGTTTTCAGTATTCTTATCATTAATTAACCTTAGGAACGAGAAAATAGCCAAAAAAAAATAATTACTCAGATGGGTAATTTTAAGAATTTTTCCACCTCGCTGTCTTTGAAGGCCGATTTTAAACAAAGTAGCCCTATTAAGTACTTCATTTTTTTTATGATTATGAAAGCTGAGAGTCTGGCGCATTCTTGAAGCCTACTTAGGAATTATGAAGTCACCTGTTAAGATTTTTAATTTAAAGTTGAAAATTTGAGTCATAATTTACCGAACGTAAATTTTTCACTTTAGATCAATATTTTCATAACTTTCATCACAGTTACGAAGCTGATTATTTTATGCATAAAAGTACTACTTATGAAAATTCAGTTGCAAAAAAAGAAACTCGATTAAACCCTCTACTTTTTTTTTTAGAATTTTTTTAGGTTGGTCAGGTCGAAAATTTTCAAACATTCAGAAAAAAATTCATAACTCGAAAACTATGAAAAGTCGCGGAACATACATGGGGGTGATTCGAATACCCCACGATACGAGGGACCGAAATTTTATTTTTGGACGTCAATGTTCCGGCCACCCTGTATTTATTGAAATAAAGTGTGTTACGTTTAAATTTTTTCTCCAAAGTTAAAAATCTTTGTAGGGCCACAGTAAAGGAATCTCCAAGCTGCAGATCCCCAAAGCTAGCTACCAAGGGTAAATCAACTGTGATTTTATTGTTTTGTAATTTAAAATTATTAATAAAAGAATCCTCAACGCGTTGAATTATGTCTTGGGATGCTTCTCTCTGGGGTCGTTGTGCAGGTTGGGGTAAACTTTCTGATAACCAGAACTGTTCCATAACAGACTCTAGCTTTTGACTATCACAAATAGCTAAATTGCTAACTAAATTGCTATTATCAGTTTCATTTGTTTGATTAAAAACATTACCTCCCACTGTGTATCCAAACAATGTATTTTGTAACATAGGCCCGTTGTGGATTTTAATTTGTTCATGCAATAAAATGTTAAAATAAATGTCAGCACCTAAAAGCAATGAAATTTCCATGGGATAGTTATAATCTGTGTCTGACAGTTGAATATTTTGAGGAATATTAAAGTTTGAAACATCAAAATATCTTTGTGGTAAATCTGAAGTAATGGAATCCACAACATGACACTTAATATCTAGTTGCACATTGTTAATTGGAGAATGTATAGTCACATTGACACACTTGTTAATTTTATTGTTTTTATTTCCTATACCAATAATATTGGTGTTTTGATATTCAGGTTTTAAAGACAACAACTCAACCACAGATGTTTTAACAAAAGAGGCTTGGCTCGCTGAATCTAAGAGAGCCCTGACATAATGTACAGAACCCTTAAAATCAATTAATTTTACCTTTATAGTAGGCAATAATATCTTTATAGAGAAATTATTAGAATGAAGTGCAACAGTAGGTTGAGAACCACTGGTGTCTTTATGTAAAAGTGTATTATGACCCGACTTGCAGGTTTTACAAGTAAAAGAGAATTTACATTTACCACTATGGGATTTTAAACAAACAGTACATAACTTATTGGTTTGTACAAAAGTTTCACGGTCTGCTATAGGAGACAATTTAAATTTTTCACATGTCGCTACTTCGGGGAAGAAAGGGCGTAAAAGCCACTTTTGGCCAAAATGAGTTAATAATGCAACTTTGTTTAGTTTTCGACGCTCTATCGATCTGTATATTTAAAATTTCAATATTCCCAAAAAAATGGCTTTTACCCCCATGATTTTTTTCTCACCAAAACCATTTTTATTAAAAAAAATTGACGTATATGACATTATTTAATTATTTCAAATTAATAAGGGCGTATCACCATAGTATGAAAGAATATTTGGTCGTAAATACAATATTTATTACGTAATGACTTTTACGACATTTTTACTTGGCAATTTAAATATGATTTGGCTTTTACGCCCTTGCACAAAAATAAAAACTTGGAGTTACAGCATTCAAATCGTAACAATAACAATTTCTTTAGTCTAAAAATCGGAGAGATAATCATGTCATTTATCGTTGTCTCTTATGCGTACGTTAAACAGTCTTACAATGGAGTGAGATAGAAACATAATTTATTTAGCCAATAAAGCGCGCGCGCTGCCGACGACACACGCACAAACACAATCGCAACCTGCATGTACACGACTTACCACAAGTGAAGTCCACGTGTCCAATCTTGTCAGTCTGTCAATCGCAGTTTCTTTACCGGATTGTTATTGTTTACGTTCCGTTTGAATATTAATACAGTGCGAATAAGTTACTTGTTTAATTAAAAAAATGGATAATACGAAGCCGAAAGCCTTGGAATCCTTGCTAAAAAGAAGGAATATCGTTAATGCATTATTACAAAGCCGTCGTCGTTCATCACAAAGGTAAGTTTTAAGTAATAGTACAGTACCTATCTATTATTCTTGGCTCAAACTGTTTAGACGTGCTTACCTAATGTGATGTTTCTTTAGTTAGAGATATTCGTATTTATTTTATAATAAATATTAAGAGTGCATTCGTCGTAGTAATTTCTAGGAAGATAGGTACTTACCTATTTTTTTACTACTTAAAATATTAGGTACTCACGGTGTAAAAACGGTCGGGTTTATTATGGTTGTATGTATAGTTGTATAGATGGGTGCTTACGTACCTAAGTGCTAACTAACTTTACCACAAAGGTCATGTTACGTAGGTACCTATCTAATTATTCACAATATTTTTATTTAGTTATTTTGTTTAATCATTTTCTTTATTCAAATTACCTACATGCATTTCTATTTATTCCGTTATAAACTCCATGAAACTGATTTGTTAGACTGGCTTTTACGCCCTAATGACTAATGTCTTCTGATTTTTCGATGCCGTGCGTGACTTTTACGACCCCAATATTACAGGGAACTAAAACTACAATGGCTTTTACGCCCTAACTCTTACTAGCATTAAAAATAAAGACGACTTTTTTGTATAATTTTTGTATAAGTAATTCTATTATCATCTTATTTCCAGATCTGACTACGAGCCGAGTCAGTCGACTAGGAGTTTTCATCAAAATAGTAGTTCGGATCAAAGCAATGATATAATCGAAAACAGCGACACAGAAATGCAACCAATAAAAATATCAAAAGCAACACACAAAAAAATCATAATTAATTCAAGCAGTGATGGCGATATCAATACCTCTATGATTTCTTTACCCCGAGCACATGCTTCATTCTTTGGAGACAACGTTGGTAGCCTTATACCACCAAAAAGCCCGTTTAAAAACAATAGTAACAAAATAAATATTATTTCTATGGAAGTCTTAAAACAGGCTGATGGTTCGTCGACTGTTGTATTACCACATCCAAATATTACTGCCCTCCCTGCAGATCCAGTAATTGCTGAAAATGAAATCTCATGTGCTGTGCCGACCGTTGAGTCGTTTTCTTCAAACCTTTTGCCAGCTGACTATGCTCCAGAAACCAAAGTTACATCAGTTCCGATCGCTAATTCGTCTCTAATTGTTAATACATTGTCTACCTACGACAATAGCACGCAGCTTGAATCTTCTTCCGTATTGACTGCTGAATTACCTACTTATGTTAATCTCGTGCCACAAGATGACTATGCCGCTGATGAACCCGAAGTTCCTTCTGTACCGATCCCTGAATCATCTGACTTGAAGACCAACCTTCTGCCGTTGGATAAATATATACCTCAATCTGATAGTTGTATACCTACCACCTCCAAGACGCCATTTTTAGAACTGAGTCCTTTACTGGCTGCATCTCACGATGAAACTCAGCTTGGACCTCCTAATCCATCTACAAGTACAGCACTGGCCAATTTAAATATTACACACACAGTTGAAAAAGATCGGACTAAAAGAACACGCAAAATGTATTATATAGACTTCTTATCTGACGAGGAAGCTTTAGACTTTTCTGGTGGTAGTTCTGATGATTGGACTTGCAATGAATCTGAATCTAGTGGTTCACCTGAAAAGAAAAAGAAGAAAAAAGAAAAAAAGAAGAAAGCCCAAAAGGATGATACAAGTAAAAATATAACAAGGAAGAAACAGAAACTAATAAATAAACGGAAAGAACGAAAACAATTAAAAGATGAGGGAAAATCCTACCAAACCAAGAAAGGGGACATAGTTAAAGAAAAATCTATGGGAGAAAACCCATGTAAGCAGGATAAATGTAAAAGAGGTTGTTTTAATATAACGGAAGAAAGGCGAAAGTCTCTGTTTGACTTCTTTTGGAGCATAAGTTCACAACGGAGGAAAGATTGGCTTATTAATTGTACTCGCCAGGTATCAATTTCCAGGAAAAGAACGGACTCTCCAAATAGTAGGAGAAATTTAACATACGAGTACTTTATCAATAATGGTGAAGATCGTCAAAAAGTTTGTCAAAAGTTCTTGCTTGAGACATTGAATGTGACCCAGAAATATTTATTATACAATCTGTCTCATTCTAAAGAATATAATATGTCTCAGGATGATCGGAGGACACGTACATTTCCGGATAAGTATTCTCCAGAAGCAAAAGCACATGCAAAGTCTTTTATTGAAAAATTGCCAGCAGTCCCTTCACACTATAACCGGAAACGAACCAGCAGGGTGTATCTTCCCCAAGAATTAAAAAATGTATCCAATTTGTATAGACTTTATGTGAAAGAATGTGAAGATAAAAATCAAGATGCAGTTGGAGATACTATATTTAGAAATATATTTAATAATGAATATAATATCAGCTTTCATTGTCCAAAAAAAGACAAATGTCTTCTGTGTACAAGAGCCGACCGAAAAGAAATAAGCAGCGAAGAAGATAAAACCATTTTAGAAAATCACATTAAAGAAAAAAAATCTACTTATAAAAGGTTTCTAGCACATCAAAATTTAAGTAATCATTATAATATTAATGGTACTTTGACAGCTAGCTTTGATTTACAAAAGGTATTGACAACACCCCACGGAGATAGCATGTTGTTAGGGTACTCAAGAAAGTATGCAGTTTTTAATTTCACCATTTATGAAAGTGGAACTCAAAATGTGAATTGCTACATTTGGGGAGAGTGTGACGGAAAACGAGGTAGCCAAGAAATAGCAACTTGTCTCTTTAAGTATTTACAAGAAGTTGACGAAAGAAAAATAAAAAATTTGATTTTATACTGCGATTCCTGTACAGGTCAAAATAAAAATAAAGTAGTTCTATCTGCCATAAACTATTACCTCAAAAAGTCCGTAAATTTAGAAACAATACAGCTTAACTTTTTGTTGCCTGGACATACATACATGCCTGTTGATTCAGTGCATGCAACAATAGAACGAGAAATAAAAAAACTCACCGTCTGGAGTCCTTCCCAGTGGATGCCTTACATTGCTTCTGCCCGAAAACGGCCACGACCTTATCGTGTTATTGTCATGGAGCATAGTGATTTTATTAGTTGGGACGAACTAGCTACAAAGACTTTCACTAAGGAAACGCTAAAAAACATGCAATTTAAAAATATTCGGATTGCTACATTTAAGAAGAAGAATGTTGATCAAGTTGAAATTAAGTACTCCATGCATGAAGACACATCAGTACAAAAAGTCATTCTATTTGAAGTACCTGAAAAAAGGCCAAATACAAAAGGGAAATCTAAAGCGAGAGGAAGACCTAAAAAAAATATTTGTTTAGATACAACTAATAATCACTGCCAAGCTGAAAAATCAAACGAATTTGTGTTGCGTAAGTTATATGACGCCAGATTACCAATTTCGACTGCAAAATATAACGATTTAAAACTTCTTTGTGACAATCACACAATACCCAGACCGTTCCAACAAGATTTTTTGTCGCTGCCTCATTTTAAAACAGTAGTAGACCAATTACTAGATACCGACGAAGAAGACGATGTAGTAGAGGAATTAGAATGAATGGGTACTTATCTACATTTTAATTTCATTAGAATAATGCATGAATGATTAATAAGTAGAAGAAAGATTTATTTTACAAATTATAATTAAAAAAAAAGGTTAAACAAATAAGAAAAAGAAAAAAATATATAAGAAGAGAAAGAAGATGAATAAAAAGAAAGTAAAAGATAAAAAAAATAAAGAAGAATACGATTACAAGCAATAAAATTAAAAAAGTAAGAAAACGAAACAAAAAACAGAAAAGGAAATAGAAAAAAAAGAAGATTACTAATTATTGTCAATTTGATTTGATTTATGAATGAATAAAACTGATTTGCATCTTAACTAAATTTATTTATTTAATACACCAATACCTACCTAGTAGAATAAATTACAAACATACCATTATTTTATACTATTTTATCAATTTTAGTTAATTTATTTCTTAATTAATTAATATTAGATGATAGTAATTATTTATCACAGTTAACTTAAAATTTAAATTAATGAAAATAATCAAAGTTCAATTCAATTAAATATTTTCTTTTGTTTCACTATTCATGAATCGTGTGCATTTAACTTAACAGGTAGGTAACCTAATTCGTTATAATAAATTTTGTAATATAGAACTATGATAAATCAGATAATAATAATTATTATGCTATTATTTTGAGCTTCTATGCACCTTAATTTCAATATTCACCACATTAAATCTTACAAAATTATAATAATTGTAGGTTTACTCACGATAATTGTTATAAGTGGTGCAGTCATTACGACCTTTTCACTGTCTAAAGATGGTTTATACGACACGATGTATGTTAGCATTATAGATATTTGTGGATTTACGTCCTATAGTACGTATTTATAGACGGTGTAAAAGCCATTTTTATTAAAATTTTGGGTCGTAAATCCATCCTATCTTCTAAACCATAAGGTCTACTTAAAATTAAGCTTCTTGATATTAAAGAGCACTTAAATGCAAGTAAATATCACCAATTCATTCGAATTTAACTCTATTGCAAAAAAAGTTATTTTCCAAAATTTAAAAAAAAAAACGTTTTTTCGCTGCCCTGTAAAGTTGCTACTTTGGCTTTTACGCCCTTTCTTCCCCGAAGTAGCGACGCTACTTCGGGGAAGAAAGGGCGTAAAAGCCACTTTTGGCCAAAATGAGTTAATAATGCAACTTTGTTTAGTTTTCGACGCTCTATCGATCTGTATATTTAAAATTTCAATATTCCCAAAAAAATGGCTTTTACCCCCATGATTTTTTTCTCACCAAAACCATTTTTATTAAAAAAAATTGACGTATATGACATTATTTAATTATTTCAAATTAATAAGGGCGTATCACCATAGTATGAAAGAATATTTGGTCGTAAATACAATATTTATTACGTAATGACTTTTACGACATTTTTACTTGGCAATTTAAATATGATTTGGCTTTTACGCCCTTGCACAAAAATAAAAACTTGGAGTTACAGCATTCAAATCGTAACAATAACAATTTCTTTAGTCTAAAAATCGGAGAGATAATCATGTCATTTATCGTTGTCTCTTATGCGTACGTTAAACAGTCTTACAATGGAGTGAGATAGAAACATAATTTATTTAGCCAATAAAGCGCGCGCGCTGCCGACGACACACGCACAAACACAATCGCAACCTGCATGTACACGACTTACCACAAGTGAAGTCCACGTGTCCAATCTTGTCAGTCTGTCAATCGCAGTTTCTTTACCGGATTGTTATTGTTTACGTTCCGTTTGAATATTAATACAGTGCGAATAAGTTACTTGTTTAATTAAAAAAATGGATAATACGAAGCCGAAAGCCTTGGAATCCTTGCTAAAAAGAAGGAATATCGTTAATGCATTATTACAAAGCCGTCGTCGTTCATCACAAAGGTAAGTTTTAAGTAATAGTACAGTACCTATCTATTATTCTTGGCTCAAACTGTTTAGACGTGCTTACCTAATGTGATGTTTCTTTAGTTAGAGATATTCGTATTTATTTTATAATAAATATTAAGAGTGCATTCGTCGTAGTAATTTCTAGGAAGATAGGTACTTACCTATTTTTTTACTACTTAAAATATTAGGTACTCACGGTGTAAAAACGGTCGGGTTTATTATGGTTGTATGTATAGTTGTATAGATGGGTGCTTACGTACCTAAGTGCTAACTAACTTTACCACAAAGGTCATGTTACGTAGGTACCTATCTAATTATTCACAATATTTTTATTTAGTTATTTTGTTTAATCATTTTCTTTATTCAAATTACATGCATTTCTATTTATTCCGTTATAAACTCCATGAAACTGATTTGTTAGACTGGCTTTTACGCCCTAATGACTAATGTCTTCTGATTTTTCGATGCCGTGCGTGACTTTTACGACCCCAATATTACAGGGAACTAAAACTACAATGGCTTTTACGCCCTAACTCTTACTAGCATTAAAAATAAAGACGACTTTTTTGTATAATTTTTGTATAAGTAATTCTATTATCATCTTATTTCCAGATCTGACTACGAGCCGAGTCAGTCGACTAGGAGTTTTCATCAAAATAGTAGTTCGGATCAAAGCAATGATATAATCGAAAACAGCGACACAGAAATGCAACCAATAAAAATATCAAAAGCAACACACAAAAAAATCATAATTAATTCAAGCAGTGATGGCGATATCAATACCTCTATGATTTCTTTACCCCGAGCACATGCTTCATTCTTTGGAGACAACGTTGGTAGCCTTATACCACCAAAAAGCCCGTTTAAAAACAATAGTAACAAAATAAATATTATTTCTATGGAAGTCTTAAAACAGGCTGATGGTTCGTCGACTGTTGTATTACCACATCCAAATATTACTGCCCTCCCTGCAGATCCAGTAATTGCTGAAAATGAAATCTCATGTGCTGTGCCGACCGTTGAGTCGTTTTCTTCAAACCTTTTGCCAGCTGACTATGCTCCAGAAACCAAAGTTACATCAGTTCCGATCGCTAATTCGTCTCTAATTGTTAATACATTGTCTACCTACGACAATAGCACGCAGCTTGAATCTTCTTCCGTATTGACTGCTGAATTACCTACTTATGTTAATCTCGTGCCACAAGATGACTATGCCGCTGATGAACCCGAAGTTCCTTCTGTACCGATCCCTGAATCATCTGACTTGAAGACCAACCTTCTGCCGTTGGATAAATATATACCTCAATCTGATAGTTGTATACCTACCACCTCCAAGACGCCATTTTTAGAACTGAGTCCTTTACTGGCTGCATCTCACGATGAAACTCAGCTTGGACCTCCTAATCCATCTACAAGTACAGCACTGGCCAATTTAAATATTACACACACAGTTGAAAAAGATCGGACTAAAAGAACACGCAAAATGTATTATATAGACTTCTTATCTGACGAGGAAGCTTTAGACTTTTCTGGTGGTAGTTCTGATGATTGGACTTGCAATGAATCTGAATCTAGTGGTTCACCTGAAAAGAAAAAGAAGAAAAAAGAAAAAAAGAAGAAAGCCCAAAAGGATGATACAAGTAAAAATATAACAAGGAAGAAACAGAAACTAATAAATAAACGGAAAGAACGAAAACAATTAAAAGATGAGGGAAAATCCTACCAAACCAAGAAAGGGGACATAGTTAAAGAAAAATCTATGGGAGAAAACCCATGTAAGCAGGATAAATGTAAAAGAGGTTGTTTTAATATAACGGAAGAAAGGCGAAAGTCTCTGTTTGACTTCTTTTGGAGCATAAGTTCACAACGGAGGAAAGATTGGCTTATTAATTGTACTCGCCAGGTATCAATTTCCAGGAAAAGAACGGACTCTCCAAATAGTAGGAGAAATTTAACATACGAGTACTTTATCAATAATGGTGAAGATCGTCAAAAAGTTTGTCAAAAGTTCTTGCTTGAGACATTGAATGTGACCCAGAAATATTTATTATACAATCTGTCTCATTCTAAAGAATATAATATGTCTCAGGATGATCGGAGGACACGTACATTTCCGGATAAGTATTCTCCAGAAGCAAAAGCACATGCAAAGTCTTTTATTGAAAAATTGCCAGCAGTCCCTTCACACTATAACCGGAAACGAACCAGCAGGGTGTATCTTCCCCAAGAATTAAAAAATGTATCCAATTTGTATAGACTTTATGTGAAAGAATGTGAAGATAAAAATCAAGATGCAGTTGGAGATACTATATTTAGAAATATATTTAATAATGAATATAATATCAGCTTTCATTGTCCAAAAAAAGACAAATGTCTTCTGTGTACAAGAGCCGACCGAAAAGAAATAAGCAGCGAAGAAGATAAAACCATTTTAGAAAATCACATTAAAGAAAAAAAATCTACTTATAAAAGGTTTCTAGCACATCAAAATTTAAGTAATCATTATAATATTAATGGTACTTTGACAGCTAGCTTTGATTTACAAAAGGTATTGACAACACCCCACGGAGATAGCATGTTGTTAGGGTACTCAAGAAAGTATGCAGTTTTTAATTTCACCATTTATGAAAGTGGAACTCAAAATGTGAATTGCTACATTTGGGGAGAGTGTGACGGAAAACGAGGTAGCCAAGAAATAGCAACTTGTCTCTTTAAGTATTTACAAGAAGTTGACGAAAGAAAAATAAAAAATTTGATTTTATACTGCGATTCCTGTACAGGTCAAAATAAAAATAAAGTAGTTCTATCTGCCATAAACTATTACCTCAAAAAGTCCGTAAATTTAGAAACAATACAGCTTAACTTTTTGTTGCCTGGACATACATACATGCCTGTTGATTCAGTGCATGCAACAATAGAACGAGAAATAAAAAAACTCACCGTCTGGAGTCCTTCCCAGTGGATGCCTTACATTGCTTCTGCCCGAAAACGGCCACGACCTTATCGTGTTATTGTCATGGAGCATAGTGATTTTATTAGTTGGGACGAACTAGCTACAAAGACTTTCACTAAGGAAACGCTAAAAAACATGCAATTTAAAAATATTCGGATTGCTACATTTAAGAAGAAGAATGTTGATCAAGTTGAAATTAAGTACTCCATGCATGAAGACACATCAGTACAAAAAGTCATTCTATTTGAAGTACCTGAAAAAAGGCCAAATACAAAAGGGAAATCTAAAGCGAGAGGAAGACCTAAAAAAAATATTTGTTTAGATACAACTAATAATCACTGCCAAGCTGAAAAATCAAACGAATTTGTGTTGCGTAAGTTATATGACGCCAGATTACCAATTTCGACTGCAAAATATAACGATTTAAAACTTCTTTGTGACAATCACACAATACCCAGACCGTTCCAACAAGATTTTTTGTCGCTGCCTCATTTTAAAACAGTAGTAGACCAATTACTAGATACCGACGAAGAAGACGATGTAGTAGAGGAATTAGAATGAATGGGTACTTATCTACATTTTAATTTCATTAGAATAATGCATGAATGATTAATAAGTAGAAGAAAGATTTATTTTACAAATTATAATTAAAAAAAAAGGTTAAACAAATAAGAAAAAGAAAAAAATATATAAGAAGAGAAAGAAGATGAATAAAAAGAAAGTAAAAGATAAAAAAAATAAAGAAGAATACGATTACAAGCAATAAAATTAAAAAAGTAAGAAAACGAAACAAAAAACAGAAAAGGAAATAGAAAAAAAAGAAGATTACTAATTATTGTCAATTTGATTTGATTTATGAATGAATAAAACTGATTTGCATCTTAACTAAATTTATTTATTTAATACACCAATACCTACCTAGTAGAATAAATTACAAACATACCATTATTTTATACTATTTTATCAATTTTAGTTAATTTATTTCTTAATTAATTAATATTAGATGATAGTAATTATTTATCACAGTTAACTTAAAATTTAAATTAATGAAAATAATCAAAGTTCAATTCAATTAAATATTTTCTTTTGTTTCACTATTCATGAATCGTGTGCATTTAACTTAACAGGTAGGTAACCTAATTCGTTATAATAAATTTTGTAATATAGAACTATGATAAATCAGATAATAATAATTATTATGCTATTATTTTGAGCTTCTATGCACCTTAATTTCAATATTCACCACATTAAATCTTACAAAATTATAATAATTGTAGGTTTACTCACGATAATTGTTATAAGTGGTGCAGTCATTACGACCTTTTCACTGTCTAAAGATGGTTTATACGACACGATGTATGTTAGCATTATAGATATTTGTGGATTTACGTCCTATAGTACGTATTTATAGACGGTGTAAAAGCCATTTTTATTAAAATTTTGGGTCGTAAATCCATCCTATCTTCTAAACCATAAGGTCTACTTAAAATTAAGCTTCTTGATATTAAAGAGCACTTAAATGCAAGTAAATATCACCAATTCATTCGAATTTAACTCTATTGCAAAAAAAGTTATTTTCCAAAATTTAAAAAAAAAAACGTTTTTTCGCTGCCCTGTAAAGTTGCTACTTTGGCTTTTACGCCCTTTCTTCCCCGAAGTAGCGATGTATGAAGAGGATGTGATGCTGTATTACAATACAAACATAAAGTAAATTTTTTGGCAACAATATTGCTTACCTTTTGTGAAGCACCCTTCTTATTGTCAGGAGTACTATCCTCAAGCGCAAGAGCACGCCTTTCCAAATATGAAATAAACCCTTCAATAGTTGGAAGAGTATTTACATCCCTATCTAATTGATAGGCACGGTTAGTATATGGATCTAACTTTTTTATTAAAATTGCTATTACAATCATATCCCAATTATCGATGGGCTGTTTTAAATTACCAAGAGCATGCAATTGCTGCTGCACCTCTGATATTAATTGCCTTATAGAGGCAGCTGTCCCTTTCTGGATTGACGGCATGTCTAAAATTTTATTGATATGACTTAAAATTAACCTAGTTTGGTTGTCATAACGTTTTTTCAACAACAACAAAGACTGCTCATATGATTCATTAACTAAAGGTAAATTAATAATAACAGACAAAGCTTCATCAGTTAGAAACTTTCGCAAGTAGAACAACTTTTGCACATCTGAAAGTGAAGGATTTTTATGAATTACCGCACTGAATAGGTCCATGAACGGAGTAAACATGGTAAAATCTTTTCCACTGAACACTGGTACGTCAATATTAGGCAATTTGGACGTAGACACATTCGCACACTGTTTTACCTCGGTTGTACTCAACGTTTTTGACACTGCATTCAATTTCGCAATAATACTGAAATATTTATTTTCGATGACAGCTACATCTTCTTTATCATTGTCGTCTATTGATAAAATGTCAAGTTGAACGACCTCATATTCCTGAAAAGTCTTCGTCAATTTTTCAATACGAGCCTGAATCATTTCAATATTCGCAGATGCAATGTTAATCGGATCGCTGATGAAGTTTTCAATCCTTGTTATGGTACCTTTGAATTGCGATCTGGCGAGACGCAATTTCTTTAGCGAAGCCTCGTCAGCCATCTTGTGTTAGGTGATACGCGGCCCACAATGAAAACGCACAAAAATGCAAAAACTTGGAATCGCACCTTTGAACACTAAGTTTTCTTGTTGACTTACGCACCCAATCGGATTTATTCGCTGGAGACTGTGTTTCACGCTGTATAATAGCACAGTTTTATAGAAAACTGGCCTTGGCCGCCGGCGCCGAGCGCGTGCCTATAGGGCAGACACAACTCGTATTTTCGCTGGAAAGACCCAATACTAACGCAAATCCCCACTGGTATAGATCGAAGGACCAGGCACCAGCATGTAGAATAAAAACTGCTGGCTCAAAACTTGAAGATTCTTTTATTTTAGTTAAATATCAAAATTTTACATGCTTAATGCACGGCGACTCCAAAGAGAAGGAAGTGTTGCAAACTAACAAAAATAATGTGACATTCCTTTATGGTAAAAATTTAAATATTTTTATACACTTTAATATCATAGCCACTTAAGCTAATTTTAAGGTTCAAAAGTTGGCAGATCTTGGCTAGGTTAGTACGAAAAATATAAAAAAGTCAAGGAACTTCCTCATGTTATGAGTTGCATATAAGGCTGCCCTCATAATAATATCCTGTTCAAAACCCACATCATAAAACTACCTATAAACTAACTCTGCCGTACATAACCAGTGTTATAATTTACAATGCAATGTACGTAAACCTTTACCCAAAATCAAACAGGAAGTAATGTTTACAAACCCGCATGAGATGAAAGATAAAGATTTTAAAACGTACACTAATTAACGGACGAAGATATTTCCTTCACCTACGCCATTTTGAATTGTTTTTTTTCCGGTTTGTGTTACTGGCCGGTTAATGTGTGGTGTTGATTGATGTGCTGTGGAAATTAAAAGATGATTGGTAATGTTTGGTGTCCATTATATTTTTTATTGTAAAATTGTGATGTTCGGATCGGATTCTTTGTCAAACACTGAAACCCAGTTTGTTGGTTGTCAATCAGTTTTCACCGACTTCAAAAAATGAGGTTCTGTATTCGACCCGAATAAGAACTAACTAAGAGGCTGACTGGTAATTAGTGATACCTAAAGACATAACTATACTCATGATAACAAACAACTTTTACTATGGGACCAAACCTGAAATCGCGAAAAAAAATCAGCTGCTCCCTTTTTTTTTTTTTTTTTTTTTTTTTTCATTTTGACGAGTTTTGCGAACATGAATGTAGGGAGCAGCTGATTTTTTTTTCACAATTTCAGGTTTGTTCTCATAGTAAAAGTTGTTTGTTATCATGAGTATAATCATGTGTTTAGGTATCGGTCACTAATTACCAGTCACCCTATATATGTATGTATGTATGTCCGTGATTTTCTCAAAACCTCATGATGATTTTGATGATTCTTTCACTAACGTGATCTACATATTTTCGGGAACGTTAAGATTATACAATACATCTGGTAATTATTCTTATGTACGAAGTTATATGCATAAATGTACTGCATCTCCGGCATTTCTAAGCGAGTATTGATGATTTTTTCATTCGTCGTAATTGTATATTCAACTTAAAATGGAAAGATAAATTTACTTTAAAAAAAGTATATACAACAAAAGCCACAACTTCAAAACCTAAAACGAATAAAATTAATTTCATAAACAACTTAACAGCTTCTGAAGTCGGAGTCTTCAATTCTTCAATGCACTT
Organism: Cosmia trapezina; assembly: GCA_905163495.3. Classification (NCBI taxonomy): domain Eukaryota; kingdom Metazoa; phylum Arthropoda; class Insecta; order Lepidoptera; family Noctuidae; genus Cosmia; species Cosmia trapezina. Next base: position 2,817,335 of record LR991025.1, read on the forward strand.
AGCTTGGCACCGTTGGTTTTTTCAACCATATAAAAGACGACAATTTTATACCCCTAATAATCCTTCCATATCCTAAGGGCACGTCTTCCCTATCATTACCGCGCCCCCCGGCTCCTTGATATACAGTGGTCTCTGTTGCACCATGTAACATGAGGCAACAGGGACTAGTGTGAATCTATGGGTTCATTCGAGTAATCGAGTCTGGTCAAACCACGCTGGGTCGGTGCATTTCATTAATGCAATAAATACTCGTACAGTCTATGGGCGCCACCTGAGTTGAAAGTTCTCATTCTTATCAAAAATACCTCACAACTTTTTCACATTGACTGTCGCTACTATAACATGAGATTGCGACTATTTAAGGCTGCTCCTTCCTAAAATACGGCGAAACTAAGTAACTTTGTAACCATCTTTTACAGTAACTATAGCATCTTTCTGATAGGAAAAAATACACAGTAATCTACAATACATAAGAAGTGATTTCATGTGTCCTGAAATCTATTTTAGTTTGTAGAACTAAGGAAAAAAAATCCTAAATCCAGGTCTATTTCGGTCTATTTTTTCGGGTTGTTACCATATTACTCCTACAGTTTTCATTAAAAGTGTTCATAAATTTATACAGTTCTTTACAAACTAATAAGGAATGATTTCTTGTCATTACTTTTTTAGTTTAATCAACAGATTTTTTGTAAATCGATAATTACTTCATATTTTGCAAGAGTTGTGTCATTGCGCTTCTCTTTCTTTTCTATGCAGTCTGACAGTGACCGCGCTTTTTGCGACGGATAAGCCTTCGTTTTAAAATACGGGAGTTGGCCTTCAGACCGCGGTCAATCAACGTCAACCATCAGTCAACTCAAAATAAAATGTGTCACCTCATTGCATGTCTCAAAATTGTCAAAATGTTTGACCTCGCCCTTTTTCAGTACCTATGTCAATACCTACGTCCTATTACTTAAATTACACATATCTCAATCACGAAAACATAACGCTATACTGTAGTACAGTTACCATTAGTGTTGTAAACAAAGTCATTTCACTTTAGTATCGCTGCTGGCTTGATTGGTCGTAACTCCTGCGCATCCAAGACAATAACTCATTGAAATCTTCCTACAACATTATTTTGGTTGTTGTTAAGAACTAATGTACACATTCATGCAATAAATATATCTTTATCTTTTTGAAAAATTGTGGAGAATAGTAAATGGTAGATGAGGTGAAATGTTTAGCTTAAATATTGATAACTTTTCTTTTTATTTATAACTAGCTGACCTGACAGACGTTGTCCTGTCTGAACGATCCTAGAACCCGACTGCAGCGCCACCTACCGGGTCCAATTGCGTTTTCAAACCATCCAGGAACCCATTCAAATATACATACAAAATTTCATCTAAATCGGTCCAGCCGTTGTTATAACACGTTTTATCAGTATTTTTTTAAGTACCTATCCTACGTCCGTCTCCTGGTTCTAAGCTACCTCCCCACCAATTTTCAACCAAATCGGTTCAGCCGTTCTATAGTCTATATCTATAAAAGGAAAGCGTTACTGACTGACTGACTGACTGACTGACTGACTGACTGACTGATCTATCAACACACAGCTGAAACCACTGAACGGATTGGGCTGAAATTTGGAAAACAGGTAGCTATTACGACCTAGGCATCCGCTAAGAAAGGGTTTTTGGAAATTCGACCTTTAAGGGGGTGAAAAGGGGGGATATTGTTTGTATGAAAAATCTTATTCCTTGAGTTAATAAACTTGAAACTTGGCACGAATATTTATCTAAGTAAATTATGATTTTTGTGATTTTTTGTTTTTCTAAACTACCCCCTAAAGGGGAATTGGGGGGTCTCAAAGTTTGTATAGAAAAATTGTAACGCGCAATCCGATTAACTCAAAACTCAGTATTTATACTTAAAACCAAAAATAAAGAATAGTGTGCATCAGGGTTTTTAGAAAATCTACCTCTAACGGGTTGAAAAGGGGTAGTCAATTTCACAGGGGAGGATCTTACTGCGTGGTTTGATTAAATCGAAAATTGGTGTAAATAATCTTTGAGTCAAGCTATGGAAATATCTCAAACCATTTTTCTTAAATTCCACCCCTGTGGGGGTGAAATCAGGGAATACAATTTACATGAAAAATGTTATTCATTTGGTTTTAATTGACTTGAAACTTGGCACAAATATTTGCCTAAGTTTGTCATTATTAGTTTTTTAAAACTACCCCGGAGGGAGGGTTAGAGGGCGAGGGGGAAGGGAAGCGGTGGTGAATAGGGTGAGGGGGAGGATGATGGACGCAGGGAGAAAGGGGCAGGACTTGGTGATGAGAGGAGGAAGACGTGGTGAAGGCTGAGGGGGAGGGGAGGGGTTGGTGAGCCGGAGGTGGAGGAAAGGGAGGGGACGGGGTGGTGAGAGAGAGAGAGGGAAGGGGAAGAGGTGAAGGGGGTGTGAGAGTGAGTGAGAGGGGGAAGGAGAGGTAGCGGAAGGGGATGTGGTGAAAGATCGAGCTAATCTCTGGAACTACCCTACCAGTCGGTCTTTAAAAAATCTTTATGCATTAATGATAGCCCAAATCTTATAGAAGGCATATTTAACATCACTCTAGGACCCTTAGGTGCCGAGCAAAAAGAAAAAAATTCTGAAAGAACGCTAAGTGACAACGAAGTAATAGCGCGGGTTATAGGCAATGCGATGCGATGGGGTGGGTCGAGCAAAAAATAAATTTCACGCGGACGAAGTCGCGGGCACAAGCTAGTTATAAATAATGTAACTAACACGACTTTCTTTTTGACTTTTCCACTATATCCAGTGTACCGTATGTTTTGGAAATCTGTCATTTTGTAAGATGGAAGGACCAGTTTGTAAAAAAAATCAGGCCCACTTCGAAATACTTACGACTTGACAATGATGTCGCCATGTCTTAAATCTCAGAGACCTAATATGTAAAGTACCATCGAGAAAGGCTAGGCCTTTCCAATGTTGAAACAATTTTACCTGCAAGCTGCAATTGTACTTATGACAAAGTAAAACAAAGGACCATGGGGGAGTTTTTTCAATGAATAAGTGTATATGTTATAGTCAAACCACGAAGCTACGGCGCTCCTAGGTTTGACTAGTCAATCCTCAGGTCTTACTTGAAGTCTTAGTCAAAGCCCAACCAAATGAAGTTTTCGGCCTCTGACTAAAGAATTTTCGTCAAACCCAGGAGAAACTAATTTGGTCAGGCAAACGTCGTAACTCAATTGAATGAAATCGGGGTTTGACCAGTCAAACAAACTAACCTCAATTTTGCGCCCTAAAAGTGACCCCCATATTCAAAATTCATTTATTTACTTTAGACGTACCTGTTTTGGTTACAGAAATCCATATGTGTACTAAATTTCAACTTAATCGGTCCATTAAATTCGGAGTAAATTGGCTGTGACAGACGGACAGGCAGACAGACACACGAGTGATCCTATATGGGTTTTGTTTTTTTTCCTTTTGAGGCACGGAACCCTAAAAAGCAACTATAAAGTGTAAAGGCGTCCGTTTTGTCAACAGTACTTCATCTTCTCGTATACTTAAAATACCACATCCATTTCTTAGTACTCCTAGCCCCAAGTTATCAGTGGCCGCGTCTATCATGCACAATAACCGTTAATTCTAACAGTTGCTACAATAACGTTAATATTTACTGCGGTATAACTGCTAAATGGTCTCTCAAGGTGTCAGTACCGATAGTGATGTGTCCGTAAATATATCTTGTGTTGGAGACAATTTGTGTGTGTGTGTGTGTGATTTATTTTATGAAGTCTTAGTGAGTATAGTGAGACTGGTTATCTGAGAATTATTTTATGACTTGACATTGATGAAATAGTCTCAATTGTGTCTGTGAGCGAGATCTTGAAAATATACAACACCAATTATCTACATACATAATATATTATCTATCTAAATAGAAATGATTGGCTAAATGTGTTGCTAAGCGCAAAAGTCGAGAAGGGCTGGACAAATTTTAAAAATTCCTTTTTTAAATATTTGTTGAAGTCCGAGGAAGGTTCTTATGAAGAGAAAAAATGGAAAAATTGCCGGGAAAATTGGAAAATTGGGGAAAACTGAAAGTGCATTTTCTATGGGAATTTCGAACAGGACAATTTCTGTCGGGTCAGCTAGAAGTCAAATGAAACAAAAGAAACCTAACGCAAACATGAAAACGGTTTATACCCACGACATCAATAAAAGTTACACCAACTTAATGAATACTAAAGAAAAAACCCAACAAAAATGAATCGACAACCCACATTTATCGAAGAAACAAAACAACTCCGCTCTCAAAAACAAAAGAACAACATTATTAATTTGCCGTCTCAACAAATTATGAACAAAAAAAAATTAAAATACTCGGAGATATTAAAGAATAACTAACGACCATCTGTAACTTCAAAGGCTAATTAAAATAACGATACTTCAAAACGTTTCGGTACATTATGAATGACAACGAATAACTGTAGAGTAGCGGTTCCAAATTCATTTTTTTAACGAGGATCTTCACTTGAGTTTTGGAAATTACATTTTACACATGATTATACTCATGATAACAAACAAGTTTTACTATGGGGTCAAACCTGAAATCGCGAAAAAAAAAAATCAGCTGCCCCATACATTCATGTTCGCATTATCTCGTCAAAATGTAGGGAGCAGCTGATTTTTTTTTCGCGATTTCAGGTTTGGTCCCATAGTAAAAGTTGTTTGTTATAACGAGCACAATCATGTGTTTAGGTATCGGTCACTAATTACCAGTCACCCTATATATATAGAAAATCACCCAGACTCGGAACAAATACTTGTTGGTCGTACAAATATTTGTTCCGTGCGGGAATCGAACCCGCGACATGCTGCGCAGCAGTCAATCGCTCAACCACTGCGCCAACCGTGTCGTCAAATAACGCGTAAACTAATTTGATAATTCTCTTTGGATAGCTCCTACACGCTCTATACTTAAACCGCTACAACCAAACCTACACTTCTCATAACCAAACCGTAGAGCATTCACGTTTTTCATCCAAAATTAATTCTTAAAGGGCGCTATTTGTTACACTCTAAGATTATTAAGAACATCTAAGAAAAACTCCGGGGAGGCATCCACTCTAATAGCTTAACTTTTCATCTCTCCAACAAATTAACAAGGGCCGTCTCTTAATGCAAATACAACGTGATTAATAACAGTCAGTTTTTTTTCAACGTTATTAATAATACCAGTTATTTTTTAGCTTGAAATACCAGTTGTTGCGTCCAATTGTTGAGTTTTGAAGTGAGGAGAGTAATGGGCAAATCAATCATTGTCACTGTTGATGTGAAAGAATATGCAAAAGGGGAGGATTTGGTGAAAATTTAGTTTTAAATGAAAGGTTTCTTCTGGACATAAGATTTTGACACAGGTCTGTCTGAGGCTAGAAGAGAGGAGGAGGGAGGATAGGAGGAGGGGAGGTTGGAGGAGGAGGAGAGGGGGATAGAATAAATAATAATAATTCACAGAAAATATTATTTCTTTATGTTTTTACACGAACTTCTCTGTCTTTAATTATTGTACTTAATTGGTACTTAACCGTAATGAAAGTTAAATAAATCAATCAATTAATGTTCTGATTACTCCAGTTTTATTTCAAACTAATTGCAATAATTCATATAAAATTCCCATAGAAAATGCACTTTCAGTGTTCCCGAATTTCCAGTTTTCCCGGCAACCGAGGCAATAATTCGCCAAACGAACGAAATGATCAGAAATCATTTTAGCTTCCTCCAGAGTGAGGAAATTCGTCGGCGCATTAACACGAAGGGCGTTAGGCGGAACATGCAACGGCGCAGGCAGCGTCGAACAGGCAGGCAGCGAAGCAACAACGGGCGACGAACACGGCGGACGAGGCGAATTGATTCCAGGCAGGACAGCCAAGGCATCGAAAACAGCTACAGGCAGACTGGGTGACAACGAATGAATCGGGGATTCCGGAGGAGTATCCATAGTGAACTGTACCGTACTGAGTGTAGAAATAAACTGTAGTTAATCTAGACCAGACCTAGAATATAAAGAAACCGAACCACCGAGCAATAATGCAATAATACAGTGACGAACATCTTGAAGCTTGTAAATGCGCAAGTCATTCGTGTGGAATGGACAGCATCGATCAATGGACGAACGCGACATACGAGGTTAAATGTACCCAAGGGGGAATACAATACATGTATATGAAAACAACACATCTACCGAGGAACAGCAAGGACTGGTGGATTCAACTACTGAAACCCATGAACGTGGTATACGAAAATGAGGCGGGACAGGACGTGAGATACCAGGCGAAAACGGGAAAATTCTAAATGGAGGGAAAATCAAGTGAGCTCGGCAATGACTACAGAAAGGACAGCAGCATTTACACTCAAATATTATTCAACTTCTATGCAAAAACAGTGCTTTCACTGAATCAGAAGCTATGGAAGAACTTGCACGAACGCCTGAAGGCATTGAATTTATTTTCTCCAAACTCTACAACGGGAGGATCAAAAACTACCTCCACATCGCAAGAAAACTGGTATTTCAAGAATCGATAAAGCAAAGATTCGAAAGATCGAAAAAAAAATTGAAACAAAAGACGAAACCATATTCCTAGACAACAGCTACAACGGACTTGTACAAGTATTATACCTCAACAAGTTCAATATTGAAAACATCGCAAAAAATACATTAATTCCCATAGAAAATGCACTTTCAGTTTTCCCGAATTTCCAATTTTCCCGGCAACCGAGCCAATAATTCGCTCGAAATGATCGGAAATCACATTAGCTTCCTCCAGAGTGAGGAAATTCGTCGGCGTATTAACATGAAGGGCGTTGGGCGGAACATGCAACGGCGGCGCTGGCAGCGTCGAACAGGCAGGCAGCGAAGTAGCAACGGCCGACGAACACGGCGGACGAGGCGAATCGATACCAGCCAAGATGGCATCGCAAACAGCGGCAGGCAGACTGGGCGACAACGAAAGAATCGGGGATTCAGGAGGAGTATCCATAGTGAACTGTACCGTACTGAGTGTAGAAATAAACTGTAGTTAATCTAGACCAGACCTAGAATATAAAGAAGCCAAACCATAGGGGCCCCCACCGAGAAATAATGCAATAATTCATGAAATTTATCACCTGCAGCAGGGTAAAATACATTAACATTACTATGAAAATATGCATAAATTACCCACGTACGTACGCAGAAAATGAAATCACAACAGTTTTTATTTGTATAGATTCGTGTCGAATGTAAAACCATTAAAAAGTCAGCGTTTAACCCCTCAAGTGTCGAATGCAGCCCATGTGTGCATGAGGAAAAACGTTTGAATAGTGGTATATAAGCTTATATCGCATATATATAAACGTAAAAAAACATCATCCGATGGAAAACCAATCATCATCAGTAGTTGTGCACCTATGGAGTTCGCAACTAACCCCCCCTCCCCCCGCGTGTCAAATGCACTCCATGTGTGCATAAGGACAAAACTTTACACAGTAGGTATATAAGCTTAAATCACATACCTATTTATAAACGTAAAAAAACATCATCCGATGGAAAATATATCCTCATCAGTAGTTGTCAACCTATGGGGTTCGCAACTAACCCCAAAACCCCCCACCGCTGGGGTTTTGGGTCTAAAAATAGCCCAGACACGTGAGGGGTCAAAAATAACATCTCCCTTATCAAATTAATAGTTTCCTTCCGTCCGTCCCAAAAACATATTACAAAACAATCCTTATCGGAACTCAATAATAAAATAAAATAAACTTAGCCTATTTTTATATTTCCACGACATACATAATTTAGTAATAAACAGATAAGGGCCACAAAAAAATACTTTATTATTCTGCCCAACACCATTAATCATAGCGCAATGATAGTACGTTCACACTCCATGTCATAAGTGTCGATGATAAAACATTTGATTTATTGCATAGAAAATGTTGATAAAAATATTCAGTGATTTATGAAAGGAAATTGTTGTGAAACTGTTTTTATTGTTCGAGTTTGATTACGTATGACATTAATGTATGTATGGTATATTGGCTAAGTAAAACAGCCACACGGGTCGATCGATCAGGTTAAGCCACGCTTGCCGTGGTTTGTCCGTGGATGGGTGATCATCTTTAATTTTAGACTTTATCGAAGATCTTTACATGCCTCGGAAAGCACGTTAAGCCCGTTAAGCCATTAGTCCCGGCTTTCATTCTTGGATCTTTGAAAGTTCGTTGCTGGTCGTCAGAAGTCCGAATCTGACCACCAGTAAAACAAATAAAGGAAAAGGTCCTAAAATTGTTAATTTGTAAATTAACGATTTTAGGACTTTTTCCTTTATTTGTGCTGTGAGACCTTGCTTCTTGCCAAATTGTATGTGTTAGGACAACGGGAAGGGTCGCGGAAGCCGCCGGGGTCGCGGGTTGTTCGAAAGAGATACCGTGGCCCTGGCACAGGCAACTGAAGGAACACGGGTGGGTTTTAGTCAGTAAAAGTCTGACACGCCCTTCCGCTCTACCCAGAGCGGGAGAAGGCATTTGATGATTTCCCATCCACAAAAAAAAAACCGGCCAATTGCGTGTCGGACCACGCACAATGAATGGTTCCGTAGTTAAAAAGAATTTATCCCAAAAACAAACTTAACTTGGATCCCAAAAAAATATTTTTTATGTCATAAAATTACAAATTCACAATTTTCGGACTTTTTCCTTTACTTGTGCTGAGAGAGCTTGCTTCTTGCCAAATTTCATTATTCTATGTCAACGGGAAGTACCCTATAGGTTTTGATTTACTTGCGACAGTTGCGAGTATCAAAATGTGTCGCAAAATGGAAGTATTTTTTATTGCGTTGACTTAGAAGCTTGATTTTTTTAGGACTCTAAGAGACCATAGATTTACCTATTTAATATAAATTTCAACTTGATATCTCCACGCGTCCTTGAGAAAAAGGGACAGACTGACAGACTTGAATATTTTTTTATGTGATAGAATTACAAATTAACAATTTTCGGACTTTTTCCTTTATTTGTGTTGTACGACCTTGCTTCATGTCAAATTCCATGATTCTAGAACAGCGGGAAGTACCCTATAGGTTTTGATTTACTTGCGAGTATCAAAATATGTCGCATAAATGGCCGTATTTTCTTATTGCGTTGACTTAGAAGCTTGAGTTTTTTAGGACTTCAAGAGAACACAGACCTACGTATTTGATATTTTAACATAAATAGTCGGGGGCGAATACCTAATTTTGTAAATCTAATAGAAGTATCTAAAAAAAAATGTGCGCAGCCTAGTTGACTGTTGACATAGGTCTCACTAGAAGTCAACGACAAGGCTGCGCGTCATTTTTTTTAGATACTTCTATTAGATTTACAAAATTAGGTCTTCGCCCCCGACTATTTATGTTAAAATATCAAATACGTAGGTCTGCGTTCTCTCGAAGTCCTAAAAAACTCAAGCTTCTATTGGACGAGCGGATTGTGGCAGAATGCGGTTCTTACTTTGTTTAACCAGGCATGGGGTCATAACCTGGTCAAAAGGGGGAGGATATAACGCGAACCCTTATCTAACCGCTCCCGCCACAATCCGCTCGTCCAATAAGGTCGAGTCGAAGCCTCTAGAAGGTTCTAGAAGCTTCGAAACAAATGACGCGCAGCCTTGTCGTTGACTTTTAGTGAGACGTATGTCAACAGTCAACTAGGCTGCGCACATTTTTTAGATACTTCTATTAGATTTACAAAATTAGGTCTTCGCCCCCGACTATTTATATTAAAATATTAATTTTAACTTGATACCTCCGCGCATCCTGAGAAAAAGGGGCTTGACAGACTGACAGACAGACAGACAGATAGACAGACGGACAAACAAGTGATCCTATAAGGGTTCCGTTTTTTCCTTTTGAGGTAAGGAACCCTAAAAAGGACAACGGGAAGTACCGTATTCATTTACTTGCAAGTATCAAAATATGTCGCATAAATAGCCGTATTTTTTTATTGTGTTGACTTAGAAGCTTGATTTTTTTTAGAACTCCATGAGACTATAGACCTACGTATTTGATATTAATTTCAATTTGATACCTCCACTCGTTCCTGAGAAAAAGGTTCTTGACAGACTGACAGACAGACAAACAGACAGACGGACAACGAATTGATCCTATAAGGGTACCGGTTTTTCCTTTTAGGGTACGAAACTTTAAAAATTGGTTATGTATTTCAATGGGTTAGTAGAATTAGCACACAGTCTACTGTCCATTCTTTTGATCCTGCCTCTAATTACACACATAAAGAAAAGGGCTGCCTTAACCAACCACACGTATTTGTATGTAGGACAATAATAATAGGTTAAAAATTAATAAAATCCTGCTAATTGCTGACAGGACGACCGACCATTATTGCAAAGATACGACCAATAAGCGGAAGCGCCTGTCTTCGATGACATGATAAACACATGCTGCTTGTCTACCATAATAATATATTCATATAAGTTTGATTGAAAGGAAAATATAAGGGTTACGGATACCTTATTACGTCACGGTATGTGAACAGGAACGCCTTGAAAACGTTAATTTAGTGCTTGTTGGTATACAATTCGCGGTAGCGGACGCAGGGTTGTCTTTGCGACTAAGGGCTAATTTAATAAAAACAAAATCTAAATATTTTATTTCGCATAAATCTACATGGGCACTTATGAAACGTCAGAAGCTAGGTGTACGGTTCCAAATTGGTTGTTTCCTAAGGAAAAGAGCCGGCAAAAACTCCATTGTTACTCTTTTAAAAATAAATGGCTTTTACAATATTTTCAAATAACAGTGTTAATAGGTATGGGACGACAATTAAGCCTTTTAACAACTACCACTTAACAAAATAGAAAATAGTCAACTAATACAGTCTACTAGGCCTGCAACGTTCTCACATTCACAAAATAGAAAATAATATACTTAGTTATAAGATTTATTAAAAGAATAAAAATAAAAACCTATGACATGACACAGATGACATGATTGCCATTACAGCTACAGTAACAAATCTGAATAAATATCATGTTCACAAAAGCCACTAGTATAGAGTTAAAATTGGAATTGTAGTTATGTAATGTCAAATAATGAGATGATTATTAAATAATCTAGTCAAGGAATAATCTAGCGTAGTCTGACAGTTTTTGTACGGGAAAACTGTCAAAAATTCAAAATCTATTCGCTGGATAAGGCCTTAAATACTAGGCTCAAAAGTTTGGTCGAATTTGCCCTTAGTTTCTTAGTTTGGTCTTTGGAAATTGATTAGGTAATTTGAATTTGTAAAAAAAATCAAAAAACAATTTGTGTCGCGATCGACTGAAGTCTGCGCGATCGATGTGCTGCACATAAGGTATCATCCAGTCTGTCCCAGCCAGCTTGAAGCATCTTGCAACAATGTGATATCACATGCATTGTGAAGCCAAAACGAAAGACCGCGCCCGCGCATCAACGTGAACAAGCCTCTATACCTCTTGGTAACTCGTCTTCAATGCAGCGATATCCTGCCAGTAACCACTCATTTGGTTGCTCCTTTAGTATGATTATATGTAGTTCCTAAATTATAGACCAAGTAAGTAGTTAGCTGGACGGATGGACAGGACTGGACAAGTGATATCATTACACGGTCATATTATGGTTGTCAAACGCAGTGGTTACCGTAAACATCCTGAAGTGACCGTTTCTTTTAAAAACGATTAGATTACTTTTTAGGGTTCCGTACCAAAATGGTAAAAAGGAAGCCTTATGGTGTGACTCAGTCTGTCTGTCTGTCTGTCACAGCTGGATATCTCAAGAACTACTAATGCTCGCAACTTGAAATTTGAAACAGTTTTAGATGACGTTTTCCCAACTATTTTGCAAATAAGAAAGAATTAAAAATATATGTTTTTTGCAACAGGAACTGAAAGGGGCTCTTAAAAATTTTAAGTGGGGCTACTAGGGCATGTGGGATATCATATGAAAGAGCGCTGTTTGCACATTCTCAAAAAAAAAACTTTTTTTTATGCCGCATAGTTTTCGACTTTTGATGAAACATTTAAAAAAAAATATCGTTCCCCCCTTCTCTCCGAAGTTTGAAATGAAAAAAATCTGAAATTATTCTATGTGATAGAAGTTTAAGTATAGATTACAGGAAAAATAAAACGATGTCTCTAAATAGCACAGTTTTTCAGAAATCATCAATAAAACCGGTCAAGTGCGAGTCAGACTCGCGCACGAAGGGTTCCGTACCATATTATATGTTTAACAATCGCAAAGATAAATTTTTACTTATTGTATAATGATACTGTGAATTACAAGGTTATTTTTTTCAGTTGCAGAAAATCACCCATGTTTAAACAAAATACCTTATGAATCGCCGTTTTCAGTATTGTTGATTAAATACAGTATTCATGGTACCTACATGGTATAAAGAAGTTTCAAATTCCTAATTTGTTGAATTGTTGCGCTAGAGCTCGCACAAAAATGGTCTAAAATTTACAACTTTTGCGGCCCCCTATTTCTTAATTTTAAAAGATAAAAAGAAAATATGTTTGTACTCTACTCAATGAGTTCTAGACGATGACACCCCACATGCTAGATTAAAATTTTTATTTTTTTTTCAAAATGAAAAGTTTATTTGCTTTATTTTTATTATTTGTTGTTATAGCCGCAATAGACAGCGGAGGCTTAGTAAGTTTGTACTGGACTGTACGTGGTTGTCTGATTTCATGGATTTTAATTTTCTTGCGCGGAACCCTAATTATTTTTCTAAAATAAAAATAGCCTAAGTTACTCCTTAAAACATCAGCTATATGCCGTCAAAATCGGTGAAAATTCGTTTGGCAAGTTTCCTAACTTGACTCAAAGTACCATTTCTTTAATCGGACTGCGCTTTAAAATTCTTCTATACAAACTTTAACATCCCTAAACCTCATTTGAGGCGTAGTTTTGAAAAACTAATAATGTCAAACATTATTACTTACTTAGGCAAGTATTTGAGCTAAGTTTCAAGTTCATTAACCAAATTAATAAGATTTTTCATCTGTTTTCACGAACACAGATAAAGAATTTCAAAAATCGTCTGGTATGTTTCCATAACTTGACTCAAACATTATTTACACCAATTTTAGAGTTAATCAAGCCCCCAATAAAATCCTCCGCTATAAAATTAACTTTTCACCCCTTAGGGGTAGATTTTTGGAAAACCCTGATACACGTTAGTCTTCATTTTTGGTCTCAAGTATAAAAACTGAGTTTTGAGTTAATCGGACCGCGTGTTAAAGTTCCTCCATACAGACTTTGACACCACCAATCCCTCCTTAGGGGGTAGTTTAGGAAAACTAAAAATGATAAACTTTATAATTTACTCAGATGAATATTCGTGCTAAGTTTCAAGTCTATTAACTCAAGGGATAGGATTTTTCATACACACTTTCATCCACTATTTTACGCCCTTAGGGATGGAAGTTCCAAAAATCCTTCCTTAGTGGATGTTTACACTATATAAGGTATCTATGTGCAAAATTTCAAGTCTCTAGGTCCATTGGTTTGGGCTGTGCGTTGATATATTAGTCAGTGACTCAGTCAGGACTTTGATTTTTTTATATATATAGATTTACCATGTTATTTTAAGACCACAGACTTTTTATAGGTTTTCCTGTAATCTACAGATATAGAACTATTTTCTATATTTTTTTCAAAATTTTAGGTTCAGTAGTTTCGGAGATAAGGAGGGGGGAATGGTCAATTTTCGTCAATTTTCTTAAATAACTTTAAAACAATATATTTTAAAATTATAAAAAAAATATATTTGAGATGCTCGCAGTAAGCCCTTTCATTTGATATGTCACACGGTACAGTTTACAAAACTTTTTTTTTTAATTTTCTTATTTACCCCCTAAAAGTGTCTCTCATATTCAAAATTCATATATTTACTTTAGCTGTACGTGTTTGGGTCACAGAAATCCATATGTGTACCAAATTTGAACTTAATCGGTCCATAAGATTCGGAGCAAATTGGCTGTGACAGACGGACAGACAGACACACGAGTGATCCTATAAGGGTTCCGTTTTTTCCTTTTGAGGTACGGAACCCTAAAAATTACATGTAAATGATGGTACGAACCCTCGGTGCGCGAGTCCGACTAGCTCTTGACCGGTTTTTGTTTTTTGTGATATCTTGGGAGGATATTGTGTTCAGCGGTACGCACGGCTACAGATCCAGCTATACATTTCCAGTATAAGCTGATCTCGCATTGTACAAGATTTCCGTATAATGAGAGCTCAGTGTAAACTGGAAATGTATAGCTTGATGTGTAGCCGTGTGTACATAATGCTGATCAAAGATAACTCATTATTTTCATAATAATTTTTGTGAGGTCTGCCCCTATAAACGCTGCTACAATATGGATCTTCTGTTTGTCTTAAATTAATTAAACCAAGACTTTCCTACTTCCTACCTTCCCAAAAACTCGTAAATTCCCAAAAAAATCATAAAATAAATTCAGCCACATTCATCGAGTTTATTCGGCGGTCGTAACTCAGTAATATCGCCAAAGACTGCTCCATTTAACGTGAGTTACGAGCCGCGGCGACAGATTTCATAAAAATAGTCGCCCAACTGTGATTCAGATGTTTTATTACTAATGATATCGTGGAACTTAGTGAGGACGGTGCTTTACAAGATTTTTGGGAGATACTGCTAAGGTTACAAAGTATTAAGTAAGATTTGGGTGTTCAACAGTTACATAATTTAGGCGGCTATCCTACTATACTACTAATATATCCTACTATCCTACTAATATATCCTACTATCCTACTAATATTATAAATGAGAAAGTATGTATGTTTCGATGTTTGTTACTCAATCACGCAAAAACGGCTAAACGGATTTGTATGAAATTTGGTATACAGATATTTTATAACCTGGATTAAGACATAGGATACTTTTCATACCGGTAGAAGGTTCCCGTGGGATAATTTCCGATATCCACGCGGGCGAGGCCGCGGGCAACGGCTGGTCTATCATACAACGCGGTAACGTCTTAATGACACCGTATGCTTTTAATAGTAAGGAATCTGGTTAAAATCTGTGGGAAAAATACAGACTGAGCAAGTTAATCAATCAATCTGCCTAGCCTTTTTCCCAACTGTGTTGGGGTCGGCTTCCAGTCTAACCGGATGCAGCTGAATACCAGTATTTTACATGGAGCGACTGCCTGTCTGACCTCCACAACCCAGTAACTGGGTAATACGATATCCCTTGGTGAGACTGGTTGTCAGACTTTCGGGCTTCTGACGACCCGTAACGACTGTCAAAGATCCACGAATAACAGCCGGGACCAACGGCTTAACGTGCTTTCCGAGGCACGGAGGAATCTCGATATGTAAAGATGGTCACCCATCCACTGACCAACCCCGGCAAGCGTAGCTTAACGTGACGGATCGACCCGTGCGGCTGTTATTACTTAGCCACGAGCTCCTTAGACTGAGCAAGTTAATATAAATAAATAAATATCCTTGGACATTTCACACAACGCCATCTAGTCCCAAGCTAAGCAACCTAATGCTTGTGTTATGGTAACGAGATGGCTGATAAACTACTTATATACATTTTTTTTTTTTTTTTTTTTGTAAATACATACATATTATACATATAAAAACACCCAGATTATGTTTAGAACAGTAAAGCCGAAAGAATTCTATGTAAATAAAAATAGAAGTCCTGATTTACTGACTGATTGACTGACTCATCAACGTCCAGCCCTAATACTTGAACCTAGAAAGCTGAAATTTTGCACAGAGGTTCCCTTTATAATGTAGACAAGAAATAAGGAAGGATTTCCGAGTAGTACGTTTCCGTAGGATAATATTTTCTGACATCCACGCGGGTGAAACCACAGGCAAAAGCTAGTGTAAAACCAAGACGTCGAAAAACAGATTACTTAATCTAAAAGAGTTAATGGAATAATGGATATTTATTTTCGACTTTAAAGATAGTCAATCTGCCTAGCCTTTTCCCAACTATGTTGGGGTAGGCTTCCAGTCTAACTGGAAGCAGCTGATTACCAGTATTTTACATGGAGTGACTGCCTATCTGGCCTCCACAACCCAGTAACTGAGTAATACGATATCCCTTGGTAAGGCTGGTTGTCAGACTTTCGGGCTTCTGACGACCCGTAATGACTGTCACAGATCCAGGAATGACAGCCGGGACCAACGGCTTAACGTGCTTTCCGAGTCTCGGTATGTAAAGATGGTCAACCATCCACGGACCAACCCCGGCAAGCGTCGCTTAACCTGATGGATCGACCCGTTCGGCTGTTATTACTTAGCCACGAGCTCCTCCTACTTTAAACATAACAAGGCAGATCCATCCCCCACAAAAATAAAACGTCAATGAAGTAAACGTCAACAAGGTTTAACATTTTATTATACAATTTAATTTATCTAGCTACCTACTACTAAAGTAAACTAAATTGAATGCCAACCTACTTCATTACTGTCTTCTGCAAGGAAAATTCTGAAGCCAATTAAAATAAAGGACATAGTTTAAGATAAGGCAGTATACAGGGTTATTGGTAAAACACCAGCAACCTCTTAAGGGGTCATTGTACTCATCATTATGAACAACTTTTACTATGAGACCAAAAAAAATCGCGAAAACAAAATCAGCTGTTCAGTACATTTATCTACATCAAACTCGTGAAAATGTAGGGAGCATCTGATTTTTTTTCGCGATTTCAGCTTTGGTCCCACTGTAAAAGTTGTTCATAATAATGAGTACAATGACCCCTTAAGAGGTTGCTGGTGTTTTACCAATAACCCTGTATACAGTAGCAATATTTCTGCAACTACACTCAATGAAAGACACAGAAATATAATGGAAAGAGAACAAAGTAATAACAAATGTGTCAGAACTAGTCCACAGCCTAAAATATTACGTTCAAAAACCGAAGCATAACCGCAGCGCCACAATAACTAAGCCACAGATTAAGAAAATGAGAGGATATGCTATGTGAATATTGCAAATTGTCCAACTACAAAATCTGGTTCTTGTTCGAAGATGTAACTTATGAAAGAAAGTTTTCAGTAGTACTTAATGCTTGCAGTTCTGCAGCCTCAGACCAAATAAAAAACCCAGACATAGCGCTGCTGCGAACAACGCAGTGAAACATGCGCAAAACTACACCTCGCTTTGTGCATACACGCTCACACGCACACATTAACACCAAACTACAATTAAACTGCACCTCACTAAGTGCACACATGTTTACGAAACCCGAAACTTGCGGCCTCACGTCACTGTTGATAGCGCTATGTCTTGGTTTTATAATTAGTCTGAGTCTGCAGCGTTCTAGTTCCTCAATTATCAAAACTCACAGATTATCTAAAGCACAAAACAAACTGAGTAGAAGCAATCCTTATTTCCATAGACCAAGTAGATATGAGTTGCCTTATATTATTTTCCTTTACCGTAACTGATATTATAAATGCTAAAGTAAGTTTAGCACACGGGGAAACCATGACCTGGATTAGGATATAGGATACTTTTTATCCTGGTAGTAGCTCCCGTGGGATAATTCCCGAATGCACGAAGGCGAAGCCGATGTTTAATGCTATAGTTCTAAGATGAACCAAGAATATCATTACAGAATGGAATTAAATCACAATAGTTATTTATGCAACTGACGTATAATAAGGGGTATTAAAACACGAATGTAATAGTATCACATGAGTGTTTTAATACCTAATTATGTACAGTTGCATACAAGACTTTATCTACATCCATGTTATCAATCCTCTATAAAAGGTTCTGAAACAGTTTTTTGTAATACTAATACTCGTATCGAACATGGCGGCCGGCGAGTTGCATTATGAAATTCAGTACAACATTAAAGCACCCGTTTGGATGCTATTATGGTTACCATGGTTACTATGACACTGGCTGTTTTAATGTTGGCAATAAGCTAACTGTTTCAGAAACTTTTATAGAGAATTTATAGCATGGGTGTAGATAAAACCTTTTATACCCGTACTCCGGTGCGAAACCGATCAATTAAACAGCAAGGCCACAGAACAAGAAAATAACCCATCCAACCAAGATAAACCAACCAACACAAAACGACAATTTCCACAACTCATCTGCCCCTTCTTTAATCCACAAACAGCGATGTATCAACGGAGCCTTAACTTTTATGAAAGCCGCCCCGCAGCGGTATATCACGTTAAATGGCCCAGCTTTTTGTCGTTACCTTGTAACTTATGGCCGCTAAAGTGTTGCTGCAACAGGACCTGCTCGCCACGGCTATAAGGACCCTGGAATCGTGCCAGGCTACTCCGGGTAGTGGGTCGTGTTTGGCTGTGTGATCATTTAGAGGTTTTTTAGGCGTGCTAGTATTATACGTGTCGTATTGCATCCTCGTCTTTAAGGGTGTGCTATAAACCATCAAACCGAACCACTTTTCCCATGGCACCAACATCGTAATCGCGAAAAAATAATCAGCCGTCCCCATAGACTTATAAAAAAGGAGGACTCCGCGCCACGCATATCGAAAGTGAAGCACAGTAGGACCGTTTGTACAAACACGACTCGCGCACACATTTACATCATAGTATGCCGACGGCCGCCATTACGTGACACGAGCGATGGTGTCTTTGCAGGTACTCAAATCACGCACACATAGATCGGTACGGTGCTTCACTTTCGATATGCGTGGCGCGGAGTCCTCCTTTTTTTATAAGTCTATGGCCGTCCCATACATTTGCGTCGAGTAGGTATTGAAGTTTTCTATGGGACAGCTGAAATTTTTTTCGCGATTGCGATGTTGCATAGAGAAAGTCGTTCGGTGTGAGGTTCTGTATCCCACCTAGAAATTTGACGAGTTGTACTTTGATGTTGTATTTAATCAGCTTTAGATTAAACGGTTTATGTAGAACCAACTTAGAAAATAATAATATTGATTTGGACTATAAGTTTCATTCTCCATTGAGGATTATTCTATCAAGGATTAGAGATGCCTTCCTGCCTGTACAATCCTTACAACGACCTACAGCTACAAGTGACTTCTTTTATCAGCCGCTGGTAGAGATATACTTGCTTGTGTGTGTGTGTTTTTTTCACAAAATACCTTCTTTATCGTTTGTTAATATCAAAGCTACAGACACTTTTAAAGGCTGTTATAGGACTACTATTGTTCGACGAAAATAATACAAAAATAACGTCTTTTTCCTATCTGACGTTTTCGTCAATCAATAAAGTTAGGGCCTATTTCACTATGCCCGAATAGCCACTACTTACCGAATAAATAAAATGGAACATAATTTGTATGAAATTCTCTGCCAAAGTGCAAAGTAAGTTAATAGGAACTTAATCGTAGGTGGTGAAACAGGCCTTTAAACTCCATGGAAACTACAAAGACTTATTACAGGTCTAATAAAAAAGTATTAATATATTTGATTAAACAACTAGGTATATTAGTAATAAGAGAGCTAAATGCCGCGAATTAAATCTAATTTCTTACTTATTTTGCAAATGAACTAGACTCCAATGGCGAACTCTGTGGTGTCAAATTTTATTTGTGAAGAATCTATGAAAACGTAAATTATGTAGGTATGTAATTGTAACTCACCTTACAATAATTAACACGTCTAGACTATTCACCACAAAAATAAAACGTAAACTAACATCCAAAAAAACAGTCGCAGGTAAAATGGAAAATGTATGTAAATAATCTCTATTTGACCTCACACTTCTAACAAACCGATATCAGTAACATTGAAAACGATTCACGAGTATTTCACACAAGTTGGTCACTATCGCGGTTTTGTGGTATATACTTTTATTTTAAATAAACATTTGCGTTAAAATTCAAGGTATACCTACTATACTATATCGTATACTAATCCTTAGGGTCAGCGCACACCAAGAGCAGAGCAGAGCAGAGCATTTTCTGAGACTATTGAAAAATTTATCGTATGACAATTCCTTACATTGTAAAATTCAATCGTCCAAACTTGATGCTCGACTACGCTCGAGCATGCTTGGCGTGTATTTAATTTTGCAATGTATGGAATTGTCATAAGATTTATTTTTCAATAGTCTCAGAAAATGCTCTGCTCTTGGTGTGCGCTGACCCTAAGTTGTCAGCGCACACCAAGAGCAGAGCAGAGCAGAGCATTTTCTGAGACTATTGAAAAATTTATCTTATGACAATTCCATACATTGCAAAATTAAATTGTCCAAAATTGATGCTCGACTACGCTCGAGCATGCTCGAGCATGCTTGGCGTGTATTTAATTTTGCAATGTATGGAATTGTCATAAGATTAATTTTTCAATAGTCTCAGAAAATGCTCTGCTCTTGGTATGCGCTGACCCCTACTTGTAACAGACTGTACCTCTTGTTTTGAAATAAATTATTATTATTATTTATTTATAAGGACTTTTCGGAACAGTAATATTAAAATTTAAAAAAAAAAACATTTAATTCAGGCAAAAACCCATACTTAAGTGTACATGATAAAATAAAATTTCACAATACTGCCCCATAATACATCGGAATAAATTAAATGAATAAACGAATACAAATTGAAAAGGGTCAGAGAATATTAACTAAGGCTTTGGTCTTAGTCGATATTACTGTTACGACAAAAAAATCCTATGTTTTCTTATGATCCGAAAGTGAAAGCAGAGAAAGAATTTGCTTCCTTGAGACTTGTAACAGGGTTACATTTCATTCCGCTGTTCTTTACATTACATGGTCACCGGGTGATTTCGTCAATAGGAGTAATTCATCAACTCGTCCCACATGCCTACGGCCCATTTGGGACGACTTGACGAAAACCAAAACAAATAATATTTTCATTCTGCAAGTCGTCCCACGTTGCTATCAAAATGAGAAAAGGTACAATCAGTAGCAAAAGTGAGGAGTCCAGCATACATTTTTCCATTCCATTATGTTGTAGTTTGTTTCAGCCAATATGATGATGTATATAAGGAGGTATTTTATTCAGATCGACTGCCCCATATTCTGCAGTAAGTCATTTCCTATAAGTGTAATCATATTTTTTTTTAGAAACGATAGGCCTCCGATCAAGAGTGAGTCGGACTCGCGCACCGAGGGTTCCTAACTATCATAATTATATGTAATGTTTGTTGATGATTTCTGAATAAGTGTGCTATTTAGAGACATCATTTTACTTTTCCTGTAATCTTTACATAAACTTCTATCACGTAGAATAATTTCAGATTTTTCTCTTTGCAAACTTCGGAGATTTTTTTTAAGTCGAATACTGTGCGGCCTAAGAAAAAGAAAAAAATATTTGAGTATGTGCAAATAGCGTTCTTTCACACGATACCCCACGTGGCCTACTAGCCCCAGTTCGAATTTTCAAGACCCCGTTTCAGTCCCTAAAGGTGGTTCCTATTGCAAAAAAAAAAAAATATTTTTATTTCTTTTTATTTGCAAAATAGTTGGGCAAATGTTATCTAAAACTATTCTTTTCAAGTTGGTAGCATTAGTACTTAGTTCTTCAGATATCCATCTGTGACAGACGGACAGACCGACAGACTGAATCGCACCATAAGGAGGAACCCTTACCATTTACCATTTTGGTACGGAACCCTGAAAAGATATGATTACACTGCGGGGCATTATTTTAATGCCACGAATTAATTAAAATAACAGCTATGGGAAGATAAACTCCACAAGCAAGTACATCAATTATCCATTACGTTGAACACAAACCACAGATTCGGCGGAGAAAACAATTTGTAACAAAAACATAGCTGTTATGTGAACACTTAATTAAAACGCAAATTGGCGACCGCAACGGCCTGCCGGGGTCCTTAGTGATGGGACACTGTGATCAGGTATCGATATAAACTCAAACTCAAACTCAAAGCATTTATTTCAATGAAACCAATTACAGGCACTTTTGAATTGTCAAAGTGTCGGTTAGTAGGTAAGTCAGAAAGTTGAAGCTAGTTGCCCATTCCAAAACGTAGATCTATACAGGGTGTTTTTTTAATGACCAGCCAAATTTTCACAGGGTGTTTTACCCATGAATGTGAACAACTTTCACTATGGGACCAACTTTGAAATCGCAAAAAAAATATCAGCTGTTTCATACATTTTGATCGAGTAGGTATTGAACTTTTGTAGGAAACCGCTGGTTTTTTTTTTCGTGATTTCAAAGTTGGTCCCATAGTGAAAGTTGTTCATATTCGGGTAGAACACCCTGTGAAAATTTGGCTGGTCATTAAAAAATCACCCTGTATAGAGAAGAACGGGCAAGAAACTCCACGGACACTGTTTTAAATATTGGTTACATCATTCTTGTTGAAATTATACATGTGAGAACGATGAACGTTAAAAGCGTCCGTAATAAAAAAAAACAATTCAAAATTTAAATTAAAATAAGCCGTGGCAGCTAAAGTATGACCAGCCTCCACCAACAGCGCCCGTTCACGAACCTGACGCCTGTATATTGGGTCAAGTTCACAACAGCTAAGCAGGCAGGCAGGTTTAAACATGCTTGATAGGATACGTAGCTGCCGTACGAAGGTTGAAATGTTTTGCTATTATGAGAAGCATACGATAGTGTTTGAAGTAGCCCAAAGTTAGAAATGATGGAAGAAGAACCAATGTCACTATCGGCCTGTTCCTATCAACAAGCCGAATGAAAGGGAATCATTGATTAGAGAATTTAAATTGAATATTTTGGACGTTGGACTAATTCAAACCATTTTAACAAACCCTACGTCAGCAATTGCAAAGAGGTTGTGTGGCCTGGTGAAACCTACTCAATGATTTTCTTTCGCACATAATGTAGTTATTTCAATGATAGTTAATTGATTGGTACGATGGGGTTGGCATATCCGTGGGGATAAAAACCCCTTTTATTAACATAGAATAAAAAAAAAGCCGATAGTGATTCTTTACCAAAATTCATGCTATTGAATTATTTCTGTGAATCCCAAAAACCCTAGAGCGTTTGACGTTTAGGGACTGTCGAGGAGATGATTCCACTGACCACAAAAATAAACGACCTAAGGTAATCACAACAGATAATTACGGTGTGATGTTGAACTACATAATAATAAATCACAAAAATAAAATATTATTCCCAAACCTATCGATACCAATCCACTTCATGACACATCCCTACAGTATCCCGGTTTTGCATAATAAACGCGAGATATTAGCATAAAATCACTCGGCGGAGTCGCCTCTAACAACCGTCCTATTTGACTTGCAAAGAATTGCCCCCAGCACTACATCGATTGGTTTTCATTGCAAATTAGGTGCAATCCTGTGGCGACGGTGGAGGTGGATATTTTTATGAAGCGTGTGGCAACACAAAGAGATGAGCAGTGTATTCGGTATTTAGGTAGCGCCTGCAAAGTTGGAGTAAAACATTTTGTTTTTGGACCGCGCGTCAGGCTCTAATAAGTAGAAAGTAATTGGGAGAGAACTCTCTGATGTACTCTAAGAAGAAATGGAACACAATACAGAACTGACGAGGGCAATTAAAGCGGAAAGAAAACGAAAAACAAGAAGATTTGAATCGAAACTAAACATAAAATTCAAGCGGTGACATCTGCGGTGACATCTGTGGTTTCAGTGCAACGTTTGGCATCCAACGAATTAAGATCATTCTTAATTCGTTGTTGGCATCCTCAGCCTTGCCTGAGTACAAAGTGTAGGCATAAAGTAGATAAAAAGAGGCAAGGTTAACTTAGTCAGAACGAAATGATCTTGAAAACAAGTTAGTGCCAAAAACAGTAGCTTTTTTTTGCGATCGCTAAATTATTATTAGAACATGCAAAAAACACTTCAATCATAATCTAGTTTTTCTGCCACCTATCCATCAGAATCGGCGCCACGGAACATTGCACTATAACCTACATACAACCTATAATTTCCTTCTTTTTTCCTCGCCGCCCAACTACCCGTAGTTATTTCTAAACGGTCTACATTAAACGTAATTAATGTCTGTTACGACATAAAGGTTGATATTTTTGGTAATTGGTTTCTTCAATAATACTCTTGCACTTTTGAAACTTACTTTAATTTAGTTATTACAGGACAGAAAATATTTCGACCGCTCGTGCGGTTGTCAAGTCAAGAAGTACTTTTTTCGTTTTTCACAAACACCGCCCGTTGTTCAAATGCATTGTAGCAAATGTAGGTATCTATGCAGCGCGCACGACGTAGCTAATCGATGGTAAGCAGGAGCAAGCCTAAACATCCTCCCACCCGTTGAAAGGCTTGTCTTTCAACTGTAAGTCTTCAGCAGTGGGCAGCGGACACAGCTTGACGATAGGCCGCCGTAGAACGCCTCGAGTTGTTTTTAAATCAGCCACTCTGGAAATACCGTCCGGGCCAGGGAATAATTTAGTGATCCGTCCAAGGCGCCAACACAATGGAGGTATATGCTCCTCATGTATTAATACAAGGTCACCAATATTTAGGGATCTTGCGTTCGTCTTCCACTTGAGTCGTTGTTGTAGTTCATGTAAATATTCACGTTGCCAGCGAGACCAGAAATGTTGCCGAATTTGTTGCAGTCGAGCGTATCTTCGCAGGTGACTTTCTTTCAAGCTTTCTAAATTTGGTTCAGGCAGTGACATCAGCGGTCTTCCAATAAGGAAGTGCCCAGGGGACAAGGGGAGGTAGTCATCAGGAGATGAGGACAAAGGACACAAGGGGCGACTGTTCAAAACGGCCTCCACTTGTGCGAAAAGTGTAGATATTTCTTCAAAGGTAAGATGGGTATTTCCCATAACTCTTTTTATATGGAATTTCGCAGATTTTACTCCGGCTTCCCAGATGCCGCCAAAGTGAGGAGCGTGAGCAGGTGAGAATACAAATTTTATATTTTCATGAGTTGCAAATTCAGCTAAGTCCCTATTATGTAATTTAAGAAAAGCCCCTATTTCTTTAGCAGCGGCCACAAAGTTGCCCCCGTTATCACAAAATATTTCATTGGGTTTGCCACGACGGGCAATAAATCTGCGTAATGTCATCACAAATGCATCCTTGGTAAGGTCACAGACCGCTTCCAAATGAACGCATTTATAACGCAAGCACACAAATACGCAAAGGTAACATTTGTTCACCCTTGCACCTTTACCTTTACGATTAATTATGTAAAAAGGTCCAGCAAAATCTATGCCCACTGAACTGAATGGGAAATCAGCGCTCACACGTTGTGAAGGCAAATCACCCATTTTAGGATAAAAAGTTTTGCCTCGGAAACGACAACATCGCACACAATTGTGAACTGTGCGCCGAGCTAACCTTCTGCCATTTACCGGCCATACTGATTCCCTTATCATTGACAACAACAGCTGCGGGCCAGCATGCATGTGCCGTAAATGTTCTCTTTCAAATAAAAGTTTTGTCAAATGATGAGATGAATCAAGTAGTATTGGATGTTTTTTATCAAAACTATAAGGTGAAGAACTTATTCGACCTCCAACTCTAATTAAGTTCTTATTGTCTAAAAACGGTGACAAAGATAGTAATTTAGATTTAACATTTAATGGTAAGTTTTTAGATAACGCTTTGTATTCAATAGGAAAACACTTAACCTGAGCAACACGACATAGATAATGAAATGAGTCATCTAACTCATTAGCGCTGAGAGCTAACACCTGTTTGTTAGGAACAATACGAATGTTAAAACAAAATCTTTTTACCCATGCGACTATTCTTATAAGTTTATTTAGGTTGCTATATTTTTCAATATCTATTAAAGGTTGCAGTGTGTCAGTGTTGAGGTAAGTATTTATTTCATTTTGATCAGTTAAGGATTTATTAGATGTAACTAATGAATTTTGTGTTTTATGAGTTTTTGTTTCAGATGCTGATTGCTCTGCTTGCTTCGGCGGTGTCAAGGTTGAGACGAGCGGAGCAGGTGGGACGGTCTTAGGTGAGTACTTGGTTTTATTTGTAATTTTAGGTGTAGTTTTAGATTTAGATGTATTTTTAATTTCAGGTACATTATTAGTATCAATGGAATTTAGAACGGGCCAATCGTTTTCACTATTCATTAAATATTTTGGACCTGACCACCACAGGCTATTATTTATTATCTGATTAGCATTTATACCCCTAGAAATGAGATCGGCTGGGTTCATGTCCGTGGGAACATATCGCCATGAGAGTGTGTCAGTGAGCTCGGTTATTTCAACCACCCTATTCGCGACAAATGTTTTGAGTTTGGTCGGATCACCTCTGAGCCATGCTAGCACTACGCTAGAGTCGCACCAATGAACGATTCGTGACGGCTTATAACGAATAGATTCAAGGATACTTTTGCATAGTTTAGCAGCCAACAATGCAGCGCAAAGTTCCAATCGCGGTATTGTCATAGGATTTATACGAGCTACCTTAGATTTAGCAGCTAATAGTCGTACCGTGAAGTCCCGGTTATTTTCCGTGCTTCTCATGTACACACATGCTCCATACGCTTTCTGTGAAGCGTCACTGAATGAATGAAGTTCTATTAATTTCGGTGAATCGCATAAGACTCTTCTAGGTATTTGCAAATTCAATAAACAGTTCAAATTACTCGCAAATTCTAACCAATTTTCCTCTATTTCTTGAGGGATAGATTGGTCCCAGTCTATTTTTTGTTGCCATAAATTTTGTAATATCATTTTTGCTGTAATTATACATGGACTTAGCAGCCCTAAAGGATCAAATATCTTAAATGCATTTGATAATATTCGCCTTTTTGTTATGTTATCATGATTGTGATACGGTTGTACAGGAAAGTTTAAATTATCAGTTTTTGGCTCCCACCCTAAACCCAGCGTGCTTGACGCTTCACTTATAGTTAATTTTTCTTGAGTATTTAGAGATGAATTTTTGAATAGATTTTTAGAATTAGTTTTGTATTTTCGTAAATTAAAACAGGCTGACTTTAGAGCGGAGGATATGGAATTTTGAATATTGGCTAATTGTTTTTCATTATCACAACCGGTTATTAAATCGTCGACGTAGAAGTCGTGTTGTATTATGTTTTTTATAGTTTCGTCCCCACACTCCTCGCCCACCTGCCACAGACAGCGAGTGCTTAAATAGCTCGCACTTGTGGTGCCATAAGTAAGAGTATTCATTTGCATCGTTTTGATGGGCAAGGACTCATCTTCTCTCCATAGAATTAATTGCAAGACTCTACATGATTCATCTACTCTTAATTGTCTGTACATTTTTTCAATGTCACCAGTAATTAAATATTTATATTGACGTGCTCTTATGAGTATGGAGAAAAGAGAATCCTGTATATTTGGGCCCACCATAAGAATGTCGTTGACAGATATACCCGAGGAGGTGGGGACGGATCCATCAAACACGACACGTACTTTGGTTGACTCGCTATTGTCCTTAAAAACAGCATGGTGGCATAGGAAGTATGAGGGAAATGGTTTACTTTTAGGTGCTACAGACATGTGTCCTAGCTGTTCATATTCTTTCATAAAATCAACGTATTGTGATTTTAGTGTAGGATTTTTCCTAAAACGCGATTCTAAATTAAACAATCTTTTTTTTGCAGTATTATAGGATTCACCCAAATTGCATGGAGATCTATTTAGAGGTAATTTAACATTAAATCGTCCGTCACTCAAACGGACCGTATTTTGTAAAAAATGCTTTTCACAAGCCCTTTCCCTTTCGCTGAGAATGGGTTTGTTTGGGAGTTCTTCAATCTCCCAGAATTTGGTAAGTAATTTATCAACACAAGACTCTTGAATCTTGTTATTTTTTGTAATTATGCTATTATTACAATATATGCTATTCAAGTTATTTTTATTTATAGGACCGGCTATTAACCAGCCTAACTTGGAATTTCGTAACTTTAGGTTATCTGGGCCTAGAGACATTTGTTCATTTCCTAAGATATCCCAGAAAAGATCACATCCAATCAAGATATCAACTTGAGAGGGTTCATTAAAATTAGGATCGGCTAATTTTATGTGTTTAGGTATTTTGAATTTAATATTAACGTGTTTTTTCGGTAAATAACCAGTTAAATCATTCATGACAAGCATATTAGAAGTAACATCAAACTGTTTATAAATAGATTGCAATTTAACAATGCAACTCTCATCTACCTTATTAGACAAGTGGTTTCCAATACCTATAATATTAATACTATTTATTGGAATGGAATCAAGTGACAGTTTATCTTTTAAAGATTTTGTAATAAAACTGCCTTGGCTACCACAATCGAGCAATGCACGCACTGTTTCATATTGATTGCTATTAGGATTATGAACTTCAATTAAAGCAGTAGATAAGAGAACATGATTGAACTGATATTCCGATGAGTTAACATTTATAGATTCCGTTTCTGAATGTGCATGATTGCTATTAACTGCCTGGGTAGGGTCATGCAGGAGACGATTATGTCTTTGTTTACAATCAGGACATGGTCCAAATCCACAAGCCCTTGCTGGATGACCCTGTTTAAGGCAATTAGAACAAAGTTTATATTTATTTACATCTGACCATTTATCTTGTATAGTTTTATTTTTGAAACTAGGGCACTCATATATTTTATGATTTTGACTGCAGATTATACATACAAATGAACTTGAATTATCTTTATTAGTAGCTATTGCTGCCTTAATGAAACATTTTTGATATTTATCCTGTTTGTTATTATGATTATTTTGTGTGTTGCTACTCGAACGAATTTGATTATTTTCATTCTGTGAACCTTTTTGGTGGCTATTGTCCGTTTTATTCCTGTCTAAAGCTTCAAGCACATCAGCGCGATCTATCAAAACCTTTTTAAAGTTTTCTAAGGTTGGAATGTCGTTACCAAGCTGGTTTCTAAATTCCTCCCATTTTAGAAGTGTATTATTGTCTAATTTTGAGGTTAAATTAAATATGACACACATATCCCAATTATCTGTGGGCATTCCTAGACTAGATAATGCTCTTAAGTTTTTTGTAACATGGTCAACTAAAAATCGTAACGATTTTACAGTTTCCTTGCTACATGAACGTATGTTAAACAATGAATTCATGTGGTGATCAATCAGAAGTCTTCTATTGTCGTAACGATCACACAACAACTTCCAAGCTTCCTTGTAATTTTCAGATGATACTTCAAGATTGGAAATTATGCGTGCCGCGTCTCCTTCAAGGTAAGAGATTAGATAATGAAATTTATGTACCGGCAAGAGTTGCTTATTACGATCAACTAAGCTCAAAAAAGAGTCTCTGAACTCGAGCCACTTAAAATATGCACCGTCAAATTTTGCAATTTGTATACGTGGCAACCTGATACCAGAGTCAAGAGGTTCAGATCGGGATTCATGACAGTCATGACTCCATGATTGCATACAGCTGTCCAACAAATCCTTCGCAATGGCAAGCCCACTCACCATATCAGCTTCAATTTTGTCTCGCTCATCAAGCTCTAATGACAGGTTCCCACTATTTAAGACTTCAATCTGACTTTGCAACTCATCAAACTTAGCT
Organism: Cosmia trapezina; assembly: GCA_905163495.3. Taxonomy (NCBI): domain Eukaryota; kingdom Metazoa; phylum Arthropoda; class Insecta; order Lepidoptera; family Noctuidae; genus Cosmia; species Cosmia trapezina. Next base: position 2,846,864 of record LR991025.1, read on the forward strand.
GATAATTGCTCAAATCTACCAAGCTTAATCTTTAATTCAGCTATTTCCACATTTGTTAATGAGTCCGAAGACGATAATTTATCCAAAAAGTTATTAAACTTGGTAATTTGGCCTTTAATTGAGCTACGCCTGACAGTCAATTCACGTAATTTCTTTATATCGGCTTCTGTCGCCATTTTTTAAAAGTACAATTTAGTTAAAGCAAATATGCTAAGTTTAGTTTATTATTCGACTACCAGTCAGAGTAGCTCAACTACGTTTCAGCCTAAAAAACAATATTTTTTTTTAAGTTATTTAAATAAAGAAATCTCACGCCCCTCAATTCGACGTCACCCGCCGACCGGAAGCCGGATCCACGATGTCAAGCACGGAACGCAAGCTCTGCTCATACCAATGGTGCTAGCGTGATGTTCCGAGTTGTCTGGAAAGTTCGTCGAACAATATTAAAAAATGATTGGGAACGTTACGTTATCTTTCCTAGAATGGCATGAGAAATTCACGATGTCGGTAGATGAAAAAACGAATGAAAATTATTTTAAAATCTAGTAATTTAGTATGATTATTTCGATAAGTTTCATGCCAACTTGCTGATATGGAATATAAATGATGGTTTTAGTGATATACGCCGATATTATAGTGAATTATATGAATTACAATTAAGTTCGATCAAGAAAGTTTTGACCTTCAGCAATACCTAAACAATTAATTGAAATTATTGCACAACTGGAAGGCACGTTTTTCACACCTTTCAATGGGATATGGGAATTAGGATAGCTGAGGATATGATTTAGAAAATAGGTAGGTAATAAGAATGAGGAAGGACGGGCACTTAACTTATGTATGATGATCCAATTCACATGAATGTTCTGCAATTGCTTTTTCTTCCGTACACCTGTGTCGATACTTTAGCTGCATCGATGCTTAGGCTTCAGGATGTTTGTTGATTTCAGCTTCACAAGACGAGAACTCGGCCTTTTGTGGTCTCGATGATCACGCCACGCGCCGACTCAACGTAGCAATTTTTGCAATTTAGTTTTATTTGTCCTGTCACGGTCGCCAATTTTTATGTCTGTTACGACATAAAGGTTGATATTTTTGGTAATTGGTTTCTTCAATAATACTCTTGCACTTTTGAAACTTACTTTAATTTAGTTATTACAGGACAGAAAATATTTCGACCGCTCGTGCGGTTGTCAAGTCAAGAAGTACTTTTTTCGTTTTTCACAAACACCGCCCGTTGTTCAAATGCATTGTAGCAAATGTAGGTATCTATGCAGCGCGCACGACGTAGCTAATCGATGGTAAGCAGGAGCAAGCCTAAACAATTAAAATGGGTCCAAATAACATGGCAGTAACCGCTAAACGTTGGTTATACTCTAATTTGTGCCTAGAACGATAAAATGGCTTGTTATAATAATTTTTGATCGATTCCTTTATGTTTTTTCTTATGTTTTGAGTGATTGAGGCCAATCAGAGGCCGTAACTATTCATCATTGAGGTTTCTGTCTGGTTCTGTGTTTTAATATTTATGGAAATAATTTGGTATTGAATAATAGTTATTGGATTGACGTCGGGTAAACATAGGGTTGTTATTTTTATAGTGTGGTGTTTATAAAGTCAGTTTGTATTTTTTTTGTTTTAGAACCCTTATTACGACGAAGAGTTAAATATTTTAACACAAATCGTCAAACTCCTCAATCACAAACTACGATTCTTAATGTCCAAGGTTTAAAGCAATCTTCGTCATCAGCTTGAGAACTAAACGTTATTGATGGAGCAACACCTTGCAACTATGCTCGGACTTTTTCGAGGGGAAACCTTCAAAAGGCGCAAGGGCTTTGGGAAAAGACCTGGGAGTGTGGGATTCTTACCTCGCTAAAACCACCCCGATGGTCATCATCTGCACATGGAAGCGGCACCGTTACCTCTCAAAAGACCAATCCGGAACCCCCCCTTGCAGCGCAAACCCCACCAACCCCCCCCCCTACCCCCCTACCCTCCCCCCTCCCCGAAACCTAACTATGCAATAGACATGGGCGCCGCGCCGGCGCCGCCGCGCCGCGTCAACCCCGCGCGCCGCCGCCGCCGCCGCTACTTGCTGCTCGGCGTGGGCGAGGCTAGCACGTGCCATTTTGTTTCGGGTTTTTAGTGTTTCGTTTCAAAATGACCAGTTTAATAAACATTAGTCTAATAAATAAACTCTTTATAACGAAAAGGTTTCTTTAAATATGAGCAGTTCCTCATCAATTTTGAGTAAGTAAACTCTCTAAGAAACATAGTGCTGGTCTTGGAATTGAAGATGATGATAGACTAGACCAAGAATGTTGGCGATATCTCGCTTCCTCTGTTGGATCAACGGATATATCAATAATGAGGATCTTTCATCTTTCTGGAACGAAAAAAATAAATATTTTCCTTGGGTATCTACCTTAGGAATGCAAAATTTACCTTGAAAAATAATTTTATACCTAGCTTGAACAATTGTTTTCTTTAATTTTTTGATAAATAATGCGAGTCATTGCATTGTTGTTTTTTTTTTAAAGATTTTTTTCATACTACACATAAATTAGCCACGCCGCCGGCGTCACGCCGCCGCCGCGCTAGATTCATCAGCACGCCGCCGCCGCCGCGCCGCGGCAATATTTGGGGGCGGCGCCCATGTCTACTATGCAAATGTGCAAAGCAGCACGTGACCACTGTGCGCCATCTTCCCTGAGGTACAGTAAAATTACCTTTACCAACACTTCTACTGTCATTTCTTTATAAAACGGAATCATTTTTTAACGAAATGACACATAAGAAATAAGAATTGTAATTTTACTGCAGCTATTTTAGATTTGTGTGACGTTTATTGACGTATTTTTTTCTTTTCCGGTAAACGCTAAATATGTAGTACCTATCAGTTTTCCGAAACAAAATTCCACCTACAATGCAGTCGTCACTCAATAATTCCTTTGTCATCCTCATCACATACAACAGCTGCTCTATTTCACAAAGCCAATTTAACCTCACATCAGACCTACTTCAGTCAACTCATATTTCCATTCAATTCAACAGTAATAATAAAATACTGAGTAACGCCCTCAAACACGCGAGTAGTATTACAAATGAGTATAATGCTGCCAATAACAGACATCCTCAAAAGAATTGTGAGTGTTGCGACTGCCGAACAAAGGCAATGGAAGCCGATATTTGGACAATGTCGGTTTGAGAATGGGGCTCCGTTCCGGTGGGGAGCGATGGAGATTTAATGTAGCTTTCATTGGCATATTTAAAAACTAGCTGCACCCCGCGGTTTCACCCGCGAAGACCTGGATAAAAAGTAGCCTATGTCTTAATCAAAAAAAAAAAAAAATTAAGAAAGAGGTCCATGCGTGGGTGACCATCTTTACATACCGAGACTCCTCCGTGCCTAGGAAAGCACGTTAAGCCGTTGGTCCCGGCTGTCATTCTTGAATCTTTGTCAGTCGTTACGGGTAGTCAGAAGCCCGAAAGTCTGACAACCAGTCTTACCAAGAGGCATCGTACTACCCAGTAACTGGGTTGTGGATGTCAGATAGGCGTCGCTCTATGTAAGATATTGGTATTCTGCTGCATCCATTTTTATTAAAAATATGATTGACGTGTAAAAGTGTTTGTATATAGAAATAAAATCATCTATCATTCAATGCAACTATGTTTTACAAGTATTTATGATGACTTCCGTAATCTAAAGTCATCAAAAAGCAAATTACTTGAATAAAGACATACAATATAATCACCCAAGGCGTAAATGGACAAAAACATAAGTTAATCAAAATAAAAAATTTGGTTCTAAAGTGCCGAAAGAAGGTCATTTATTTCAGTTGATTTACACATTGCGTGACTATAATAGATATGATTATAAGGCTACCTTTTTTAATGTTAAACCTACACCAGAAAATTGTATAATTTGACAAGAGCCCCTAAAAGTTATGTTATTTAAATTAAGGTATATTGATAATGATGATATATAAATGGGTTTTACGAAGAAACTATTTGAAGAATTATAGCTATTTTATATTTCGGAGAATAACAAAGTATAAAATTATAGGAAGTGCAGTTGGATTCAACCTTTTATATTAAAGTACGACTCACAATACAATTGCAATAGAAGTCAAAATCGGTTGAACGTACTGTAAAAAAGGTTTGTTTATATGTCTAATGTGATTGTAAATGGAGTATAGATCATTTTATTTCCCAGTTAATTGGAAAAAGACTTTATAAAAATATATTTTAGCATAGCAACCTCATCTCATACACAACCAACCCTAACAATACCCCAGAAGTTCATATTTGCCTAACACCCATACAATAAGTATACTCCATATTGGCTACTAAACACTCTATTATATGCCCACCCCCTAGCAATACAATGTGACGTCATACGACTCTCCTATTGTCACTCATCACAGATTACTTGACGTGGCATTTATTCCTCAAAAACCAACTTACATTTTCACTTGCGAAACCCCTTGCCATAGAAAACTCAATCTTATTACCAGCCAGCCGTAGAACATGACAGGTTACTTGGGGTTTTCGGATTGTCGGTGTAAGTTGGTCTATCATAAGCCCGTGGACAGCCAGTGATGGTCATTTGAGCCGATATGCTCAGATTACGTGTTTACAAACAGGATTTCCCTGCTTGTAATAAGCCTCTGGCATAATAGGGATGTTTTTTTTGGTTTTTGGCATTAAGGTACAGTCACCTATAGCATTAGCTGACCCACCCTTACATAAATTTTTGAAATATTTTAGAATACGAGTCGTTAGAATTTTATAATTCTTTTATATTTTATTTATTATAAGTATTTAAATAAAATATAAAAGAATTATAAAATTCTATCGATTCGTATTCTAAAAAATCTCAATCATTTATGCAAGGGTGGGTCAGCTAATACTCTAGGTGATTGTACATACTTGTGCAAGGTTTTTTTTTTCTGACAAATTGACGTGAATTGTATGTCATCGGCAGAAACTGTTATTCGATGTTAATAGAAATGCGGAGGTGCAAATAAACCTTTGTTTTAGCGAGATCATGATTTGTATTAGCTACATGCAGTTCCAAATAAATTTTGGAGCTGATAGAGATGAGAATTCGAAGCTTTATTAAGCTTTCATTCACCTAAAAAAAGTAAGTGTGTATGTTTATGTGTACCTATTGTAAATATTTTTTTCTCTAATATGGACGTTTGTATTTATGTTTTCTTTTTGCTAATAATAATGTACCTGTAACCTACACATTTTTCTACACAACATTAAAACAATAATTATTCAAATTATGTACATACTTTCTTGAGTTTTTAATAAAAGTTTTGTTTATTCTTATGCAAAGTATAAAAACACATAACTTAGTAAACGTTCGTGAGTTATGTTCTTTTATTAATTACAACATTTATATTCCCTTCATTGCGACTTTTAATAGGTACAATATTTTGTGACATGCAAAAGCATGCAAGCTTTTGTATATACTCTCTTAACAAAAGCGAAGCGATGAAAAGCTATAAAATGATGCCCAAAAATACTGAGTAAAGGCGATTAAAATAAAAGACTAAGTAATAACAACCGCACGTGTCGATCGACCAGGTTTAGCTACGCTTGCCACGGTTGGTTTGTGGATGGGTGACCATCTTTTGTGCCTCGCAATTACTCAGTAACTGGGTTGTGCAGGATGTAAAATACTGGTACGAGTATTCAGCGGCATCCGGTAAGAGCCGACTGCAAAATAGTTGGAAAAAGGCTAGGCAGATGATGATTGCGGGACAGTGGCAACAGCCTCCTGAAAGCGATTGCTGATGGGCCTGACGAAAGCCCCATAATGAGGCATCTTATAAAAACCACCTTGTCTGTAGTAGAATTTATGTACTAACATAGCAAATAAGTTAAATTGTTTACTAACATCTAGTCTTGGATCAAGCTGTCTGATTAATAAAATAAATAATAATAATGATGAGGTAGGTATCTACGAGAACAAATATGTATAACTTACTCCATAACTCCATATCCAAGATTTCAATAGGTACGTGCCGTGCCTGAAAAAACCTTAGTACATTCAATGTTTGTTGACCAGATTCCTTTTGGCTGAAGCCATTTGGCTGAAGTAAACAATAACTAGATTCCTTACATAATTATTATTATTTATAGCATCATAAAGCTTGGCATCGCTCCCGTACAACCCTAATAAAAACATAACCTTAAACAGTATAAAAGCAAAAACGCGTCACTAAAAAAAAATATATCACGTTTATAAATTAGTGCGATTACATCAGTTGCGGGTTAAGATCGGAACCGATAACCAAACAAGCGTATTTTGTGACGTGCAACCCTAGCTTTACAATCACTCAAACATTTATTCATTGGATTTTCAACCTTATTTAATTTGTCATAAAGTTTATGTTGGATATTTTGGGGTACCAAAATCAAGGTTGTCAACTCAGTAACAATAACAAAGTCTCGTACACGTCAGTGAGCTGTCAAGCGGCATTCAGCCGCGTAATTATCACTCGTCAACGGCGAAAAGATTTCTTTGACAATACATGGCATTGTGAGACAGCCCTAATCCTTTTTGAAAAGAGGGTGTTGTATTTATACAGCGATGTTGGGTTCAATTTTTGTTGAAAGAAAAATCCGGTTGTGCAATAATGTTTTATTTAATTCTGGTTGATGTTATGATTACATTATTTTTATTACTGAATTGGAATTATTTCTACTGCTCTGGGGGCATACTCCCTAAGCACGAAGCCCGTAGTTTCGGCATTCGTTACGGGCGTTTCTTACTCCGTATCACCTACGGATGGATGATTGGTTCGGGGCCCGAACGAAGTATGAATGACAACATGATTTGCCAGTTGTCCCTACTCCCGATGTGTTTTTGCCCGTCCGAAAAATTTAACTTTTACACTTGTTTTGATGGATCGTAATGTCAGACGGACGGATGAACGGACGAACGGAAAGACGGACGGACTTAACGAGTAGGGGGGTGATACGGAATTAGATGCACTAACTTTTTTTTTCTGTAACATGTTTTGTAATACCTTCTAGAATTTGTGTTTTGAATAGTTATGTGTACAGTCCGCGAGGCCTAAGCTGAGCTTTGCGATTGTGTGAGTGATCACCAAAATGGTACGAGAGCCCATGACCAACATTTTTGACTTATCGTTTTACGTAATGCAAAATGTTTAATCGTCTTATCGTTTTACGTTTTACAACGATGCGACATGGTTTTGGTCATGGCCTCTCGTACTAAAGGAACAAAAGCCGATTGCCAAAAAGCTGTATAAACCGCTTTTAAATCAAGCAAAGGACGAATCAAAATGGTATGAGAGCCCATGACCAACATTTTTGACTTATCGTTTTACGCAATGCAAAATGTTTAATCGTCTTATCGTTTTACGTTTTACAGCGATGCGACATGGTTTTGGTGATGGCCTCTCGTACTAAAAGAACAAAAGCCGATTGCCAAAAAGCTGTATAAACCGCTTTTAAATCAAGCAAAGGACGAATCGCGCTCTATGCCGGACGTCACACCTACACTATCTATGTGCACTCACAGAAATGCAAACCTCAGCTTAGACCTCGCGGACTTTATAGCGTGAGGGAAACAAATGCATAATACTTTAACCCCTCATTATTCCGGGACTCATGCAGCTCTCAGTTTGTCGAGTATTTAATGTTACCTCTAAGTGCATGCAGTCCTTATATGTGCCCCTTACATCTACGAACCCCTTTACTTTAAGAGGTTTCTAGGCTTTCATTTTAATTAATTGTAGAGATTTAGAAAACTCGATAGATCTAGATTTAAAGAGGAGCTCGTGGCTAAGTAATAACAGCCGCACGGGTCGATCCGTCAGGTTAAGCTACGCTTGCCGGGGTTGGTCAGTGGATGGGTGACCATCTTTACATAGCGAGATTCCTCCGTGCCTCGGAAAGCACGTTAAGCCGTTGGTCCCGGCTGTTATTCGTGCATCTTTGACAGTCGTTACGGGTCGTCAGAAGCCCGAAAGTCTGACAACCAGTCTTACCAAGGGGTATCGTATTACCCAGTAACTGGGTTGTGGAGGTCAGATAGGCAGTCGCTCCATGTAAAATACTGGTATTCAGCTGCATCCGGTTAGACTGGAAGCCGACCCCAACATAGTTGGGAAAAGGCTAGGCAGATTGATTTGAGATTTAGAAAACCACTCTAGTGTAGGAACTAAAACTTTAATTCTGATATAATTAATAAACAGGAGAATTGGTTATCATCCATTGCCATTCATTATCTACTATGTTTTTTTAATCACCTTAAGGGATCATTGTGTTCATCATTATGAACAACTTTTACTAGGGGACCAAACCTGAAATCGTGAAAAAAAATTCGGCTTATGTTCGCATAACTCGTCAAAATGTAGGTATTTTTTTTCGCGATTTCAAGTTTGGTCCCATAGTAAAAGTTGCTACATGGTTGCAAATACAAGCACCTACCCATTTGACGTATTATTCTGTCGGTATGTCACCAACCAATTTAAACCGACCTATTGCCCAGTATTTAGGGCCGCCCCAACCCCAAATACCGCAAACAACGAGTAATACGACATTTCCTGCCCTTTCACACGAACGCGTTTGGAGCACCGAGATATTATCACACTACACACAATAATGCAAAGTTTCCACTTACTACTGCTGAGCTGACAATAGACGGATTAAGAAGCCATAGAATCAGCTGTGATTACAGATTACCCATAGGCGGCAGATGGCAAACTTACTTGTTACTGAAAGAAAGTAAGTATTAGTTATAGAGTAAGCTAACTTCGAATATGTTAAGTAGGATACGAATTGTAGTATTCAAAGTGGTATAATCCTAGGATCAAAAGGATTAAGTGGAAGAAATATTGTGGTGACATAATTTTCTATCTGCAGAATTCTAATAATAATCTACAATTTGATTAAACTGTATCGTTTCTACTCGAACTTACGTCCAACGCCCTATTTGCAGACCTGTACTTAAAGGTAATGAAACCACCAGTACTTACTGCAAATTAAATTCTTGTAAAAATTCCTACCTGAAAACGCTAAACCTACGCGACGCTACGCCGCAGTACCCGCTTATTTCGGGTCCCCACACAACTTATAATGCCTCGCATAACTTATTGTAAGCGTCACAATACTGAAATAATGTACTAATCTAATTAGTTATCAACTGTACCATCTGATCCATCAGCTGATGCGTGAAATTGATTTCTGACAAACACTTCATTTATTTGTGTAGGGTAACCAAGTGTAAGGGTATTTGCACTGAATTATATAGTAGTATTAGTTGTACTATTCATAGCGTATTGGACTTTAGGAAGGTGGGTGTCCCAAGATCTATGGTCTTCAACTCTTCACCAACCAAAGACGACAAAGCTGTTATTATAGTACGATTGTATCTTTCAGTGGGATTAACTTGAGGGCAATAGTTAGGAGATGAAGTAGAATTTTTCGAGTCGCTCCGTTATTTAGAATGGTTATTCTAGTGTATAACCCTCCTTTTGGGATCGACCGCAGTCGGGTAAGTTTTAGTCGCTGAGTAAGTTTCCCCGGTCGAACGATAATATATTTTTGATTTGATATTGGATGTTAAAACTGATTTGGACGAACTTACCACTTCATTAAATTATATATTTTATAAACTTTAGCTAGTTGAATGGGAAAAAAATCCTAACTAAAATTATAAATTTTATAATTTTAGTTAGGATTAGGATTTTTTTGCGAAAGTGAGTTTGTTTGTAAAGCGGGTTGCAGACCAGAGCTAAGCTAAGTTAGTTTAGCTTAGCACGTAACTGAGGTTCATAGTTTGATTATAGTTTTGCGGTCTGCACACAAGCATGAAAAATTACCTCAGCTATGCGTGCTAAACTAAACTACCTTAGCTTAGCTCTTGGTCTGCAACCCGTATTACGCTTTGAGGCTAAAACTACCTTAGCTTAGCTCTTGGTCTGCAACCCGTATTACGCTTTGAGGCTAAAAATACCTTAGCTTAGCTCTTGGTCTGCAACCCGTATTACGCTTTGAGGCTAAAACTACCTTAGCTTAGCTCTTGGTCTGCAACCCGTATTACGCTTTGAGGCTAAAACTACCTTAGCTTAGCTCTTGGTCTGCAACCCGTATTACGCTTTGAGGCTAAAACTACCTTAGCTTAGCTCTTGGTCTGCAACCCGTATTACGCTTTGAGGCTAAAACTACCTTAGCTTAGCTCTTGGTCTGCAACCCGTATTACGCTTTGAGGCTAAAACTACCTTAGCTTAGCTCTTGGTCTGCAACCCGTATTACGCTTTGAGGCTAAAGCGGCTGGACGGATTTGTATGAAATCTGACACACAGGTAGACCATGACCTGGATTAGGACATAGGAAACTTTTATCCCGGTATTTTGTTCCCGTGGGATAATTTCCGAACTGAGATAAATACAATATTTTAACCACTGTGAAGAAAAACATTGTGAGTAAAGTTGGAAGTAAATAATACATTGGAAACAACAACATCTAGTGAGCAAATCAATGCCCCCCTAAGCCCTATGCCTATGCCTTATTCCTTCTAAGCATATAAGGAGTCTTGCCCTTTTGTGCGACTCTGCTCATCATGCAGTAAACGCTAAAAACTTAAGACTTGTTAGAAAAAACCGGTCAAGAGCGAGCCAGACTCGCGCACCGAGGGTTCCGTTCCGATTTCTGAAAAAGTGTGCTAGTTAGAGACATCGTTTTATTTTTCCTGTAATCTTTACATAAACTTCTATCACATAGAATAATTTCAGATTTTTCCCTATGCAAACTTCGGAGATAAGGGGCGAACGGTATTTTTTTTGCATTTTTCGTCAAAAGCCGACAACTATGCGGGCTAAAAAAATATTTAAAATGTTTGAGAATGTGCAAACAGCGTCCTTTCATATGATACCCCACATGCTCTAGTAACGCCACTTTGAACCCCTGTTGCAAAAAAAAAAAAAAAAAATTCTTTCTTATTTGCAAAATAGTTGGCTAAACGTCATCTAAAACTGTTCCAAATTTCAAGTTGATAGCATTAGCAGTTCTTGAAATATCTAGCTGTGACAGACAGACAGACAGACTGAGCCACATCATAACGGTTCCTTTTTACCATTTTGGTACAGAACCCTAAAAAGAGTCATCACATAAGCCAAAAATAGTCAGTAAATTACAGGAACTGATCACAAAAACAACATAGTATTGCACATCAATCAGTCAGCCAAGCTTATTCATTACGACACGTCTAAAAAAACAAAACGATTTCCTAATACCAAAAAGTTCCTAATCAGCACTTTGGAATTCAGTTCCACTACAGCAAAACCCATCAAAAGAGCGTGATTCTATGCGTTGCCCCACAAAAACATGCGATCACATAGCCTTGCAAATAAAGCACCATCAAGTACCAATTAAGAGCAGGTTCGCATGCAAAGTGCCACAAACTGTATGGTAATACAACACACAAGACCACATCCATCTTCACTGACAGGCTCGCAGACTGATGGTATATATTAGCTATAAATTATGTATAATTACCATTATTTATTGCTTGCTTTAGCCTGTGGCTTTGTCTGCTTTTAATATTCTAACTTATTATAAGTTACCCCAGGTTTCTGAAAAAAAATTTTACGATGAGCAGCAGATTTTGATGTTCATAGACTAAATCAGTTCGAAAGAGATACCGTGGCCCTGGCACAGGCAACTGAAGGAACACGGGTGGGTTTTAATCAGTGAAAGTCTGACACGCCATTTGATGATTTCCCATCCACAAAAAAAGGGTCTGAATAATACTGTGGAACTGGTAAAAACAAATTCAACATTAGTTCCATTATTTTCAGATTCTTTTAAAATGGAACTAGTGACTTAAAAAAAAAAACCGGGCAAGAGCGAGTCGGACTCGCGCACCGAGGGTTCCGTTCCGATATCTGAAAAAGTGTGCTATTTAGAGACATCGTTTTATTTTTCCTGTAATCTTTACATAAACTTCTATCACCTAGAATATTTTCAGATTTTTCTCTTTGCAAACTTCGGAGGTAAGGGGGGAACGGTATTTTTTTTTACATTTTTCATCAAAAGTCGAACACTGTGCGGCCTAAAAAAAAATAAAAATATATTTGAGAATGTGCAAACAGCGTTCTTTCATATGATACCCCACATGACTTAGTAGCTCCACTTTGAATTTTTAAGACACCCTTTCACCCCATGTTGCAAAAAAAAAACATATATTTTTATTACTTTCTTATTTGCAAAATAGTTGGGTAAACATCATCTAAAACTGTTCCAAATTTCAAGTTGATAGCACTAGTAGTTCTTGAGATATCCAGCTGTGACAGACAGACAGACAGACTGAGTCACACCATAAGGGTTCCTTTTTTACCATTTTGGTACGGAACCCTAAAAAAAAGGGTCTGAATAATACTGTGGAACTGGTAATAACAAATTCAACATTAGTTCCATTATTTTCAGATTCTTTTAAAATGGAACTAGTGACTTAAAAAAACATTAGTAGTTCCATCATGGAACTGTTAATGGTACTAGTGGCCACGAAGCTGTTTGTATCCACAAAAGTAGCCTAAGAAAGGGATAGATTGAAATGAACGTTATATTATTATTACGGATTTGGGCTATGAAATACACCACACAAAAAATGTACGGAAACGTTCATGAATTACGGAAGGCGGAAGGTATTGATGCCTTTTTTTTTTTTTTTTTTTGAGGGTGGGAAATCATCAAATAACTTCTCCCGCTCTGGGTGGAGCGGAAGAGCGTGTCAGACTTTTACTGACTAAAACCCACATGTGTTCCTTCAGTTGCCTATGCCAGGGCCGCGGTAACCTCTTCAGACAACCCGCGACCCCAGCGGCGTCGGCCCTATTGGACCCCGTCACTTGCTGACATCTCTTTGAGGCGCGCGTGGAACACAACGCGCCGTCGACTCGGGCCTGGTCCTTACCGGACGGCGAGCTACCCGCTGCTCACCGTCCGCAGGCCCGCGCCTACGGTGGCCGGAAATCGCCCCGCGATTCCCGCCGCCCAGGGCGTCTCCTGCGGCGACTGAGGGCGTGAGGCTGCCTCTCCCTCACGCGTTCCGCCTCCTCCTTCGCGAGCATCACTGCTTCGCAGAAGGAGGTGACGGCCTCCCATGCACTCTCGCTCCGCACCATGGCCTGGACCAGGCTCGGACGCGAGAGATCGCCGCCGCCGATCGCCTCCGTGAGAACACGGCGGTGCTCTGCCCAAGCCGGGCAGACCTCCACTGTATGCTCCACCGTGTCCTCCGGGCGATCCACACAATGGTAACACCCGGCGTTTCCTCCCGCCTTATGCGAAACAGGAACCTCCCGAAACAACCGTGTCCGGTGAGGACCTGCGTCAGGCGGAAGGTGAGGACGCCGTGGCGCCTCTCTAACCACTCCTCAAAGAGGGGACTTATCGCCGCAATTGTGGCGTGCCCACCGCAATTGTGGCGTAGGTATTGATGCCTACTCCTAATGCCACGCACGGGACTTTGTTTTTATTATTTTCATTTTATTTCATTTTTTTTACTTTTTTTATTATTCTGATCTTCCTAAGTCTCAATAAATACTTTTTCTTTATTTTAATCAATAAAGTAATACGGTGACCTCGGCAGATAGGAGGGGCGAACGAAGAAACTCTGGATCCAGTGCTCTTACTAAGATGATGATGAACAGACAGACGGAGCTTTTACATACAGTTCAATATAATATGTTGAGCTGGTTAGGATTAGTAAGATTTACCATTATTTTCCATTATCCATTACAACGTATCGTTTATTCTACATCACTACGCAACGGGAGACGTTTTTGTACGATTTATTTTATGGTTATTTTATTCCCTTAGAAGGCCGATATTAGAGTCCTAAAAACATTATAAGTGTTTTGTTTGCCTTTGCTTGTTGTGTGGTCTTGAAAACCACTTGTTTTTCTTCGAGTGTAGAAACATGAGATACACAAACCCCGAATATTTAGTGCTCAACTACTGGACATAGTCTCTTCCTAATTAAAGACTAATTTAAATTGACTTGATCAGATCTCTTGAGGAACGGGTTGGAGGAGGACGTTTTTTGACACAACTACGATTCGTAGAAAAAAAAAAACGGTCAAGAGCGAGTCGGACTCGCGCACCGAGGGTACCGCACCATCATTTATATGTAATTGTTGTTGATGATTTCTGAAAAACTGTGCTATTCAAAGACATCATTTTATTTTTCCTGTAATCTTTACATAAACTTCTATCACATAGAATAATTTCAGATTTTTCGCTTTGCAAACTTCGGAGATAAGGGGGGGGGAACGGTATTTTTTTTTACATTTTTCATCAAAAGTCGAAAACTATGCGGGCTAAAAAAAAGAAAAAATATGTTTGAGAATGTGCAAACAGCGTTCTTTCATATGATACCCCACATGCCCTAGTAGCTCCACTTTGAATTTTTATTTTTCAGTCCCTGTTGCAAAAAAAATATAAATATTTTTATTTCTTTCTTATTTGCAAAATAATTGGGTAAACGTTATCTAAAACTATTCTAAATTTCAAGTTGATAGCATTAGTAGTTCTCGAGATATCCAGCTGTGACAGACAGACTGAGTCACACCATAAGGGTTCCTTTTTACCATTTTGGTACGGAACCCTGAAAAGGATGGTTGCATCACAATAACGTGCAGCGCAGACGACAGACATTTTGTGCGATCGAGTCTGTGGCGCGATGTTTCAGGCGTCGTATGCGTTATGTATGAATACTATACAAACGTATGCGTTATGTATGAATACTATACAAACGTATGCGTTATGTATGAATACTATACAAACGCCAGCATACAAATAGATATATTCATATTCATACATAACGAATACGACGACGCCTGAAATATTAGTTATTATTAATACCTTTTGTGCGCCACAGACTCGATCGCACAAAAAGTTTGTCGTCTGCGCTGCACCAAAGTGCTCAATTTTTGTACAGAGCGTTCAGTATCTGTAGCCACAGATATTATTATGTAAAGGAAAAACACATACCTAAGTAATTTAATTAATGCTATTTTTAACTTAGGGTGCAAGAAACTATTACTAATTGCAGTCTGGCCTATGAGAGAATGCGTTCCTGACACCTGTAAGGATCAAATTCGCAAAATACATATTCGTTAGTATGATAGTGACAGGTTTCATGAACTCGTTATCTTTCGACGGCCGAACTGTAGATAGTGTTTACTTTACCTGAAGGTTTTTTTCCTACAAAACATTTATTTTGAAAGGGATCTAAAAAAGAATAAATAAATAAATATCCTTGGACATTTCACACAACGCCATCTAGTCCCAAGCTAAGCAACCTAATGCTTGTGTTATGGTAACGAGATGGCTGATAAACTACTTATATACATTTTTTTTTTTGTAAATACATACATATTATATATAGAAAAACACCCAGACTCGAAACAAATACTTGTAGGTCGTACAAATATTTGTTCCGATTGTTCAAATATTTGTTTGTTTGTTGATTGAGGTAAGAATCGATCGATGCATCGATACTTACCTCAATCAACTCAGCCTATCGCAGTCCACCGCTGGACATAGGCCTCTCCCAGTCTGCGCCACAACACCATGTCCTCCGCCTTCCACATCCAGTCTGTCCCAGCCACTTTCTAGGTCGTCGCTCCATCTAGCTGGCGGGCGTCCCACACTACGCTTACCGATACGCGGTCTCCACTCCAGGACTCGTCTGCTCCACCGGCCATCAGTCCTTCGACAAACATGGCCAGCCCACTGCCACTTCAGTTTGCTTATTCTGCAACCTATATCGGTTACTCCGGATCTTTTCCAAATAACTTCATTCCTGATTTTATCCTTCAAAGAAACTCCAAGCATACCTCTACTACTCGATACTTACCTACTGACGTTAAAAGTACTTTGGTCCTAACACATTAACCATAACAGAACTATAGCCCTGTTCATATCTAGAGGAGCACTATAATTAGAGTCAGCGCACCTCACCATTAAAACTCAATTATCAGCATGACACGCTCGTCAAAGCTACCATTATTACTCGAATAGAAACGAAGCAATTCCTTTTGTCACTAATTACCGTCAAATTATCACTACAAATTGTACGATCGATTTGTAGCGACTTATAAAGGAGGTTAGGTATCGAAAGATTTGTCTTACGATTTGGATATCTTCAGGATTTATTGAGTAAGCATGGGGTGTATTCATGGTTCTGTTCTTTAGGTATACCACATCTTTGGTTGATACCTAAATAATTATCTAGGTGCCTACACGTAACTTCTTAACAATTCAAAAGTTAAACCCTTGGATATTTAAGTCTCCTATGTACTCATAACACAAATAGGTACTTTCTAGAACTAGACTTCAAAGTTTTTCTACCTACGTAAGACAAACTAAATACTCTCTTTTATTAGAAGGTTGGTACCTACTAGGTAATACACTGTTTGAAGAGTTTTAATGTATCTACAATGTGTGTGGTTTAATGTATCTGTAACACTGCTAAGAAAAGAAACAACTACAATAATATTATCGTACAATGCATTTTGCATAAAACCAAACAATACCTAGTATATTAAATCAATATTCCAAGTCTCGATTTAGAAATCAACTTAATTGGCAGAACAATATGACCGATCGTTTGAAATATACAATTTCTAAGACAAGTAAGTATCGCTAGTTAAAGGTAATTTTCTGGTTATTATGTCTCAATTAGATATAATCAAAGGTGATAGTGTTTTACAGTGTATTCTTGTCATTATTTATTGACATTTTAATTATTACTGTGAAACACTTCAAGTGGCAGATAGAAGGTAGACATTTATTGATCAAAGACTGGTCTTTGAATTGACATAATTGCTAAAAAGATAATAACTAGTCATTTCTCATTAAAGGTCCCCAAGCTCACAACGAAGGCTACATTTGAGTGTACATAAAAAACATTATAATAAAAGTATACTCGCTTTAAAAGTGATAGCAACGCGATAAACGTCAAGTTATTGCTTCTTTTTTTTAGTAGGCGCTTAAAATATTGCTAAGTGAATTTTAACAGGCGTTATCATCCTCATGTTTATGCGCTCGTAAATGTATGATTAAAGAATCTTGCTTTGATATTATTTAGTGAAGCGTTTAAGCTTACATTATAGACATAGATTCTGCAATAAACTTGTATGTAGACTATACAAATGTTTAACTTATCTAATCCATCAAATTCAGTTCGTCAAAACACAAAATATACAAAATTCGGAATACTACAACATCTCTACAGGCCATGAAAGCTACAAGGCCCGTCGAAAACTGTCCAATTCACAAAGGCCACAGCTCTCAGAGGCGGGCCATTTCATCAGGTAATAAAACACTCGCAGAGGTTACTTTTCAGGGTGAGTTATAGGGCTAGGTCGCAGGGGCAGGGTAGGGGTCGGCCATACATCACCCGGGGTGGAACGAGGATTACTCCAACATAGACTTTGGCTTGTTAATGCCCGCTAAAGTTTTCCTTTGCGTGATTTTGGGCGAGTTTTTTTTTTCAACGCTTTTTTTTGTGGTTGAAGTTTGGAATTTGGATAAAGTTGTGTCGTATTTTTTTAAGACTATACATACACTCCATTACACTCCATTATGAAGAAACCCAATAAGAATTTAAAGTCCATTCAACCGATTTTGACTTCTATTGCGTTGGTGGCATGACAAATGGCAGCTGCAGTAAACAGTTTGGTATTGTAACGACTTTTTTGCCTTTAATGCCATCCTTAAGCCTACGGGATAGACGTCAAAATCGGTTGAACGGACTGTAAAAAAGGTTCGTTTAAATGTCTAATCTTATTGAAAATGGAGTATAGGAAATATGGGAGTATAGATATACTTGCATCTAGATCACAAGCTGAACACAGGAATGCTGGTGGCAGCGGGAACATAAAAAGTATCAGTGGGTAAAAAAGAGCTTTGTTATCAGACACACTGACACCTCTTAACCTGCTTACCCAAAAATCTTCAGCACAATATTCCACAGATAAAATAAAAGAGAAACAACAAAGAAACGTCGCAGTTAACAGCCCGACTGAATATTCATAAAGATAAAACTGAATTTATGTGATCATAAAGACCGGGAACGAATGATAAAGTCTGGGACCGAGAACGAATGATAAAGAAACTTGTGTTGCTGGAATATTTTTTGTTATTTTCATTGAGCAGAAAATTTGTCTAGTACAAAAAAGTTTACCTGTAGGGAAAGTAACCTACATAGTGGTCTTTAGTTTCTCAAGAAGTTTCCACCCTGGATGTTGTAACAAGTAAATAAGAGTATAAGTTTGAGTATATAAACGCGCTAATCTCTGGAACTTAATAATTATTTTTGCATTGGAAGGCTTTATGCATATTTTACGTCTAGAACTCTTAGATGCGGAGCAAAAAGAACAAAAGTCAGAAAGAACGCTAAGCCAAACGAAGTAATACCGCGGGTAGGCAATGCGATGCGACGGGGTGGGTGGGGGAACAACAAATTTCACGCAGACGAAGTCGCGGGCAGAAGCTATCTCATCTCAATATATAAAAAGAAAAGTCCTGACTGACTGAATAACTCATCAACGCCCAGCCCAAACCCTTGGACCTATAAAGCTGAAATTTTGCACAGAGGTTCCCTTTATAATGTAGACAAGGAATAAGGAAGGATTTTTGTTCCCGTGGAATTTTTTCTGACATCCACGCGGCCGGAACCGCGGGCAAAAGGTAGTATAAAAAAAAACAACCGACTCCCAAAAAAACACTACAAAGTGAAAAATAGCTTTAATTTCGGAAGTCGGTGTCTTTGGTTTTTTATTTACTTTCGTTTTTTTTACCACCGACTTCCGAAATTAAAGTTATTTTTCACTGTGTAGTGTTTTTTTGGGAGTTTTTATTTTTCACTTTTTAGTGGTGACACTACAACTCAAGTAGCGCAATTTGAAGCGGCATACAGTTAGCATTCAATCATTTATAGCCAGAGTGCACCTCATGACAATTCCAATAAGCCCAAACACGGCTACAATACATTATTTAACTACCTACCGAGTTCCGATGCCTGCCTTCCGGCTTCTTCATCAGATCGATTCGATGGTACCATTTTCATCAGAACCATTTATTTAAAGCTTCGTCATAGTCGCTTAACTATTTTAATTGAGATATTTTACCACCCGTGAAATACTTATCATCGTTGAGGAGTTCCAGTGGCTTTCTGTGGTCTTCGTCATCAGTTCCACCTCACCAGATGATACTTTCTGAATGCAAACGCTTGATTTGTTGATGAAAATACCAAAATAGCTATATGTATGCCTATAATATTTGAGGAGTTCCCTCGATTCCTCATGGATCCCATCATCAAAACTGGATTTTGAAAAAAATGGGACCCATCTGGAAGTATACCCTTTTAAATAAAAAAAGAATTTTCCGAATCGGTTCATAAATGACGGAGTACTGAGTTAACAAACATACAAAAAAAACCTCCTCCTTTTTTTGAAGTCGGTTAAAAATAGATCTAAAACCTGTCAGGCAATCCAGAAACCACCATGTACACGTAACGTTGTAACACGGTAAAAAAACATGGCGTTCCTTATGCTGACAGACAAACCTACCGATACTAATATGTTTAATGTCCTTATACTAATATCTACATTTGCGTTAGGAATATGATCTCTATTACTACCCATTGCATCGCACTGGGATGTCTATGTCCAACACATGTCTGTAAGACAATTAATGCTGCATAGAATAGAGTGCCGGATCTCATCGGATCCCGAGGGTGCTGTAAAGGCGTCCTTCCAGTCTCTACTCTATTGGATAGGAAGTAGCATCCCACTAATTGTTAACTGAAAACATGCGAAGATTCTGATTTCCCTAGGGATTGTGAAGTTTTGAGGTCAGACGATTTTAAAACTAAGAATATTGTTTGGAAATTTAAATGAGATTTATTATCCTTTAAACCTTATAATAAGTAGATTATAGTATAAGTAGCTTGCTGTAGCCTAGACCCACTGCGAAATGTTCTCACATTCTGATGATGACCAGCAGTTGACCACACCTGTTTGTCAATATCAGATTCTCCATTTCGTCCTGACTGTCTCGCGATTTCTATATTTACCATAATTTAGTGATCAATCCACGACATGACACAAAAAACACCATAATATTTTTAAAAAACTTTTTAACAAAAAAAAAAGCCGACTTCCAAAAATCACTACAAAATGAAAAATAACTTTGATTTCGGAAGTCGGTGTCTTTCGTTTTTTATTTACTTTCTTTTTTTTTGCCACCGACTTCCGAAATCAAAGTTATTTTTCATTTTGTAGTGATTTTTGGTAGTCGGTTTTTTTTTTTGTTAAAAAGTTTTTATTTCTCGCTTTTTAGTGGGTCTGTTTATAATTTGTATAAGTTACAATAGTCTAATGTCAATTGCTCATCACATGTTAGAAAATATTGCTTTTCCCGATGCTGGGACGTTAATTGTTGAGGAGTTCTGCTGGTAAGAACCAGGAGAATTGCTCAACAACCACTCACCACACGCATTGTGTGACTAGCGGAAATTGCTTAGCAACCATATTAAAGTAATCGAATCGCAACCCGTGAAATATTTATCATTGAGTAATTCCGGTAGCCATCTGTGGTCTTCATCATCAGTTCCACTTCACCAAGTGGTGCTTTCCGACAGCAAATGCACGAGCTCCTATAAAAATACCCAAATCGCTATAGGTGTGCCTATAATATTTGAAGAGTTCCTTCGATTTCTCCAGGATCCCATCATCAGAACTGGATTTTGACAAAAATTGGACCATTTGGGAAGTACCTATACCCTTTCCAACAAAAAAATAATTTTTCAAATCGGTTGGCAAGCGACGGAGTTATGCGCGAAAAAAAAAAAAAAATACAAACATCCCAATTGAGAACGTCCTCCTTTTTTAGAAGTCGGTTAAAAATGCCACATCATGTTCACACCTAATTTAACTTTCACACAAAAAAAAAACAAAAGAGGAACGCCAAACTACGATACGTCACAAAAAGCTGAGAGGCACATTACGCATGAAAAATTCATGCTGTTACAGAGATTAGCAAGACAATGCCCCCCACTTGTAGGGGGTGAAAATGTACAGAGCAAGGTGTCAAGAGGAGAATGAATTTGTCAGCGTGTGATTCCTAGCGGCCCTCCCTACGATATATCACCCGGGCGGACGATACGGCACAATGTGCGAGCACCCTTAATAATGTATGCGATTTAATATTTAGAAAGGCTTTCTTCTTGTTTTGATTTGTGTTTTTGTAACCTTGTTTGTTGGTTGAATGTTTTCAAGAGGGTTGTATGAATATGTATGATTTACAAGGTTTATCTTTGGGCAGGTAAATCTAAATTGTTAAAAAATTTGGGTCTTCTCCACATATCTGCGATCCAATTTTTCACAGGCGAAAACGATTTTAAGAATGGTAAGCAGACTTTCTCGAGTTATGTAATTATTTGATAGGTTATAGTTTATTTACTTTCACTATAACATTCGTCATTTAACCCCTTCACCGCTAGCACTAAACAATGAACCAATAACCACCTACAACGGGTACAAAAGTACCCCTGAATTCCCGGTGTCCCCGGATCCTGTGCCCCATATTCCCGAGGCGTCCTTCTGATTTATAGTGCGATGAACAACTTCCTTCATAAAATACGGCCAGCCCGCTGACACATCGCCGACACCCTTGTTTTTCTACTGAAAACTTATTTTTATTTATACTTGTTATTTTCTGACAGCCGCTATATGAGATGGTTGATGGTTAATAGACTGCTCTGCCTACAACTGGACGTAAGCAACCCGCAACTATCTCATACTGGTTGACGATTGATCTGTCTTGGAAATATCCAAAGTTTCATTCAATAACCTCAAAATATTCGTTTTTAGGTAATATCATGTTGCGAAACATTCTAGCTCAGTTAACTGCATTAAAATACACTGAAACTCAACCGAAGAGCCAAATCCAAGATGAAAAACGGTTTATTTATATTACCCACCACCCGAAACACCTGAAGTAAAGAGGAAATTGTAGCCATTTGTCATAATAAAAAAGTAAAACCGTAAAAGTTTTATGCAATAAAAAAGTATTTTTAATTACTTTTTCTTATTTACCTTGCCCGTGATTCACAAGACAAACACTTGTAGTATTTACCTAAAAGGAAAGTATGAAAAACGTTTAATGACTTTTACTTGAGAGCTCATACCGTTCATTGTGTTTGAACAGATAAACTACAATAGCTTGCTGCTCATGGAAGATTTTTTCAGTGAGGTTGGTAGCTGACCCAGGCCAAATCGTAATGAAAACAATTTTTACCAAAAGTCAATAACTACACATGCATTCCTTTCAGAAACCAAGACAAACAGTAAACCAATTCTCAGTCAAACGCTTCAATAAAAACTATCAGGAAATCGTCCGGATAAATCGCAAGTCATCGAGCTTACAGCGCGTCATTTCTCTCAAAATATATGGCACGAATAAAAACCAGTGAAATCTTTAGAGAGTCCACATTTTTTCCGTCAGACGGCTCGTAAATCTTCCCGACAGCGGTGGAAAGGACCGAAGCGGCGCGAGGGGGTTGAAATATGTCGGGAGGGGCAGCCATCCGTCACTACAGAATCACCTTCACGACAAATGCGTGTTAGTTGGAGATGTGTTACGTTTTTAGTGTCTGTACTTGTAGGATAAGAGGCTGTTACGAACTTTGAAGGCTGTATTATTTTCAAGGGCCGCACGCCAAGGCCGGGTCACTTAACTTATCGGAAAGTCTCGAAGATGGAAAACTGCTGTGTGTTCCTGACTTTCAATAAGAAGATGTCAATTTCAGTCGACTGTTCAGTGTAGGGGTTATAGTGGAATCATATTCAACGTCAATTCTTTTTGAACATTATACTCAATATGATTTTCAAATCATGATGTTGTCAATAAAATGCCAATAAATGTCAGTGGGTACTTAAACTTCGCTCTTATTCGTTTTCTACCGTATTCAATCGTGTGTGATGTGAGACAAGGACAAATCTCCAAGGTTAGCCTCCAATTTTCATTTAACTGTGAGAAATAGCACAAGAAGTTTCTTGTAACTGGCATACTAAAGTGGTAAGTGGATAACATCGCACACCTAGATCTAAACTGAGACAACTCAAAAAAGGTCATTTTTCAGGAGACGATAAAAACGTAAGTATATCTGCATTTTTTGTTAGGAAAGTTATACAATTTAATTTGATTCTAGATAGTAAAATGTCACTGTATACAAACTGTGGCTAAAATTCAATCATTTTTATCGATAATCACTGTTTTTCAAACATACCTAACTCAAAAACGATTTTTGAGTTGTCTCAGTTTAGATCTAGGTGTGCGACGTGGTCGGCTCAGCTTTGTGATGTCTTGGTGACAGTAACGATTACCTACTGTTAGAATACAGCACCATGAGAACACCTTACATTCAACGCTCCTAATGAGTCCTTACCAACCAACATCTAGTACTCATCATTCTCCTGCCCTTATCCCAATCTATTTGCGGTACGTGCAACATATCCCTTTCTTCCCTTCTAGTCGTCATCTCGGTAGTCACCCTCTTTCTAGCCATGTCATCTTTCACACAGTCCAGCCATCGTTTCTTTGGTCTTCCCCTACTCTTATAGCCATCGACATTCATACTCAAAACTTTCATCACGACATTTTCCTCACATGCCCATACCATGACAACCGATTTCCGCACAACTTTTCAGTCACCAGTAACTACCACTATCAAACTTCCTCTTATGTACTCATTTCTTATTCTATCCATTCGTGTAACACCACACATCCCTCTTAGCTGCATGCAATTGCCTTTCATTCATCCCTTTTGTTGCCCAGCATTCTGATCCATACAAGACAGCAGGTCTAACCATTGTTTTATAAACAATATCTATGAGTTGAAAACATAGATTAAGAAAAATAAATGTGCAACGAGAATAGAAAAGAGATACTTTGTTCATGTATTCCTTTGTTCCTATACACCTTTGCGCCCTTACGTCTCGGAAGCAATTGAAGACAATTCAAGAAGCAAAACAGAATGCTCCATACCCAAAATAAACTCATTCCCCACAAAATATGTAGGTACCAGAACCCAACCATCATATTCCATACCAATACATCACAGCATACTGCATTAGCAACGCTAAGCCAACGCTCTTAATCGGGCGCAATCGTATATTTCTTGATTAAGAGATCGTAAAAACGTCGTCCCGCTCTGATATATGTGCTCTGAGCAGGAGAGGAGATTAGCCGCCGGTTTGCGGACTCTGGAAGTGATGTACGATGATTGATACGCTTGGTCGGGAGGGGGATGGCTTATTAAGTTGATTGTTTACGGTTTTCACTTCGATGTGGGGGTAAGTAATGGATTGTGCTACTATAGCTATTATGCTTGTGAGCCCTAAAGTGCCATTATTATGGCAAAGACTGATGTCATTATCTACAGTACACCAGGGAAATAGTATTAAGGCATTTTAACTGCGGAAGAGTGAGATGCGGTGACTAGAACCAATGGTGAGTCTAAAGCCAGGTACGTGGAGTCCTGTCGTTATTGGTGTAAGCTAAAAAACTTGGACTATCGAAAGTCCTTTTTCCTTTTTAGGGCTCCGTACCAAAATGGTAAAAAGGAACCCTTATGCGACTCAGTCTGTCTGTCTGTCACCGCTGGATATCTCATGAACTACTAATGGTATCAACTTGAAATTTGGAACAGTTTTATATGACGTTTGCCCAACTATTTTGCGAATAAGAAAGAAATACTTATTTTCTTTTTTTGCAACCTTGAAAGCGGGTCTTAAAAATTCGAAGTGGTGCTACTAGGGCATGTGGGTTATTATATGAAAAAGCGCTGTTTGCACATTCTCAAACATTTTTCTTCTTTTTTTAGGCCGCATTGTTTTCGACTTTTGATGAAAAATTTAAAAAAAAATCCCCCCCCCCCCCCCCCCCCCCCCCCCCCCTACCTCCGAGGATTGCATAGAAAAAAATAAGAAATGTATGTGATAGAAGTTTATGTAAAGATTACAGGAAAAATAAAACGATGTCTCTAAATAGCACACTTTCAAAAATCGATCGTCCGACTCGCTCTTGACGGTTTTTTTTTCTATAATCTAGCATATCAATAGGAATGTTATTGTATTTAGGTTCGTCCCTTTCAAACTTCAAAACGAAGATATTCTTTTTCTTTAAAAAATGCATAAAATTCTCTTCAAAAAATTCACAGCCACTGCGTCAGTAGCAAAGATAACCAAATATGAGTCCGGAGTCGGCAGGACGTCGCAGCGGTCGTTCGCAGCTAATAAAACAGATAACAGCGAGATAATTTACATTTCAACGATAAAGTATCTTTGCTACAACCAGACGAAATGAGCCATCCCGGCGCTGCGAGTACTACAATTTAGAGTTCTTTTTTGGTGGTACAATCAACGAGCAGTAGCGGTTTTTAATTTATACGTTTTCTAACTTTGTCTCTACCACCACCACACCATCTCAACAATCGCTATCATTAAACTTTTTAAACTTTCGCGATTTGTACACATTATAAAACACTATCGAAACGGGTCTTATCGCGATATTCTTTTTAACGAGGTAAACAAGTACCTACTTGTTTCCCGACGTTAAAAAGAATATCGCGATAAGACCCGTTTCGATAGTGTTTTATAATCGCTATCATATACTAAGGCTACCGTACGAATGTTGAAAATCAATCATCCCTTTGATGACTGGTATCACAAAAGTAGTATTTCGAATTGCCAGATTTCATTGAAAAAGAACGCAACAAAATGCGATTGCTAGAACCTTCTTTATCTTAAATCTATGGTAAGAACAATCTATTGCTGGTGATGGAACTGCATGAGAACTTTATATCCCAGTAGTACACTAAAGTAGTTACTATACCGGTGACTTTTATATCGGTGACGTATTACCGGTGACGTCTTGAAAAAAATAGGCTTTACGTGAACGGAGTAGAAGCCTAGATTTTATTTTTTCAAATTATACGCAGGGTGCATATGATTTTAATTTTGATATTTTTTAACGATTTTTATTTTTTTTTTCAAAATTTCTGTTTTTATTGTTCTAGTATGAAAAGTTTACTTCGAATTTGTACTAACTATTATCAATTTCTGTCTAAGATATTAAAATAAAAAAACTAGGTACCTACGTATGTCATAGGCTACTCATAGATATAAGAAAGAAGCTTCTATTGCATTCACCTATTATTTATTTATTTATTTTCGGAAGGCTTACAGACTAATAACGTTATAATAACAATAATATAAAACTAAATTGCTAATTACAAGCCTCCACAGATAAATACAAAATTATTACTCCCTCATACTCTAAGTTACATCTTATACTATGTTCAAATCTTAAAGCAATGTGGATAATTAATGGTTCAAGTGCAGGCAGGTGCCTCTTGCACAAAAAATGACTTTGCTAAGAGCTTCCTAAGTGTGCTTGCATTAGTGCAGAAAAGGTCAATGTCTTTTTCACAGCAAATTTCATTAAAACTGCTACTGGCTCTCAGAAAGTATGCATTACGCCTATAATTAGTGTTTGCATAAGGTACATGTAGAACTATATACACTATTATACACTATTTATTATGATACAAATCGCTTCAGCATAAACCTTTCACCACCTAGCTAGTTACAATATTTCACAGCAAACGGACATTTTTATAGGTATTTAGCGAAAACGTCGTTCCAACGGACCAATTTGCAACTTGTTTGTGTCGCCAATAAATTGTCGCCTACATTTCCTAAATTACGCTGTTATTCGTGACGTATTGTTGCTCGAGGTCCACGTGTATCATTGTTACTCATGTTATGATTATTGTTGGTTGGTTTTCTTTTGTTTTAGAACACTCGTTTGTTTACGGAGTTAGAAGTTTTGAGACTATCAAGAATATTTTCTCTGTTCTATCTCTAGTGAAAATCGAATCAGTGGAATAACCACCGTATCTCTTATCAGATTAAGTAAAGGCAGCAGCTATGAAGATCAAAATTCAATGTAAGATACTTGTCAAAACAAGTATATCTAATTATCTAACATTGACATAATGAAGCCCTTTTACGCAAAAGATATTGCTTTATCTATAAAGAGGGCTGTCGCATTTTGTCACCTCTCTCGCTCACACGGGACCAAATTTTCAAGAATGTTAAATGAAAAGATGCTTTTTTGAATTTAATCAAGTAGCGGACTAGTAAATAATATTAAGTTAAGGTTGATGCGCCAGGGTAGTCCGCGAAATTCAAAATTTCTTACGTTTTTTGCAATTTGTAGGTTAGTATGAGCTTGTATGTTGATTAAAATATGATTCGCGGCCGTAGCTAATACAACTCCATAAGTTAGCCTCAAATCTAACGATTTCATGAAATCATGAGGTTTGAGATAAATGCGAACTTATGGAGTTGTATTGCTGATTCTAATGATTATAATTCTGTAAAGCCATATTAGCTACGGCCGCGAATCATATTTTAATCAACATACAAGCTCATACTGACCTACAAATTGCAAAAAACGTAAGAAATTTTGAATTTCGCGGACTACCTTGGCGCTTTCGCCTTAATAGGTAATTATTAAAAACACATTTTCATTGTGGCATTTATTTAACTCATCTCAAAAACAGATAATACTTTTTGAGCTGAGTTTATTATTTTATAGAAGGAAGCTGCTGGAACTTGCCCTTTTCAGAGTAACCTTTATTACATTAATTTTAAAAAACACCCACCTAAAAACTGCCTTCAAAAAAATTGACATTCACGTTCTAATCCCTAGAGCCAGTAACTGACTCTGTAATGTAAAGAAGCCAGCCAAGCCCCTTCAAGTTTCCACATAAAAATACGATACCTCTCAAAGGGAACCGAAAACGAAGAAAAAAAAACTATTTTATACATCAAACATTCTAAAAGAATAGACACATGATGAAGTGACATATTTTGTAATACAAAAACCAACTTTACGAAACCTGTTTTCAGACTATGCCATGCGATTTTCAACTCTATTGCTTAAAGCATAGAAGTTATGTTTTTTGAAATAGAGGCAAGATGTAAGTGATATTTTGATGTCACAAGGAATATTGGAGACGATACATGATTGAATTTGATTTGAATTTATTACCTTGAGCTTCGACATGTTGTTTGTTGTTAAAATTATTCAATATGTCAAGGTTTATTTCTAAGAATATTGGCACGACGATGGATTTAAGAGAATTTGGCTTTGATGTTGTTGTTGAAGAAAGTTGAATATGGATGGTATTTAAAAGTACTTCAATTTATTCCCATTTCATTTACCTAATTTTGCCTGTGTTCCACCAAATATACTGAATGTGCACCAAAATATGTTCATTAAAATATGTCATAACGAGCATCTATTGGATATGGCGCTCGGCGGCCGCTGCCGCGGCACCGCTCGCTTCGCTCGCTCGCCGTCGCGCGTTAAAGGTCACTGTTCTAACCTAACCTAACCTAACCCAAATGATTCACCAATGTGAAGTTTCGGACGCGCGGGTGTTTTGTGTAACATTCAGGAATATTTGGTGCACGATCAGTATTTTGATGTACGGATAATATTTTTGGTGAACACAAAAATATTATCCGTTGAATATTGAGACCTTCACAAGATCCCTACACATACATACATATAACCTACACCTGCCCTAAAGTACCTGATGCCTTAACAATTCATTCAATGGCCTGTTGCCATTAAGGTTGAACTAGTCGCGAGCTCGAACTCACTGGTAGGTTTAGCCAAAAAGCACGCTGTCCATAGACTTTCTTAATCTATGACGCTGTCTCATCTGGCATCGTGTCCTGTAAAGATAGTATCATTGATGAGCAGTTAGATGCTAGTAAAATAATAAATAGTTACTTACTAGTAGTCAAGTAAAACTAATAACAGTGAATCGAGCGCGATAAAATTTACGAAAAGTCCTTTGGAAGATCGAGTTTTATGAAAAAACCTCTGCATAAATCAATCGCAAATAAAGTTTAATGAACTCTTCACTATGCCGACTTTGTTTTGGAGATTTTACACTTCTTTTATTACTTATTTACGCCCAAAGTTGCGTAAATTAGCAAGAAAAACGAATCTTTGTTGTCTCATAACTTTTTAATGGTTCTTTATTTTACTATTCTGTTTCCGCACAGACAAAATTAATATTAAGACAAAACGATATCATGTTTAACTTTGCATTCACAATATCAAACAGACCCAGAACCCCCAGACCCAGACCCTCCCGAAAGTATGGAAAAAATATCGACTAGTTTTAACTGACAAAAACCTCATTCACATATCCAACTATCCAATCAATGAACATGATAGTCGTTCACACTTTTTTAAGCCCGGTGAGAGATTGAGACGCCTAGCTGTCTCCCCTGACACTCTTGTGTAGCATAAAAAAATTTGTCTACCAGTTCTTCCATCATCCCAGAAATCTCTTGATACTAAGGGCGGAGTTCACTGACTTTTGAAACAGCTGTTTAGATATTTAATCAGTTCTTTCCTAATGAAGTTTGACATACATAAACCAACTCTTTAAGTACCTACCTAACTGGCGGTTTGAATGTTGGTAAACACAGCCCTTAGTCAGCTAACTACCCTAGTGTAAGCTAATATCATGTCTCATCTGGTAACCTATCACCTAAAAAGCTTCAATAAAAGTCACATGAGTTTTTCTGAAGCATCCTGCTAGCATGATACGTTAAGAGCTAAGCGTCGAAGTATCGAATGCCGCAGACGTCCCGAGGGTGCTAATAATGCGATATTGCCAAAAAATATGATGACAGCCTCGAAAGGAAGCAGGCGTACTGGGAATACCTTGTGAGTTAGCGGCTTTGGACTGAAAACTTCAGCATTTTTTTAGAAATAATAATCTTTACAAGTAACTTTATCTTGATGATGACAAGGATAGAGGTGTTTATAATTATGTAATTAAAACGGCATATATGGATGGACTGTGTGAAAGATATGGTTTGAAAGAGAGTGAATACCGAGATGATGACTAATAGAGAAGTATGGAAGAAAAAGGCATGTTGCGCCGACCTTAAACAAATTTGGATAAGGGCAGGACAATGATGATGATGAAGAATTGAAGAGGCACATATCCAGCACTATACCAACTTGGTTCATTTCATGACGAATAACAAACTACATAATATATGTAGGCACAGTCGGCTTTGCTTTTGTGTGAGTGCACATAGATAGTGTAGGTGTCACGTCCGGCATAGAGCGCGACGCGTTCTTTGTTTGGTTTAAAACCGGTTTATACTGCTTTTTGGCAATCGGCTTTTATTCTTTTAGTACGATAGGCCATCACCAGAAGCATGTCGCATCGTTGTAAAACGTAAAACGATAAGACGATTGAAAATTTTGCCTTACGTAAAACGATAAGACAAAAATTTTGGTGAATGGGCTCTCGTACCATTTTGGTGATCACTCACACAAATGCAAAGCTCATCTTAGGCCTCGCGGACTGTACTTACCTATGTAGTTGATTAGGTATGACTTATGACATGCCAAATGCTTGCAGAAGTAACACGTTTCATAGAGATTAATTTCAGCATTTTTGTACAAACTCAACTCCATACCAACCCCATCTGTGAAGCACAACGATGCGACCAAAACGATCATTAACAACATAACAGTAAAGGGTGAACATCCACAATACCTTTGCACAACAAAAAAAGTGTTTCAACAAAAAAAAACACGTTTCCACCACCCGCCGGCAGACGGCGCTGCGGAAGACTTTACTACTTCCGGTGACAAGATGGCCAAGCGTTCAGAGCAGCCGGAAACTGCGGCGAGAGAGCCCAAAAACATGATAAAACTACCGTACCAAAACGACCCAACAACCACCAACCACCCTTCAAAAACCAACCTTATTTTACCGCTAGTGAAGTTAACTATCCTTCGCTAAGTGTCTGTACATAAGCTATTTCAAAACAACAAAGGAAGGCAGTAAGTAAGAACGTTCCCGTCAAGTGCGATCGCTTATTTCCCGCATTGAATATGATGTAAGTTTTCCGGAGTGACGATAAGGTGTAATGGTATCGTTTGCCCTTTCATAGGGCAGAACAGGCTTTGTTACTTCATGGTTAGAGGCTGCTGACAAAGTTGGCAATCTGCGTAATGCTGCTTTGAATCAGAGAGGGGATGAACGGGGTTTTTCGATGACTGGTTCTGAACTCAGTTTTACAAGAAAACTGTGCATAATTTGATAATTTTTCTTTCACCTTTTCTTTTCGTTATATGAGCTCGTGGCTAAGTGAAGAAGTCGTGGGTAAGTAATCCATCAGGTTAAGCTACGCTTGCCGGGGTTGGTCCGTGGATGGGTGACCATACCGAGACTCCTCCGAGCCTCGGTAAGCTCGACAAGTCGTTAGTCCCGGCTGTCATTCGTGGATCTTTGACAGTCGTTACGGGTCGTCAGAAGCCCGAAAATCTGACAACCAGTCTTATCAAGGGGTATCGTATTACCCAGTTACTGGGTTGTGGAGATCAGATAGGCAGTCGCTCCATGCAAAATACTGGTATTGGACTGCATCTGGTTAGACTGGAAGCCGACCCCAAAATAGTTGGGAAAAGGCTAGGCAGATTGATTGATTGACCTAAGTACCTACTCTAGCGGTAGTGGGGTCTACCATACCTATAAAAAGACCTTGGAAATTAAATAGATACATTCCATGGCCAACTGGACCTAAAAATAAATCATTATAGTAGGTTATAATGAAACTTATAATATTGATAAGTACATCGAATTATTTATTTTGATTTTATTTCTCAAAATTCACTATGTCGAAGGACTTTTATTTTCACAAGTGGAAAGAGGCTTTGAAACATCTGAAAGAATTAGTTGATGTGGACATTCAGTACCAGGTACGTTGTTTAATGATGCCGAGAGTAATGTGGGACCTTACAAACTACCAGCCGATTATCACTCCATAAAATATTTCACACTATTATTATTAGCCCTCCCTTTGCTGTAATCCATGCGTCAGGTTCGTGACCACCTCTCAGCTGCCACGGCTTATTCTAATTTAAATTTTGAACTGTTTTTTTCATCTTTTTATTAAAAGTTCTGCATCTTTCTCTCGTGTACAAGTTCAACACAAAAGTGCCTGTTTTATTGGTTTATCCTATGTAATATTATAAATGTGAAAGTTTGTGAATATGTTTGGATGTTTGTAACTAAACGGATTTGGATGAAATTTGGCACACAGATAGTTTATAACCTGGATTAACACAAATAATACTTTTTGTCCCAGTAGTAGGTTCCCGTGGGTTAATTTCCGACATCCACGCGGGTGAAGCCGCAGGCAACGGCCAGTTTGAAATAAATGCTTTGAGTTTCAGTTTATTTTCGGGTCTCATTTGAGGTATTGATTCATCATCATCATCATCCACAACCCAACTTCACTCACATAGCATAAACCTTTTTTTGCTTCTGCCAATCTTGACGCTCCTATGCCACCTTCATCCGCTCTATCCGTTTTCCTAACTTAAACAGGGTTATTGGTAAAACACCAGCAACCTCTTAAGACCCCATTGTACTCATCATTATGAACAACTTTTACTATGGGACCAAACCTGAAATCGCGAAAAAAAATCAGCTGCTCCCTACATTTTGACGAGTTTGATGTAGATAAATGTACTGAACAGCTGATTTTTTTTCGGGAATTCAGGTTTGGTCAAAAGTTGTTCATAATGATGAGTACAATGACCCCTTAAGAGGTTGCTGGTGTTTTACCAATGACCCTGTATAACAATCATCCCTTAGGGCGAAAAAACACATACCTGTAGCGGGTACAAAACTATGCAAGTAGCTGGCATGCCGTACGCCATACCAACTTCTGATTGGTCAATGTCACAATGGCATGCCAGCTACTTGTACAAAACTATGTAAGTAGCTGGCATGCCGTATGCCATACCAACTTCTGATTGGTCAATGTCACAATGGCATGCCAGCTACTTGTACAAAACTATGCAAGTAGCTGGCATGCCGTATGCCATACCAACTTCTGATTGGACAATGTTACAATGGCATGCCAGCTACTTGTACAAAACTATGCAAGTAGCTGGCATGCCGTATGCCATACCAACTTCTGATTGGTCAATGTCACAATGGCATGCCAGCTACTTGTACAAAACTATGTAAGTAGCTGGCATGCCGTATGCCATACCAACTTCTGATTGGTCAATGTCACAATGGCATGCCAGCTACTTGTACAAAACTATGTAAGTAGCTGGCATGCCGTATGCCATACCAACTTCTGATTGGTCAATGTCACAATGGCATGTCAGCTACTTGTACAAAACTATGCAAGTAGCTGGCATGCCGTATGCCATACCAACTTCTGATTGGTCAATGTCACAATGGCATGCCAGCTACTTGTACAAAACTATGCAAGTAGCTGGCATGCCGTATGCCATACCAACTTCTGATTGGTCAATGCCACAATGGCATGCCAGCTACTTGTACAAAACTATGCAAGTAGCTGGCATGCCGTATGCCATACCAACTTCTGATTGGTCAATGTCACAATGGCATGCCAGCTACTTGTACAAAACTATGCAAGTGCTGGCATGCCGTATGCCATACCAACTTCTGATTGGTCAATGTCACAATGGCATGCCAGCTACTTGCATAAATTTCTTATTTTCGCTCTTACTTCAGTTCGTTCTTTCAGGTAACTAAAGCTCACGACCCAACACTACCGCTTGCAGTTCGGCGATTGACTTCAATCCTGGCACAGTATATGATCATGTACAATGAAGTTATTGAATGTTGTCAGCAGAACCTACAAGTACAGAAGACTGTGTGTTACGACAATATTGTGAAAGCTATAGTTTCTAGGTGAGTATTGTATGAAGCTGGAGATCAATCTTGTATGAAGAGGTGTCCTCGATAGTTTTTAGGGTTTCGTACCAAAATGGTAAAAAAGGAACCCTTATGGTGTCACTCAGTCTATCTGTCTGTCACAGCTGGATATCTCAAGAACTACTAATGCTATCAACTTGAAATTTAGAATAGTTTTAGATGACGTTGACCCAACTATTTTGCAAATAAGAAAAAAATTAAAATATTTATATTTTTTTTGCAACAGGGACTGAAAGGGGGTCTTAAAATCAAAGTGGGGCTACTAGGGCATATAGGGTATCATATGAAAGAGCGCTGTTTGCACATTCTCAAACATATTTTTATTTTTTTTTAGGCCACACAGTGTTCGACTTTTGATGAAAAATGTAAAAAAAAATACCGTTCCCCCCCCCCCCTTATCTCCGAAGTTTGCCAAGAGAAAAATCTGAAATTATTCTATGTGATAGAAGTTTATGTAAAGATTACAGGAAAAATAAAACGATGTCTCTAAATAGACCGATTCCGAAAAAAAATAAAATAAAAAATTTAAAAAAAAAATTTAAAAAAATTATTAGATTTAAATAGATAAAAATTTATTAGTTTTAAATTTATTAGATTTAAATAGGCCGATGTGTCTAGATAGATTCTGTAACCTAGCTGGGACTGCAGCACCTCACCACCATTTTAGTTGTAGTTTTAGTAGGTACACTAATTTGTCAACCCTAAATTACCATGTACTACAATACTGTTTTTTTTTTATAAATAAACAATTTGATTTTGATTTGATTTTGATTTGATAGAACACTTTTTCCGACTCGCTCTTGACCGGTTTTTTTTACTACAGTGGCAATCTTAGCAATAGCATAATAATATCACAGTAACATTATAAAGGCGAAATTTTGTGAGCGTGTGTGTATTTGTATGTTTGTTACTTCTTCACGCTCAAACGGCTTGACCGTTTTGGATGAAATTTGGTATGTAGATAGTTTATACCCTGGATTAACAGAGGTTACTTTTTACACCGGACTACGCGGGTGAAACCGCGAGGCGCTGCTATTTTTATAATAATTTGGTTATTTTGATGTTTTATTGTGGACTAGCTTTTGCCCGCGGCTTCGCCCGCGTGGATGTCGGAAAATATCCCACGGGAACGTGCTACCTTGAAATCCTTCCTTATTTACTGTCTACATTATAAAGGGAACCTCTAGTCAAAATTTCAGCTTTCTAGGTTTGAGTGTTTGGGCTGGGCGTTGATGAGTCAGTCAGGCAATCAGTCAATCAGTCAGTCTGGACTTCTTTTTTTATTTATATAGATAGATAGATAGATAGTCATTCAAATATAGCCTGTTCTACAATGTCTCTGAATCACCACTACTTACACACCAAATATGTTAATTTAATAAATGAAACAGTATTTGAATTAAATAAATTGCCATGTAGAACTTATTCGGAAGTGGTGAAGCCCTTAATCCAGATTTTACAGCATAAGACAAATGAGTACTATCCAGATTACATGTTTTTCAGAATACTCGAACTGAAAGCTAACCTAGAGAAGTTAGAACGTGGTCACATCCAATTTATAGGCCATGGTTTGATCGAAGTCCATCACACAATCTGTGACATTGAAATGACTGCAATACCAAAGGAGCCAGGCAGACCGGAACACGTACAGACTGAACTTGATAAAATATTGAATAGATTAAAGCAAAAGAAAGAAACTGTAGTTACAATGAGTAAGATGAAACATAACTTTTTTTCAAAAAAAAAAACAACCCACTTTGAGTCGGTGGCAAAAAACGAAAATACAAAACCTAAGACACCGACTTCCGAAATTAAAGTTTTTTTCACTTTGTAGTTTTTTTTTTTGGAAGTCGTTTGTTTTTTTTTTTTTTTGTAAAAAAGTTTTTACTTTTCACTGTTTAGTTACCTACCTACCCCACACATATTTATATCTACCTATATCTGTGTTCGTATACCACTAATTGCTATATAATAATTAACAGTGACAGGAAGATATAACATTGTAACATCATCAACATACTCAAGTCACTCAAAAACTTCTCAAGAAAAGTTAATAACATTTATGTGGGACCACCATGCAACCAAATAAAAAGAGAATTTTCAAAATTGGCTCACAATTTTATTATTGACGAAAGTATCGATATATATAACAAATTCTACAGAGTGGCGACATTTTGACCGCGTAGGTATTGCACTTTTGTAGAAAACAGCAGATTTTTTTTTAATAACTGACGATAAATTTCAACGCAGTGGTTCCAGAATCATGTACTGATTACGTGGTTTCAATGAATGTGATAACCTAATCGCCACTCTGTATATGAATTGAGAACCACCACCATTTTTTAGAAGTCGGCCAAAAAAAAACAAACAAATCATATAAAATATTGTAGTTGATTTTAAATTCAAAATCTCGATTTTAGCCCAAGAAACTGGAATTGCAGCTGTAATGTTAAATAACTTATGGGATACAGATGAAATTATAGAAGAAATGCCGAAGAAGAAAGTTGTCGTAGTACCTGAAGCTAAACGCAAGACAAGGGAATATTTAGCTATGATACTAGCACATGAAAAAACTAGGTATGAGTTGTAATATTTTAGTTAGCCGATCAGGAAACAAAATTACCTACCTCTTTCATTATAAACATAAGACTAGCATTTGCCAAATCGAAATCTGTTCTGCCGCTAAGATATCAAAAGGTCAAGGTAAGGACAGACAGACCTTAAGACAGAGACAGATTGATAGGCAGGGTTTACTTTGCATTTATAGTACTAGTATGGATTACGACAGTACCTTGGATGATAAGTTTATAAAGAGAATAATGGGATAGTGTTTATCGATAGACATTGTTTCAATTACAGACAAGTCACGAAATCAGTTAGATATAACAAACTTAAACGAAAGATCTGGGAAAAAGAACTAACTGGTCGTTTGCAACCTCCAGCTAGATATGAAGTTAGAGAAAGAAGTGCCGAACTTATACGCAAAGTATTCAGGTAAGATAAGATAAGTAGGTAAGATAAGATTAATTGTTCTAAACAAACCTTTCAAAAATAAAAATCGATTAGGTAGCAGTGATAATCATGATGTTCATGATGTATTTATTACAGAGCATATTTTGAATTAAAACGTGAACAAATTAAAAACTGCAAACGAGACCAATTATTGGGGTTGAATATATGTGATACAAAAACTTTGGACATCCAAAGAATACAAGCAGAAGAAGTATGAATTGTGCACACTTACTACATTCTATATCAATTTCTACTTCTAGATTATTTCAATTACTATTTTTTCTTGTCAGATGCTTAAAAATCGCTCGAAATTACGTAAAAAATACGAAAAAGAATGGCTTGCACGCCGGGAGGATTTAAAACAAGATATTCTTAAAAATAGAAGCGCCCAACTATGTGAAGAATTTCAAGATCAAATCAGGGAGTGGTTTATGGAATGGTAAAGTAATTTTAATAATTTTGCAATTAGGCTTAGGACTTATTGAAAAGTCAATAAGGATACTTATGTAACAGAAAAAATGTAGTATAAAATGTAGTGATTCGATGAGCGATTTATGGGAAATTCTAAAGCTACCCAAATTATCCTGGCAAGTCTTTTGAACTCATACTTGCTATATTTAAAAAATGACTAACACGAGAAATAAATCAATTGATTATAAGGTACTAAATAAAATCAATAATACAATCGTTATTTCAAGGTTTGAATCGGTACAATTTTTTTACGACATACCTAAATTTGGTTCCGCTGCAATCTTCAGAGCCGAAGTCCCCAGTCCTCACGAATGGCTTGAAGAAAATAAAGCTCTTACAATTAAACATAAGGCGGACAAAAATAAAAGTGCTCAAGATGTAATTTAAGATAAATACAGACGTTAATTGAACATCAGTTGATCGAGCACAAATTATCAGCCTCGCAAGAGAGCGATAACTTTATTTGACATAAGAACACTACAGATAAAAATTACAGAATAAAGACATAATATTGTTTACAGCTTAAATTAGAGAAAAAGGAAGCGAAAAGACAAAAAATGTTACTGAAAAGGGAAGAACAAATTAAGATAAAAGCAGAAGCATTATTACAAAAGAAAATGATGAAAAATCCTACAACGCATCCTGGATATGACTTCCCGCTATCAAAACAGACTGACCAACTGCTAGAGGTGAGAAAAAAATAAAAATAAATATATAAAGTTATCACTCACATATTATGTTTTTCAGGTCATAGATTACTATCACAAATCTTGGGATATGTATGATGAATGGGAAACTTTGGATGTGAAAGTAAAATATATTCATAAAGTAGATTTAGAAGATGCAATTATGGAAGTGAAACTTGCTGTCTTACCGGAAGCTGACAAACATATGCGGTAAATAAAACATATAGATATTCAAAAATCTACCTTAAACATTTGAAATAAGTTCTATACTATATTGACTTGTATGTGTAATTTAAGCAAAGAACTTCACCAACTGAAGCAAGCTTTAAAAGAAGACTACAAAGCCAATGAAGAAGAAATGCCAGTTAATCTAGTGAAATCGATTAAAGGCAAAAAGACGCAGAACAAAGTAAAGCATGATTTAAGCGCACAAGTAATACAAATGATTGAGGTAACTTTTTAAACTGTGAGTGGGCTAGGAACAGTGCAGGGTAAAGTGGGTATGCTGCCGTCGAAATGGCAAAGATTTTGCCAGCAAAATCTAATTCACTATCGTGGCACACGACGAAGAAGAAAAAGAAGTCGACAGGACTAATACATGAAGAAACTAAGGAGACACATTTAGAATAGAATAGAATAGAATTATTTATATATTTGACTATTTTTTTTTGACGTCATTAAAGCTAACTTTATATATTAATATAAATACCTATGCAAGAGAATAGCCTTCGGGTGTCTCTGTGTAAGGCCTCCCTTACCACCTTTATCACATGGCAAAGTAAACTAACACCTTTTATCATCCTAGTGTTTAGTACAGCAAAATGATAAATAATTGTTGATTATTTCTGTCTCCATCAGGATCTGGCAGAGCAAGGTTATATAGTAGAATATCCTAGACGTAAAATAGAAGACTTTATTGGAGATGCTAATTTTGGGGGCGAAGATCTCCGTAGTCAAATATTGTAAGTAGAAATCCTGTCACAAGAAGATAATTATGACTAAGTTAGTGTTTGTAGATAAGATTAATTTGTAAGTAGGTGTTTACAAACGAATCACGATTTTTACAAGATTTTGAAGACTGTATGGAAAAAAAATATCCCTCTATTGGAAAAAAATACTCATGACTGACGCTGAGAAAGACACAATAACAAAAAATCTACTTACTTGGTAGAAGTAGGCACAGTAACAGCCAGAAGTCGACTAGCAATCTCACAAAACTATGGCATAACAATATTAGTTTACTTATGACCTTCTTCGGCGCCGCAGCCTGTATAGGTATAAGCGCCGCAGCCCGTATAGCGCAGGCGATAATAATGGTCATTGCGGTGTAAGTGGACTTCCGGCCGTTGACTGTACATGTATTTAGTATTCTTTTTTTCCTTTCCGTTAGGCCTGCATTCCCATTCAACTTTGAAATACGAGCATATTGGTGGGAGAGATGTCGCGAAGTCTGCCTCGGCTTCCGCAAAATATTGTTGGTCGGACCCAAAACAAGTGGGAAGACTGTATTGGTTCAAGCTTTGGCGTCTGTTAATGGTAGGCAATTTTGTAATATTTGTTCAGAAATGTTTTATCCTTACCTATACCAATTTTCAAATTATGTCTAATTTATCCTTGCCAAGATAATTTTGTCACCTCCACCTCCGGGTAAGTTTTTAATTTAGCTAATACAGAGTCAGTTTTATTAATTTAGAAAATAGGTAGTGCCCATTCTGACATGGTGAAACAGGCTTACCTAGTAATCTGATTACAGATGCCGTACTGTTTGAATTGGACCCCCACAAAGTGCAAGGAGAATTGCAATCGCCAGAATTCTTGAAACGTTTAGTGCAAGTGGTGGTCACATGTGCCAAAGCCTTGCAACCTTCGGTCATACATATCAAACATGTTCAGAAATTGTTTTACGCTAAGGTAACAAATGGAATGATTAATGATCCATGATGGATGGAATGGATGGAATGGTATAATGGGACTAACAATTTTTTTGTCTGTCATGTAGATTAAAAAAATATTGGACACGTATTTTTTGGTTTTTTACGTAATCAAAAGATTACGGCGATACATTGAAATATATGAATGAAATAAATGTGGCATGACGTCACTCCTTGCTAGATTTTATTCGTAGCTGTGACGTAGCGAGCCCACACTCCCAACTTTAATGCGTTTTATCTAAGTAATTTTTTACTAACATGATGATAAAGCAAAAAATACGTGTCTAATATTTCTTATTATCTGACTGATGGACTAAATTGCATTTCTTCTTTTTTAGGGTTCCGTACCAAAAAGGAACCCTTATGGTGTGACTAAGTCTGTCTGTCTGTCTGTCACAGCTGGATATCTCAAGAACTACTAATGCTATCAACTTGAAATTTGGAATAGTTTTAGATGACATTTACCCAACTATTTTGCAAATAAGAAAGAAATAAAAATATTTATATTTTTTTTTTGCAACAGAACTGAAAGGGAGACCCCTTTCAGTTCTGTCCAGTCCAGACCCCTATTTACACAACTATTTTGCAAATACACTCCTTTGCAAAAAAAACGGGCAGTTTGGATTTTTCTACATTATTGGTAATCATTTAGTTCTAATGAGGTTTTAATAGACAAACTATATTCCTGGCACATAATAAAGAGTCTGGGTATGAAAAAAAGTCAATTTCAAATTCAGAACTGTTGTTTTTAGAAATAATAATCTCTTTTTCAGTTTATGACTTTTTACTTACTATTCGCGGGTTTGCGGTTAAAAGGTTATCAGGCAACTAAAACTAACTTCTCGTTATTTTTATTAGATTAATTTATGTTTGTCGCATAATCCTGCCTCATTGTGACTTAAAACAGATATCTTTGTGTCGATTATAATGGCAGAAAAAGCAATAAGAGCTAGTAAAATTATAGCGCTGCTGGAAGTGGGGTGTAGCCAATGTTACGGCTCACAGCTGTTAAACGTGAGTGGTTCCACCGTCCAAGGAACCTGGACTCGATACCAAGAGACAGGTTCCGTTCAAAGAAGCAAGGTTGTGGGAGAAAACGTTGCACACAACCTCGAGACGACCGCTTTTTAGTGACTCAGGCGTTGAGTAATCGCAAATGCAGTTACATAGACCTCAAAAGAAACCTTGAAGAGGTACGAGGAGCACAAGTTAGCCTATGGACAGTGAGGAGGAGGCTTTTAGCGGTTGATATACGCAGTCGACGACCAGCGCGGGCCCCCAATTTACTCCGTGAGTATCGGATTGCTCGACCGAGGTTCACTAGAAATTGTCTATCTTGGACACTAGGTAACTGGAGTAGCGTACTCTTCTCCGATGAGGCTCGAATTTGTCTGAATGGTGAGGACCGACGTCGGCGAGTGTTACGAAGACCAAGGGAACGCTATGCCGACGTGTGTTCTGAAGAAATCACCCCTTATGGTGGAAGGTCCGTTATGTTTTGGGCGGGCGTAACTTCCAGCTATCGTACCGAGATAGTGTTCATTGCAAATGGCTCACTAAATGCGCAAAGGTACATAACAGGAATAATTTGTCAACATGCACAGCCCGCACTGACTGTAAATTGGTGAAGATGCCATTTCATGGACGATAATGCTCGGGACCACCGTTCTGGCGACGTAGATGCTTACATGCAAGAGGTCGGTATTCATCTTCTGTATTGGCTAGCGTGGAGCCCCGACCTTAACCCCATTGAGCACGTCTGGGACCTCCTAAAAAGGCGAGTACGACCTGTCCAACGACCTTCCACAAAACATCAGGGAGCTTAAACGTGTGATTTCGGCTGAGTGGGAACACATTCCACAGTACACCATCAAAAGCCTGGTGGAAAGCATGCCAAGACGATTACATGCCGTAATCGCTGCAAGGAGGTCATACTCGTTATTAATTTTTATTTTTTAATGTCTTTTTTTATTAAAATACCATAAAAATACTCGTAGTCTTAATTTAATTATACCCTAAAAATTTCCATTTTAACACGACTCTCTGTTTACATTGACTAAAACACCGATTCCAGGATTTAAGGGTTAAAAACTATATTCTCAATGATAATAAGAAATTTCTAGTAATTTATGCTAACGACATACTAAAAATATTAATATTATCCATAGAAAAGCCAATGACTGTAAGGTGCCCGTTTTTTTTGCAAAGGAGTTTAAGAAAAAAAATATATATGTATTTTTTTTGCAACATGGGGTCTTAAAAATTAAAAGTGGAGCTACTAGGGCATGTGGGGTATCATATGAAAGAGCGCTGTTTGCACATTCTCAAACATTTTTTTTCTTTTTTTTAGGCCGCATTGTTTTCGACTTTTGATGGAAAATGTAAAAAAAAATACCGTTCCCCCCCTTATCTCCGAAGTTTGCAAACAGAAAAATCTGAAATTATTCTATGTGATAGAAGTTTATGTAAAGATTACAGGAAAAATAAAACGATGTCTCTAAATAGCACGCTTTTTCCGGTTTTTTTACCTTGGCGTCATAACTAAATTGCATTTCTTTTTTTTTTACCCAGGCATCATCCCTTTAATCCTTGCCTCGAGAAAAATAAAATTGTCGGTATTGATTTTGCTGCCTAGCAATTTATTCTTTGTTTTCGGTAAATTTTTTTTTAATTTTACATATTTGTCGCCCCATCCCATTGCAGGTACCACCAGAGGAAGCAGAAATGAATCTACCACTCTTAAAGACTTTCTTTGTTCAGAAGTTGATCAAAAAAATCCAGAAGAATGATAAAATTACGATAGTTGGTACGACAGTCTTTTCCCATGTTTCTTAATTCGTTTCTGAATTCTAGTAAATTAATATTTCAATCAATGGTTTGCAGTTGCTTGATAGGTATTGGTTATATATTTCTATGACATTATGAAAAATCTTGATTCTAGTAAGTTCCCAGTTCCAGTTTCCATTCGTTACGGTCGGTGGCTGGTACAGTCCGCGAGGCGTAAAATGAGCTTTGCATTTGGTTGAGTGATCACCAAAATGGTACGAGAGCCCATGACCAAAATGTTTGTCTTATCGTTTTACGTAACACAAAATCTTCAATCGTCTTATGGTTTTACGTTTTACAACCATGCGACATGGTTTTGGTCACGGCCTCTCGTACTAAAAGAACAAAATCCGATCACCAAAAAGCAGTATAAACCGGTTTTAAAGCAAACAAAGAACGAGTCGCGCTCTATGCCGGACGTCACACCTACACTATCTATGAATGTACACACACACACAAATGCAAAGCTCATCTTACGCCTCGCGGACTACATACCAAGGCGTAACATGATTACCTAGCAACTAGGTTGTGAAGTTCAGGCAGGCAGTCGCTCTATTAAAATACTGGTACTCAGCTACATTCGGTTAGACTGGAAGTCAACTCCAACATATGTAGTTGATCATTTAACGAATCCATACGTCAGGTTCGTGAACGGGCGCTGTTGGTGGGGGCTGGTCATACTGTAGCTGCCACGGCTTATTTTAATTTTAATTTTTTTTTTATTACGGACGCTTTTAACGTTCATCGTTCTCACATGTATAATTTCAACATGAATGATGTAACCAATATTTTGTAACCATATTTTGATTTAAAAGAGTGTCCGTGGAGTTTCTTGCCCGTTCTTCTCCATTGATCTACGTTTTGGAATGGGCAACTAGCTTCAACTTTCTGACTTACCTACTGACCGACTCTT
Organism: Cosmia trapezina; assembly: GCA_905163495.3. NCBI lineage: Eukaryota > Metazoa > Arthropoda > Insecta > Lepidoptera > Noctuidae > Cosmia > Cosmia trapezina. The sequence continues at coordinate 2,890,649 of LR991025.1, forward strand.
TGACAATTCAAAAGTGCCTGTAATTGGTTTAATTGAAATAAATGCTTTGAGTTTGAGTTTGAGTTTTGAGTTGGGAAAAGGCTAGGCTAGGTAGATGGTGATAATGAGTCGGGAGGTGTCGTGACACCACCTTGTTGGAACGAAGTTCCTTTCGCTGCAAGTTTCAAGTGTCAAAAGTTTTTGTTTGTTAAAACGGTATATTATATTTAACACGTTCACTGTGCATGCCCCGCCCATAGGTCATGCACGCACGACCCATGGGCGGGGCGTGATTTGTTCGCAAATTTAAAGGCTCATAAGCTCAAACACTCAAGTTTAGCCACTTTTATCGGTTCAGACGTGTGAACAATGAACTAAGAATAAATATTACGCGAAAACCGAACGAAAAGCGGCACAGTGAACGTGTTAAGGTAAATACTGTAATAGCTGGCTCTGTATTAAATACGAGTTCGGGGAATTCAAAGTAAGTCGTCATTTTAATTTACTAACTTCGACTTATGGAGTCTAGATTTTGCTGAAATTCGAGTTGTACTTAGATTTGTTGGTGTTACAAAGTCTAAATAATTTGAGCCACCGCGTATTTAGCAATTTTACAAGGTTCGACTTATCGAAACGCGCGTGACGATTTCTACCAGTCAACTCCTAAGTCCTACCGCAAACCGCGTTAAAGAACTTTTCAAAAACTTGCTTTTCTTACAGGCACCTGCACAGAGCCATGGTTGGCAAAGGCCAACACTTTGCTAAAACAGTTTCCAGAAGTACTTGTTCTGCCAGACTGTACTTACTCCCTAGTCGTGCAGATGTTGAAGGAATGGGTCGTTAAGTTAGTATTCTTTTTATGCCGTTTTCACTAACATTGAACATTCATTTAGGTGTCGCCTACTGTTAGTGAAAACGGGCATCACTGAACTGGAGCTGAGCCTTGTTAAAAAAAACCGGTCAAGAGCGAGTCGGACTCGCGCACCGAGGGTTCCGTACCATGTAATTTTTGTTGATGATTTCTGAAAAAGTGTACTATTTAGAGACGTCGTTTTATTTTTGCTGTAATCTTTACATAAACTTCTATCACATAGAATAATTTCAGATTCTCTATGCAAACTTCGGAGATAAGGGGGGGAGCGGTATTTTTTTTTACACTTTTCATCAAAAGTCGATAACTATGCGGCATAAAAAAAAAGAAAAAAAATGTTTGAGAATGTGCAAACAGCACTCTTTTCTATGATACCCAGTTCGAATTTTTAAGGCCCCCCTTTCAGTACCTGTTGCAAAAAAATATGTACATATATTTTTATTCCTTTCTTATTTTCAAAATAGTTGGGCAAACGTCATCTAAAACTGTTCTAAATTTCAAGTTGATAGCATTAGTAGTTCTTGAGATATCCAGCTGTGACAGACAGAGTCGCACCATAAGGGTTCCTTTTTACCATTTTGGTACGGAACCCTAATAAAATGGGTAGTTCGTTGATCTATGTCCTATTTATTTCTTGTCAAAAACCGTACAAAATTGAGCAGTTCAGAGTATGTAGGTTTTTTTGGTAAGTCTTCTTCTTGAAGTGAAAACTTCTTTAGGTGTGTTGAACGATTTTTGGTAGGGGAAAATCTTATGAGTTCGCGACACCGACATGCGACGTGCATCACCGACTTGGGACATGTTACTGTCAAGTTTTCACTACTGTCGGCAGTCCCCATGTTTTATCCTATGTTTTTTTTAACAAATAAGTAGGCAAGTATAGTTATTATGCTTCAAGTGAAGTTCTATACCGCCACTATCCCTAATTAATTTGCCAGGATCACAGTGCCAATTAAAGTATTGTTAGAATGTGGTTGCTTTTTCCAGGCACCAAGTAATACCAGCCAATTTTAACGTATCCAACCTGGCTCATGTGCTGCAAGGGTACAGCTTTGGATATCTGAAAGTGGCGCTTGAAAAGTTCATGTCGGCTGACAGAATAGTCAAGTAAGTGTGTTTGTCCACCGCAGCCGTCACCGGGACGTCACCGAGAAAGAGATGAAGGCGCTGATGTAGCGATACATAGATTTATTATGGCCTCGTATCCACCGCACGTCATCCCGGCCGATTTGCATGTTTCGAGTAGTTCGGCTAGGTATCTTAATCTCGGTTCGAGGTTGTGACAGGCCGAGGTGCCGGCAATACAAAAGAAGTTTGATCCACACATTGCCGTCACACCCCGGGCGGAGGCGCATCGCCATTTTCGTCCGCTTTTGTTTTGTCACTCATAAATTACTGAACCGTTGAGTTCGGTCGCGGTGGACAAACAATTGCCGTCACCGGGACGGCACGTTTGATTCGAATAATCTTTTTTCTCGGTGACGTCCCGGTGACGGCTGCGGTGGACAAACGCCCCAGGAATCCGTACCTAAATGTTTTTTTTTAATATTATAAGCTTACATTTGGCAGGGTATGCCGGAACCGAAAATGTATGTATAATAACATAATTACAAAATCAGCTAAGTATTGTTTTTTTTTTTCAGAATAGCTGCGTTTGGACTTGAGCCTGTGGAAGTGTATGATTTTATACTAGAAGATGACAAGGAAACTAAAGTAGTATGTTCTTAACACTTTTTGGATTATCTTAATACCTGCAGAATACATTTGTCAATGGTGTTCACGTCTGAAAAACTTTCCCCTATCCGGAAACTGAAACATCTAACTTTTTACAGGAATACGACAAATACCTTAAATGGTACACCGAGAAAACAAGTTCAGGTATGAAAGAGATGCAGCATTTGAAAGAACAGAGAGAGTTCAAGGCTGCGGTGGAAAAGTTGGCAGAGAAAAAAAAGAAAAAGGCTAAGTCAACCCCGAGCAACACTACCGCTAGTTCTACTGCGCTATAATAAACTATTATTTTATTAAAATGTGTTTTGTTTATTCAAAGAGACCTTAATTTTAATCGTAATAAACCAACTCTGCAACAAATGTATCAATCTCCTAGCCTTTTCCCAACTATGTTAGGGTCGGCTTCAAGTCTAACCGGGTGCAGCTGAATCCCAGTATTTTACATGGAGCGACTCCTATCTGACCTCTATAACCCAGTAACTGGATAATACGATACCCCTAGGTAAGACTTATTGTCTGACTTTCGGGCTTCTGACGACCCGTAACGACTGTCAAAGATCCACGAATGACAGCCGGGACCAACGGCTTAACGTGCTTTCCGTGGCACGGAGGAGTCTTGGTATGTAAAGATGGTCACCCATCTATGAACCCTTGCGGCTGTTATTACTTAGCCACGAGCTCCTCCTGCAACAAAGGGATGATTTACGTTGAATATAAAAAGAGTAACGACGCAAACTATGTTGCATTGAATCCAGTAGATAGGTAATCTGAGGCCCTATCACGAACGCGCGAAGTAAACGTAACGTGAACGATTTCTTATATAGTAGAAAACACAAGTAGGTACTTATCCTACAGTATTTCGGTTAAAATGTATGCGGGAAGTACAATAAAATTAGTATCACCATTAGAATAAGAATAAGAATAAGAATATTTATTTTCACTAAAAATTACAATCAGGTGAGATTGAATTCCTGGACCTCACACTAGGATTCCCTGTGTTGTGAGATCCAGGGTCCTTCGTTCCGTTAACATTTTATTTTAAATTTACATTTTAAAACTTAAACTAGGTATAAATAAACTGTGCATGTGTGTTGCTGTGATTTGTGTCAGTTGTGCTCGTGTTGGTATTGTAAGAGAGAGTCAGGATGTTATACGTATGTTAGTGAGTGCACGTGTCTTGTGAATTGTCAATGTGTGTACTGTGCGTTCCTACTTAAGCTAATAACTAAGAATAAGAATGAATAAGCTAATAAATAAGAATGAATGAAGAATGTGCGGAACGTGTGTTTTCAACTACATAATTACTCCGCGCCTTCGTGCAACCATGGATAAAGTCCTCATGGGTTTTGCAAGAGTGAGTTGTACTGTACAAGTGCTACGCCGCGTAACCAGCTGCTACGCTGTCGTAGCACGGGCGTAGCACATAGCTACTATCAAGTGCTACGCCGCGTAACCAGCTGCTACGCTGTCGTAGCACGGGCGTAGCACATAGCTACTATCAAGTGCTACGCCGCGTAACCAGCTGCTACGCTGTCGTAGCACGGGCGTAGCACATAGCTACTATCAATTTGCTACGCACCGTATCGAGGTGTAGATCTTTGTTTATTATTTAGTAAACTAATGAAAATGCTGGTAAGAGCGTTGACTCGGTACGGCATTTCATACAAACTTTCAAGTCCTTTTTTATCGAAATGAATGAACCGATTTTATTTATTTATTTAATGAAACTTCATACGCATAAGCAGTATACATTTTTGATCGTTTTCAGGAAATCTGCGCCTTAAGAGCGTTGACTCGGTACGGCATTTCATACAAACTTTCAAGTCCTTTTTTATCGAAATTAATGAACCGATTTTAATGAAACTTCATACGCATAAGTAGGATACATAGGTCTAAAAAGTTAGTAAAGAACATTTTCGAAAAATAGTGTTGCAGCTAAATTAGACCGATTTTAAATATTCCATAGAAGCAGAGATTTCCATTTATCTTTTTTTAAATAAGACATTTAGAAAATGTTCTTTACTAACTTTTTAGACCTATGTATCCTACTTATGCGTATGAAGTTTCATTAAAATCGGTTCATTAATTTCGATAAAAAAGGACTTGAAAGTTTGTATGAAATGCCGTACCGAGTCAACGCTCTTAAGGCGCAGATTTCCTGAAAACGATCAAAAATGTGGTTTTTTAAAGCTGTGTATCTCATAAACCGTAAATAATTTTGACATGTAAAAAAAATATGATATTTTCAAGTCCTTTTCGCATACAGTGATGGAAGCCAAAACATAATTAAACATACTTTAATGCACCAAAAAAATCTTTAAACATACCTCCTAATAATCTTTAAAAGCTGTTTATCCCTTCATTAGCAATTATAATTATAATTAAAAATATACCATGAAATGTCAAATTCCAAACTGCATCTAGTGATGGATTACTTTTTATTAATTAGTTAACTTCTAATTTTATACGATTTTATTTGCACTTTTACGACATAATTCCGGTGCGCGTGAGAATCTTCTATCTCGTGCGTCAAACTAGACAGCCATAAGTCCATAACGCCATTTCACTTACACACTGAGCTAAAACCAAGCTTGGAAAGCGCCAACCAAACTTTTGTTTTAAAATGTTTGTAATAGTCCGAAATAGGTTCTTACGACAAAAATAAATTTGAAAACTGAAAGTGTATTTTCTATGGGAATTTTGTACCTATTGAGGACAGGACAACATCTGTCGGGTCACTTATTAGATGATAAACGTGGATCTAGGTAATCGTGGGGATTATTTTATTAATATTGTAATTGTCAGCGCCATCCTTCAAAAAACCGGTCAAGAGCGAGTCGGAATCGCGCACCGAGGATTCCGTTCCGATTTCTGAAAAAGTGTGCTATTTAGAGTCATCGTTTTATTTTTCCTATATAATCTTTACATAAACTTTACTTACATAAAATAATTTCAGATTTTCTCTATGCAAACTTCGGAGATAAGGGGTAAGGAAAGGTATTTTTTTACATTTTGCATCAAAAGTCGAAAACTATGCCGCCTAAAAAAAATAAAAAAATGTTTGAGAATGTGCAAACAGCGCTCTTTCATATGATACCCCACGTGCTCTAGTAGCTTCACATCGAATTTTTAAGACCCCCTTTCAGTCCCTGTTGCAAAAAAAACCATATATAATTTTATTTCTTGTATTTATTTATAGTTATAGGGCAAACGTAATCTATAACTGTTCCAAATTTCAAAGTCGATAGCATTAGTAGCTCTTGAGATATCCAGCTGTGACAGACAGACAAACAGACAGACTGAGTCGCACCATAAGTGTTCCTTTTTACCATTTTGGTACGGAACCCTAAACAACAAAATAATAACGGACAACAATTCTCCGTAGGTTTAAACCGCCAAACAATACGAAGCGTATCTAATCGTAGATAACTTCACCATCCCACATAAATACCTATTCAAATCACCATAAAAAGGCAGGAGACCACACGCCCCACAGCACACAACATTTATAACATAACGCCAAATTAAAAACATCACTAAGCCAGCAATTTGGTGTAAAATAAACACGATTTTTATTCTGCGTTGCAAAGATAAGAGCTGGGACCCAATTCCGGGCTCGAGCTAGATATCACGACCATGGAGATAAAACTCTGTTTCAAATCTCCGCATCAATGTCCGGTTCAAATCTCGATACTATCAAAAAACCGTATTCTGGTTGACCATGGAGAAAGATTTACAACGGAGAAAATAATCTCGTCTAAAAGACGTTCCATTTTTATCGATTCACTTTGATCATAATCGATTATGCTACGTTTTTCTTTTTTTAGTATTAATGCCATGTTTAATTTATTAAATCCAAGCAAACACATTATAAAAGATAATTTTAGTATATTGTGTTTCTTTATCTGTGTTTTTTTATTATAATTACTTACTGAAAATAGTAATTGCAAAGTAGCGTGATCAGAAACGCGTTTCGCATGATCTGTGTCCTTTTTCTGACGTAGGTAGGTTTTAATTTTCATATTAAATATGACTACTTTTAATCGCGATTAAAAAGCTGTGGAATAAAATTAGTTGTCATGAACTAAAATTCACACCAACACCTTGACTTCAAGTGCAAAAACAGTAGGTAGTGTATTTTTTTTTCTTTTGCTTATATCTCGAAAACGGTGTGTCCTATCGCAAAAATAATGAAAATTTGGCCCCCCTTTATGAAACCCATAAACCCCTAAGCCTCTACATGTAGGTACCAAAAAAAAAATACGAATATAAACCTACGAATGTAAATTTTGACAGATGTTCCAACGGAGATTTCATATCTCCATACCTTAGGACCAGCCGTGATATCTCGCTGGTTTGCGATCGAAAAATTTATGAATGGAGATCGTTAGAATAGCATTTTTTCGTTTTCGACGGAGATAAGCAGTTTCTCGACTGTTATTTCGACCATGGAGATAATTTCCATGCCGCCGGAATTGGCCTCCTGGAGGCAAATAAAGGGGCTGCTGTCGATATAGAGGGGCTGATGTTTATCTTAACATAACGTGTCCGGGCGAACGCTGACGACGCGGATTTTATTTCTTTATTGCACAAAAATGCTAACTTTCACTGTGGGGATAGGGTGGCTGTATTGTAGGATTTTGTAGGAATATGCTTTCATATTTCATTTAACTAGTGACCCGCCGCCCTTGCTTCACACGACCGTGTGCAATCTATTAGGCTGCCTGTCCACCGGAGCGGAGCGAGGCTGCGGAGCGGAGAAACGGAGAAATATTAACCAATAGGAGCGCGAGCGGACGGCGGAGTGGAGCGGACTTAAGATTCTATTGGTTAATATTTCTCCGTTTCTCCGCTCCGCAGCCTCACTCCGCTCCGGTGGACAGGCAGCCTTAATGTGGCGACATGAAAAAAACATCGAGATTTATATATATATAGACGTCATAACAATAAAACTTTTATTGTGTTTCGTTTACTGTCCGCGACTCGATTTTAAACAGAGCAGAGAGAAGAGCAATGGTGACCGAGTGGTAACGGCCCCGACTTACGAGTGTAGGTCGTGGGTTCGAACCCAGGCAGGAGCTTTTTTGGTGTACCTAAATAATTTCATCACGACTGCTCTCAAAACGATGAAGGAAAACATCGTGAGTAAACCGGCATGTCCTAGAACCAAAAATTCGAATACATGTCGACATCCACCAACCCGCACTGGGCTTGTGTGGTGGATCACCTACGGGCTACGGGCCACTCCCTCTCGAAGAGAGGATCGAGGCCTGTGTCCCAGCAGTGCACAGCAGTGCAGTGTCACAGCGTTAATAGGCTGATTATGATATGTTAATTGATGGTTAAGGCCCAGATTTCCTGAAAACGATCAAAAAGGTGGTTTTTTAAAGCAGTGTATCTCGTAAACCGTAAATAATTTTGACATGTAAAAAAAATATGATATTTTCAAGTCTTTTTCGCATACAGTGATGGAAGCCAAAACATAATTATACATATTTTAATGCACCAAAAAAATCTTTAAACATACCTCCTAATAATCTTTAAAAGCTGTTTAACACTTCATTAGCAATTATAATTATAATTAAAAATATACCATGAAATGTCAAATTCCAAACTGCATCCAGTGATGGATTACTTTTTATTAAATAGTTAATTTCTAATTTTATACGATTTTATTTGCATTTTTACGAAATAATTCCGGTGCGCGTGAGAATCTTCTGTCTCGTGCGTCAAACTAGACAGCCATAACGCCATTTCACTTACACACCGAGCTAAACCAATCTTGGAACCTGGGCCTTAAACAAACTTACCTGAAGTGAAGTTTGACCGTAATTACACGAGTCGCTGCATCCGAAGGGATTGATCAGAGAAAGTTGACAGATTGATACACCCTGATGTGCTGTTGTCTGTACCTAGGTAGGTAGGTACACTACACTACTTTTCACTTTAGTATGTATCATACCTTTTAGCACAGTATAACAATATTAAAGTAGTTTATCTTCATAGAAAACGGCCGAAACGACGCGCTTCGAAATCTCAGTACCTATACAGGGCTATTTTTAAATGACTAGCTAAATTTTCACAGGGTGTTCTACCCATGAATATGAACAACTTTCACTATGGGACCAACTTTGAAATCACGAAAAAAAACCAGCGGTTTCCTACAAACGTTCAATACCTACTCGATCAAAATGTATGAAACAGCTGATATTTTTTTTGCGATTTCATAGTTTGTGAGGTTTGTAGGTCTCACATTTGAGTGCACTGGATTGGAGGACACTGCTACGTTGTTCACTAAAACTCTTTGAAGCTTGAAGACTATTTATTGAAGGATCTGGATTCACAACTATTCACAACTGATTTTGGTTTTACAAGTAAGGCTTTTTATATGCCCCAGTGGCGTTAGTTCTATCCCTACTATTTCCCACGCTTTGGGTGGTCTAACAAAGTACTGGCTACGCTATTTAAAACTATTGTAAACACATAAAAACAAACTTACTTGGAACTATTACAAATGGACCGACAACAATGAATTCGTTTCCTAAAACTAAGAAAGATATTTTGTGCGGATTACAATTTAAGCACAACTGTTACCTATTCAACAAAAGGTCTCACAAGATGCCGACAATAATTAGTCCCTTTAACAGTGCTGCTAGTAAACATTTTAGAATATGAAATGAATTTTACTACGAAAACGCCCGGCGATAAGCGAAACAATAACCAAACATTTTGGGCGCCGTGGGAATCTCTAGCATCTGTTGGACTTAAGGCCGCATGCTAATTTTCCACAAACTGAAAATACCACATGCCTAAAGACTATCATATTACCATGTTAACTAAATGGAGCAGCTATCCTGCACATTCCTCCCGCCGTGCGACATCCAGTTTCGTAGTGCTGTGTGTCGCACCTATTAAAATCGGTGCAGGATAGCAGCTCTTGACTGGCCTACACGCTATTTTATGAGTGAGCGCCCTGCACATTCCTCCCGCCGTGCGTCGTCGTCCGCTGCTGACGCCGTGGTCGTAGAAACTGGTGCAGGATCGCCGTGGCCGATCGATAACACCACTATCTTTTTCACTGGACGTCGCAGGATACCTCCCTTTGTAGACACGTCCACTGTGCGCACCACTCCGTCTGGGCCAGGAAATGTAGCGCAGATGCGTCCTCTGATCCACATGTTTCTTGGGAGGTTGCCATCTACGATGAACACTAGATCGCCGACCTTGGGAATCGTGCCTTTAGTGTGTGGTTCTCTGCGGTTCCGTAGTTCTGGGAGATATTCTTTCAGCCATCTGGCCCAGAATATATCGGCAAGCCTCTGAGCTGCGCGCCAACTGGCTCGTAGACGTAAGTCGCTGTCGACGAATTCTCCTGGTGCCGCGATGCGACCTGGACCGCCCAAAATGAAGTGGTTGGGTGTCAATGCTTCAGGATCTTCTTGATTCACGGACACATGCGTAAGTGGCCGGCTGTTTACAGTGTGCTCGGCTTCGACGAGTAGTGTGTGGAGCACTTCTTCGCTCGGGAATCGCTCGTTCAACGTGGCGGCTAATGCTGTCTTTACAGATCTCACCATCCGCTCCCAGGCGCCTCCCATGAATGGCGCCCCAGGTGGGATGAATCGCCAGTCGATCATTTTCTTCGAAGCTTCTTCTGCCGTAGCCGCGAAGATGGCTGCTCGTAGCTCCTTTTCAGCGCCGTGAAAGTTCGTTCCGTTATCGGACCATAGCTGTGCTGGACATCCTCGGCGTGCTATCATGCGTCGTAATGCCATGATTGCCGAATCTGTGTTGAGCGATGCCACAAGTTCAAGGTGTATGGCTCGCGTCGTCAGGCACGTGAATAAAGCGACGTATCTCTTTAGATGACTCCGTCCTGCTGTAATGGTCAATGGCCCAAAGTAGTCCAACCCGACGTAGGTAAATGGCCTCTGGTGGTGTGCTAGGCGACAGGAAGGGAGATTCCCTGTCATTGGCTGAGGTGGAGAGGCTGCCTTTATACGACATCGCAGGCATTTGCTTATAATGTTCTTGACGGTCGGTCGTAGACGGAGCACCCAATGTTGCTGACGACACTCGTTGACTATGGTTTCGGTGCCTGCGTGATGTAATTTGCGGTGGACGTGTTCGATCCATAATCGTGTCGTAATATGGTCTCCATCTAGTATCATTGGTTTCTTCAGGCATTCTGAGATATCTGTCATGGCTGTTATTCTGCTCTTCAGGCGAATCTCTCCCTGTATGAGTTCTATGCACAGTGCGTGCAGGCGACTGTTTCGTTGTATGGGCTTTTTGTTTTTCAGAGCTTCTATCTCTTCCTGGAAGGATTGTTCTTGTGAAGCTCGCAGTATCAGATTTTCGGCGTGGCGTAGGAGTTCAGCGGTGAGAGGCAGGTGATTGTTTGTGATCTCTCGCCTCTCTCTTGGTCTGACTGGCACTGTCTGTTTACTCTTTCTCCAATCAGGATCGTTGCTGCTGTTCTTTTTGGTTCTCTTGTAGTTAATATTTTGCCCTGATTTGCGGCAGAGATGCAGAAACAGTAGAACTCGTGCTGTGGCTCGTAGATATCTTTCCCAGCGTGAGAATCTGTTGACGTTTGGTATAGCTTCGCTGATCTGTACGTTCTTGTCTCTGATGCTACAAGTTCTCTCTTCTCCTGTGATTATGACAGGGTTCTTCTCATCAACTGGCCACGTTTCCGGGGGCCCACGAAGGAATTCTGGACCTCTGAACCAGCGATGATCTTGATCATAGTGTTCTGGCATGTCTCTTGTAGCATCGTCTGCTGGATTCAGTTTTGTCGGGATCCAGCGCCATTCATTGGTGGAGCTGTGTTCTTCGATTGCTGCGATGCGGTGAGCGACATATGGTTTATAAGATCTGGACCCAGTTCTGATCCATGACAGTGTAGTTCTACTGTCGGTCCAAAACGTGGTTGACTCTGGTGTTCTTTCATGTTCTTCTTTAACTGCTGTCGCCATACGTGCGCCAAGTACTGCTGCTTGCAAATCCAATCGTGGAATTGACATTAGTTTCAATGGTGCCACCTTGGCTTTGGCTGTGATCAGGCAGATGTAGACTCTTCCGTCCCTGGTGACTGTTCGCCAGTATAATGTTGCTGAGTATGCAGATTCGCTCGCGTCGGTGAATATATATAGCTGCAGTGATTCCGTAGCGCTGAAGCCTGGATAGGTTCGTGGAATGGAGATGTGTTCTAGTGCTCTGAGATGAGCGAGCCATTTCCTCCAGCTTGCGGCTAGGTCACTATCTAGGGCTTCGTCCCATGCTGTTCCACGACGCCAAACTTCCTGTAGTATTTGCTTGGCTCTGATGGTCACCGGCGATACAAGTCCCAATGGGTCAAATAGGGACATAACTATTCGAAGAGCTTCTCTATTAGTAGGCGTATCGTTCTGTAGGATGTTCTGAGGTATGCGTTTCAGATTCAGGTTGAAGGTGAGTGAGTCTTCTGTTGGTCTCCATATCAGACCTAGAACTCGTTCTGTCTGGATGTTGTCTTCCAGCTTGATTGTGTCTTCGGTCTTGGTAACTTCCCCTAGTGCTTCAAGAAGGGTGGTAGAGTTTGATGACCATTTCCTGAGTTCAAAGTGCGCTTCACTGTGAATGCTACGCACTGCTTGTGAGACTCTTACTGCTTCTTCTAATGTGTCAAAGCTGTTCAGATAATCATCCATGTAATGCTTTCTTTTGATAGCTTCGACTGCCTCCGGGTGTTCATGTTGGAATCTCTCGGCGTTTGTGTTCTTTATATATATCGCTGTAGCTGGTGAGCAAGAAGCTCCGAAGATTAATGACTTCATACGGTATTGTTCAGGTGGCTGGTTGTCTCTTCGGTCTCCTCGCCACAAGTAACGGAGAGCGTCCCGGTCTTCTGGTCGAAGTTCTACTTGTAAGAACATTTCAGTGATGTCGGCGGTCACGGCGATTGAGTGCTGACGGAAGCGCATGATCACTCCTGGTAATGACTGTAGAAGGTCTGGACCAGTGAGTAGTTGATCATTCAAAGAGACTCCTCTGGTCTTGGCTGCAGCGTCACAGACAATCCTCAATTTGTCCGGTTTCATTGCATTGAAAACCGCAAAGTGAGGCAGGTACCAGGTTCTATTTTTTTGAAGTGGTCGGTGGAGCTGGTTCAGCGTATCCTTTTGATACTAGTGCTTCCATTTGTTCAGAGTACCTCTTCTTTAGTTCTGGATCTTTGTCGATTTTCTTTTCCACGCTGATGAGCCTGTTCAAAGCGCTGTCGTAGTTGTCTGGCATTTTTACGTTTTCATCTCGCCATAATAGAGCGGTTTGATAACGTCCTTCTGTGGTTCTCTTCGTATACTGCTGCAGGATACGAAGTGCCTTTTCATCAGGATCATTGGTGGGTTTCTTTGGATTGACTTGCATGTTGTCTATTGTGATGTATTCCTTCACTAGTTCATGAAGGTCGTCGTCTGTGTTAGCATATCTGATGAAGTTCACTCTGTGGCCAAGTGCTCGTGAGTGGCTGCCGTGCAGAACCCAACCCAGTGCTGTTAGTGAGGCCACTGGTTGGTTCTTCTTTCCTGTTTTGGTTTCTATTGTGATGAGAAGATCCCAGTTGTCTTGGCCGATCAGGAGTCTGGGTCTTGCATCTTCAGTTACTATATCTTTGGCTATGTCTCGAAGATGTTCACAGTCCCGGACTGCTTCTCCAGGTATCCTCTGTGCAGCCAACTCTAGCTGCTTGACTGTTCTTGCATGTAACTTGCGTTCAGATGTGTGAAGTCCTTTGATGAAGAAGTTCACTCGTCGAGATGTCACGTCGATCGTAGGCTCGCCGTCGAAGGATGATATACGTAGTGGTTCACATGATCCTTCTGCTCCGATTTGATTGGCTAGGCTCTCGTCGATTAGTGTTACTGTAGAGCCGTCATCTAGGAGTGCGTAGGTATCTACAGCTCCCGCCGGTCCAGAAAGGTGTACTGGTATTATTTTCAGAAATGACACCTTAGGTGTCCACGCCGAATGAACCTTCTCTTGTTCTTCTTTGGAGCACTCGGGTTCTTCTTTCTTCTTGTTCGCTGTACTGTCGGCGTGTAACATCTTGTGATGTAGATGTACACAGTCGTTTATTTCGCATTTCTTTGGTTTACAGCTGTGTTGCTTTGATCTGTATTTGAGGCAACGAAAACACAAGCGATGCTTCTTAGCAATATCCCATCTAGCATCAGTAGTTGCTTTCTTGAATTGTTCACATTCCATGATGCTGTGCCCCTGACGTTCACATAAACCACACATTGGTTTGTTTGTTTCTTGCGTGGCGTGTACTCGTTGTTGGCGTCGCTGCGTGTTCTGAGAGGCTTGTGTTGTTGCAGCGATATTTTCAGGCAGCGCATACGGGCTGCATATTTCAGCTTCAATCTTGATGAATCGGGTAAACTTCAAAAGATCAGGTTCTGTTCTAGGTTGCATTGCTGAGAACTGGTACCACTGTCTCTTCAAGGTTGGCGTGAGCTTCTCAACAATAGCTTTCGTTACTTCTGGATTAAAGAGATAATGTACACAGTTGAGTGTTTGCAGAGTCCCAACTATGCTTTCAACTTTGGTGGCGAATGTACAAACTTCACGCGGAGATTCAGTGAGGCGTGGCAGAGTTCGTAGACGTTCTATCTCAGCCATTGCAATTGAGTCTGAACGTCCGAAGCGTAGCTCGAGTGACTTCATTACTTCATTTGGGTCTGCGTTCACTATTAGTAGACCTTGTACAGCTTCCTTGGCTAGACCTCGAAGGCTCTTTCTAAGTCTAGACATGTTTTCCACTGCTGTTAATCGATGTGCCGTCTCACAGTAGGCGGCGCGGAACGTGAGCCAATCTTGATGAGCTCCGTTGAAGCAGGGTAGTTCAGTGTGTCTCATTGGCTGCTGGTACTGTGTGGATTGCACAGCATGTGTGATTGCAGCAGCAAGTTCTTTTATTTCCGTCCTTGGTTCTTGGACGGCCAGTGTTGTAGGCTGATGCACGGTGTGCGCTGATGGCATAGACTGCGGCACCCAGGTGTCGCTGACATATCCCGGAGTGGAGCTATGATGTGGTGCCGTAGTGAAGATCGGTTGCCATGACGTGTTCGTTGTCACGAACGTCGAGTTCTGTGGCCAGGGTGCGACGGGTTCTGCCGGCGCTGGCGTTGGTCGCGGCTGCGCAGGCACGTAGTTCGGGTGCCAGGATGCGGTTGTGATCACTGGCTGCAGGTTCGGGTGTGGCTGCGTGGGCGCGGAGTTCTGTTGCCAGGCGGCGATTACTGGCAGCGGGTTCAGGTGCGGTTGTTCAGTCGCGGGGTTCGGCTGCCAAGAGGCGGCGGTGCTAACTGGCAGCGTGTTCTCAGGTTCAGTGTTCAGGTTTTCAGGCGGCGGGTGCATGGTGCTGACTCCCGCCGGTAAGGTCGCCGGGATGCTCCAGGACACGGCGGCGGTCACTGGAGCTGCAGGTTCGTTCGACGACTTTACTTCGGATTGATGTGGTCTGTCGGCGATAGCGAGTAGCTGACTTGATTGTAACCAAGTAGTCACTCGTTGATCATTTCCAGCTTCAGAGGCAACTGACAATGAGTCTTCATCAGTAGATTCAGCTTCGACCTCGGCGAGGCGCGCGGTTGCTAACTCCACTAACCTTTGTGCTAGCTCCGCCTTGGCCTTGGCTATGCGGCGCGCTTTCGACACTTTTTCACTCTTTTGTGACGTAGGTTTGCTGCGGCGACCACTTTCTTTATTTTCAGGTTCGGCGTCTTGTTGTGTGGCGGCGCGTTTATCTGTAGACGCGGTCACGGCGGGTGCTTCTGACGTATCAGCTGCCGTTCTCGTAGCCTCCGTAGTGACTGTGTCGGCCGTAGTTTCAGTAGTAGTTTCAGTTTGTTCTGTAGCCGCAGTCGACGCTTGTTCGCCTTTTTTCCCTGAAGACCTCGTAACTGGCATTGTTCTCGATAAATTCTTCTAAATATTCTTCAAGAAGTTCACTAGAGTCTTCTCAATAGCGTTTTCCTCGGATCCGGCTAACGAAGGACCAGACAATGTGAGGTTTGTAGGTCTCACATTTGAGTGCACTGGATTGGAGGACACTGCTACGTTGTTCACTAAAACTCTTTGAAGCTTGAAGACTATTTATTGAAGGATCTGGATTCACAACTATTCACAACTGATTTTGGTTTTACAAGTAAGGCTTTTTATATGCCCCAGTGGCGTTAGTTCTATCCCTACTATTTCCCACGCTTTGGGTGGTCTAACAAAGTACTGGCTACGCTATTTAAAACTATTGTAAACACATAAAAACAAACTTACTTGGAACTATTACAAATGGACCGACAACAATGAATTCGTTTCCTAAAACTAAGAAAGATATTTTGTGCGGATTGCAATTTAAGCACAACTGTTACCTATTCAACAAAAGGTCTCACAAGATGCCGACAATAATTAGTCCCTTTAACAGTGCTGCTAGTAAACATTTTAGAATATGAAATGAATTTTACTACGAAAACGCCCGGCGATAAGCGAAACAATAACCAAACATTTCGGGCGCCGTGGGAATCTCTAGCATCTGTTGGACTTAAGGCCGCATGCTAATTTTCCACAAACTGAAAATACCACATGCCTAAAGACTATCATATTACCATGTTAACTAAATGGAGCAGCTATCCTGCACATAGTTGGTCCCATAGTGAAAGTTGTTCATATTCATGGGTAGAACACCCTGTGAAAATTTAGCTAGTCATTTAAAAATAGCCCTGTATAGGTACCAGTAGATAACAGTTTACCAGTAGACGGACACGTATTTATCTACCAAGCGACCAATCAATCAATCTGCCTAGCCTTTTCCCAACTATGTTGGGGTCGGCTTCCAGTCTAACCGGATGCGGATCTGACCTCCACAACCCAGTAACTGGGTAATACTATACCCCTTGGTAAGACTGCCTGGTTGTCAGATTTTCGGGCTTCTGACGACCCGTAACGACTGTCAAAGGTCCACGAATGACAGCCGGGACCAACGGCTTAACGTGCTTTCCGAGGCACTGAGGAGTCTCGGTATGTAAAGATGGTCAGCCATCCACGGACCAACCCCGGCAAGCGTAACTTAACCTGACGGATCGACCCGTGCGGCTGTTATTTTTTAGCCACGAGCTCCTCTCCTTGCGACCATAGGTAATTAATTCAAGGTCACTGCCCACATAAACTACTGAAGCTTTATTATTATGTGCTTTTAATCTCCCAAAAATACCAAACTATGGTCACCCTAAAATTCACCCTTTTAATATTCAAGCGGTGTATTTGGAATTAATTTCAGTCGTTTAAATATTTTCTGGGGCGACCGCAGTGGCCAGTAATTATTGTTTGAACATCACTTCTAGTTAGCTGCTGTTTACTTTCAGGTTTTTGCCAACTTTTTATTATAGTAGGTAATAGCCTGCATAACATTATCTCATATCACGCGGGTAAATGTACAGTGGGCTGCATCAATTGGGTACCCCAGTTGTATTATAATTTAAAAATTTTAATTCAATTGGTGTACCCAATTTATGCAGCCCACTGTACCTATTGACTTCACGACTCCAAGTATAATGCAGAGTAAGTAATTATCAAGCGTAGGTACGTTTTACTTTGCATTCGTTCGGGAAAGTGCGCTACAATGGCGCCACAGAAAACAAGTTGTCAGACTTGCCTTTGCCCAGCAGTGGTACAAATTAGGATAGCAAGAAAAAAATGCAGCAAAGAACCTTACACTACTAAAAAGTGAATTATTATTTGCGTGTGGAAATAAATAAGTTATTTAAACATTATACTTACCTAATCAAATTAAATTACATAAGTATTCATTTTTTATAATAGGTCTTTACCTATGAAATTGCCGTTTTGTATGAAAAAAATTTAAACGAATTTTTTTCATGTATTTTTTATTTGTATTAATCGAAGTAATCACCCATGCAATCAATGCATCTTTGCCAACGCAGTGGCAGTTTATTGATGCCCTTCTTAAAGAAATCAGCTGGTCGGGAGGCAACAAATTCTTCAAAGGCATTTTGTACTGCCTCTCGGGTATTGAATTTTTTTCCCGCCAAGAAGTTATCCAAATTCTGGAAAAAGTAGTAGTCTGTAGGCGCAAGGTCTGGTGAGTAGGGCGGATGACGGAGAGCTTCCAACCCCAGTTCTTGCAACTTGGAGACCGTCTGCTGTGCAGTATGAGGTCGCGCGTTGTCGTGCAGGAGCAGCGGAGACGAGCGATTGACCAATGCTGGTTGGAGATGTGCCAGCTTCTCCATCATTGTGTTCAGTTCTTCACAGTACACATCTGCAGTAATGCTCACCCCGTTTGGTAAGAAGCTGTGATGAATCACACCGGCGCTAGACCACCAAACAGTGACCATCACTTTTCTAGGGGTAAGTTTTCGTTTAGGGCATTGTTTAGGTGCTGAACCAGGATCCAACCAACTTGCTTAGCGCTTGCGGTTATCAAACAGAATCCATTTTTCATTGCAAGTAACAATGCGGTTCAAAATTCCTTCATTTGTGTGTCTGTTGAGCAGTGCAAGGCACGTCTCGACGCGTACTTCGCGCTGGCGATCATTGAGTTCGTGGGGCACCCATTTGTCAAGCTTTTTTACCTTGCCAATTTGACGCAAATGGACCAATATTGTTTTGACGCTAACGTCGAAAGCTGCTGCTAATTCAGCCGTAGATTGTGTATCATCAGCTTCCACAATCGCCGCTAATTCGTAATCGTCGACCAAAGTCTTCGGACGACCGCGAGGTTCATTTTTCAGGTCGAAATTTCCAGAACGGAAGCGAGCAAACCAATAACAGGTGGTGCGTTGGTTTGTAGTGTTAGCTCCGTAAACGT
This sequence comes from Cosmia trapezina, assembly GCA_905163495.3. Classification (NCBI taxonomy): domain Eukaryota; kingdom Metazoa; phylum Arthropoda; class Insecta; order Lepidoptera; family Noctuidae; genus Cosmia; species Cosmia trapezina. The sequence goes on from LR991025.1 coordinate 2,909,101, forward strand.
CGTTGATGTTGCGTGCCGCTTGTACCGCGTTGCTGCCACGACGGTACTCATATTCCATAATTACTCGAATTTTTAACGTATCCATGATGACGAAAAAGATTGAAATGCGATGAAAATGTAACACTAATCAATAAACAAATGACTACTTTTGGAAAAAAAAATCCATGTTTTTAAAATAAAATTAATTTGAAATTAGAATTCTTAGCCAAACAAAAATTATTTTGATTTGAAATGGCCAGTACTGCAGAACGGCAATTTCATAGGTAAAGACCTAATATTATGCTTCGCTTTTTCGAAGGAGTTATGCCTCTCTTTCAAAAAGCGAAAGACCAGCTCACAAAAAAAAATCCGTGGACACAGGAACACAGGAGCATACGGATTGGCATTTGGAGAGGTCTATCATATGTCCCAGCAGTGAGTGAAGTCGGGCTGTGGATGCTGTTAGGAAATATCGACGACATCTAGTTTTTTTTTTTTTATATACCCCATATGCCCTAGTATCCCCACTTCGAATTTTAAAGAGTCTCAGTCCGTTGCAAAAAAAAAAAATTCTTACTTATTTCTAAAATAGTTGGGCAAACGTCATCTAAACCTGTTCCAAATTTTAAGTTGACAGCATTAGTAGTTCTTGAGATAAGGCAGACGGATAGACGGTACGGAACCCTAAATATAATATAAATAGAAAAGCGATTCAATCTATATAAACAATCTAAAATATTTACAGATTAAGTTATTATGAATTATTATATAAAAAAGTAGTATAGTTTTTAATCAATCTTATTTTTTTCCAAACCATTATCACCACTCGTTTAGACGTGATCTTCAGAGTTTAAAACGCCCCTTGGTAAGACCTTTGGGCTAAGTTCCCCAGGACCATTATACACAAACCTATAATAATATGTAGGTATATGATAATTATACACCCAATGAAATACATCTAATAATTTATAATAATACTAGCTTTTGCCAGCGGCTTCGCCCGCGTGGATTCGGGCTGGGCGTTGATGAGTCAGTCAATCAGTCAGTCACTGAGTCAGGACTTCTCTTTTTATTTATATAGATTACAGTGAACTCGATATAGGATATATCGAGTTCACTGTACTTCTGCCGTATAGCGAATCTTTCGTAAAGCGAATCTGTCTTAAAGCGAATCTGTCTTAAAGCGAATCTGTCATAAAGCGAACAAAGGAATATTATCAATATGTTCCATATTGATATTTTGCTTTATCACACCATCTATTTAATTCCTAGGGAATGCAATAAAGAATTGAGTATTGGAATAAATAAAAAATTATATTATATTATTCAAATTATTTATTTAATATTCATTATAATAATACAAAATCGGTGAACAATAAATAGTTAATCACAATAGTCAGTCTTTTAGATTTTTATAAATAAGTATCCAAAGCATAATTAATTAATATTAGTCAGTCATTTGAATCAATTCATTACACTAATTTAGACATTATTGCTAAAAGGAACATGTGTAAAGCCCCGTATACACTGTTGGCAATGTTGCGCAACATTGTTGCAGCAACATGTTCGTGTTGCGGGTAACAATGTTGCTGACGACATAGAACGCTGACAGCATGCTAATATTCCGCACTTCAAAAGAATCTCGCGACATCAAAATATGTGGCGGAAAACAATGTTGCGCGAGAGTTTCCAGTGTACACTGAGACCAAATGAACATAATTATGTAGTACTAGAGCAAGACTAAGAGCATTCTTTTCTTATTCTTGATATTTTAAGTTGAAAGACCTAAGAAAGAATGCTCCGTCTCTGTTTGCACGCAGTGAATTTGTTATAGTGGGGGTAAAGTGAGCTGACTCTGGTTAAGTCCCAATAAATTATACCTATTGTTCGGTCTAAGCAACCGAACACCTGCTAACGTAGCAGTTTACAACAGTCATTATACTTTAACATCAGTGCATTGCCAAACATCAAACGAACCGGGTGCATTCATAACATTTAACATAGCATTTTATAACACATTTGCTCGTAAAGGGTCTCTTATTTCACGAATTTCAATATCGTAATGTATGTCATTACGTACTTGTGCGTAATTGTAATGTAAAACGCACGGGTTTCTTTTTAATAAGGTAAAACGTAAGGTTTAACAAGATGCTCCGTCTAAAACAAACGGTACTTTTTAAATCTTAGCAAAGAGTTTTTATGTCAGAAAAGTGGTCAACATTTTATGAATAAAATTAATTTTGGGAGATCAATAAACAATCTGCCTAGCCTTTTCCCAACTATGTTGGGGTCGGCTTCCAGTCTAACCGGATGCAGCTGAATACCAGTATTTTACATGGAGCGACTGCCTGTCTGACCTCCACAACCCAGTAACTGGGTAATACGATACCCCTTGGTAAGACTGGTTGTCTGACTGTCGGGCTTCTGACGACCCGTAACGACTGTCAAAGATCCACGAATAACAGCCGGGACCAACTGCTTAACGTGCTTTCCGAGGCACGGAGGAATCTCGATATGTAGAGATGGTCACCCATCCACTGACCAACCCCGGCAAGCGTAGCTTAACCTGACGGATCGACCCGTGCGGCTGTTATTACTTAGCCACGAGCTCCTCCCAAAAATTTTAAAAATAAACATTAATTAAATTAAAGAATTAATTCTTTAATTTAATTAATTTTGACAATAAATTGCAACAACAACAAACAAAAACAAAAAAAATATTAATTTACTTTATTAGTAATACTGGCTGTTATTGTGCCTTTGCTTTAAAAAAAAAAAGCGCTGATGCGCGTGCATCGCTAATTTGTGAACAAGTAAATTTTCTTTTCGCTGTAGGTATTGTTTTTATTTGAAAATGTCGTCAAGTAATGATGAATTTATTAATTCGACACCGCCAGAAGTCTCAGAGGCAGCGAAAAATGCTACTCTCTTGCCTGAAAAATCGACCGATAGATACTTACAAGCGTATCAAAATTTCATCTTATGGAAAACAAGCAAAGATCCAAATTAATTTTCAGAAAGTGTGTTTTTAAAGATTTATTCGTTTAGTTTTATTTATTTCCTTGCAAATATGTTATAAAACGTCGTATGACATACGTGCGCTTTGATAATTACAGCCTCTGCTTTCTTGTAGCCCTCGCCTACGGTTCGGGCTAGCAATATCGCCTCGGTTGTACTTTTCAACTTACCGCACTTATATCATAATGTACTATTACTTAACGTTTTACTTTAAAACATTTTACATTAAACTTGTAGAACATTTAATCAATCTGCCTAGCCTTTTCCCAACTATGTTGGGGTCGGCTTCCAGTCTAACCGGATGCAGCTGAATACCAGTATTTTACATGGAGCGACTGCCTATCTGACCTCCACAACCCAGTTACTGGGTAATACGATACCCCTTGGTAAGACTGGTTGTCAGACTTTCGGGTTTCTGACGACCCGTAACGACTGTCAAAGATTCACGAATAACAGCCGGGACCAACGGCTTAACGTGCTTTCCGAGGCACGGAGGAATCTCGTTATGTAAAGATGGTCACCCATCCACTGACCAACCCCGGCAAGCGTAGCTTAACCTGACGGATCGACCCGTGCGGCTGTTATTACTTAGCCACGAGCTCCTCTAGTAGAACATTTAATAAACTCTTTAAAACCAAACCCAATCAGTGCTTTAATATTACCAACAAACTTGCATCCCGCACATCTATGTTAGTAAAGCCCTATAAGTGCTTACATGCATGGTTTTAAAATACTTAGGTAAATCGGGTTATGTAATTTTTTTATTAACGAAATGAACATAACAAAATTAAATCCCAGAAATCACAAGCTGTTTGCGAGTCAGACTCCGGCCTATTTCACTTTATAAAAACCTGAATCATAAACGACACTGGACACCAAAAACCTCCTCAATGTTTTTATTTGCAACCTTCATGAAACAAAGTCAATATTTTAACATCCAGAATTATGGACAGATAACATTTTAGAATTTTACTATACTTGCAACAAGTATAGCAATTCATACATCTGTTTAAAGTGTGTCTGTATGTTTTGACATTTTTGTTAAAAATATGCAGGTAAATAATATTATCCTGGAAGTTTTTAGTGTTCATCTGTTGTTACAACAAATCTTGTTAAATTGAATTATAAATACCAAAGCAGTTTCATAACATTATTGTATTATTGTATTGTATTGTATATTGTATATACATATTATATTGCATATTGTATTGTATTACATTTGTAAAATTAGTACCTAAGCATTAAGTATGTAAGGACATTACATAATGTGGAGTCGATATTTTAAAATCCAGAATTATGTTTATTACACACAATATTTTAGAATAATTACTATACTTACCACAAGTATAGCAATTTATACATCTGTTAAAGTGTCTGTATGTTTTAACATTTTTGTTAAAAATATGTTATGTTTATGACACACAATATTTTAGAATAATTACTATACTTACATCAAGTATAGCAATTTATACATCTGTTAAAGTGTCTGTATGTTTTAACATTTTTGTTAAAAATATGTTATGTTTATGACACACAATATTTTAGAATAATTACTATACTTACATCAAGTATAGCAATTTATACATCTGTTAAAGTGTCTGTATGTTTTAACATTTTTGTTAAAAATATGTTATGTTTATGACACACAATATTTTAGAATAATTACTATACTTACATCAAGTATAGCAATTTATACATCTGTTAAAGTGTCTGTATGTTTTAACATTTTTGTTAAAAATATGTTATGTTTATGACACACAATATTTTAGAATAATTACTATACTTACATCAAGTATAGCAATTTATACATCTGTATATTAAGTGTCTGTATGTTTTATTTTTTTGTTAAAAATATGTATTTAAGTAAGTAAATATTATTATTCTGGAAGTTTTTAGTGTTGTTACAACAAATCTTACCTAAATACCAAAGCAGTTTCAAAACATGTAAGTATTACATTTGTAAAATTGGACCGATTTAAGCAAAAATGTTCCAACCCACAACCTCGACAATTTCGGTTTTTGTGACCTATGTACTCCAAATAAGGTATATTTTAACATATCAAAGACTCACTCAATATCAGTTAATTGTATGCCCCTATGTTTTCCTTTTTGATGATATATTATTTTTATAAGAACTAGAACCCTCCAAAAATGCTCAAAATTGCCTATTCAGACCGCTGTCAACAGACGCCTAGTGTACCAATTTGACAACTATTAACGAAAAAAGAAAAACATAGGGGCATAGTATATATCCTTCTTATTCAGATTATGAAATATCTTTTAAATTGGTCCAATATTGGAGGAGGAAATAGGCGAGAGCCAAACCTCGAAATGTGACTTTTTTACATAGGCTATTTAGTCGGATCTGCAGTAGTCCTTATCGCACGAATTCGAGGGCGGAGCGCTCGCAGAGCGACAACAATACCTTCTTAAAATACCTAATTTTCAAAAGTCTGGCCACCCGCCTTTCCTCTTAAGCCTACAACATTCTCACATTAAAAAAAATATTAAAAAGTTTAATAGGCATCCTTGACGTTTCGCATTAATATGTTTCAAGACTTATTTTTACAAGTTGGATTAATGACTTTTATTGCACCCTTATCTAGCGTAAGATATAGGAAAGTGGCGCCTATTACAATAAAGTTGCATGGGAATGTTGTCTGACAACACGGCATGTGATGAGGAAGAATGAAACGCATGTGCCTAAAACAGTAACAATGAATATAATGAATAATAATGAGAGAGAGGAAGACAAAAGATTTGAGAAATAATATGAAAGAAAAAGGAGTAAACCGCGTGCGCCGGCCCCACGTACCATGGGACAAGGGCAGGAACATGAAGATGGTAAAGCTTCGTATTCATTGGGAAACAGTTGCGAAACATTGTTTCAGCAACAACATCATTATTTGAATTTTCATCATATTGCTGGCAACATGCAAAATGTCCCTTATTCGTGTCAAACAAATGAACACCCCGCAACATCGCAATAAATACAGTTGACAACATACTACGAGGGTGCATTCTGAAAGATGGCGATGTCGAAAATAGCTGTCAAATATTACGCTGCTCCGATTAATTTACCAATATTGACTAAATTAAATTATGAAATATCGCTCTTTATTATACTAAAATAATACTTATTTAGTTTTTTTTACACCTAAAACTGTGACAACACCTGATTCTATGTTATTATTACAATTCATAATCAATATTCATAATTTAACTGGCTTTTGCCAGCGGCTTCGCCCGCGTGGATGTCGGAAAATTTCCCACGGGAACGTACTACCGGCAATTCCTTCACTATTCCTTGTCTACATTTTAAAGGAAACCTCTGTGCAAAATTTCAGATTTCTAGGTCCAAGGATAAGTTTTTTGTACAAGGAGAAACACATAAAACATACACTAAATACTAGGATTTGGGCTGGGCGTTGATGAGTCAGTCAATCATTCAGTCAGGTCTTCTCTTTTTATTTATATAGATTTACTATTGTATAGTTAATCAAAACAGCAGTAATCGACGTTGCCACCTTTCACCCTGCGTCCGATATAAAAGCGATCGTCGCGCGAATACGCGTTCGTCGCGTGTATATGTCACTTCTTGTTCGGAAAACCGGAAAGCGCCCTCTGTCGGCGCGACCGCGCTTTCAGGTTCACCGAACAAAAAGTAATGTATTAACGAGACAAGAGGACGCAGCGCCCTCAAAAACAACTGTTTCTCAACTTTTTTCCCCAGAATACGAGACTTAATAATCCCTAATCTTCCAACACTGCGCATTACATTTGGAGAACCGGTGTGGTCTGTTAGACACGGCCATGCCCTCTATGTCCAGCTGCTTCAGCTCGGGCTTGGTGTCTGCGCCTGCGCGCACGTCGGGCAAGTCTTCCTTGTGCACGACGCCGGCTTGTAGGTAGCCTAGAAGTTGTGGGACATGTTCTTGAATCATCTTCGCGCGTTCTTTTGATACTTCCTCGAGCCTGAAAAGATTTTTGTTTTTGTGATTTATGTTAATCTCATCATAGAAACTAGCTTTATCTTTCTGACTGACCGACCCCTTGACAATTCAAAAGTGCCTGTAATTGGTTTATTTGAAATAAATGCTTTGAGTTTGAGTTATTTTTATTCAAACCTGTTAATTATCATACATTTAACGTAACTTAGATATACGCTATCAAACTCAAACTCAAAGCATTTATTTCAATTAAACCAATTACAGGCACTTTTGAATTGTCAAAGAGTCGGTCAGTAGGTAAGTCAGAAAGTTGAAGCTAGTTGCCCATTCCAAAACGTAGATCTATGGAGAAGAACGGGCAAGAAACTCCACGGACACTCTTTTAAATCAAAATATGGTTACAAAATATTGGTTACATCATTCATATTGAAATTATACATGTGAGAACGATGAACGTTAAAAGCGTCCGGAATAAAAAAATAAAAAAACAATTCAAAATTAAAATTAAAATAAGCCGTGGCAGCTAAGGTATGACCAGCCTCCACCAACAGCGCCCGTTCACGAACCTGACAAATGGATTCGTTAAATATCGTACATTGTATCAAAGGCTAAAATATCGTACGCCCCTATGATAATCGTACGGGTTGGCAACACTGATTGTAACGCAATTAAGGAGGATGCGCTGTGGTAGCCCGCGAAAATATTTTTTTTTTTTGTGTTTTTTGCAATTTGCAGGTCAGTGTCAGGTTGTATCTTGATAAAAATTTCATACACGACAGTAAAACATTATGTATTATGTATTGATGATTTTTATGGTTAAAATTATGTAAATAGCTATTGAGAGATTATCTGAGGATCTCAGCAACCGGGCATAAGAGGTTTTACAATAATTTGTATATACCTTTATTATACAGGGCGTAAAAAGACATATCACAAAGCTGTCAACTACGCATACTGTACATCTGAGGGCCAATTCTCGTATTTTTAACAACGTTCGCAATCTCATCTCAGTCTCAACCTGTCAAAAATTGTATAGCGTTTACCTACATTTTTGACATTTGATTGACGCTGGCATGAGATTGTGAACGTTTTTAGGTACGAGAATTGGCCATCTGGTGTTTTTCTATCTATAATATGTATGTATTTACAAAAAAAAAATGTATATAAGTAGTTTATCAGCCATCTCGTTACCATAACACAAGCATTAGGTTGCTTAGCTTGGGACTAGATGGCGTTGTGTGAAATGTCCAAGGATATCTAAGATATATATATATATCTATTTTATCTAAGTAGCTTTGCGCAAAAAATATTGCTGGGAAACGACTTTTACTTTTAGGTATAAAAAAAGCTATTTTTTTATGGAGCGCAATGTAACGCGAATTCAGGCAAACGTAATAAGCCCCGCCCATTCGCTCTACGGTACACGTAGTACTTGTCGGAAAAAGTTTAGTATAACACTCGTTTTAGTAACAAAGTAAAAAAAAAATGCAACTTTGACCTTCATCGATATGAAGAAGGTCAATGTTGCATTTTTTTTGAACCAGTGGATTCCCAGGAATGGTCTAGTGGAAAAAAAGATGCAAATAATGGGTAGAATATGTGGTTTTCGGCTTGGGCAAGTGTCTTTTTACACCCGGTATGTGAAGACGACGAACCTAGAATAAAATGATTAGAAGTACTACAATAGGTAAGCTAGACTCACCACTTCCTATCATACTCGTAGACCTGCACAGCGCGGTTTTCTTCCCTCTCATGTTCTATCTTCCTCCTGCGAGCGTTTTCTTGTATCTGCTGCAACAACTCCTGAGAGTAAAGCTTCCCTTTCTCTCTCTTCTTCTGATTTTTCTCCCGCTCTCGGGCTAAGTCCTTTGCTATTTTTTCTTCGGTCTAAAAAGTGATAATAATGTAAACTTTAATACTTCGAATCTTAAGTAATTATTGAGTTTAGAACAACTCAAAAACAAACAACGTTTTTGTTACAAACTCGCGAGCAGCGAAACTAAGTTCGTTTAGCTTCGCTCCTGTAGCTACCGCGGCTTTTCATACTTTGGTTCATAGTACGCGGTGTGGACGATGTATGAAAAGACGCGGAAGAAAGCTAAACGAACGTAAAGTACCCGTCACGATAAGCTATAAATTATGTAAAGAAACATCTTTTACTAAGTAAACATTTTATACTGCGAGATAATAATAAATTGACCATATTCAATCGACATGAAATATAGACGGGTTATATGAAAGTAACAACCTATTTAATTTAGTTGGATCATATTTTAACGACGCAAAGCGCTATCGTTTGTGTTTCTTGGTACCGGAACGCGTCCGTCGCAGGGATTGTAAACTATCGGGACGCCATTTTGAAATAAACGCGTCATTCGAGTTTCGAATGCGAGTTTGTTTCATTGCTTTGCATATATCGCGGATCTGGTTGTTATTGTTAATTTTGTTAATGTTGTTGTTATTGTTAATATATGTTAAGTAATATTTGTTACTTAATGATTTATTAAATCTTAAACAAATTCATTTTTTTTTGTTGGTCCGAATGTTGTGAACTCCCGAACACTTGTTTACAAAATTTATAGCTTCTCATGACGGTTACTTTAGCTTCGTTTTGCTTCGTTCCCAGTGTGAGAGAGTACTAAATGTTAAATGTAAATATCAAGATACGAACTATGACTGCGAGAGGTAGCAATTTTTAAACATTATTTGTGAATTTTAAAAATAACCCCTATTTTACCACCTTAGGGGATAATTTTTCAAAAATGCTGAACCACATGACCCTTTATTTCCTACCAAAAGCATACGTTTGAATTTTCATATCCCTAACTTAAGAAATGCTGCGTGTCCCCATACAAACTTTCCTGCCCTAAATAACCCCCTGTAGGATTATTTTTGAAACAAAAAGTAGCCTATGACCTTCCCCAGGATGCCAATTTTTATTGCAATCCGTTGAGTGGTTTAGGCGTGAAAAGATAACAGACAGACAGAGTTTACTTTCGAATTTATAATATGAATATGAATAGTATCGATTATAAGCAAACTAGCTGCGACCCGCGGTTCCGCCCGCGTAGGCCGGTATAAAAAGTAGCCTATGTATTAATCCAGGGTATAAGCTATCTACATACCAAATTTCATTTGAGGACAAAAAGGCTTGGGATTGAGCTACTCCAATAAATTTACACAATTAATGTTGATTTAAATACCTTTTTACATACTCTATACAATGACATGAATATTTACTTTGTAAAGTATTAATTATACTATTTTTAATTATTGTGAATGTGAAGACTACGTAGATCATTGTTTTTTATTTATTTTATACTTTTCTTAGTTTTAGTTATAGTCTGACAGTTTGAGTAATTTATGCGGCCTACCCGAATGTCTTTTCTTTGGAATTGTTCGTCGAATTGTTAAGCTCCTTAAGTTTTGAGTTGAGCTGCACGATTACTGACAAATGCGTGCACTGACTGGACAGGTCCACTCAATCTGTGTGGTTCTTTCCTCAAAAGACCATTTCAGACTGCAATCTACATGGTCTTCACATGATCTGACCAAGATTATGTCTGGACTTTAAAAGAGACTGTGACCTCTGAGTTTGTTTCGGCGTTTCTTCTCAGAGTAGTCAGATAGGAAACGTCGAACTCATCTAGTTTAAAAAAAAAAATATGTTTGACGTGTAAAAGTGTTTGTACAAACCTACTTACAGAAAATAAATCATTTATCATTCAAATCGGTCCAGCCGTTTGAGTGTGAAGAAGTAGCAAACAAACATACACAGACACTCACAAACTTTCGCCTTTATAATATTAGTTGTCGGTGTTATGATTCCGTTTTATCTTTTTGGAAAACGCTAAGGATAATAAAGTATCTTCTGGATATGAGTCAAGTACCTACTCCCAAATATTTTGGAAAACAGTGATGATGGGAAGAAAACCAAGTTAACTGTTTTGTGCCAAAAAATTAAATAAATAATCATTAATTTCTATTTGTACACACCTCCTTCCTAAACTTGGCCTCAACGTCCTTCTCATGCTGTGCAGCCCTCTCATGTTCCCTCATCTGTGCCGTCAGAGTGTCCATAGTCTCCTTTCTCACTTTCTCTGCCTTCCTCTTCTCTGCCAGGTCATCTTGATGGTTACTCTCCAAATACTCTTGTTCTTGCAGCAGCTTTATCAGGTCCGTTCGTTCTTGGCGGGCGGCCTGTGAATGTAGTATAGCTTAAGTTTGGAGGTATGAAAGAAAACGATGGAAAGTTTCTTTACTAGCAACCCGCCCCTGCTTCGCACGGTTTTTACGGCTTGAGAAAACATCGAGATATCTTTATTACTTATATGTAAATCTAATACTAACGTATTATACACAAAAAAATTAAGTAATTTAAAAAAAATGCGAACATAGGGAATAGCTGATTTTTATTTCGTGATTTCAGATTGTGTCCCATAGTAAAAGTTGTTTGTTATCATGAGTACAATCATGTGTTTTAAGTATCGGATTACCAGACACCCTAAATACGGGAGGAGCTCGTGGCTAAGTAATAACAGCCGCACGGGTCGAACCATCAGGTTAAGCTACGCTTGCCGGGGTTGATTGCCGTGGATGGGTGACCATCTTTGCATACCGAGACTCTTCCGTGACTCGCAAAGTAAATCAAGCCGTTAGAAGACTATAGGGTATTTAACATCACGCTAGGATATCTATACTAATAATAAAGCTTTTAACATAAACAGTTTGGTTCGGGGGAAAGATCTAGTTTTGTAAAATAATTCTAAAAATGTGCACAGCCTAGTTGACGGTTGCCATACGTCTCTCTCTACAAGTCAACGACAAGGCTGCGCGACATTTGTTTCGAAGCTTCTAGAAGGTTCTAGAAGCTGAAAGACCTTATTGGACGAGCGCATTGTGGCCGGGAGCGGTTAGATAAAAGCATTCGCGTTTAAGCTGAAGAATTTGTTTGTTTGAACGCGCTGATCTCTGGAAATAACCAGTCAGATTTAAACAATTTATTTTTGCATTTGATAACCCAATTCTTGAGGCAGGATAGGAGCCGTCCAAAAAGAAACAAAGTCAGAAAGAACGCTAAGAGGACACGAAGTAATCGCGGGCAGGCGATGCGATGCGACGGGGTGAGTCGGGGAAACAAGAAATTTCACGCGGACGCAGTCACGGGCAGAGCTAGTTTATAAAAAGTGTACATAAATATATTTAACAGTTTATGTACACACATATAGGTAAACAGACAAGGAGAAAGGAACAGAAAAATTCGTAAGTTCGTTCGAAAGTTCCTTAGCCTCCATTCAAAACGGAGGATCCTCCGAGCAGACGGCTGTCGTGTGTGGCTGCTGCGCGATGGTGGTTGTTTTCGCGGTAAACTTTGCTTGCGCGATGTAGGATTTGTATAATGTCAGATGCCATGCGTAGTTCGTATGCGGCGGTATAGATGTCACCATAAACTTGATATAAAAGCGGAGCAAGACCCGAAAGGCCATAAAATTATTACGCCGAGTTTAGAAAATAGTTCCGCTTCGCAGAGAGACTCGACATACACTACGAGAGAGTGGGTTCTATACTCACTAGCGATCTGTTCGCTAGTGAGTATAGAACCCACTCTCTAGTTCCACGGGCCTCATAATGTGTAAAAAGATAAGGATAACAATGAACAGCTGTGTAGAAATAACTAATAAATAATTTAATTACCTCATCTGCTAGTATTTTAGCAGACATTTTTTCATTTATCTCTTCTTTTATCCGTAATTTTCGGTCTCTTTCCGCCACACTGAAAAACCAAAACCATCATTGAAATTACAGGTGTATTTTAATTAACTTGTCAAAAGGTCGGTGACGCAATATTTCAAGTTTATAGGCCGTATTTTTTTATTGCGTTGACTTAGAAGCTTGATTTTTTTAGGTCTCCAAGGGACCATAGACCTACGTATTTGAGACCTATGTATTTGATATTCATTTCAACTTGATACTTACATGCGTTTCCGAGAAAAAGGGTCTGGACAGACAGACGGACAACAAAGTGATTCTATAAGGGTTCTGTTTTTCCTTTTGAGGTACGAAACCCTAAAAACGGGAAAATACAGTTGTGATGTTATGTTTTATGTTGTTTGAATAATATCATACTACTCACATAGCCGAGTTCCTATCGGCCATCATCTTGCGCTGCTCCTCGATCTGCCGCTCCTCGATGATGACCATCTCTTTCTGCTTCTGTTTCCAAGCGTTGCGCGCTTGCATGAACGTCTTCATTTCATGACGCATCTTGTCTGTTTGATCGTGCTTTTGTTTCAATTCTCTGCAATGTAAGTGAGAATTTTTGTTAGGCTAGCGTGTATGCTGCTTAGGGCCGCATCAGATTTCTAAACAAAAAGACTCTAAGTACAATCAATCTGCCTAGCCTTTTCCCAACTATGTTGGGGTCGGCTTCCAGACTAACCGGATGCAGCTGAATACCAGTATTTTACATGGAGCGACTGCCTATCTGACCTCCACAACCCAGTTACCGGGTAACACGATACCCCTTGGTAAGACTGGTTGTCAGACTTTCGGGCTTCTGACGACCCGTAACGACTGTCAAAGATTAACGAATGACAGCCGCGCTAGCCGGGACCAACGGCTTAACGTGCTTTCCGAGGCACGGAGGAGTCTCGGTATGTAAAGATGGTCACTCATCCACTGACCAACCGCGGCAAGCGTAGCTTAACCTGATGGATCGACCCGAGCGGCTGTTATTACTTAGCCACAAGCTCCGAAAAAGACTAAGTACAGTGAGATAAATTAATTGTTTATCGTATTGACACACTACGTGAATTTGCCGCGTTGTAGCCATTTTACACAATAAGGATGATGACTAAAAATATTTTTTTGTCCGTCATTTAGATTATTAAAAAATATTGGACACGTATTTTTTTTTTTACGTACTTAATCAAAAGATTACGACGATACATTGAGTTATAAAATATGGCACGACGTCACTCCTTGCTAGATTTTATACGTAAAGTGAAGTAAGCGAGCCCCCCTCCCCAACTTTAGTAATTGTTATCTAAGTATTTTTTTACTAACATGATATAGCAAAAAATAATATTTTTTTTATTAAGATCTGATTAACAAGCTAAATAGATTTTTTTTTATCCAGGCAGGCATCATCCCTACAGAACCCTACTTACACAGTTAAAAAATCATTTATCATTTAAACTTTCAAAGAATGACAGCTTTGCTGCTGTGATTTGAATATACGGACGTACTTATGTATGTTGGTAATTTGCTGAACAGTTAATTTCCCTGAGACGAGGATTATTTATAGTGTGTAGCGTTGCGGCGCGGTCCACCCTAATGTGCGTTAGTCTTAATTCAGCATATGGCTTTATGAGCGATTTTCGCATCAAAAATTATGAAAATCTCAAATGCAGCAATAACTTTTTTAAAGGTCTGTAATAGTCCAGGAATATTAGGGGTTTCACCTCGGAATGAGAGTTTAGAGGTATGAGGAACAGGGTGTACAGTTCACTCATCCTCTATTGAAAAGGGCGGATCCTCCGACCAGACGGGTGTTGTGTCTGGTGGGCCACTGCCCGACGGTTGATGTCGGGACGTTGTATATATGCTAATCGCGTGGTAAACTCTAATTGCGCGATGCAGGTTTGCGTGACGTCATGTCATTGATGCGTAGTTCATATGTGGCGATGTAGATGCCGCCACATCACTCCCCTCCGGAGACCGGAGGTCGATAGTGGGCTGAGTCGTGTATCTTGCGATGCTTGCCAGTGCCAGTTGTGGTTCCAGTGAGTCGGAACCAGGTGCCGCATAGTTCACGGTGAGTCGGAACTGTCTGCGGTGATACTCCAGTGAGTCGGGGTGGCGCTGCGTTATGCTCCAGTGAGTCGGAGTGTACAGCGCTGGGTTGAGGTTGAGGCTGAAGGTGATGACCAGGAATGCGCGTCCGCTGCATGCTGGTGGTCAGGATACCTGTTGAAGCCGATGCTGGCTGGCTGTGTGACTCGCCGCTCGAAAGCTTGGGGAAGTGATGCTGATGACGTCACGCTGAAGGAGTTGCACAAAGGCTGCGCTGACGTTCATGCTCGGGGTCACCAGTTTAAAGGCATGAGGAACAGGGTGTAAAGTTCACTCATCCTCTATTGAAAAGGGAGGATCCTCCGACCAGACGGGTGTTGTGTCTGGTGGGCCACTGCCCGACGGTTGATGTCAGGACGTTGTATATATGCTAATCGTGTGGTAAACTCTAATTGCGCGATGCAGGTTTGCGTGACGTCATGTCATTGATGCGTAGTTCATATGTGGCGATGTAGATGCCGCCACAAGAGATAGTCAGCTATAAACTTGTATAAACCTTTATTTTGACACCCTAAAACTTGCCTCAAAACCTACTTATCGTAAGGTGTCCGCGACTTCAGATATTCCAAGGTTCAAAGGTCAAAAAATCTGACTACCTCTCATTCCGAGATACTTGTCTGACTATCTCTCATTCCGAGATACTTGCCCTAATTTGACTAATTTTCCTGGACTAATACTGTCTGTGAAATAAAGATTCAAGAACAATAACCCACCTCATATCCTCATCCATCATAGTCCGCATGATATCTTCAAGCATCTTCTTTTCAATCAAGCTGTCTTCATACTGGCATTGCTTCTGAAGCTGCCGGTTCACAAGCTGCTGCTGTAAGTCCTTGCAGTACTGCGTGGTGCGATCCATCTTTTCTTTCTCCGCATGTTCTTCAGCAGATTTATCGTCATACAGAGCACGGAGGAGTATGTTGTTTGTGCGCATGTTTTCGGACTAGAAGGTAAAATTATTTAAACAATTGATAGTGTTAGACAAAATTGTGACTTTTAAAATTGTGATTTCATGTTAGACAAAATTTCATAGGCATAGAATTCCTAACTCCAGGGATGCTCCGCATTGATTAACGCAATTTATGCCATTTTTGAAGATCACAAATTACAAGGAAAAAGAAGAACTGATTCTAGCTGTCCCAAATGTAGTTTCGTATGGAGAAGAATGGGCAAGAAACTTCACTGTTACACTTTAAAAAAATGGTAATACAGTGGATTTCATTTATTACGACCTTGGTTGTAGCAACCATTTACCTATAGCGACGTTAAATCTAAGTCCCTTGAATTTAAAGCATACTTTAGTACAAAATTCATGTGCCTATAGCGACTTTGGATGTAACGCCGAGTTCGGGTGTAGCGACTGTTTTTAATGAATCATTTGTAACAAATTCCTAGAAATCGCATGCAGATGTTGCGACCGGAGTCGGCCGCCAAAGGCACAAAGGTTTCTTTCTTTCACAAACATTTCTTATCTTTTGTTTACTTCCACACAGATGGTCAGCCAGTGTGGAGACCTTTACCTTTTGTTTATAGATATCAGCTAAGTAGGTAGGGAAGCGTCTATGTTTCGAAGTTAAAATGGTTCAGTTACAAAGTGATATTCTGAGTAGAAACTGGGTTTAGTAAACTTTGACTAAGTATGGCTGTAACGACTTCCGTATATAACGTCGAAAATAGAGTGGTCCCTTCATCGTCGTTATACCCGAAATCCACTGTATAATATTTTGTTTGCTGTCTCAAATGTGAAGACAAAATAAAATTACTATACTGAAATAGGTAGATATAAAGTATTTGCAAATTAAGCAATAAAAGATCAACTATACTGGACATAATTATACAAAACTAGCTTTTGCCCGTGGCTTCGCCCGCGTGGATATCGAAAATATCCCACGGGAACATACTACCGGGAAATCCTTCCATATTACTTGTCTACATTATAAAGGGAACCTCTGTGCAAAATTTCAGCTTTCTAGGTCCAAGGGTTTGGGCTGTGCGTTGATGAGTCAGTTAATCAGTCAGTCAGTCAGTCAGGACTTCTCCTTTTATTTATATAGATAACTTTAGGTGGCTTGTTTTCAGACCTTTTGCATAGAATAATGTACATATCTTAATATATAAAACAAAGTCGGGTTTGTTCGAACACTTATAACTCGAGAACGGCTTAACGGATTTTCATGGTTTTTGATTTGTTGTATTTTTCTTCGTCCCGAATAGCAGAATAACTATTAAAATATAGGAAAAGTCACAAAAAAATATGAAGAAAATTCATTTTCAAAAAACATTTGAACAGGGCTGTAATGAAAGATTCCCGATCTTTCATTCTATTAGAATTCCAAATTCAAATTAATTTTATAATCAGTTGTTTTCCCGCCGTTCGAACACCGTCTGGCGGGTCAGCTATGTAGTATTGTAAAATAAAAATCAATTGCCACTTCAGAACGGATGCAGGACAAGGTTGAAATGGTATGAAAGAAACTTCTAAACAGTTTATTGTTACAGAGTTAATTTGCTAACACTACTGTACTAAATATGTGGAGATTTGATACAAATACAAACGCACTATCCCAATTTATTTAGGGTCGGCGCAACATGTGCCTTTCTTCCATACTTCTCTATTAGTCGTCTTCTCGGTAGTCACTCCCTTTCTAGCCATGCCATCTTTCATACAGTCCATCCATTGTTTCTTTGGTCTTCCCCTACTGCTTAAGCCATCGACATTCATACTCAAAACAATTTTCTTTTTCCAAATTTGTTAGCTCCTATTAATCTTTTTCATATTTTAGACTCTTTTACTTTAACTTTATTCCGGTATTTTACTTTTCAGCAAAAAATCGTAGTTAAATTCTTAAAATATAAATTAAGTTTTCTTACACAATTCAAAATGTTCTCAGCTTGCGCCTTCGGGAAGTTCGCGCGTTTACATTGGAATATTCATAGCTAAGACAGGACAAAGTCTGTAGGGTCAGCTAGTTACTTATATGTATTGTAGTCATACCTTTTCCTGCAGCCTCTTATATTCATTATGTAGTATTTGCTGCTGTAAATCCCTGCAGACATAACCAGCTTGCAGTTTATTGGACAGTTCTTTAAGACTAGGATCCCTTTCTCTCAAGTAATGTCTTCTGAGTAGTTTGCAGACCTCCTCACGTTGCACCTTTGCTATTTCTATGCCCAGTTTTGTTTCTTTCTCGGCTCTGGCGTTTACAATAGCTGCATGGTCGGTTCTCTAAATTGAAAAGGACTTAGTGAGAATGATTGTGTTTAATTATACCTTCAAGTTGTTAAGTAATATAAAAACCTGAATAGATTTAAAGGCAAAGACATTAAGTCTTTGCCTTTAAATCTATTCAGGTTTTTGAGTTTTACACTATTGTTTCTTTTATGTAACTAAGACACCACAAGGTTCGCCCACAATGATATGAAAGTGAACTTACTTCCTGGAAATTCTTTTCCATCGCAGCTTCCCGGTGTATTAGCGCCAGACAACGGTTCATACGGCCATCCTCCATGCGGCTGTTCAGCCATTGGATGTCCAGAGCTCGCTGATATTGTCCCAATTCCTTACGACGAGCTTCTGTAACGGCATTGCGCTGAAGCTCCGTCTTTGGCTCCTGAAAACCGAGCTCAGCATGGAGTTCAGAAATTCATTAACAGCTGCAACTTAGTGTTTCCAAAATATTATTAGACAAATAATTCTTACCATAATCTCGTGGGAAATAGGTTAATCTCAAGGTAAATAATCAAATCAGATGCAAAAAGCAATAAATAAATAAACAAACTACAAAGCGTGACGAATGTGACGATAATTCAATTTTTAAAATTCGAAATGTCAACTGTCAATGTCATTGTCAATGTGAAATATAGTTACTATACTCTATGATCACATCTGTCAGATTGATTTTGACTCTATGATCGCATCGTAATTTCACTTTAATTTGAACATTTTTTTTTTTCAATTTGGGAACACATTCAGCATGACAAAATTAGTGTTCGTTTCAACCGCGCGGCCATGGCGTTAAAAAAAAAAACTATGCCAACATTTTGTAACAATTTGTAAAAGTTGACTCGCAAAACCACAAAGAAGACGGATCACAATCCATACAAAATTACCCCACGTCCTATAACAAAGTGACGTATCTCAAAAAAAAGATAAAAATGTATAAAAAAATATGGCATACTCCCTAACTTCATTTTTTTACACCTTCATATGGAAAAATTGCTTTAAAAATAGTTCAGGCGCTGTTATGAAAAATTCGTTTGTATGAGTATTTATGGACCGATTTTAAAAAATCTTTTTTGTTTGAAATGGTACCCCCAAGGTTGCCCCACGGCCATAAAGTCAGGTCTCCGGTCTCCAGGATCCCGGAGAAATGAAAGTTAAATCTCAAAAATAAGCTCATTTTTGTACTTTACATTATTAGTTTTTCACTCTCTTGTTGTTTCTTTTGACTCATTGCATTATGATGATACAGAAACGTCAGTGGTAATGCGAGGGAGTGGTCGACAGGTTGTTTCACTTACATTAACACAAATGAGAGAGACGAATAACGATAGCGACGCGACGCAGCAAGCGAAGCTAAGGAAATGCAAGTGAATAATGTTGTTTCACTCGTTCTAATGCGAGTGACTGAGATGCATAGTGACTCCAAGGACATGAAAGGAACAATTTGAATGGCGCTGTCAGTCCATCCTGCGCTTGCGTTAAGTGTGCTACTTCTTTGCGTTTTCTTTTCTGTGAATCTTGAGATTTTGCTAACTCTTACCGGACCTGAATTGCCTAGTGATTTGGTTTCTGTTGTTTGAATGGAAGATAAGAAGAGCAAGATCCTGTCTAAAGACAGATTTCGTGCCGCTGCACATGGGATTCAACCACATAACCCGGGATGAAGTTGTGAGATGAAATAGGTTACTACCTCAACACATATTTGGTAGCGAAGAAGATCCTAAAGCGATCGTTATTCTTGACGGCACTTACCTTTTTGTGGAAAAAAGTAGTAACTTTTTGTTTCAACACCAGAGTTAGTCTCCATAAGTACCATAACTTAGTTAAGCCGTTTATGATAGTGTGCACAGACGGTCATATAATTGAGATATCCGGACCGTACGCAGCTACCACTACAGATGCAGACATACTGAGGCAGCTTTTAACTAATGACAATGTTTGGCAAGATTTTTTTCAAGAAAATTACGTTTTGGTGCTAGATAGAGGCTTCCGTGACGATGTCCCAGTTGCAAAAGAATCCGGTTTTCAACTGCATGTGCCTCCATCAACTGTTCGAGGTGAAAGACAGTTAAGCACAGAAGCTTCCAACAAATCAAGCTCGTCACTATATGACGATGGGTCGTAGAAGCTTCAATGGCCGCCTCAAAAGGGGTTTTAAAATGTTTCAGCACTGCACATTTAATCGCGACTTGCCACACATTTTTGACGATTTTAAAATAGCTGGTGCAATAATAAACTGCTTCCAACAACCATTTGATGATAGTCAATACACGGAAGAGTTCATTGAAATTATTAACCGCAACGTGCATAAACCAAATCTGTTAGCAGATTTTGTAAAACAGAATAACCTGAATCAAAGAAGAGTGGCTTTCATAAGACTAAATGCAAACAGCGAAGAAGTAAGCGACTTCCCAAGTTTAACGTATGAAGATTTGATCATGCTATCCATTGGTACGTACCACCCCAGAATCGCACGCTCTTATTGCAGCGAACATATAAACGAAACAGGTGTATATGATATTGACATATATAGGTACAGACATCCAAAAGAATTAATATTAATGTTAATGATTCACAAAATAACATTCTGTTGAGATGCAGGATTCAATCGCGGCATATCCGAAGAAAGGAGTACCACACGTATGTGCTTTATACTCGTAATAGACGAAATGAAGGAAGGAATGCCGTGGTTTAATACTGTTATTCTTGTATACATGGGCGCAGGACATTGGGGGTATGCGCCCATGTTATGAGTGTAATATTTTATTTGAGCTGGATGCGGAACCAGCCCGAAGAAATGAACCACCCGGCAGGTTTTTTGAACCATGTTTTAAGGGATTTAGAAAATTAATAAATGAATGTTGAGAAAATGACGTGACGAACTGTGAGTTATGTTCACCATTTATTGCACATGTCCTGTCCGAATTCGTTGTAACGTGTGTATAACAGATAGTGTGACGTTTAATAAACAAGTTATGCGTGCTGTGGTAGGGGTTGCGCAGTGGGGGGATTGTGGAGTGGTGCGCCACAGTCAGTCTGGTCCGGGCGGCCGTTATGACCGCACGCCTAACGCAGTGATAATACAAACAGTGTTTTATTGTGATACCTAAACCTAACCAAAACCAAGACACCACAAGTGGCGACGAGGATTAAGGTATGTCGTGCATAAAATTTAAAATTAAAACAACCTAATGGTTGCGAGATATGTTGGCAAGTTAACGAATGAGGTTTCATGTAGTGTAAGTTTCCCCTGAATAATTTGTGGTAAAACATAGCATATATTCATAAAACTACCAATACCTAAGAGTGTACCTATTGCTCTTAAGAAAATACACATGAAATGACAGTAAATAATCGTGAAAACCGTGAATGTCATTTAATGCATCATCATCATTGTCAAATCAAATCAAATCGTCAATCATTCGTGAGTGGCATTTAATTTTCTTTGTTTATTTACCGTGACTGGGTAGTCACGAATAAAAAATAATGTTTACTTACCTACCTACATAAAAAAAAAAACAAAAGAATAATGACCTCATTTGTTGATATGTGTGCCAACTAAACTATAACAAAATTGCCAAAAAGGCAAATGAGTCGTGGAAAGTGCGAAACTGATAGATTATGTGGTTAATCGGTATCAAAACATTACACGTAATTTGGAAAGGTAAACTATTAAATGAATAGTGGGTACCTAAACTGATAGATTATTTGGTTAATCGATATCATAACATTACGAAGTAATTTGAAAAGGTAAACTATCAAATGAATAGTGGGTACCTGTAAGCTAAATAAGCTTAAATAAATCCAATGGGTATCTTACCTGGATACCTGGTACCTTAGTGGATAAAAAAGGAACTAGCTAAGTTGTTAGTGCTAGAAAAAAAATATTGGTATGGATTAAATAGTGAACTGCTAAAATTAGTTAATACAAACAAAACTATTATAAGCAATGTCAAACAACAAACAAAAGACAATAGTAGCAGATAGCCCAAAGTAATCTTGAAAACATTCGGGCATAATTATCAAATACCTACCTACCTACACATTTTCACAATTTGCAATGTGAAAATAACAAGTGAGTTACCTATTTAATCACGCTATACCTGTGGTCGAAAAACCACGGACATTGGTAGATAATCATATAAACATTTTTGCAAATATAGACTACGAAATCCAAATACGTTATTAATCCCCAAGAACGAGATTTCAACAGAAATTCGGTCAGCGCTAGTGAAAATAAAAACCAACTAGGTTTTATCAAAACAATTATCTCGAAATTTAAACATTATTATAACACCTTTTAGTGTTACAAGAAACTTATAATTTGAATATAGTTTTTAAAGTTTCATATTTATAATAAACACTTTAAAGATTGCAAAGTAAAGTATCCCTTCGAGTGAAAATAACAATGTTTCGTTTGGTCTACTTTCCAAGCAATATTATTTCATTGATCTTATAAGATTAATTATCAGTTATCTTATAAGATTAATTATCAGATAAATACACACAATTTTAATGGTTTTCACTTTAGTTACGCTATAATAATAATATCCTTCTTTATGACGAGTATACTATAAATTTGTTGTTCTGTTTGAAATGGAACAGTAGTTTTGAATGTCTTTCGTTGCATTTTAAATGAGTTATTATTAATGTGGTAATTCAGTTAAGTCTGAATGGTACCAGATAAATAGGAAAACATGTAAGTAGGTATACATGTAAGTAGCACAATTAATTCATGCAAATGTACAAGTTACTAAATTACTGAAACAAAACAAAAAGAATGTACTCTGGCTATGAAAACTAGTAACTTATATTGAATAATATAAAACCAATTTCAACATTTCTTCCTTACTAAACGTAGACCTTACTGAAGTTTCTATATAGAAAATTTAAACATAATAATAATAGTTATAAAGTAACTCAAAATAAAATGAAAAAATATGCAAAACTAAATAAAATCATAAAAAGATGCAATAAGGAATAAAAAAAATAAAAAGAAACGCAGTTCAAATATAAGAAAAAACTTGTTTTGCTACTACTAAATAACTATCAAATTAAAGTAAGAACATTTATGAGATTGACATTCAACGCTTAGTCTGAAATTCAGGTATAAGAAGAGTCAATACAGTCACTTTATACTAGGTATGTGAGGTCTGGAAAAAAACTAATTCAGAAGCATATCCTTGCTGCAAATGAGTTAGTGGACATGTGCAAATCTAATGCAGACAAGTGGACTCGCCAACTCTCAGCAGCTCTCACTGTTCTTTGCTAAGGAAATCCAAACTTGCCACTCTCCAAACTGAGGCAACGGAGAACCCGTCCCAGTTAGGAAGTGTTTGGGTCTGTATCCCCAATCAGGATACACCAGGCATTGAACAAGGTCCATTGCAAGTAGTTCAGTTAAAAACTAGTTCTCTTCCTTGTAAGTAGTAAAGTTTTTACTGCTCCATTATGTTTTCTGATAGTTTTGGAAAAGGGGACTACATAATTTCATCAATTAGGAATACATTTATGACCCTAATGCCATTATTACTCTAATAGTTTTTAAATGAAAAAAGATGATATCAAAACAAAAAAGAAATAATGAAAGAATAAACTGTTTGGACACAGAACGTGAACATAAGGTCAAGTCATTATAGTGACACGAACCATTGCAGTTAAATTGCATGAAAATAATATTGTGTGTGCTGGTTCACTAATCCTAATCAAAAGTTGTATTCAATCAAAAACTCGTAAAGACAGTTGAATTATCTGTTGAACATACCTAGCTGTGAACTTTCTTGTGTTGTGCTAGTTAAGCACGTCATAATATACCATATGCGTTGACAGACCCCCAAATTATTAAAAATACTCTATAATTGAGTCAGTAATTAATGTTTTGGCAAAACTTGAAACTGAATGTTTTGGCAAAACTTGAAACTGTAAATAAAGAAGTAATTATGTGTGGTGACTTCAATATTTAAAAAAAAAAAAAAAAAAACGCTAAGGCGTTGGTCCCGGCTGTAATTCGTGAAATTTTGACAGTCGTTACGGGTTGTCAGAAGCCCGAAAGTCTGACAACCAGTCTAACCAAAGGGTATTGTATTACGCAGTAACTGAAGGTGAGATAGCAGTCGCTTCATGTAAAATACTGGTGTTTGACTACATCCAGTTGGACTGGAAGTCGACCCCAACATGGTTGGGAGAAGGCTAGGCAGATTGGTATTACTTTGTTTAAATACTTCAAATTGTCAATGTTTTCACTTACCAATATAAAAAGTGCAGATACAATCAGACCACATCTGTTTATTTAAATAAAATTAAAAGCACTTTAATTTGTAAAGTAGGTAAGTGATCAAAATCTTGCAATGAACAATGTTAGTATTTTGTTTAATTAATTCTTTTGAGTTCAATGTTTAATTAATTCTTTTGAGTTCAATAAAACTAAAACCTCATAAAGGATAATCATGATATAGTGTTGTTTGCAGATGACACTTCACTTTTATTTAAACTCAAACGTCAGCAGCTGGTTACTGACAATGTAAATAGCGCCCTCGCAAAAGTAGTTAACTGGTTTAATGTTAATAACCTACTTCTTAACGAGAAAAAAACTAAGTGTATTAAGTTCACTATACCTCATGTTAGACAAGTAAAAACTAGTGTTCTCATAAAGGGTGAAGAGTTGATTCCCGAAGATACCACAGTGTTCTTGGGCATAACTTTGGATGCCAAACTTCAATGGGGCCCCCATATAGATAAATTGTCGAAAAAGCTTAGCGCTGCAGCATACGCCGTTAGGAAAATTCGTGATTTAACTTGTTTAGAGACAGCCCGTTTAGTTTACTTTAGTTATTTTCATAGTGTGATGTCGTACGGTATTCTGTTGTGGGGAAATGCCGCCGATATTCGGACAATTTTTGTTTTACAAAAAAGGGCTATTCGTTCAATTTACAAATTAAGTCCCAGACACTCCCTCAGAGATAAATTTAAAGAAATTAATATAATGACTGTGCCTTCTCAGTATATCTATGAAAATCTTTTGTATGCTCATAAAAATATCAATTTGTTTAAAAAATACAGTGACGTCCATAATGTGAATACTAGAAACAAACACAAATTTGTTGTTCCTACAACCAGGCTGAAGAAAATAAGTGGTTCGTTTAGTTGCCAATGTATACGTTTTTATAATAAACTACCTAGCCACATTCAAGAACTAAGCCTTAATAAATTCAAAAATTGTATAAAGCGGAAACTTTGTCAGAAAGCCTTTTATACTGTCAAAGACTATATTGAGGACAAAAAGGCTTGGGTTTGAGCTGCTCCAATAAATTTACACTATTAATGTTGATTTAAATACCTTTTTACATATTCTATACAATGACATGAATATTTTGTTTGTTATACTATTTTTAATTATTGTGAATGTGAAGACTACGTGGATCATTGTTTTTTATTTATTTTATCCTTTTCTCAGTTTTAGTTATAGTCTGACAGTTTGAGTAATTTATGCGGCCTACCCAAATGTCTTTTCTTTGGTATTGTTCGTCGAATCGTTAAGCTCCTTAAGTTTTGAGTTGAGCTGCACGATTACTGACAAATGCGTGCACTGACTGGACAGGTCCACTCAATCTGTGTGGTTCTTTCATCAAAAGACCATTTCTGACTGCAATCTACATGGTCTTCACATGATCTGACCAAGATTATGTCTGGACTTTAAAAGAGACTGTGACCTCTGAGTTTGTTTCGGCGTTTCTTCTCAGAGTAGTCAGATAGGAAACGTCGAACTCATCTAGTTTAAAAAAAAATATGTTTGACGTGTAAAAGTGTTTGTACAAACCTACTTACAGAAAATAAATCATTTATCATTTATCATTTAAAAAAAAAACTACCAAGTTATATTTAGTGTCTGGGTAACTAATGCTTGGTTCTTACAAAGAAAACAGAATCGTTTTGCTTACCAGTGGCAGCATTTTTATTGCCAAACTGGGAATTTATGTAAATAGATTCGTAAGCTAATTTTATCTGTGATCAGGGCTGGGCAAAATATAATATGCTTTGCTTCGATTGAAATACAAAATATTTTGACTCTGTTTATTTAAAATACAAAATACATTCAGAACCTTATAACTGTCGTAAGTGCCCTTATGTAAGAACGATTTCAACTTGCACACTTGAAAGGGCTAATAATGCTTATATAATTTTGGAATACTTATGGTACAAGTGATAGGTAGTTATAGAGCCCTATAACTCAAATTTATACAAGCATACAAATATATATAATTCATAACTATTTCAATGGAAAATTGAACAATTCAGTCAGTACACGTAGTGTTGCCAACTCTAAACATTAACACATATACTGCTTCTAGTGCAGATTCTAGTGTATGTATGAGCCAGCTTATTTTTCGTTTTCATTAATAAGATCACTAAATGTATTTATGGAAAATGTATCTTGAAGTCATAAGTGTTTGAAATACTAGCTACAAAACACTTCAGCGTCAGGTATTTGAAATATTAATTACAAATTACGTTTATAAGTAGTAGTTTGAAAACAAATACCAAATAGGTAGTTGTATATCAACTAACAAGAAATTCAGGTACTGCCCAAACCTGCCTATGATAGCTACTTCCTCGAGTAAGTAGTACTTTGATAACAAATACCAAACAAGTAGTTGCATTTCAAACACGTATTTCAAATAATAAGAAATTCAGGTACTGCCCAAACCTGCATATGATAGCTACTTCCTCGAGTATGTCTCAAAGAATTTGGGTTTGAGTCGCCTGACTCCTTATCTAAAGTTAAGCCAAGAAAAAAATATTAAAATTAGATGTGTGTCTAAAATATAATACTTAGAGGACATAGGATTCAAAGAGTCAAAGAACTCGGGACTTAAAAGACTCAGAGGAGTCGTGACTTTTGAGACTAATAGTCCCCAAGTCTTGTAAATCTATTTTGGCCTAGAAATAAAGCCTAAAGGATTTATGTCTTTCACAACACTAGCAGTATGACTAGCAAAAATTTTCAAATTACTTGAAAGTAAAATAACAAAGCTAGCTAATTTGAAATCTGAAATTTGAAATCTTTGCTAGACTAGCAAAAATGTGAAATTACTTGAAAGTAAAGTAACATAGCAATATTATGATCAAAGAAAACAACAAAAATGATTAAAGGAAATGTATTAACTTAACAATTTAATGAACAATCTCATTAAAAAAAAAAGAGAAGAGTTGGTGATGAAGAACAGGTTGATATTACAGAACAGACGTCACGTAGAAACATTATTCAATTAAAGAAATTAGAAAGTAAATGTCCATAAATCAGAAACTGGTGATTCCAGTAATGAATTTGATTCACAAACTAACTATTTACATATATTATACCGTAATTATTGTTTATTATGATATAAATTATATATAGGTATATTATATTGCTAATGTGTTGAAATTGTATAATGCAATATTCAAGTTCTATTGTTGCTATTATTCTGAGTAATGGTCCAAGAGATAGAACTGTTTTGAAGTTAACGATAAGCTATGGAAATGTAAGAAATGTGTTGATAGAATACGTTAATACTGTTTCCATGAAGTTTCTTGTACTTCTTCTCCATGAAGACCTAGATTTGTGAACGAACGACTAGCTTTCTGAATAATTACTGGCAAGATTAATTGAAATATTGTCAGCCATTTATTTTATAAGCAAATGATTTTATTATTGTTTTTTTACATTTTGTAAAGAAGAGATGTGACGTTTAATAAACAAGTTATGCGTGCTGTGGTAGGGGTTGCGCAGTGGGGGGATTGTGGAGTGGTGCGCCACAGTCAGTCTGGTCCGGGCGGCCGTTATGACCGCACGCCTAACGCAGTGATAATACAAACAGTGTTTTATTGTGATACCTAAACCTAACCAAAACCAAGACACCACAGATAGAAGAACAATAGAAAAATGTTTTTTTTTTCTTTGTATCCTTAAATTCCCCGTCCAGTCATTTTTAAACTAAATCACCAAAAGCGCCTTTTTTAATTACACATAAAGAAACAATTTCAGTATTAATATATAGTATTCAATGTAATATTTGAATTCTGTATAACAATGTAGTATAGTATTAGTATAGTATTCAAACATTCAAGCTCAAGCTTATATTCTCACGTTTTCATAATCAGATGACTATGGAGATAATCCTTAGTTGATCGTTGATTGAACAAAATAAATGTAATATATTAAAAACTACCTTAATAGAAAAAAAATGAGCTTATTTTTGAGTTATTCTCACGTTTTCATAACCAGATGAATAAAGGAGATAATCGTCAGTTGATCGTTGATTGAACAAAATATATGTTACTAAAAACTACATTAATTGAAAAAAATGAGCTTATTTTTGAGATTTTACTTTCATTCCTCCAGGATCCTGGAAACCGGAGACCTGACTTTATGGCAGTGGAACTACCTTAGGGGTACCCTTTCAAACAAAAAAAGAATTTTTAAAATTGGTCTATAAATACTCATACGAACGAATTTTTCATAACAGCGCCTGAACTATTTTCATAGCAATTTTTTCATATGAAGGTGTAAAAAAATGAACTTAGGAAGTATGCCATATTTTTTTTATAAATTTTCATCTTTTTTTTGAGATATGTCACTTTGTTATAGGACGTGGGGCAATTTTGATCCATCTTCTTTGTCAAAGCTATGGTTAAAAAGTTAGAAGGGTTTGAACGTGGCCGCGCCATCGAAACGCGGAGAACCGCGCGGCCACGGAGATCTCAGAAACTAAGCGTTGCACATACCTGAAATTTTGGTAAATAACAGATTCAATTTGTAAACAATTTGTAAAAATATAGAAAAAAATCCTAGGTTAATATTTTAGGAGCTGTGAGACTAACACCTATATTCTAAGTCGTAGCCTCGAAGGATCCTCGACTCACAGGCGAGGCTCCTGAAACATAAATCTAGGATTTTTTGTTATATTTTTAAAAATATTGACAAATTCAAATCTAGGTTTTACAAATAATTTCAGACCTCTGCGATGCTTTTTCAGTGATATATCGGCGATAACGTGTTTTTCTCTGTTTCAATGGCGCGGCTCCTGAAATATAAATCTAGGATTCTTTGTTATATTTTTACAAATTTTGACAAATTCAAATGTAGGTTTTACAAATAATTTCAGACCTCTGCGATGCTTTTTCAGTGAGATATCGGTGATAACGTGTTTTTCACCGTTTCTATGGCGCGGGTCCTGAAATATAAACCTAGGATTTTTTGTTGTATTTTTACAAGTTTTGACAAATTCAAATCTAGGTTTTACAAAAAACTTCAGACCTCTGCGATGCTTTTTCAGCGAGATATCGGTGATAACGTTTTTGTCACCATTTCCATGGCGCGGCCACGGGGTTTTAGTCTCACAGCTCCTAAAATATTAACCTAGGATTTTTATCTATATTTTTACAAATTGTTTACAAATTGAATCTGTTATTTACCAAAATTTCAGGTCTGTGCAACGCTTAGTTTCTGAGATCTCCGTGGAGTCCGTGGCCGCGCGGTTCTCCGCATTTCGATAGCGCGGCCACGTTCAAACCCTTCTAACTTTTTAACCATAGCTTTGACAAATTTGTGGTTTTGCGAGTCAACTTTTACAAATTGTTACAAAATGTTGGCATAGTTTTTTTTTTTAACGCCATGGCCGCGTGGTTGAAACGAACACCAAAAATTAAGTAAATGAATCCAATGACGAATGAATCTGGATTCATTGAGATTTGCTACTTTTCTCAAATCAGAAACCGGGTGTTAATTAATAAGATAATTATTTATTTCCTTAAATATCTATTGTTTCCCTAAAATTTGTTTTTTGTTTTAATGAAAATTATAATTATAAATAAATTATATGTCTGCCATCTGTCGGCGCATTTTATACTTAACAATGGATTGTTGGATTTATTAAAAAACTCGCTAGATGGCATTCATCAAAATACAATTTTGGAAATAACTAGGTATTTTCACATGATGATGTAGTTTTCACAATTAAAGTTTTCCTCAAACATCAAATCTAAGATAAATGGACTTGCATTGGCAATAATTTTGCGAAACTACTGCGAAAGTTCAGGCCTACTAGTGCGCCACCTATGGTTTTGATTACGTACTAACAACGATGCAAATCGTTTACGACGAGGCGCTAGGGTGACAATTTTCTCTCATTCGCGGCAGTACAATACGACGACAGCACGCATTTGGATTTTGACGTGTGACAGCAAACAGCTGCAGCCAGATTCGGTTGCAGATTGATAGTGTATCGAAATAAAGACGTTTTGTAATGAAACAGTGATTGAAATGGCTGAAAGTAAAGGTGCGTTGATCGCGAAAACAGTGCAAAAACATGCCGGACGTGCGAAGGAAAAGGTATTTATTGTTTTATTCACCTTGCGTGGAAATAGTGATGTTAGTAGGTGATGGTGATTTTTTATGTATTTAGCTGCTGATGCGTTGTGAAAGTATGGTTTTGAGAAGATCGGCGGCACGTCAGGGCAGGTTTCTTGCGACCAGACCGTAAGATGATTTCCTTGTGCATCGAATTTCACCTGTTGCTTGCCTGATAGGCGATGTACGAAACACCTGTGTTTTTCCTCATATTTGTTTACGTACGTAGTAAGTGCACACGTATCGTATTGTATCAGACAGTATCGTCGCAGAGCTGCAGTTTTATAATTTCCAGGGCATTTAATTTTCTATTTATAGTTGTGAGCAGACGCGATAATTTTGGATTGGAACAGTTAGTAGAATAGGATACGACAAGTTCAGTTTGCGAACTAGCGTAGCACTCGATTGGTGCACATTAATTTAATAAACACATTTATTACACAAGACAGTTCTAGGGAATTGGGACCGTTTTAAAAATAACACAGTGAGTTGGGAGAGGACAGAGACAGCCGATCTGTCGTGCTGGTTTCGCAAAAATAATGTGGATATTTCAACTCATCTATTTTTATGTGGACTGTCTCGCTGAGACTGTGGATCTGTGAATTAGAATTGTTTCTACTGGCATGAAATCTTTCTCTAACATTATTTGTTGAATTATTTAGTACTTAAAAAATTGACCTCAATTATTTTTTTATTTCAAACTGTTAAATTATATAATCTACTTGTTAGAAAATAAAAATAAAAATATCAAGTTTCAATTGAATATTGAAAGTTAAATTTTTTCATCAAATTAAAATTGAGGAAATATTCCAAAGATACACTTTCATTTTGCAATATCTGACCCATAAACTTTACCTAGTTACCTAGAAAAAAAAAAACTTTATTTGCCTACCATAGACACAGAGAGTCGGTTATTGACCCAGTCTGGCAGATGGCCCAGCAGCATCATCAAGTACTATGAAATGATTGCCAACAATTAGTATTTACTAGAGTAGGTATAGAATAGAACATGTATAGTATAAAACCTCATTGATGAAATAATTTATAAATCAATGTAAAACTTTCTTTTAATTTATGAAGACAAGCTTATAAATAATTATAAACATGGTTTCAGAGAAATCGGACTGTTTAATATTGTAATAATAATTCTGCATATTTAAAAGAATTTAAAAACTAGTTACCTATTTCAATGTCAAGCTAGATGGCTGTTGAATCAAGAAATTATGAATTCTACATACATACTTAATTGAGATTATGCATCTATAAATGAATTGAAAGTAGAAGTATATTTATATAATTATTTTGTATAATGAAGTACATAAGTACCGAATTGCAAACAATTATTGTCCAAAATGATTTTTGTGTTCACAAGTAGATACATAATTCAATTCATTAGATTATTTAATTTACCTCATTTCATTTGAATAAGCTTATTAACATTAATTAAATCTGCAATTAGAATTTGTTAGTCCTGAAACACTGTGATACCACATTCAATTTTGCACAATTATCTACACATTCTAAAATTAACAGCTTGATAGACCATTCAGTCCTATTATATATTCAAGTTTGTGATTATTTGAGACCAATGCTGATTATGAATATGTAGGTACTTCTATTCTATAGGTACTTATTACTTATAAAAGAAATTCGCTTTTCGTGTCTGTCTGTGTGACAGCGTTGTTCTTCTAAACTACGCAACGGATTTTGATGCGGATTTAACTATCATTTAGATAATTTATTCCAGAAGGTTATGTAATAACTTGTATATAACTAGCTTCACCTTGCAGTTTCACCCGCGTTGACTGGGATAAAAATAGTATATGTGTTAATCCAGGATATAAGTTATTTATATACCAAATTTCATCCAAATCGGTCCAGCCGTTTGAGCGTGAAGATGTAACAAACATATAAAACACACACGCTCACAAACTTTCGCCTTTAAAATATTAGTGTGATATAGAAACCATGTTTTGTTAAGTCGTAAAAACCGTGCGAAACAGGGTCGGGTCTCTAGTAGGTACTTGATAAAAATGAAAACATCGACATTCTGCTGAGAAAGCAGTAAAAAATCAACCACCTGAGCAATAATGTCAGTTTTACAACTAAAATAAAAAAAAACCGGTCAAGAGCGAGTCGGAATCACGCACCGAGGGTTCCGTTGCGATTTCTGAAAAAGTGTGCTATTTAGAGACATCGTTTTATTTTTCCTGTAATCTTTACATGAACTTCTATCACATAGAATAGTTTCAGATTTTTATCTTTGCAAACTTCGGAGATAAAGGGGAAAGGTATTTTTTTTTACATTTTTCATCAAAAGTCGAAAACTATGCGGCCTAAAAAAAACTAAAAAAATGTTTGAGAATGTACAAACAGCGCTCTTTCATATGATACCCCACATGCCCTAGTAGCCCCACTTTCAATTTTTAAGACCCCCTTTCAGTCCCTGATACAAAAAAAATATAAATATTTTTAATTCTTTCTTATTTGGAAAATAGTTGGGTAAATGTCATCTAAAACTGTTCGAAATTTCAAGTCGATATCATTAGTAGTTCTTGAGATATCCAGCTGTGACAGACAGACAGACTGACTTACACCATAAGGGTTCCTTTTTTACCATTTTGGTACGGAACCCTAATGATATTCTAAATATGGGTCACGGACTAAAAGCGCGGCAGACAGTATAAAACCTGATAACTGTTAATGCAATATTAATTACAATTTTAATTGAATGGAAATAAACAACAACTTTGCGCTATCAATTGTTACTCAATCACAGTTATTATATTAGTCATACTTATGGAGTCGTAAGTAAAAAGTTCATTCAACCGCCGATTCGTAGCTCTAGGTCGCCGGTATAAGCACTAAGTACGACATGACTTATGGGGAATATCTGACTAATGGAAACCCCTGATGACGTCATTTGAATACTAATAACTCACCCTCGCTGGTCATTGAACAGGTGAACGAACTGCCATACAATTTTGTGCTTTCAAAAGTCCTATATTGCGTTAGTATGGCGTAAACATTGCAAAAGATGCAAAGGATGGTAGACTCTTTCTTCAAAAGAACATCCTTTACAAAAAGATCTTTAGGTAAGTACTTACATTAATTCTGATCAACATCTTCGGCAATTTGTGGCAAGAAATAAGCAAGTGCTCAAACAGACTCCAATATCGGGATTTAATAATAAACAGCCATTTAAAAGGTTTGTCGATTAACATTTGTGTTTTCTAAATCTTAATTACTTATTGAGAAAAATACTTCATTATAATCGAAACAGATGTAAATGTTAAAGAAAATTAACTCTTATCTAATAAATGAAATGCTAAAAAGCAGGTTATCGTATCATTTTGTGTTAATTTAGATGATGTCGAAAAGTAGCAGTGTTAACTGACTTCTGTTGCTGACCGTACTATGCTTTTGTTTTTATAACTTGTTGATAAAAATTAAGATCGTTTCAAGGACTGACGACACTGAATTTTTTTCCATCATAGCCTAAGTATTCGGGATTCGGGGCCCACTACCAGCTTAAGGTCGCCCATTGTATGTTTTGAAGTGTACATGTTTTCTTTTGTTTTGTATTTTTTTTGGTGTACAATAAAGTATATATAAATAAATAAATAAATAAATAAGGCTACTCTTTCGAAAAAAGCTTAAAAACAGCGTGCAGATGAAGCAGTTTTTCGCCGGAACCTACAGAGAAATTACATCTGAAAAAAATTGTTAGTAATCTACATGATATGAATCGTAATTTGGTTTAGCCATAATTTTTCTATGGGTATCACATAATAAGAAAAAAAAACCCCAAATCACCTCCAAATCGTTAAGATGAAACCATTTTACTCCTTCATTTTTTATCAAAAGAATATAAAAAAAATATCTACTACTTTGCAATACAAACGAAAATGATTTGGTTTTGTTACTTTTTAAAAACATGTATATTTTTTATTATAATAAATTAAAAATGCGTCTAATTTGGGACAGCGCTCCTTGATGGGCGAGTCCTATTACTGGCTGAACGTACGACGCGTTGCGTGAGCTCAGGCCAGAATGCGCAAGCTAACCACTCAAGGTCATTGGCGTATAGTTCGGCCTTAACTGCATTGGTAAGAATCACATCCGAACTCGGTGCCCCAAGCACCGAGTTCGGATGTTCCCTTCGATGCAATATACAATCACTAACAGTAAGTTTCTTCAACAACAACTAAAGTAATCAGTAAAAGTTAGAGACAAAAGTAACAATAATAGCAACAGCTAAAATTGTGAAGAAACAAAATTAACCGTTACTTTGACTTTGTGACGTTATTTGAGCTGTTACTTTTCATGAAGAAACTGGCTGTAAATGAAAGACCGATCTTCATTTAGCACAGAGAACAGGAGAATTTCATTTCCATCCAGTTTTTGGCTTGAAACAGAACTTATCGGAAGTGCACTTGCGCCAAACGACGAAGTTGGAGTGCGCTTGAATGAATCACCGGTGACCGTGCGAGTGGCATCAAGTATGCATCTGAATGTTCTTGAGATGAGCATACTTGTTACTTGAACAGGCATGGTCAGAGCTTAGACAGGTCTAAATTCCAAAGCTGTATGTAATGTTGAACTGCGGATCCATTCTGTAAAAATCTCACCATGAAGACTCCGGTGAAGTGAGCTATCATTCCAGTTGGGCCCTAATTCACTATGACCACACAATTCCTGACTTCCAAACTACGTCAATTCCTTGAGCTAATCACGACATCTGCTGACAACATATTCTATATGACACAGTGAACGAAACCGCCTATATAATAAAAATCTGTGATGGTTTTCTACAAGACACGATATTGACGTGGTTTGCACGCGAAAAGATATAAGCGGGTAGTCATACCATACAGAATTGGGGCCCTGATTGAGCTGATGCTAGGGATGTAGGTACACTGTAGACAGAAGGACAGAAGCTGTCTTTACCTAAGTTATCATGGGAAGATTTTTACAGAATAGATCGGCTGGTGTCTTAACCAGTCGTACCCAATAGACTTATCACTTTCTAATGCCAAAAATAACAATATCTCGCAATCCTTTTCAATCACATCGAATTTGCACGAATTCTCCCAAAATATTCACATAGTGAACAACTGTGTTCGTTTTATCGTATAGTAGGTATTCCAGAAATCCCTTAAACCTGCCATGCCTGCCTAACCGCTTTATTGACCATCACAGCATAATATTCCTGTTATATAAACGGTAATTTACAAATTAACGGCGGAACACCGGCCGCGTGGTCACATAAAACGCGTAAAACGTGACCCAAAGGTATTCGGCAATCTGGGCATTTTACTATCAACCGGTTTTGTTCTGCCCTTTAGTTAATTCTCGGCTTCGACTTCGGAAATATCGATGTGTGTGCTCAAGGCTTTTTAATTAAACAGAAGCGTTGTTTGTTGACAAAGATTCTTTCTCCTCCTTTGATTGTAGGTACGTTATTTGTTTATAAAATCAGGAGCATAATAATATGTATCTTAATTAGAGGCAATATATTTATAAATGTTACATTTTAATGATCCGGTTTAAAACAAACAAGTTTTTACCTTGAGGGAAAATTTGTGAAATTAGGTATTGGCCGATTGCGTAAATTGTTACATTGATTTCAGTGCTTATTTTACCGCTTCTATTATAAATAATACTTATTTCTAGAGTTAAGCCTATACTGTCAATCTTTAGGAAGCTGTGCCAAAATCCAGTAACTCGCTAAACCTGTAAATGACCGGCCTCACATATTTCCCTCAGCTTTCTCTTTTTCGAAAACAAAAATCTGACCCAGCAAGACCCCAAAAATTGTACGAATTGAGTAAGGCCTGCCTTGATAAAATGCGATTTGTGTTCTCGCTTCCCGCTTTAATAACTGCTAGTAATTAAACATATCTATCACGCTACGCACACCACTGAGATAACAGCTATATTATGTCAGATTTATATAATCTAGCGGGATTTTCCAACTCTGGTGTTAGATTTAAGGGTCACTGGTTTATAAAAATAGGTTGGATGCCCGATGATATTAAATGAATCCGTGTCGAAGGTTGGGCCGATTGTACCCCTAAATGTCAGCTAAATAGATACATTGTGCGGGCTTACAGGCAGCAATTATATAATTTCAATAGCAATTGAAGTCGATTTTAGTTGGTCAACAATGAGGAGGGTTCCCATTACGGGAAAAAAAATTACGTCCTGTGTGCAAAAAAAGTGGAAAAAATACATTCAGAAGTTAGAATCTCTAGTTTTCTTTAAATAGAAAAATATGTAGCTTGTACTGTTAAGGAATTTGAGTATTGCGTCATCAATCTTAATCAGTCTAAAAACCAATTTTGAGCAAACCACACAGACTATCATGCACCTATACACGTCAGTCGAATAAGTTTTTGCCGTCTGTACAAAAAGAGCAAAAAGGAAACTATAGACATTCTATCATGGACATGGACACACAATGGACGCGAAATTGCCAATCTTCATGTTATGCCAGACCGTTATACCAAAAACGTGGACATAAGAGAAATGGGCATTAGACGTAGCTCTGGGATATATTCAAATTATTTTAAAGTGATAAATAAGATGAACTTCACGCCTGTGACCCCGGGAGTGAACTAAGCTTATGATTTCATCTAATTAATCGTCTGTCAGCGCGTTGCAAACACGTTTGGGAACTTTAGATTGTTCTAAAACAACTGGAGTTTGAATAGGCTTGTTTGCTTTATTAGATTTTCCCTAAATGTTCATACTGCGATGATATAGTGGTTCCATGATTAAATAACCAAGGCCAGAATACCAATAAGTTTTAGTGTTTATTCAAACTCTCGAACAATATTATGCAAACTCTTTTTGATATGATAGTTTTGAATTTGATAACATATTCAAAAACATGCTTTCTAACTCAAAATGCAGTTTTAAACCTACCTATTCATTTAGAAATATTCGAAGTATTCAAATGTATTCCTCGTTAAATATACAAAGGAGAAACTAAAACTTTTTGAACATTCTTTAAGCGCTAGATTTGTTTACTCGATCATAGTTTCTTTGGAAAACTTTATTATAATTTATTTCTTTATCTAGTAAGTCTCCACAGTCGTTATCTTCACACAAAGCCAATCAAGTCATGAGAAAGTTTCTATCATCATCATCTATTCATGCATTCCGCTTGCAAACATCAGGAGGAAGTCGCAAGCCCTTTGCTATTCCAATAACTTGAAACGTATCATGCAAAATCATCTTTACTTCCTCCGCATCCTTTATTGCGTCGACATAGGGACTTGATTCGTGGATACCACCAAGTAAGCATGTTTTGCAAAGGTCGATACGTGACAATGCTTAATGCTAACAGTTGGGTTAACTGTGAACTGTGCAGTCGTCATGAGAACGCCAGCCGACGCCCACAACTCATAGTTTTTATTGTCTGCTAGAGACATTTCTTTATGTCTGTTGGAATTTAAATGAGTGAGAGTTTTAAGAGATAACATCAATTAGGCGGAAAAATTATGTGTGGCGGGCGAGATTTTCATTTTTGTAGCAAATCTTTCTCATATATGTAGGACTTGGGAATATTATGAGATTTATGAGTCAAACTATTGTTTGCATTACTTACATTATTATCGGCTCTATTAGTATCTGCAGCGTACGTCAAACTAAGAACATTTTCCTGCTGCGATATTTTAGTATCACGGTTAAAATTATCCCCAAAACCAAACCACCTCAGGTTTGGTTTTGGTTTCAAACATTTCAAATATTCAATTTCATTTTCAACCGCAGCCAAATAGCTTCTGATAAGTTTGGACGGTTACCAAGTAATGTCGTGTTGAAAGTGACCATTCTAATGGTTGTATTCTAATATTTGTAATGCAAATCCACACCTAAACAACTTGTGTATGGTCAATTTCAACTTTGTCAAGATGAAGAACTTTCTATGTCCCCGATGCAGACGACACGCGACTGTCAATCGTTGAACAAATACTTCACATATGGTAATTTAAACGCTTCAGGTTGCAATTCATACGTACAATAGAGTTTTCTAATTTGTACCTACTGTGTCTTTTGTCTTGCAACTTGCGACTTGTGACTATCCGGTGTGATTTGTCGGCTCATTTTTTATTTGGTTAACAAACTTGTCCACAGTCATTATGTGCGGATTGTGAGCTGTAAATCAAGGCCAAACAATGTTATATTACGATGCTGTTATGTATGAACCAGAACAGGTGTTTGGAAACAATTCGAATATGGTGTATTTTGAATGACCTAGTTACATAGATCAAATCTCAATGGTTTTACGTCCGATAAAAATGTTTCATTCTCATTTTTGATTTGCGTTTCCGAATTATTTCTGTTATTGGGTTGGCCTTCAGTTATTGCAAAAATAAAACAGTGCATAATAAAATAACCCATTTTTCAATTTTAATTCTGAGTCATGTCATTTTTTTTTTATAGCTTCATGGTCACAAATCAGGAAATGTGACAGAGAAGTCGTATGCGCTAAAGCAACACAAATTATCATGTAGTTCTTGTTAGTAACTTCTTGAGACTCTAACCATATTGCGGTACCTTTATAATCTTAAGGTTTCCAATTTTCCATTTAATAAAAGAACATTCTTGTTTACTTTAAACAATAAGAAGACGACATTCCGAGGGTCTATGCTATGGTGGTCGGTGACATCACTATAAATCCGATTTGGCCGAGTTTTTACATTAGCATATTAGTTCGTCACCAAACTGTAGGTGTTCTCCTTGATATCACTGCACCCACATAGAGACTGCGCCTATCCCACGCTCCGCCTACCATCAGCAACCACTTTCGTTTAATCACATTGCTTAATACTCAGATTTATGTGGGGAAAACCTGTTGCCATAAATTAATCTATTATTTCAGCTTTTGTACTATCTCTTTGGAAAGCGAGGTTTAGGTTATGGTATTCTTGTTCTGTGTCTTCTCGAATAATCTCAGTAAATCGCTCACAGTCAATCTTATCTTGAAACCTGCAAGGTTATCTTAACCCTTTAGTTAAATCTCGTGCTGTATTATCAAATCCTCTTCAATTT
Source organism: Cosmia trapezina (assembly GCA_905163495.3). Taxonomy (NCBI): domain Eukaryota; kingdom Metazoa; phylum Arthropoda; class Insecta; order Lepidoptera; family Noctuidae; genus Cosmia; species Cosmia trapezina. The sequence continues at coordinate 2,948,573 of LR991025.1, forward strand.
TGTTCGTCGATCGTGTTGTTTTAGAAGTTGAAGTAAAACATGACGTGTGTTATCTCGTGTTTACTTTAGCCCCTAAACTTGTGACTTGGCTGAGAGAATTTATGTCTATTTTGTACCGAGGCTCTGACTCACCTGATGAGCGAAGTAGTAACTCCAGTACAGTTTTTACATACCGAGAGATTTAGATTCTTAATTGTTATGAAGATATATGAGAGTGCGCATATTGTGTATTTAGAACCTGCCAAGAAAATCTTACCCAGATGACTAATTTTTCGGTCGATAAAAACTGCCACATGTGATGATAGTGCTCTGTAATAATTATGAACTCAATAAATTACTATTCAACTTGAATTATTGAATTGCAATAACACACATTTAACCTGAAAAAGTCGATCGATATATTACCAATTTTGATTGGTAACTTTTCAATCAAATTCAATATGTTGTTACGAAACATCGGAATATCGCAATCGACCACAATATAAAATGCCGTGTTAAAAAGCTATGGCACATATTTCACCACAGTCGCCCACTTCCTATGGCTGTTGCCAATTGTTACACTAGTAATAGTATGGATATAGAAATGAATGCTTTTCAATCTATTAATAAAATATGTAAAGACCATTGGAGTTCCCCGTTCATGACACGGATGGTATGAAGTGACTCCGTTGATTCTCCACAGACAGTTAAGCTACTATACAGCTACTTACTCGGTTTATTCTGCTGATAGAGAAAGATGGTCCTTTAGATAATGTTTTGGTACTAAAAGAAGTACATTCAGAGTGAGTCAACACTCCAAATACCATTACAGAATAATGACACAAGGAAAACAATGGTTAACTGAATCAAACAGTTCTTAAAACAATTATCGCTGAACTCCAAAGTGCTACTTCTAATCTAACAGCTAAACTATAAGTTCATACTGAAACTGGGGCACTAGAAGATCAGTTTGCATAATCAAATTAATGCTTAGGCTCAAGGCTATGGCGCTCTAAAAGGTTTGTCGCACATAGTAGAAACTGTAAAAGTTGGGTTCAGAAGTGAACTATTGAGGTCAAGGAAGGAAAATATAAGGATAAAGACTACAATGCAAGCAAGAGACATAACATGTTAAATCAAAATAATATGTAGTTTCTATACGTAGTTTAGAAAGTATGAATAATGAATGTAATATTATAATTTATTCAACAACACTTAAATAACTCCCAACTCGTGGGAATGATTATTAATCTATTTATTTATATGTATAAAAGGCAAAAGTGATTGGCTGATGTATCAACGCACATACCAAACCGCCTGGTCTAGAGATTGCAAATTTGGCACGTAGGTTCCTTATGAGGTCTAGGGGTGCACTAAGAAAGGATTTTTCAAAATGCACGCCCTAAAGGGTGAAACTGGGGTCCAAAGTTTGTGTGAAAAATCTTATTTCTTGAGTTAATAGACTTGAAACTTCCACGCGGGCGAAGCCGCGGGTAAAAGCTAGTTTCTAATACTTATATGAACTTGACTTGCATCGGAAGAACCTTTCATAACAACGAAAATTGTATGTATAATGTAGCAGTCAGGCAAAAAAGTGGCGGTGCTTGGACCGGCCTACGTCCAGCAGTGGACATCTTTCGGCTGAAATGATGATAATGATGATGAAGGCTAAAAACTGAAAATAAAACCTGTTGCTATAGTGATAATGGCCAATGTCAGACACTTCCTTATGACTCATCATCGGATTAGATAATTTAAGATTAAACATTACAGTTGAAGATTCAAATGACCTGAAAATAGTGACAATGTTTTATTGCTTTAGGAAATTAGTTTATCTTGTCATGTAGGTTTATGTATCCTTGTCAAAAGGAACTTGATTGGTTGATTCTAATATAATCACAATTCTTCGAATTTTTCTATAGTGTAAATAAGTAGGTATCCATGACGAATATCTTGGATATAAATATCAAAGGAAGTCAATGGTTTGCTTACATGGGCCTGTAAACATGAGCATTTACTTTTACTTCCGTACGTGCAAGTATATTATTATGCCCATTACCATAAGAGATACCTGGATCACCTTCGGAGAGCACATTCCTTTGATTTGATCGTGACACTGTTTTTAGTAATCTGCATTCCTACACATTATTTCTTCCGAAGGCGAATGCAGTACATCTAATTCTTTTACGACCATATTGAAGATTTGCTAGCATTCTGAGCGGAGTTATTCTAAACAATATTCTAGTAACATCATATCGATGTTGATTAATCTGAGTACACAATCATAATTAATGCGTTCAATATTTTCTTAGAGTTACGGTCATCGCGATTGTATAGGAAAATATCAGTATAACAGCAGTGTTTATGACTTGGTGATCGCTTGAAGGTTCTCACAAGGCACATATACGATCGTAGAAAGGTCCATTATGATGATGATATTCTCTGAGAAATGGTTCATGATTTAATCGTTTGATACTTTACTCGAACTGAACCCGCAACCTAAGATACGAGTTAAGTACAGTAAGATAATCGAACGACCGGGTTAATTAAACTGGAATCCCTGTCCCTCCTATTCTAATAGAGTACCAATCTACATGGTCCTGTGATTGGTATTCCATTTTCAGCCGTCATTTTTATTGTGATTGCGAGATGATACTGATTTGATTAGTTCAAGCAAAATAGTCTTGTGTCTGGATCAGCGAGTTAAGGTTCAAATTAGTGGAACAAAATAAAACATTTCTAATTAATTGATTATTAGGGTTAATAAATAATAAATAAATAAAATTGTTTATTTGGTCTCAAACGGTTACATTTCGGAATTTTAAATGAAACAGCCCCAGTAAGTTATTATGAATACTCGTGTTGGGGCTGTCTCGCTCCTTCCCAGGATGTTAGACGGAATTGAGACTATATAAAACAAAACAAAATTTAAAAAGTTTAAAAAGATAAAATTAAAGTAGGTACTAATTTAAACAATTAAAAAGAAACAATGTCCTAGAAAAATAGTTAGCTATTAGCTCTGTGTAGTGTGTAATTGTATGTGATGTGTGAAATAAAATTGTGTACGATTATGTGTGTGTGTGAGTGAGTGTGTGAGTGCGAGGGTGTGTGAAGGTGTGTTTATGTGTGTGTGTGTGTGGTGTGTGTGTGTGAGTGCGAGGGTGTGTGAGGCTGTGTTTATGTTTGTGTGTGCGGGTTACATCGTTAATCAACACATCATTATGGTTTAAAATAAATTCGTCCAATTTAGACATAGAGCAACACGGCCCCCGGTGAACCGGAGGGGAGTAGCCATGCGCAGGCGTTCCCCTCTGTCAAAGTACAGGCGAACGCAAGCCTAAGCAAACAATAAAACTAGTTGCAGCCGCACTGCTCACTAGACTAAATCCAGTTGCGCGGGTGCATCGTTGTCCTACAAAAATGCCGAATTGTTCAGTTTTTTGCTGCAAAAAAAAATCTACCACGTCAAATTTACAAAAAGATGGCGTTACCTTTCATATGTAAGTAATTTTAGATCATATTATTACTATTTACTCCTTTTTAAACTTAAAATTTACGATAATAACGATCGTGTTGTTTCGGATTTGTGTACCAACACAGACCGCTCGCCCTCATACAATATGCGTATCGGTCGAGCGACTGATCCGAGTCATAATCCGATAATGTCGCTTTCACCGAGCGACAGTGTTGTTATCGGTTTGTAGTTAGGTATCGATAAAAATGGCAAAGGCAAAGGAGTCTATACAGCCATGTCTCTCGTGGTCGTGCATATTATAATCATTTTCGCGATTATGTTTTTTGATTTATTTAATAATTATGTTTAGTGTTAGCTTTATATTAATAATAGTTCAACATTAAAATTGCGACAATTTAAAATAAAATACAATACTTACTAGCGTTAATTCATTATATTAAAATTATTAAGTGTGAACTTTGACGAGTTACATTTTTTTTAAATGTATTTATTGCAGGTTTCCTAAAGATCCGAGTTTAAGGGATATATGGAAGAACTTTTGTAGTAACAGACTTACCTGGACTCCCACTGGCAGAACTGGCAAGATTATTAATGGAAAAATATACTGATACAAGAATTTCTTTCTTAATAAAAAAAGCAGACCCACAAAAATGTATTCGTCATATTTATTCAAAATTAATCCATTTCAAAAACCAGTGATACATAGTATTATATCACTGATTTTTAAAATGATATAAACATTAAGTTTATTTGTTAAGGCGAAATGGTATAGTAACGGGGTTTGCAGCATTAATATGGCCAAACGGAGCACATAAAGTTAAAAAAAAAAAATATTCTATAATATTTTCTGTTAGATTAAAATAAACCTATAATCCCCTAATGTCTGTGATGTACTACATGTAGACGAAATTCAATTGAAATTGCTTTAATTACATACAATCGAATAAAACAGTTTTTTCTCATACAAAATGCTAAATATGAGGAAACCTTGAGATTTTTTTGTATCGAGCCAAATTGTGTCACTCGTGTTTTGGCCCTCATAATTTACTACACTAACTTACTCACTAACATCTTCAAATTTTGTAATCATGAAAAAGAATAAGGCAAATTTGAAGTTTTTGAGGACAGAATTGATTTTGTGTGCAGCCAAAATACGTCAAAATACCTTCTTTGGGACCCATTTCGCCTTAGGGCGATACCAAAATTAATTCGGAGCTTTTTCGTAACCATTTATTTCGCTATTACAGCATGTATGGATTTAATTTTGGGAATTAAGTTTATTGACTAAGTATTTGATTAGTACTCTGACTGAAAGAAAATACAATTGGGTTAATCTACGATAGTATTTAATACCGAAAAGACCTCTACTATTTTATATTTTTTTCTGTAAGTAAAATAATAATTAAATTCATTGCAAAATTGCATTAAAAAAATGTGCGCATTAGGTAATTGAAAATTCTGGTTGAAAACATTTTTTATACTTTTTTAAAGCTTAATTTATTTTTAAACAATTTTTATTTTTATTTGATTTCGCGCTTTTATTTTGGTTCCAGCACATTGTTGCGCTCTCTTTTTTTCGCATGTGGAAGTAATTGACTCCGTCACTTTCTTATTCCCGCCCAGTTCACTTTTTACATATCTGATAAATGATAATAAGTTGTAGTAATAAATAAAGTTCTATATTTATTATAATATCCATCTTTGTATCAATTTTTAAACCTGATTTCCCTAACTGAGTTGTCGAACTTATCGATAATGCGTATCGACAGATACGCATACCACGCCACGGCCACGGCTGTACGCAACTTGTCAATGTAGTTGCGTCACTTCATTACACTGTTATGACACAGAATGTATCTATGTGTGTATGAAATTGTTAGTGTATTGTTTTAATTGTTATGTGTGAGTCTCGTAGTGACAGATGATTGCTTTTGTGTGGGAGTCTGTAAAAGTGTGCGTGGGGCAGATTTCACCCCCGCAAAAAATGACAGAAAGTTTTGTATCGGGAAAGAACGCTATGGCTACTCCCCTCCGGTTCACCGGGGGGCCGTGTTGCTCTATGAATTTAGACGATAGAAATCCACATCCCATAGCAAATCTGCCATCTCCCATATCATTCTCAACAATCCCAATATTTTGTTCGCACGGTGGGCTGTGCTGAATTCCGATCCGACAGTCGGACGCTTGTTTTTGCGTCCACGCACTTTCTTCTCTTACTTGTACTTTCTCGAGTCGGCACGTAGCCTCGGGTGCGTGGTTGTGGTAACACTGAATTCGCGACGCGGTATTGGTGCGGACATTTCCAACGAGACGACCTACTGAGGTTGGATCGTTTGGTGTTTTGTGTTCCTTAGTTGGATTCTTCTAATGTTGACAGTTTCACAGTTCGTTAGTTCGGTTGGCATTACTGTTTGCTTGATATGTATTCCTCTGAATATTATAGTCGTGAATGTCGTGGTATGAATTTTATATCTAAGCTTATTAAAAGTTGTGTTAGGTTGTAAATTAATATGACTATCAAGCAAATCGTATAGCTTGTTTACTAGACTTGTGCATTTTGTGATGATTGGCTGTTGAGACATTTGGCTGGAATTTGAAAGATGATAAATATCAGCGTGATTTTGCATGCCTGACCTTTGTTAATTATTTGTCTCTGTATTTCCATAACGTTGGTATTGTGCAGATGATAAATTAAATACTTTAGTCAAATACCTTGGCTGTGTGCATTAACGTTGTAGGTAATACATATGTTTTAATTTGAGCTCAGAATCCATATGAGTATTTTTATCGTAATAATATTGTTATCTATACAAATAAAAAGAGAAGTCCTGACTGACTGGCTGACTGATTGACTGACTCATCAACGCCCAGACCAAACCCTTGGACTTAGAAAGCTGAAATTTTGCACAGAGGTTCCCTTTATAATGTAGACAAGGAATAAGGAAGTAATTCCCGGTAGTATGTTCCCGTGGAATATTTTCCGACATCTACGCGGGCGAAGCCGCGGGCAAAAGCTAGTATTATATATGTATTCGTTATTATATTATGTGTTCTAAAATTTGTATCTTATTGTTCGCAGGTATGACCTCAAAATAATCTTTATCTTAAGGTGTAAGTACTGTGAAAAAAAATGTCGTATTGTAAATACTGAAGCATTGAAGATTTTCTACAAATGACGCTGTCTTTCTGTCTCATGGAAACTAATATTAATGATGTTCACTGATGATACGTCAATACATCTTGCCTCGATGATCATGAACGTGACGACTACGTCATGTGCAACAATAAATCACCACACTTTTCCTACAATCTTAAAACAAGTTATGTATAACAGAACAAAGTTTTCAGATTACCTGTTTTTAAGTGTTTACTCGTTTGACGTAGCATAGTATCTTAGCGCACATACATTATCCTTGTAATTTTATCAGATAAAAGTGACATCTCAGTGAGACGATCTTTTCCATCACAAGGTTATACGTAAGTACCTATCTAATTAAAGAAACTACTGCAATCTTGCTTTGCTCATATTTTCGCTAACTCGTGACCTGATTTCCTTGTGGCTAGTAAGCTAGACAATTTGATTCCATACACAGACAAGGTTTGATTCCATGGAATTCATTGATTTCTACGCGTTTCGCAATACTGGGATCACACCTACGACTAATATCATTAATATATTCTCAATTGACGTTAAATACCATCTAGCGGTGAGCTACGGCTATTTACTTATTTGGTCATGCCTTATTTTGATTTGGCGCCTATTAAAAATCTATAATAACGACCTTTTAAAAAAATGCGTGATCTCTGTTACAAAATATATCTAAATCTATAACCATTTTTATCAGTACGGTATGTATATTTCAGCCATATCACCAAAATATGTATAGATAGACAGATAAAGCTTGTCAGATGATTCATTCGCACGAATTTAAGATGTCTTAGAACAAATGCCGTCACTCATTGACAATCACAATTTCCGAAGAACCACATGTTAAACTAAAATCCTACTAAAATTAAAGATGAATACATACATACACATCAAGCAAGGCCCGATTATTTCAGACGGCGAATGTACAAGTTAGATGACTAAACAAATCACAGCTCTTAATGCTGTGACCTCTGGCCTCAGACACAAGATTAGCGGTAAGCGGCTTCCCGTATCATAAGCGAGTCTCAGACAAATTGCTCGACTTATACAATTTTGGTGTAGAAGTCACGTCTTAGTGATATTTATTATGTAACTCTTCTTTTAAAAGCTCTTGCAACAAAAGTCTTCTTGTTCCGTTTTCTTCTATTCGTCCACCTTGCAACTAAAGTAAAAGTGAAAACGGTTTTCGTTTCTATACTTCTTTCTTCGAATGGCCTTGGCTTAATGTATAGAACATTTGTCATTGTTACTTTTACTGTTAGAGCCACATGTTTAAAAAACATATTTGGAATATGTTACAAAAACGAGACACATTTAGAAATGAAATATGCCAAATCTATTGACATGGCAAAAAATCATGCCTCTATTATTTTTTTTCAACCAATACTACTTTCCTTTTCAATCTTTCACTATTAATTTATACCAGTCACTACAAGAAACTGCCACAAAAAGCAAGGCTGCAGAGGATTGCGTGTGCGATCAGCTAAATATTTACCTACATCATGTATTTACACATTGCTGTTCGGTACAGATATCACTATCTCTTGTTATCGTACCATTTGTTGATCTGCGTCTGTTTTACCTTTTTCAATATTGTTATGTGCGGGCATTTCGCTTTGTTCGTATTTCATATCGTGACATTCATTTATGTCGTTGTTTTCTTTGTTATGTATTGGCTCCGTATGTAGGTCTCAACGATCATTACTATCGATCGTTATATTTCTGTTAATTAATAACGCCCTCACGGGTCGATCCATCAGGTTAAGCTACGCTCGCCGGGGTTGGTCCGTGGATGGGTGACCATTTTTACATACCGGGACTCCTCCGTGCCTCAGAAAGCTAGTTAAAACCTGTTGGTCCCGGCTGTCATTCGTGGATCTTTGACAGTCGTTACGGGTCGTCAGAAGCCCAAAAGTCTGACAACCAGTCTCAGTCAGTCCAAGGGGTATCGTATTACTCAGTTACTGTGTTGTGGAGGTCAGATAACCGTTACTGTGTTGTGGATTTCAGATATCAGATAAAAACATTTATATTTTACTTTTTCCAATAATAATATTGCTGTGCCCGACAGGGTCCACAATGATCTAAAAATTATGTATATTTTATAATGTACCTACCACCTACGTTAACATTGTGGAATGCAAATAAATATATTGAGTATTGAGTATTGAGATATGCAGTCGCTCCATGTAAAATCCTGGTATTCAGCTGCATCCGGTTAGACTGGAAGCGGACCCCAACATAGTTGGGAAAAGGCTAGGCAGACTGTATATTTGTTCTATTCAACGAACACAGGAAACACGGGTAGTTAATTCATATTTCATTTCATTGCTAAGTTTATTTTCTGGCGTTTATTGCTTTTGTTTCAACGTTAATGTCGATCATTCTCTTTTTATCGACGCCTAGTGGAAAAATCCAAGAAAACAAAACACTCAATGATTTCATATTTCCGACGCTCTGTTGATCGATTGGTATGTCCCAATACTGTGAATACAACTTGCTGTTTTTGGAGAAGGTCCAAAAACGTTCTTGTTAGTCAGGGTCCACGGGTGAACGGCCTGAATTCCCACGCATTGCCAAAATGACACTAAACGCTAACATACATGGCGTCTGTAGAAGCCCTTCCCCCGGCCTGTTCTTTTATGGGCATTATTACTAAGACTGGCTCAGGAACAGGATCAAGGTTCCTACGTTTCGATATACCTACGACCTACGTGACTCGATTCTGAATCCTCCATAACAACATTTTCTACTTTTTACATCGTGTCCACATCGATGGTGTAAATGCTTTGACGTAAATAATTTAATCGCTACATGTGTAGCATATATTCTAGTGTATTCTGGCTCTTTTTGTTTAGCGCTTTATTGGGCTGTGTCCTTTTTGTCACTGTTTATCAGAAGTTGTCTCATTTTGATCATGATAATATTTTATTCGGTATCTGCTAGTACTAGACAATCCTCAATGAAATATTTTGAATAATAATTTATCAAAGACTTCTCTAGCTCCGTTACATTTACCCTGAAGTTGCTTCTACTAACTTTTGTGCGTACTTGTAATTTGCGCTTATCATTTTGAAGGTTTTCATCTTTACTTGTAATAAAGCAGATACATACCACCTTCAATATTTCAATAGCAATCATCAACTAAGTAAAAATGTAAAGTTTCGTCATTTTTATCGTAACTTGCCAAATGCTCGTGTCTTGTTCACGCATGTCCTCACTTCCTAATAAAGCGATCACGATAGTTCCACTGACTAAAAAGGCCATAGTATCGGGTAACTCTTAGCTACCATGTGCTAATTCGTTACGAAACCTTGCTTCTGAATATTTAAATAAAACCTTATAAACTTCGTTCCCACCTTGTAGTTTCTCAATACAAGAAATATTCCTCGGGAATGTATGAGTTCTCTTCGCTTCGGATGACTTCAGTATTCGTGAGTTTGACTCGTTTAAAGCCTCGCAAGCTTCCGCTATATTTCTCTTCCCTAATTGGTGTCTACAGCATCGAAACAATTACTGAAAAGATTAAAAACATCTAGTATGTCACGGATTTATAAGTTGTCTCCATTTATTAGTCTCAACGATACGTAACATTTTAATATTGAGTCAGTTTTTTATTTATACAACCAAAGTCAGCGCTGTAAAATATGATTTCCCAAGAAAAACGTCATATCATATGCTGGCGAGCAGTATTTAAACTAGCTATGTTTTCACTGAAAATATAATATACCTACCTCGTACGCACGAGGTAGGTATATTATATTTTCAGTCGTTCGGAAATCAACCGGAGGATGGTCTTCCATCATACGCTTTTCTGCTTTGATATCCGCGCAATGTTTATCTGTAACACTTTCCGGACTGATTCAAACCACACCGTCGCTTTCTTTAAACAAACACTCCACATGAAGTTCAAGTGCCGTCAAAACAACCAATACATCAAACTAATGGAGTCCATCTAATGGCTCTGTCTAAATATAAACACCACGATCTGTACCTGCAAGGTCGTTTCTACTTCGACCATACCTTTTGTGCACTGCTTCACAATAGGGACATACAAATCGGCCATCCGTCTTCCGGAAGCTCCGTTGTGACGTATTGAGTTCATCGTCAACCAAAAATTACGTAAGGACCGGCGCAGACGCAACTTATATCCGTCCCATGATCAGCGTCCCGACCTACATCCACAAATAGTTCAGAGTAAAAGGCACCTAAATACTTACGTGTAAGATTGAAAATTGCGATAAGGCGACGATTGAGTTAGGACATTTTAGAGCGGTTTCGCGTATGGACGGCCGCCAGGCCAGGCCTGTGACTATTCCCGTCTAGTAAGCTGGATTCTGTGTCCGATGGCATGCGAACTTCTTTTTGGCACGTGTCAGTCAATTCTGGCGCCGTTTTATTGTCTACCGATGTCGCTGGACCTTTAAAAGTCGTGAACCTTATTGTATTAAAATATTTGTTTGAGCAGATTAGCTCACCGTGTCGATTGATTCCACGTGCCTTGATTGTCATGCAGCGCAGTAATTACTTGCTCATTGTAATGTTTAGACGGCGCAACAAGTGTAACACGATCGTTATGCGTCATTAATTGAATTGTGTTTTGGCGCTAAAGCGCTGCCCATTAATATTTAGTCGGGATTTATTTGGGCATGTCACATCTACATGTGTATGCATGCGCATATTTGGCAGCTGTTTTTGTTGACAACAATAAATTGAATCAATGATGGTGACTGGTGATATCATATCAGTTTTTTGTCCAAGACCAAGTTTGCAGGTATTTGTATGTTATTCAAGTTCCTGATGCTACTTAATAGTTAACGCACTAAAATCGATTCAATATACCTTTCTAATGGGTCCTGAGCCATTAAAGGAGAGCTATCTTTCACAAGATAAACTAGTTTATTGATATTGCTTTAGCTCGTTGAACAAAAAGCGCGCCGTAGAACCTGTCTAAGTTAAAGTCAACACGACGCTTGCTCTAACCGAACAAGTTTTGTACCATTTGTGTACACTTACATACATAATGCGTTTTCCAATGCATTCTATACGATCGGATCGGTGGAATCCGGTCTCGATAGCTACACGACATATGAATTACATGCACAATTAAATCTGTTTGGTGTCTTCGTTTTTATTGATTTGAAAATTAATAATATTCAATATTTTATTGCAAATTGACTTCTTTGTCTTTAGCCTCAATGTCTTATATCAAACATGATACTAACCGTCCGATCTCGAAGGTTTTATTACATTCCTCGTTTATTTCATGTTAAAGCGAAGCGTCAGCATTGCAATATAACTCTTAAAACTGCGCTCTACTTTCATCATGTTATTTCATATCGCTATACGTAAATTTGGGAATTATAAAAAACATACAGATTTTAATCTCTTTGAAATTATTTGGATTAACATTCAGAACGTTTTATTAATAGATACATGCTGTTAAAATAAACTTGGGAGATTTCGAACATGTTATTTTGTAATGGTCTTGTAATGTAAATTGCAATATATGAAGTAGTTTTGTTTCTTTTGATGAGCCTGATCACATTGATTAAGGAAAAAAATCATATCTATTGATTCAAAAGATATATCTCTAATATTTTATGATCTTCTACCTCATTATGTCATTTACTGTTATATTAAAAGTATCAAATCCAATGAGCATGACGGTAAAGCGATGGTGAACGAAAATGAAAACAAGGTCGTCACAGATACTGCATATTTGGGCTATCTCTGCTCTAATTGCACTAATCTGATCAACTTGCTCTGAAATTACATATTTCCATACTGATGCGAGATTGTAATTTGTTAGAGTATCAGCTCATTTGAATTTTCATGAACAAGTTGTGAGAGTTGCCCGGGGAAGTTAATTTGTGTTGTCTGTCAGCTATAGGCTAGCTAGACACATAAAATTATTTAATTTGTGTTGTCTGTCAGCTATAGGCTAGCTAGACACATAAAATTATTTAAATCGTGCTTTGAATGTGTGTGTCCTGACGGTCGTTTCCCTTATGGATTAGGAAAAGGGTTGTAGCTGTGTGGTCTTTCTTTACTACGAATAGAATACTTCATCGTTACGTATTTAAAGAAAGCTTTAGAGTCCATATTAGAAACTCACGCGACCCGGGATATATTAATTATTAGTTTTTACAGTAATATCGTCAAATCAATAATTTGCTAGTGAATCACTTGTAAGCGAGATTTGCTTTGCTAATGTGTTTCAATGTCGACCAACTAAAACCCATGCTACCTATACTTTTTAGGGTTTCGTACCAAAATGGTAAAAAGGAACCCTTATGGTGACACTCAGTCTGTCTGTCTGTCTGTCACAGCTGGATATCTCAAGAACCACTAATGCTATCAACTTGAAATTTAGAACAGTTTTAGATTACACTTACCCAACTATTTTGCAAACAAGAAAGAAATAAAAATATTTATATTTTTTTTGCAACAGGGACTGAAAAGGGTTCTTAAAAATTCAAAGTGGGGCTACTAGTGCATGTGGGATATCATATGAAAGAGCACTGTTTGCACATTCTCAAACATTTTTTTTATTTATTTTTTTAGTCTGCATAGTTTTCGATTTTTGATGAAAAATGTAAAAAAAATACCGCCCCCCCCCCCCTTATCTCCGAAGTTTGCAAAGCGAAAAATCTGAAATTATTCTATGTTATAGAAGTTTATGTAAAGATTACAGGAAAAATAAAACGATGTCTCTAAATAGCACACTTTTTCAGAAGTCGGATGGGAACCCTCGGTGCGCGAGTCCGACTCGCTCTTGACCGGTTTTTTTTAAAACTAACAGCCTATTCATGCTCGTAAAACTCCAATCGGGAACGCAACATATAATTTTAATATTCGTATAAAGACGGCACATTTCAGTTGACGTATTCGCTCGTAGTTTTAAAAGAGAAATGAGGTCAAGATTAGACTGCCGCAGATATTTTTTATGTAACAGCCTTCGGTTCTTCCACGGGACTGGAACCACGGGACGGGACGATTGTTCGTATAATTTATGAATGATTGTAAGTGAAGTTTTGTTGGAACTTTATCAGCCGTGTCGTTGACTTATTGAAGCGACACAATCGGTTATTGTAAAGTTTTATCAGTTGCAAGTTTATTGTCATCAAAGTCATCAATGTGAAATTTGTTTTAGTGTACAGCTCGTATAGTGTTATCTTTCACTTCAGTGGCAGCGCGTGTTGAACAAAATGTACCTATTCACATTTTTATTTTGAATATTTTATCGCCCACTGCCAGTTTTTTCTAAGTTGACTAATACAAGTAAACAAAACGTTACTATTTCTACTTTCATTCTCATTTCGTGAAAATAACATTGTTTACTCAAGATTGTTTCAAATTTTCGCAACGCGTAGTCAGTTTAGTTGGAATGCGGCGAGTGAACGTCCAAAGAGTCGAGCCCGAGGCATCCCCGGAGCGTTGCCTTTGCCTCGCTCAGCTATGCGCCAAATGTCATGGAGGCAAAAGCGTGATACCCCGCCTACGGAGATGACGAAACTACGTTGTTAATTCAGTTTTCACACAACATGCGTACATTTCGAAGCCGATTGTTTAATTTATACGCGCGTCAGCTAAGATAATATTTGCAGTTTGCAGCTTGTAAGCCATTAGCTTCATTTTATAATCAATGTTGCGTCCTTGTCTTGTGTGTTTAGCTGATACCGCACACGGCCCGTATGTTCCGTGGATTTATAACTTCCCAAGACCTTCTCTATTTTCATAGTATTTCTAGGAATGTTGTTTCAAGTCCAAAGTTATCGTGTTCCTAATTGCTCGAACCATCAATATTACATTTCTCTAGTTGCTTGGAAAGCCAGATGTTGCTATGTGTGGATGTTGTTAAACTGGCCGGTCCGCCCTGTCCCTTTTCTTTTTGCGTAAAATTAGTTCCGTGTATATTGCCGTCTCCGTCTAGTTTGCCCCCACCCTCTCGTCCACCTGCGCCGGAGTCGTGGCTCGCGACACACATCTTCCGTCCATTGCTTTCTATTTTCGCTTGTCGCACTCGATTTGTTTTTAGTATATGAGAATCTTATACCTATGAGATTATTTTTAATTGCTAGAGTTTCGTTAAAGTGCGTTTTTGTTGTTCTTTGTTTAAATTTTACAGGCTTAAGGCTCTTACAGACAGAGGCGATATCGCGTCGCGACGCGATATTTTTCTACGGATATAATATCGAAATATCGCGTCGCGACCGCGATATCGCCTCTGTCTGTAAGAGCCTTTAATCGTTTATCACACATCTCTTGTATTATGGAGTGATAACTGTTGAGAATTTATTTCTACTGGCTTTATTGTAACATCGTGCATTGTGTATCGTGCATTCACTGATAAATTAATAAAGCTATTGTTCTTAATCTTGCAAGTAGCTTATCATATTTGTTCGTGTTATCAAAAAATTTTGTTGATGCTTATCGGAGATTGACTATCGGAGAAATATTTTTGCCCCATAAAAAATTATCGGTATCCCGTTACTCTTCGATGACTACTTCGGTTAGAAGTTCTGTATAGTGCCCTGAATGTATGTTTGTAATGGCATCCTTGACCGCAGTTATCAGTAATTGCTAAATTGAAGATGATAATAGTGCAGGTAGGCAGGCAGGTAGCCAATCTTAGAACAGTCGACTTCCTCTCATTCATCCCAACGTTTTCCTAGACTCTCATCAGGATGTACTTTGTCGTTCGCTAATAACTAAGCGGATGACCAGTTCCTTCATTCATACATAAGCCTGCTTTTCATACCCTTTAGAGAAAATAAGTTTTCCCTATAATTAGGATAATGTCCCGTGCTCTCTTCTCTGTAGGTTACAGGGATGGCCCATTCACAATCATGATCCACGGTCAACAACTCAACATTAACCAGTCGCCCCGCTATTCATACGCAACCTACATCAATGAGCAACAGCTTAGCATTGAATTAATTTGGGAGAGCGTCATTGTAGTTGACGCGTATTGACAAACTTTGCTTGTACTTCACAGGTGACTAGCCATACAGGTCGTTCGGACTAAGGGTTTATTACGATATGTTTATTGGACCGCGTTTCATGTGAATATTTTTGCCCATGGTCTTTTTGTTTAACGTCATGGGTATCTTGCTTTTTGGGTTGTGTTGATCTCTAATCTAGAACTGGGTTATGTGAATGTACGGAATACTACTTATCGAAAGCAGTGACTGCTGTGATTTTAAAGTTTCGATGACCGCCATCACATCATAACATAATGTGTTGTTCTTCTCTACCCATTAGCCTATTGGGTCATTACAATATCTTCGTCGGTCTCTTAGTAGCAACGCTGACTTACCTCTGTGTGCCTGCCCTAGAGGGTTATTCGAAATATCTTCCAATATTCTTACCTAAGCTAAACCCCATTTTAAGTTTTTGAGAAGTGCATCTCAAAAACTTAAAATGGGGTTTTAGACCAAATTCGCATTCCAATTTGTTTCAGTTCACGCAACTAAACGTGATCGAAGGCATTACATATTATTTTATCGTTTGTTTCATACCGCGGTGTTGCATTGAGTTTGGAAATATGTTGCGCTCCCCATTTCCTGTAACGTGTTACGCTATTAGCTATTACATTAATATTCATATTTCCTCGAAATTGCTGTATTTGTGTCTTTAGGTTATTGTACTTTGTAGGCCGTTTATTTTGAGAATAGGTTTCGCTTAAGTTCTAAAGTGCCTTGGGCTTCAGAATTACCATTTATTAAAGGTATTCTCACGATTTATTGTTGCGTTGCAAACGAAATTTGACAAATAATGTGCTACATTCGGTCTTTTTTAGATTGATTTGGCCTCTAGCATGTGGTGGTAATGTAACTGCATAACATGCATGTTTTGCAACTGCATCACAGCGAATAAGATAAATATTTGAAGGAAAGGGTTTCGAATTTTCGACACTGTCGTATCAGCTTGTACTTTTTGGGCTGATAATCTGTAAATGGCGTCTTTACTGATGTAACTACTTTATAGGAACAAGTAAATAGGTATTCTGTATTATTATAAAACACTATCGAAAACGGGTTTTATCGCGATATATGTATATATATATATATATATATTTTTTTTTTCGCGAAAGTTTAAAAAGTTCTGTATTATTAATTCGTCCCAATACATATAATCTGCTTAACCGTCTAGGCAGCGTTACATACAAATAAATTGTGCGGTCCTCTATTCCCTAGATGCCCTTCACGTCGTAATTAAACCCGGGGCAGCTCTATTTCTGATGAATAGAATAAAATGTTCATTGGTGTCGCTGAAATTGAGCTTTCGCATGTTCTTTTTTTTTCGATGCCAAAATCGTCTAGTATTGAAACTTTGTAATAAGATTTTAATTCAGGAAACTATGTGAAGTCTACATTTACAGAAATCATAAAATCAGAAATGAAAATTCGTGAAATCAAAGTTCGTGACCTACTTATTTGAAGTCTACATCCTGTATGTTTGTTATATAGGTAGGTACTTAATATATTTTTTGTTGTAAATATTATTAGGAGCTCGTGGCTAAGTAATAACAGCCGCACGGGTCGATCCGTCAGGTTAAGTTACGCTTGCCGGGGTTGGTCAGTGGATGGGTGACCATCTTTACATATCGAGATTCCTCTGTGCCTCGGAAAGCACGTTAAGCCGTTGGTCCCGGCTGTTATTCGTGGATCTTTGACAGTCGTTACGGGTCGTCAGAAGCCCGAAAGTCTGACAACCAGTCTTACCAAGGGGTATCGTATTACCCAGTTACTGGGTTGTGGAGGTCAGATAGGCAGTCGCTCCATGTAAAATACTGGTATTCAGCTGCATCCGGTTAGACTGGAAGCCGACCCCAACATAGTTGGGAAAAGGCTAGGCAGATTGATTGTTGTAAATATTATATCCATTGATGTTTCTCAAAGTTGCCAACATGAACAGAGATTACCACTGCTGCCACTGCTGAACACAGCTCTTCTGCTTAGGGATAATTTCCATAACTATCGGTTTTCTAGCCCTTGTATCCAACAACGTGACTGCCACCAATCTACAAAGTTACAACATAGGTATTATCTTTTCTTTTTTTTTTCTTTTTTATTCAAACTGAAAGGTCTTTGTCGCACATGCGATTATGCCGCCCTGGTTGGCTTAACTAAATCATACTAATTACTATTTAACGTACTCTTAGCATAGCTAGTGTGTAAAGTACTCTAGCTGCATCAGAAAGTGGCGCAGCTAGAACACTATTACAGTAACCTATCTCTCTAATCCTACAATCTATTTCTAAATTCCTCGTTGCGGACACACTCGCTTAATACCTATGTGATAAACATCATCAGCGGAATTGATACAAAAATCACAATTAGTAGTCTACTAATTGTGATTTTTGTGTATAAGAACTTATTACACGGAATGTGTCCGGAACCGGAAGTCTTAGTGCAAACATTATCTTGCATTCTTAAAATTGACAGAACTTTCTACTTTTCAAATTCGAATAATTCTTAATATTCAGTAGGTGCCTAAAAGAAAATATTTCGCTCCAAAACTAGGTCAAACCTGACTGAGACTATTCCATGGATCATTACAAATAATATCCGGGATACAAAGCTGACATTATATTCCGAACTCTTGTAAATGCAAGCCTCGTGATCTGTCAGTCCTCAACAGCATTCAGCGTCAACAATGAGCTCAAAATAGCCGTCACTGGACATGTCGATCTAGTTTACTGAAACGGTGAGTGTATTCTTGACATGACGGGTGAAGACTATTGTAGAATTGAAGTAATGTTCTAAATTGTAGAACGTCATGGTTTAGATTGAAATTACAGTTTTGACAGACTTAAGCCTAAAAATCCGTTGACTTTTTGACATTATTCAGATAATCATTAGGTTTTGCAACCCGCTTACACTCTGCATATGAGCTAATGTATAACAAAGTGTTTTTTTTATTATGAGCTCCTGGGCTATCAAACCATAAGTGAATCAATATTTAATGTCTTGAACATAAAAGACTGTTAATTTGGAGTCGTAAAATACTCACATAAAAGAAACATCTCACTTCGCCGCCTCTACCAGGAACAATTTACCCATAAAAATAATCCTGCCAAACTTGAAACTTAAATGGAAGAGAAATCGCTGAATGAAAAAACTCCCGATCACAAATATTGCATAACGCATTGGCGGGTTTTTGCACTGGTCAACGTTTTTAAAATGAACATGGTGAACTTGACTGTGAAAGTCAAGAACAAAATAAGTGCGTTGGCTGATCAGCATTTGAATCAGGGTCACATGTTTTTGCATCACCTTTGGTCGTGTCCACATTTTGTATCGAGGCCTCCTTGTTTTCTACAAAGTAGCATGTTAATGCAAGTGCCACTTATCCTTTCTTAGGCTCCGGGTTTTAGGTCAAAACGCGGCAAAAGGCAAACGTGTTTAGAAAATAGTGGCTATACTTTACTTTATAAACGAAAGAGCTGAGAAAATAATACCGCCTAGAAAATTTATGTCAGACATAAGACTTTCTATGCAAAAACTAAGGAATTGGGAGCACACGGTAGCTTCCCTATAAGAACATGACACACGGTGGACACATATTATTAGTTGTTACAAACCGGAAAACGCTGGGAAGATGACGTTCTCGTCGGTTCTAGAATTCTAGGCAATTTAGTGTCCTTCCCGAATCAACAAGCAATGTGCAAAGGCGTTAAAAATATCTATCATGCTAATCACCTTTCAAGCCAAAGAAAAAACAACAAATTAAATTGGATAGTATACTGTCTGCACAATATTACGCCATTTGATAAATATGAATGACAACGCTAAATTAACACCACCATTCATTTTATCATAACTTAAAATAATGCATTTGAATGCGAGCTTGCCAAAATTTGGGACTTGGCTTCAGCAAGCTCCTAATTTATCCTAAAGCTGTTTTCACTATAGAAACAGTTGATAAAACTGTTACTATCGTAGTCTATGTTATTCAGTGTATCATTGGATATTGCATTTGTAGGGATGCGTTAACGTAAGCCGTCTAGTATCTTATTGCACCTTGCCTCTAGTCTGTTGCAACGAACACATGTTACGTTTTGCCACTTACTATTACATTTAATACTTCGATTACTTCTGCTTAATCCGCATATTTATTGACAGGTGCAGCTTTAAAAAGTATTTTATTTCTTTTGACCCTATTACTGCAACTATTAACTGCAAGATCATCAAATCTATTTATCAAAGCATAGTAAAAACATCTAATCAAAGTTTTCTATGCATCGCTATTTAAGTTATTAGAGACGAAGCTTCATATAAGCTTAACCAATGGAATTCTATCTTTTGAGAATTTGCTTGGTGTATGTAATATTCGGAGCCTCTTGCTTACCCAAGGACTAAAATATAAAGGCTACGAAAAGTTTCTCAAATATGGAACGTTTCCTATCGTAAGAAGCGCCTAAGTAAAAGATTATATCAGATGCTGGAGTGGAAATTCCACTGAGAATTTGCTTGGTGTATGTAATATTCGAAGGGATGTGGCGGGCCTAAGGACCAAAATATGAAGCCTATAAGTATCTCAGCTACATACAGAAATACGGCAAATTTGTTATCGTAAGATGAGGCTAAGTAAAGGATTGTATGAAATGGCGTGGCAATATGCGCTCGTGGACTAATAACATTACACTAATTCGAGTGAGACATGGCGATTAGAGTAAGACCTGCACTATCCCCTGTAGAATACTAGGTAAGTAATATTAAATCTTAATTTCATAAACATTTAATGAACTTACCAAATCAACTAGAACAAAAATATTTTTCCTGTAGATAATAAATATTAGCCCAACTTATTTCTGAACAAATAATGAAATTGATAGTTAATAAAAATTACTGGGAAGTTCATTAAACAATTGGTAGCTTAAGTATTACATAATTAATTAATAAAAAAGTAGTTTCATTATTGTTAAGTAATCACGTCTTTTGGTTATTTGTTGGTCGTAAAATTAATCGGTTTCCACATTTATATGGCATTGCGTAGGCTAGTCTATGCAGGTTTCTATTAACTAATAAACAGTTTAATTTAATGTTGTATTGTGATCGGAAACTGTTGTATTGACTGTGGAATGTCATTATTATCCGTTATATTTTATTTAGTTCCTTCATTTCGAGTCCTTCAGCGAGGTGTGAGACAGGGGGACGTAATCTCTCCAAAACTGTTCACTGCTGCACTGGAGGATGTCTTCAAGGTTCTGGACTGGAAAGGGCTAGGCATCAACATCAATGGCGAGTACTTCAGTCACCTTCGGTGTGACGACGATATCTTAGTCATGGCTGAGACTATGGAGGACCTCAGTACAATCTTGGTTTTGTCATGCGTGAAACCCGTGACTTCACTAATATGGCAGCAGTGAAAGCACTTTACAATGCATTGGTGCGAAGCAACTTGGAAACTAGTGCTATCATCTGGAATCCTTATGAAGTGAAGTATTCTCAGATGTTGGAAAAGATGCAAAACAAATTTACCCGATACCTATACTTGAGGCAGTATGGTGTCTACCCTTTCTACCCGCTTATGTATCCAACTCTCTTTGTTATAGAGATGGTTGGATACTATAAGTAGTAAGGCGCAACCTTGCTTTGGTAAAATATGTTTTTATGGTTTTCCATGGGATACCGAATAATCCACAAATATTGGAATCGTTGGGATTACTCGTTCCAGACAGTAGGTTACGGTTGGGTCCGAGGGAGGAACTTTTTAAAGTTCCGGCTACCCGTACAAACTTATTAAAGTTTGCACCGGTAATTCGTGCACTAAGAATACTCAATAGTGTCTCTCGGCGTTTGGACATATTTTCTTGCTCTTTGGCGGAATTCCAGAGAGTGACACTTAGTATGTTGTCCACTGCGTAACTTGTGCTTCTACCCAGACCCGTTACTTGGGACAATTAGCAATAATTTTATGACTACTTTTGTTAACTTGGGTATTACCTGTGAAAACAAATGTATGTGTTAATGAATAAATAAAAATAAATCCTCGACGGCCTCAGTAGAGCTTCTGAAAGAGTGTATCTGTATACCATCGAGTGCATATCGTATATACCGGAGGACGTTCTGAGTTGACCCATACTTTGCACTGCCATTTATTATAAACGTGAATTTTGCATAATTTAATCAAATCAAGCTGTATTTATCTGATTTATTTCCTTCTACTGCATCGGTATAGAGAGCGGCCTCGTCGCCAACGTCCTTGCAACTGCTTCCACTTAGTACACTGCTTTTATTACGCTGCTACTGTTTACAATCACATTTATTATTATCTTGCACATTAATAGCAATTACGCGAGTAAGAAGTTATAAATAAAGCATCTAATGTATGTTTGTCTGGAACGTCAAATCGATTTTTGTTTATAAATCAAGAATGCGCTGATTGGAATTTATGACCAATGGATAGCATAGGCGTATCCTCTTTCTGAGATTTATAATGCTTATAGAATGTCTTCGAGATCGGCATTATCAATGGCATCATAGTTCTTGTTAACTCTCATCATCATAATATTTTTATGTCATCGTACATTAGAAACTAACAAGCTCACTTACAACTTGCTGTGTGCATAATATGAGGCATTTTTTCATACTGCCTGAGCTAAATTTGACGGAGCCCCACTCCGTCAAATTCAGCTCAGGCAGAATGAAAAAATGTCTCATATTAAATAAGATTAACCGATGATTATTCATTATAGGTACTAGCCAGCCCTACAGATTGCTATGAAACTTTTACTATGTTTAAGATACACAAGTCAGTGTAAAAATACATAAACAAACTTATGACCTTCCACTTTTATAAACAACACAAGTTAATAATCTTGTATCCTCGCATTCTCGGATCAGTATGCGGCTATAGTACAAGATTCAATAAGAATTTGAATGAAATTGCATAGGAATGAAGGTCACCCGACTGCTTACGGCATCCTACTGCAGGTGAATGGCCGGCTGGCGCAGGAGTCGCTACAAGATCTATATCCAGAAATGGCTGTTGCTGTTTGATTTGCTCAGAGAGGACTACTTTGTTTGAGTATGCCAGTATTGAAGCCAAAATGTTTTAGTAAAATATAGGTACAGTAAACAGAAAATTCAAGCCTTGTCATAAATCTATTAGCATATCAAATATATGTAGGTATACTGTTAAACTTTGGCCTCATAGATCAATAATGATCTTAAAAGAAGTATTAAAAAGTGTCTTACTATTAAACAAAATATTATAGTGACCTTATAAGTGATGTTCTTCAGAAAAGGTGAGTTGCTTAGTACTCGCAACTGGCGCGCGTGTGTGACCAAATGTATTAACGTAAAAGAGGCAAAAGGAGTATGTAAGGATATTAGCAGATGGCGTTCTATAGTTTCTGCCTAACCCCATGGGAAGAAGGCGTCAGTTTATGTATGTATGTTACTGTTAAACCTGTTGGTTGCCAATGAACTTCTAGCTTAGAGTCTTAGACGCTAAAGCTCTGAAAGACGAAGCTGGTGACGCTGCCAATAGAAGTTATGCATTCTTGTACAAAATGTTGTCACTGTCGTAATTATTTCTCACGGCGTCACTTCCTACTGCAAACTCATTATGCAATTGCATTAACTCCTAAACTCCTAACCCGCCATATCTATGCAAAACGTACTTCCAAGTAGTAATTTAACGCTCATCGTAACTGTTCAACCCGTTAGGACATTGCATTTATCCACATAAATGAATTGTATTGCGGTACCGTGGAGTTACAAAATACAAAGTTGTAATGCGTCCTGTTTAAAGCGTTCTTATTAGCCATAAAACGCGAAGGAGACAGACGTTTGTGGATATTCTTGTCACGATAAGGCATGTTTCGCGCTGTTCAATTTGACTATCCGTGAAAAAAGCAATCTGCATTATAGAACGTTCAACAAACATTTCCAATATGTTACCCGACTCCTCAGAACAGTCAGAACAAATAACAAATTTAATAAAAATCAAAACAACGCTGCGAACAATACAGTGAAGCATGCTCAAAACTACACCTCGCTCTGTGCATACTTGCTCACACGCACAAATTTACACCAAACTACAACTAAACTACACCTCACTAAGTGCACACATCATGTTTACGAAACCGGCTTCAAGTCACTGTTGACTTAAAATTTTCTAGAAACTCCAGCTGAGGGTCTCGCTATTCTCATCACCTTCATTTAGTTAAATTATCCAACGTAGCACAACAATAAACAATACAACTGCAAAGTGACATGGCAGAATTAAAAGGTTGTTTGGGCTGGCCCAGTACGCAAGTACATTGTATACTAAATTACATACAATTAACACAACCATAGCTTGCAAGGTCGACCGGTCCATGCATCACACGTTTAGATATGGATGCACCTGAATGAGGCAAAATCTTAGTGATTCATTTTAATGATGTCAAGACATGTTTGTGAAGAAGTGAGACACTGACAGTTTCTACTTTTATAACCTGTTACATCGTGCACGTCTAGTGTGCTTTCTGATACTGAAATGCATGTTAGAATGGTTAGTTTGTAGGTTCCAAACAAATATGCAGTAAGCAAAACTACCATCAGACCAGTTGACTCATTTATTTGTCTTTTATCTTCGCTTAATATCTCAGAAATAGACACATCACGATGACAGCAAACAAGCAAGTCAGATGCACTTACTGCATTAGCGCATACATAACCATTATTACAATGTGTGCGTGTGCTAGCGACCCAATTGTTTGTTGCTACGCAGTGTAATGTTACGTCCACCTGTGTGTGTGAACCAATGACATCGTCAGGTTCTATGTGTGCGTGTGTAATGTGCATTAATGTGGTGCTACCAGCTTCAAATATTTCGGGAATATTGGATTTGTTACTGTGTTAATCTGACCAACACAAGAGTGGGTCATGGTTGTCATGTAATCTGCAAATAGGCCAACATTGAGCATGACTAATGGATAATCGACAGCAAAACAACATTTTCTCCTCCATTTTCATCGGTTTTTATGACGCATTAAACTGCACGATCAGTTCCTGAACTATTTCACTCTCGGCAGTCTCAGCATTTCAATTTATTATTTAATTGTTCTAGCTGGCTCTGTGTTCCACCAACAAAATTTCGTCAACTACAATTAATATAATTTACAAGTTACTCAACGCGAGTAAATTACGAGCGGTACCGTAAGAGTACTACATAAATATATTACTTTAATTTGGAAGTTCCATGAATAGATTATGAGTATTATGTATGACGCGTAACACATTAGTTGGTCAATGATCCTTCGAAACCTCACATTTCTCATAATAATCGTATTTGTAAATACTACGAGAATAGAGCTCTTCAAGCAATATGCCATTTATTCCGAAAAAAAAGCAGCAGTAAATGAAACTAAAATTTGTTTGCATTGGGTATTTACTTATCAGATTACAGATGCTACTAGTTATCTTATCTGTTATTCCAACAAATACCCCTAATAGCACTCACTCTCTTTAAATGATCAATTAGCGCTGGGGCTTCCGTAGAAGCTTTAGAATTGTAAATTCTACATACGTTTCCTATAGTATCTCTGTTGTGTATCTGTCTTCCACCTCCTTACATTAAGACCTTGCAAAATTCCTCTCCAACTACTCCAAAAATCACGGTCTCTCCAGAGTGCGCCTACAAAACGTTTGATCCATGCTCCAAATATCAAACGGGAACACTTGACAGCCAGTCTAGTGCGTTACGACTTTAGGAGTACCAAAAACTCGGAACATTGCCAATGTTACTTTTTTTTTTAGCTATGCCTTCATATTTATTCAGTTCGAGGATCGTTTCGTATGTTTAATTACTTGAAAATATGTTATACCTAAATATAATATCCAATACCATATTGAGTTTCCAATTTTTGACTCGGGTTTTCAGAATCTGCTTTTTGTTGATTTAACTTCGTTTTCTTGACCAAGTTTTCTTCTTCTCCTGGAGAAATGAAAAATATTATGCTATAGTTATGAGCTCTTTCAGTCAGTGTTTGTTGGTGTTTAGTTCAACTGAGTCTATTGTAATCCATACAAACCACAAAACCCGCTGCTGAGTGGCAGTCGGTATTTACTAGGCTATAATGTTATTATGTTGATCACAATGTATCAAACCTATTATTATGTGTTGTTATTAGTATGTGTGTTAAGTAATCGATTCTTCAATCTGCTTTGTATCAAGCTTTTGTCTTTTGTGAGAATATTTTTTCCCTATTTTGTCTTTAAAACTATCTTTTCCGTTTATTTGCAATTTGAAGTACTCCTAATCTTTCAAAATATTATTTCATTTTCTTTAGTTAGGCATGACTATTATTTCGCCATGAACGCTGAAAATTACTAAACTTATCTTCAAAAGATAAGAAATACGGTAATCCCGTAATATATGTACATAAAATTTTCAAAGGCCCCATGCCACTATTTCAGCTGTAATCTATACTTATAATAAATCTGTAGAGAGGTCAATTCTGTACATGATATATATTTTCAAAATAACTATCAGGGGGTAATTAGTGATCGATACTGATGCCAAAAATGCAATCAGTAAAATTTTTGTCTGTCTGTCTGTCTGTCTGTATGTCCCTTATAGAAACAAAAACTAATAGACGGATTTTAACGAAACTTGGTACAATTATTCTTCATACTCCTGGGGAGGTTATAGTATACTTTTCATCACGCTACAATCAATAGGAGCAGAGCAGTGAAGGGAAATGTTGGGAAAACGGGAGAACTTGCTCCATTTTTTAAGCTTCCGTCGCGTGTGCAGCTTTAATGGTTAAAGCTACATAGAAATCATTTATGACGGAAATGTTCTACATAAAATTATCTAAAAAAATATCCCACAACAGCATATGTCTATCTTTTATGGTTGACTCACAATAACACGTGTAACTCCCGATAGCTTAGCAGTCCATACATTAACTTAATAACATACAAGGAGTTACACGCTGACGGAGTCGCGGGCACAGCTATTAATAATAATATTCTGCGGTTCCTTATTGCGATATTTTTCAACAGTATTGTGGATTGACATATTATATTTCCCTACTAAAATACGAAAGTTAATCTGTCTGTTACATCAAAACCACTGAACCGTGAGGACGGACATATGGTACTTTTTTACGAAAAACGACGGAAACGCGGACGAAGTCGCGGGCAAAAGCTAGTACTTAATACAGCTTTAAATAGAGTTTATGTCCACGTGTTAAATGCTTCTGTCTTAATCGGTATGTCGTCAGCAATTAATAACATTCAGATTTTATACGAGATAACGATCTACATCTAATCGACATGCAACATCGACTTTCTCAACTATTTACAACTTGCGAACTCGATATTATCAAATAGTACATAGAATAAATTGATAACGGCACAACAGTTGTCAATGGACAGTATATAAAACAACAAAAATCATTGATACAGAAAAACGTTACATTTTACACTAAGTGACAAGAAAATTGTTAGCTTTCCACGTGTTACTGTTTCAAAGGTTTCCGATATAATGACTTCACCAACCAGTATGTATGCCCGTTACACAAACAAAACGGTCTAAAATAAATAGCTAGCAGCAAACGTGACCAATGGCCGGCTAGGTTTCATAACAAGGGCTAGATATTTCTAGATCATAGGATACAAGTGTACCAACGGTAAACCGCAAACAGTTGTAAAGGAAGCCTTGATGTTGAAAGCAAATGAATTGAAGATAAAAAAACTTGCATTGAAACGTGTTGATTTCAAAGTGGTTTGGAAGTAGCTCGATATTCTATTAGGTTTTAAACATGATAGATCCTATTACTAATCAAAGAAAGCTAAAATGATGAATAAACAAATGAAATATTCTTGAAACGGGATCCTTTTGGAACACCAGTTTTCGAGAGAATGTGTCCAAGGCCGAGGAAGCACCGATTAGATTAGAATTGGTTCATTTAAATTCAAAATTCCAACCTCTTTTAGAGAGAAAGCCTAGCTCAAAACTCCTAAAAGCATAGCATGTAAAGCCTAGTGAAAGTTTAAAACAGAAAAACTCTTATTTAAAAGGTTCTCCATGTTTCGCAGTACCACTTGAAAAACATGCAGGTGAATCAAACAAAGCAATGATGTTTCGTATATCTGGCAGTGGAACGAACGACCTGTCCATTGTTAGGCTGACAATACAGCCATCAGTCAAGTCTTGAAGGATCTTTGAGATAGTTTGACCGTTGTGCCTATTGTAACGAAATCATTTGATGGTATTATGG
Source organism: Cosmia trapezina (assembly GCA_905163495.3). Classification (NCBI taxonomy): domain Eukaryota; kingdom Metazoa; phylum Arthropoda; class Insecta; order Lepidoptera; family Noctuidae; genus Cosmia; species Cosmia trapezina. The sequence goes on from LR991025.1 coordinate 2,976,407, forward strand.
CTTCCTTGCATATGATGGGAGTAAGAAAGGCTGGATGAGCTTATTAGCCAATGATTGACTAATACAATATGGTTGATGTTGTAACTGACTATTGTACGTAGTCTATCAACAAACGTTCCACTTTATCAACGAATGTCAATATTATTGCCAAACGTGGCGAGCGTTTAACAGAAAGGCATTGAAGACATTGACTTTAACATTTTGAGGTCAATGCTAGGGAATCCGTCAATTACAATAAAAATGAAATATTCATTAGATGAATATTAATCGTAGCTCAGGAAGATAGCAGTAATCCGGAAATGAATGCGGTGAATGTTATCTATAGCGGTACTGCGGTACCGCACAGGTTCAACTTAATTAAAGGTAACGTGTGACTAACTGTCCAAATTATTTTCACACATTATGGCAATTTGACACATGTAACGTCCGCTACAACGCTTACCACACTTAATTTGGTTATGAATTGTGGGCAGGTGATAAACGTAGATAGACTTGCGTTTTTACCAATTGTAAAGACTTTTAATGTTAAGGATCTCGATAAAAAGATGATCAAAACGTAGAAGAATGGTTCCATAAGAAAAAGTAATTCCGCGATCATTCAGTTTCCGACGGTAAACGAGACTCATTCACGTCACAGTAGCGAGTACTTCATAGGCCGCTACGTTCATCTCAGGTTTTTATTGCATGATTGTCGTCGGTTGTCATCTTGGGAACACCAATTACAATGTTGGTTCGACCGTGGCGTATTCAGTTAACCTTTGCTCGAGTAACTGCCGCGTTATTGCTTTATTTCTGCACGGGAATACTAGCATTAACGCAGAGTATGCCATTGATGTCTTAGAGAAGATTAATTCTTTCTGTCGTGGTATTCCAAAAAGTTAGAGCATCATTTATACCCATGAAGACTTGCGTTGTGGGATATTTTTGACATCTTGGTGTGACTTCTAGATATGATAAAAGCCATGTGAAATCAATGATGTGGCCCCAAAACCTACAGCCGAAGAACTGTGAAGCGTTTAAAAATATGAAACGCCAATCATGTCCGATTACAAGCGTTATCAGACGATTTTATACGTAAAGCCGTTTAGTAAGTCGAAGGAAGCCCTCGTTTTTCCTTCTTATTACAATTCTGTAGCTATCACTCGCAAATTCATTATAGGTTACCTAGTGCTTTGATTATTATCCCTAATTTTTCCTAGTCTTAGTTTTCTTGTTTATTTTAGATACCACGCACGTCTGTATTTAGCTCCGTATTTGTTTATGTGTTTCAACTTTTATTTATTATTAAATATCATTTATGTCCAATTTGTTTATTCAAGTCTGCATGGTGGCGTTTGAAGGCGAGCCAGAAATCCCTCGCCGAAGCAAATTAACGAATGATATGATATCTAATAGGTTCAACTATAAGCAGCCAATCGTGTCTATTGCTTTTGTCTGGATTTCTAGGTCCATCCGAAATAGCATTATATCACTCACTATTTTAACGTCAGCGAGATTTACAGTCGTTGCAACAGTAATTCTTCGATCAAGCGCTTATTGCTTATAAACTTTATTTATAATTGGAGTGAAACAACACACCACTTCGAAGTGTGAATCAGTAAATTTGCAGAAAATAAATATATACAAAATTGCACAAAAAAAACAAAGTTTCTCCGCACACCTGTTGCTAAATATGGACTACAGTTAAAATGGAGATTAGATACTTGATGCTAAAATGGAAACTAGTTGAAGCTTGTCTCAAGATCAACAAAACGAAGGAGAGAAAGCAGAAACTATGAATGATAAGAATTGTATGCAAGGCATTCCAAATACCATTGCAAATCATACAAATACAAGAAAGATGAATGAACTTCATATTTATGCGAATAATTAAAATATCCACTTTTACAAATAACCATAACATATCGAGGTAAAAGTAAATGGTAATATTCTCGTCAAACATGTTCCGCTAAAACCATATCTAAAGTTTCGTTGAGGCCGAAGGTGTGCCTAAAATATGTAAAAAAGAAATAGGAAAGATCTTGACGATAGCATAATCAAAATATACATAGGAAACATATAAAACTGGTAAATCCAAATAAACTATAAACAGCGCCGGATTTCCCTTAGCAAAGTCAAAAGAACATAGTAACCGTTAGAACGTACATAGCTATAGAAAGTAATATAGTGGAAAACATTACGAAACAAGAAATAATGTTTACTACACCAACAAAATAGTTTCCAGTGAAAAACGTTAAAACAAATAAGTTAGGCAAGCAAACAAAGCGGACTTATCGACGCCTATTTTTAGACAGCACATGTTTGACGGGGCGGGCCGAGTGCAATATACATATTCATACTGTCGTCCGTCCGTCTAGCAGTTGCATTAGTCAGAAGTGTATATTGTAATTATTACTTTTTCTTAAAATTTGTATTCTAGGTGGTATTAGTTGAATGGCCAGTGGCTATACCACTTTTCTTATTTTGCTTTTGATGTATTTTTTCTGTTGTTCTGCTTCTATCCTATTTGAATTTCGTCTATAACTTTCTAAAGGTTGCTTATTGTATTATTATTATTACTGGTCTTTTATTAACAAGATAATTAAGTTTAAAAAGCTGTAACCCGACTACGGAAAAATAAAAGTGATCTAAAAAGTACAAAATATTAATTTACTTGAACAATAATGATATAATATACATATTTGTAATGTGCTTGTAAAGACCTTTCTTTTGATACGAAACATTTCATGAATATCTCAATTTAATTTTTTTCGAGGTCAGAAATTTATGTTTAAAGTCCACCATATTAAATTTAGGAAGAATTTATATAGCCTATGTCACCCGGACCATTATTACAAATCTATCAATGCCTCATACATCAAAGTCAGTTCAGTAATTTAGGCGCTACGGTGGAACACACGTAAATACATACATCCATAGACTGCTAAAATCATAACCCTTTCCTTTGGCTTTGCCGTAGTCGGGTAAAAATTAGATATGTAAGTAAAAATGAAGACGAAATTAGTGTGACGGAACGGAAGTCGAGGCGACGGATCCAATTAATGTGAAACCGAACTAATAAGAAGTTATAAATAAAAGTAAGAGATCATATGACGATGACTATAATTGTGTGGCCATCAGCTTTTAATTTCATTCCTACAGTTTGTAAAGTATGAAAATTATTTAAGCTTGTAATGTAGGAGTATGCATTGAATATTGATAAAATATTGATAAACATGCCACACATGCACACATGACAACTTAACAATACAGAAATAGAATTCTATTTGAAAGATGCTGATATGACTATGTTGAAACATATTTTATATACAGTAACAAAACATCACTTATAAAAAAACAAGAAGAAGAAAATGTTAAGCCTTGTATTAAGGTCATGGGAAATTGGAAACCTGAAAAGCTCGGTAAAACTGAGGCTTGATATTTGATTTACAATCAAATACACAAGTTTTTGACAGCCCGTTATTTACAACTTGTTTGCGCACGCGTTTCGAGAAACCGATGCTGAACGTTGGATGAGAATTTGAATAGAATTTGTTTGAAAGGGCTATTCGCCTTTAGTTTTAGTATTATTGTTCCCTAGACAGCGTTTAATAGACTTGAGAGATGAGGCAGTAATTGTTTTGATATTCATGAGCTGTTTTGTGATGCTGGTTAGTCGTCGTATGTCTTGAAAAAATAGTAGAAGAGGTTTTTAAGCGCTTAGCGATTTTCTTTAAGTATAACAAAGTTGATTCAAAGTAGATTGTGTTATTCAATAATCTCGACTGTATAAATGTGCTTCGCAGTGTAGCTTCTCCATCCAATACTCAAATGTGCCCATAGAGAATCATGACAGTGCAAATATAGCTTTTCCACTATTTGTTAGTGTAATATTTTCACAATGCAAGCCCTAGTTTAGGATGCTAAAAATTATCAAGTTCATCGATGCAGAACTTTTCGGATATGGCATCAGTTTCCTGGAAGGTGCAAATCTTGGTTAATTGATGTTGCAATTGTAAATTTATGATTATTTACAACCAATCTTCTATTGTTTCACGGCGCTTTACCACTTGTATTTATTTTCATGCTCTACAGTAATTACTTTATGAGAACTTACTGAGTTCTTCCATATCACAACATAAAATTCTTCATGCATACCTCCATGTGTATTAGCATCGTGCACAGCTTATAAATCACAATTATTCACAATAGAACAATAACTCATTTTCATTTAATTGATTGGATGACGTCTGGCACATTGGCATGCATAGTGACGAAAACACCATTTTATTTTATTTATTTATTTAGCTCCATTGAAGTTTTTCTTCATTCATTCGCCTTAGAGTCCGCTGCTTTCATCAAATCCTGGATCAAAGTTTCGAATTGTTGATTGAAAGCTTTTGATTTTACTTTATTACTAGGAGTAATTCATTGATTGTCTCGCTACACACTTGTTGCTTCCCGACAATTTGTAGATCAGTATGTCGTCACACGGTTCTTCTATTTTCTTCTGCAACAAAAAGTGAATAACTATCATAAACGTCGATAACGGGTCTAGTATTACAATCGTTTTGATTGGTTGATGACCTACCGTTTACCAGTAGTCGTAACCTATTCTCCTCAATAGGGTACGCAGCAGAAAGCAGATGCTGTGTCATTCTATGTAAGACGCTTGTCAACATTACAATTAAAACTTTTCTATTGCGTTTCTAATCTGCAATTCATAGCGATTGTTGAATTTGTTCTTAGGTCGGTTGAGTCCGATACGAGTACGATAAAAGTAAGTAGATAACTCAGTTTTATCGTTTACACAACCATCATCCATGCTTACTTCTTTGCTTCAAGCTCGGCCAAGTTCATCCAGTTTATCTTCCCATTTTTCATATTCCATTTTGAATAATTTGAAGAGGAGTAAATTTGTATCATCGGAATGAATGTTCCATGAAAAATGTGAAAATTAAATCAATTCCTATTACATATTTGTAATACTGAAGGTTTAACAAATAAATATTATTTTTATTTTTTTATTTTTATTTCATTAAGCAACTAATAAAGAATGCGGTAAAACAACCTTGTTGAGGTGTCACGTCCTTATTAAAAGTAAAATTCAATTAAAACTAACAATGATAGAAGCAGAAAATAGAGAAGACAATAGTAATTAATTAATTAGTTAATTACTTAAACTCTCTTGATGATTAATCAATAAAATTAACAGAAAACATCGCAACCGACATGAATAATGACGATCTTTATTTCAATAATGTTAAGGTGCAAAATAAAGAAGAAAAAGTCGTAAAATTCACAGCATATAAAGACAATGATCGTAATTAGAGGCCTCGGTCAAAGACAATCGAAATCGAAAGGAAGCGGCCGCGGATGTGACGTCACACGAGTCATGATGGACGACGGACGTAACCGAGGTAACCGCTTACACCTGATTGTCACTTCCGAAAATTTTAGTTGGGTTCTTAATATGTGACTGAGATCTAGAAAGATAGGCGCATTATGGAAGACTACATAGTACTATTTTTAGTTCTATTAGAAGAGATTGGACAAGACAACCCAACCAAATACTTAGTTCTACTGCTACTAGATTAACCTTATTATTGGGACCCTTTTTTAGCATCCTGGAAATTCGATGCATGAAAATTGCAAATTCCAATTACAATTCCAGCAAAATTTAGATTCTAGAGCAACCTTTAACATCCCTACTTGAACCTTCTTGTATGCACTTCCACAAACTCTGATTCAAAATCTGATGAAATATTTGGACCAATTGCATATAGGTAGATACTAGCGGACCCGACAGACGTTATCCTGTCTGAACGATCCTAGAACCCGACTGCAGCGCCACCTATCGGGTCCATTTGTGTTTTCAAACCATCCAGGAACCCATTGAATTAAACACACAAAATTTCATCCAAATCGGTCCAGCCGTTTAGGAGGAGTTAGGTGACAAACACACGTACCGAAGAATTATGTAATATTAAGGTAACCTAACGAATTCCTAAATAAAATGAATATAAAAAGCTTCATCATTTCATGGCGCCCGCGCATTACACTGGAACAATGGGAGTAGTGGCCGGTCGATGACATTATACACGTTTGGTATGTCCAATGGATTATCAGTTATGTGTCGCGAACTTTAGAACTGTGAAGTTTGTAAGGACTGTTTTATTGCTTGCTTGGGCATTTGGCTTTCCGGTGTTGGGTTGGTCATGTTTGCTTCTATTGCTTCTAACACGTGATTTTGATTTCCAGTCAGTGGTGCCGATTCTCTTGTCACAAATGCCTCTAAACTAGACTAAAAATCACTAAAATTTAGTTTATTCCTGTCAAACGACGATTCCCCATTCTGAAATTGATTAAAGTGACACAACTTAACTAAATTTTAGTTTGACAGCACTAAGATTGTACTGAGATAATAATTTAGTGAAAATGGCAATTTTGCTATTCTGAATTTGACGTTTTTTCACCTAAAATTTTGATTGTCAAACTAAATCAGACTATTTTGAATCGCGATTAAAAAGGTGTGGAATAAGATTAGTTGTCATGAGCTAAAATTCACACAAACACCTTGACTTCAAGTGCAAAAACAGTACTGTATTTTTTTTTCCATATATCTCGAAAACGGTGTGTCCTATCGCAAAAATAATTAAAATTTGGCCCCCCTTTATAAAATCCTTAACCCCTAAACCTTAACACGTATGTACAAAAAAAAATCCACAAAAACACGTTGAAGCTGCCCCCTCCCTGCCCCCCTCCAGCTCTAAAAAATATCTGACACGGTAACGGCGGCGATGTAGGATTGTCTGTAAACAAAATATGACAAGCCTTCTCACTTTTCATAGTGATTTCGTTAGTTCCAATTAAAGCCACCGGGTCAATTAATATACTACGAGCACTATACCACGCGGAGTCACGATTGTCAAACTCGATTTTAGTTGTGTCAATTTTTTTTCTAAATTTAGAGGTTTTTTTTTGCAGAATAGCTCTAAGATTCTCATAGCCAAAAGTAAGGAATTTTAGTGATAGTTTAGTTAGTTTAGTTCGCTGTACAACAGAATCGGCACCAATAATTGGAATTCTAAAACTTAAATCTAGGGTCCTTCGTAATCTGTCAATACTTGCTAACCGTAACCATCACCATCAAACATACAGCTGTTTGATTTGAAAGTAAAATATTGGTGATAGTTACGCAGGTTTAGATAAGTTCCATTATTCTAATGGAAATCAATTCGACTTCCCCAAAACGGTTTATGAACTTTATACAATATTCCTCGAAGAGGATTGAGTGAACCTGAAATATATTGAACTATACCCGAGTCGCTTTAGTATGGCAATAGCGGTCATTGCCCTTTTTCTAATATCTCTCCATAGGAACCCAAACAATAATCTATGTATGGTTTTTCGTTATTGGGACATGTTTAAGGTCACGATAGATATTGATTCAGGACGTTAACGGACTATATTTCTGTTTTTGAAAACAATATTTCTAGAAAATTTAGGTCTGTCAATGACCGCTATTGCCACGCTAAAGCGACTCAACAAGTAAAAATTGTTACCTAATGAAATAAATGAAATGAACATAAATGGAGATATTATTCATCATGTCTGAAAGCAAAACTTTAATGCAAGAAGTAATTACTAAAGCAAACGAAATTGCAATATCCATTTGTAAAATCTGATGATCTACCAACAGCACCTTGCATGAAACGCAACCGTTGTGAACAAATCACAGTGTGCTCAGGTGCGAAGTGTTATGCATGTTTTGCAAACAATGCAGCAATGAGTGCTGAAGGCTACAAGGTCACAGAGTGACTGATAGTATGTGTGCTCTTATGAAACGAATGTATGCTGTCGTCTTGAAACATAATAGTGCGTCTTTGAGAATGTTTAGTTCATTTGAGAGTTGAATGGGTTGTAGAAGCCGATAATGTCAAGCTACACGTCGACTACGATCATAAACAAGAACTACTCTCTATTGACAGCTCTTGCTAAAATTCAGATGATGTTTTTATTCTTACAACTCATTTCATGATTCTGTTCTCTGGCAGGTAGATAGAGAGAGATAATAGTCCGGGTCTAAAGTGCCCTTTAGAACGAATGGAGTATAAACTATGAACTGTTGTAAAAAATTTAATGTTATTTTTATAATCATCATACAAACCTTCAACTACAAGCCTCGTTAACTAATTTCCCCGCAATTGACATATGCATGACGTCATTGAAAACAAATACATACTATACTTATACTATAAAACGAACCAACAAAAATTACTCGCAGCTTATTTCATGGTTCTCAAACATGGCGTCACAATACTAATAGCAAATATTTAATTAGGTTGATGATAAGCCGAATAGTTCTAATGTGGGTGTGACAACTATCGCTTAATGCTGTCTATATGTCGCATTACATTAGCGTTTACTACCTTTAAATTAGGTATTATGTAACTGTTTATAAGGACTAGTTGCGTCATGTTTAGCAAGTACTTACCTAATAGAATCATTGACATTGGCTCTACTACTTTTATTAATTTATTTCTGTCTAGGAGCAGTTTTACGGAAAATGTATAAAACCCACTCAATTTCATCAACTGTCAAACTGGTCAAACCTAATGGTTCTAACATTTGTTTAATAAAGTTGGAATGGTAATAGATTAAATAATAATTGTTGCACTCATTCCTACGGCGCGGCGTACTAAACCTAGATATCCTTGCGCTGCCAACCAGTGTAGGGTTACCTACGCGGTACCGGTAGGTATGATGGAATCGGTGAAACATATATTTATGTTATACTGGACATTGTTGCAGAACAGTCTCCACAATATCCCAATTTACATTAATCAATATGATCGTCATGCTATTAGCAGTCCAAGACCTAAGTCACCAATTACACGCCACAAACCTTCTTTGGCACTCTCTCATACTGTGTCAAAAACCATCGATTTACTTTATTTATTAGATATATTCGGGGGCGAATGGCTATCGCCCTGTTTGAATTAACAGTATGCGGATAACTGTGTAATTTAAAGTGATTCATGTTTAAGTTTATCCTTGAAATCGCAAATAACTCTACTGAATTTAATAGCTCGTCGACAATGCCGAAAAATACTGTAAAATATTTTCTCAACAATGATGTTTCATGTTTCTTTTGGCGTCGTACAGGACCTCGGACCTCGTTCAGGATTTTCTTTCTTTTTATATAACGTTCTTTATATTTTTATGATAGTGTTTAGTTTAGTTGGTGATCTTCCGGTGCTGTCCTTTCTTTGTATTTAATAAGCCTCTTTCTTTGTTTGCAGCTCCTTCAAAACCTGGGCAAGGTAGACCGGACCCTCGACGACATATTTGAAGAGCACCTGCAGAACTTCAACAGGCAACACCAGCAGGCCACCAGGCTTCAGAAGGAGTTCAATAACTACATAAGATGTATACGAGGTGAGGACCTTTTCTTTCATTGACGAAAACTCTTCTCTGATCAGGATGTCATGACATATTTGTTTAGTTTAGTCTACAAATAATTAGGCTTTCTTCTGCTATCCCTTTTCTCCGTGTGTTGTAATTTTCATCCATCAGAGCACTTGCCATTTCGACGCCTATAGTTACTTTTCTACTTTGGATAAACCTGCTGTACAAACGACTTTTCTATTTTGGAGCAATGTAAAATACGATCAAAATATCGTCCCAGGTCACGTTAGAAAAGATTTTAAAAGTACCAACACGTGCGAAACTCGACCGCCAGTTTTCTCATAATACTTAGCAGCTATTTGGACCTAACCGCGAACTAAAAGGCAGGACGTAGCTGATCATTTCATCTCCACATCCTTTGCACCATTGTGTGATCACAAAGAACCAGCATTTGAGTTCCAAAGCATCCTGGTAAGTACTCCAGTTATAGACTTTCGCTAAATTTCGTCAATTCGATCAAATGAATGACGAATAACTAACATTCGGATGTGCAGAGATTCTTGAACTTCTTCTGGGTGCGTGCCAAGTGTGTGCACATATGCTTCGACAAATACTTCGCAGCTTGTAATTAGGTCTAGAGTAGTGCAAAAACTAAATGATTTGCGCTGTAAAAAGGCCGCAAATCTCCGGAAATCCGAATATAGAAATGACACAGCCTTTTTTCTAAGCGAATGCTAATATCAGCTAAAAACATCACTGCTAAGCACAGGCTTTCCCTAAAATTGCCACAACGGCCTGTGCTTTGTACAATTTATACATTTTCTTTTACTGGCCACAGGAATCTTCTTACAAAGGCTACCGGCAGATCCTTATAACATTTCCAAATCAGAATTTTATTCGATTTCCCTCCTCGATCTTCCGCAGCGGTGCAAACAGCATCGAAGACGTTGATGGAAGCCATCACGGAAGTGTACGAGAGCGGGTGGTCTGGCCACGACCTGCTCTACGTTCAGGCGCAGAACTTGGAGATGCTGTGGCAGGACTTCTCGCACAAGCTCGGCGACCAAGTGCTCATACCGCTCAATACGTACACCAACCAGTTTCCTGAAGTCAGGGTGAGTTTATGTATAATAAGATATTATTTTAAGTATTGTAGAACAGTATTGCAGGAAGTATGATTGAAATCTGATCAGACCAGATTTTTTCTCATGTTTTATAGACCCGAAATATTTTATATTGTCAGGTTTCCACTATGTGATTGATAGTTGGAAAATGGTTACTGCAATAGCAGCCTAGAGTCCGTAGGTAATGCCTATCTAAATTTGTAGTTTTTGAGGACAAAAATTGATTTTGCGTGCATCCGAAATGCGTCAAAATATCTTCTTTGGGACTCATTTCGCCTTAACACCGGAACTACTTAAATCCAAGTTCATCCTCACTCAATACTTACAGCATCAGAATAATTGTGTTGATAGGTATGTTTAGCCTAATAATGCAGCAAATAAATCTAAATCAAGTTATGAATTTAGGACCAGATAATAATCCCATAAATAATGTGATGAAGAGTTAAACGATTTGGGAGAATCAAATTAATGTTGTTATTAACCTTTTAATTATTTTAATTGAGTCTAAACGAGGTTAATTTGACATGATATTTTTTAATGACTTCAAATACATATACGAGTTTACGCTCGACTACTTTTAAAGGAAGTGGACATCAGTTTCAATCAGGAGTTAAAACAACTTTAATACCGAAATAATTATACATCTAATGCAAAATGGGTTTAATGAATGTAAGTGTGGCGGCATCTACAACGCCACGTGCGAACTAACGCATCAAAGATCTGACGTCACGCAATCCTGCATCGCGCAAGCAGAGTTTACCGCGCGACTGGCATAAAAACAACATTATTTTTTGGCTACACTAAACCTCTTCCTTCTCCTCTCTTTCAGGTTTGGTACCATAGTAAAAGTTGTTCAAAATGCAATGACCCCTTAAGAGGTTTAGTGTAAACAAAAACTAATGTTGTATACAACATCCCGACATCAACCGTCGGGCAGTTGCCCACCAGACACAACACCCTTCTGGTCGGAGGATGCTCCCTTTTCTACGGCTGATAAGTGAACTTTACACCCTGTTTCTCATATAAGTATTGATGTTTTTTACAGAAAAAGATCGAGAAACGTGGTCGCAAGTTAGTGGACTATGACGGTCAAAGGCACAGCTTCCAGAATCTGCAATCGAATGCTACGAAGAGAAGGGACGATGTTAAGGTAACTACAATAACCAGTTTTATTTCATGAAAATGTCAGATTGTTTGCCAAATTCTCTTTATATCAGTTCCTAAAGGTTTACTTTATATAAAATACCTACAACGTGTCGTTTTGCATCCTCGTCAAAAAGGATGTGGTATAGACAATCAAACCGAACAACTTTTTCCATGGCACCAACATCGTAATCACGAAAAATAATCAGCCGTGCCATACATTTGCGTCGAGTAGATATTGAAAATTTCTATGGGACAGTTGAAATTTTTTTCGCGATTACTATGTTGGTCCCATGGAGAAAGTTATTTGGTTTGATGTTCTGTATCACACCCTGAAATTTTACGAGGATGCAAAACGACTCGTTGTATATAATAGAATGCGGGAAATAAAGTGAATGGTGATATACATTCAGTTGTGACCAACCAGTTGATGTCCAAAAAGGCTCGACTGGCTGTTCACAATGGTGTGCTGGTACCTACGCTTATGTATGGAAGTGAATGTTGGGTGTGGCAAAAGATGCTGTGGAAATGCGTTCCTTGCGAAGCATGTGTGATGTGACTGTGAATGATAGGCTGACGAATGATGTGATAAGGCAACGGTGCGGTTTAAAAGAAGATGTAGTGACAAAAATTGAAAAGAGTATGTATGCTTATATGGTTTTGTCATGTTGAGAGGATGAATAAAAGGCGACTAACAAAAGGTATTTACAAGGCAGTGATTGGAAACGCCAGGAAGGGATGCCCTAGGAAGACAGTGACCTTATTGGTGATGTTCTTCAAAACGGTCTGATGCGTAGTATAGATAATGCAATCCACGAAGACGCGCCCCACTACTCCTTCTAACCTTTGCACACATACGCATCTAAAATAAAAAGAGAAGTCCAGACTGACTGACTGACTCATCAATGCCCAGCCCAAAACCTTGAACCTAGAAAGCTGAAATTTTGAACAGAGGTTCCCTTTATAATGTAGACAAGGAATAAGGAAGGATTTCCCGGTAGGACGTTCCCGTGGGATATTTTATATATTTTCTTATTACAAAAACTGGCTCGATGGTTTAAACCATGGCAGAAGAAAAACCTCGTTTTGTGATAAGGCCGTTTATGTCTAACTTCCAGGTAACCAAAGGCCGAGAACAGCTAGAAGAAGCCAAGCGCACATACGAAGTCCTCAACTCTGAACTCCACGACGAACTGCCCGCACTCTACGACTCCCGCGTTCTATTCTACGTCAACAATCTGCAAACACTCTTCTCGGCTGAACAACTGTTCCATTCTGAAAGTCATAAGGTGAGAGACTTGGTACGAAGACTCTTCATTTCTACTTTAAATATTGTCTTATAATGGATCCCTCTCCGTTGCTTCCCCGATTATGTGGTACTTAAAAGTAACTGGCTTTAAGCTCCATTTACGTGGTGCAAGTTTATTGCCTGTATTGTTTTTGTAAAAATTGAAGGGCAATTAACTGGCACCGTCTAAACAACACGTACAATATTATTGCACGATACGGCCAAGTTGCCGTTCAAAATTGTACTAAACAGTAAATACTGCCTAACCCCACCAGGGCTGTTTGGGTTTATTTATATACGGGTGTATCAGATAGGTGTCGTCAAATTTAATGGTGTGCTCTGTACCAAACCATTAACCATCAACCTGAACAACTTTCTCTGTTGGACCAACATCTTAATCGAAAAAAAAAAAATTGTCCGAAACCCCTTGGCCGCAATACTAATCGATTTTGAAAGTATACTAATATATGAGAGGGGCTAAGTCTATAGTCTTAAAATAGCAAGGTGCTCCATTATTGTGCGTACAAACTGCACATTTGCAGATTGAATGTACGGGAGAACATGTTTTTCAACTAAAATGTTAAGTCCCAACTACGGAACCCTTCATTGTGCGTGGTCTGACACGAACTTGTTTTATGTTATTTGTTATGGTATTAGTGATGGATGACTAATGTTATCAGTAACCTTTGTACTTCACTCATATCATATTTTCTGTTTACATTAATGGATTTAAAAAAAACCGGCCAAGTGCATGTCGGAGTACGCATAATGAAGGGTTCCGTAGTTGGGATAAAATTATCCCAAGAACAAACTTAACATTATACTTGAAAAACATGTTCTCCCATACATTCCAACAGTAAATGTAACTTTGTACTCACAATATTGAGAGATTTACCATGTTATTTTAAGACCACAAACTTATTATAGGTTTTCCTGTAATGTACAGGTATACAACTATTTTCTGTATTTTTTTCAAAATTTTAGGCTCAGTAGTTTCGGAGATAAGGGGGGGGATGGTAAATTTTCGTCTATTTTCTTAATTAACTTTAAGACGATGGATTTTAAAATTATAAAAAATATATGTTTGAGATTCTCATAATAAGCCCTTTCATTTGATATGTCACACAGACCACACAGTACAGTTTGCAAAACTTGTTTTTTTAATTTTCTTATTTGCCCTCTAAAAGTGACCCCCATATTCAAAATTCATTTATTTACTTTAGCCGTACGTGTTTGGGTCACAGAAATCCTTATGTGTACCGAATTTCAACTTAATCGGTTCATTAGATTCGGAGCAAATTGACTGTGACAGACAGACAGACAGACACACGAGTGATCCTTTAAGGGTTCCGTTTTTTCCTTTTGAGGTACGGAACCCTAAAAACTGATAAATATTATAAATAAATAAAATAAATAAATATCCTTGGACATTTCACACAACGCCATCTAGTCCCAAGCTAAGCAACCTAATGCTTGTGTTATGGTAACGAGATGGCTGATAAACTACTTATATACATTTTTTTTTTTGTAAATACATACATATTATAGATAAAAAACACCCAGACTCGGAACAAATACTTGTAGGTCATACAAATATTTGTTCCGTGCTCACTCACGTGCTCGTGCGATTATGACCCTTTATAACTTCATCACCGCTCCCCATTCCAGGTATTCGGCGAACTGGAAGTGATAACGGACAAGCTAGCCACGGACTGTCAGCGCGGCTCGTACAGCAAGAAGGCAAACAACCTAAGCATCAACATGAACAACATCTCCCCGGCCTCCTCACCCAACGCGACCCTCAACACGCACAACGGAAAGCCTGCCTCACCCACCGATACTGTTCAGAGTGAGTTGGGGAGATATGCCTTTGGATATTGCGTAAATTGGCTTTCGTTGTACTGTCTGTCTGTTAAACAAAATGTGTTAGGCCGAATTTCACCAATGAAACTGAACTTGAACAGCGCATCTAAACCGCGTTCTGTCAGTGTCAATATCTATACTATCAATCTGCCTATCCTTTTCCCTACTATGTTGGGGTCGGCTTCCAGTCTAACCGGATGCAGCTGAATACCAGTATTTTACGTGGAGCGACTGCCTATCTGACCTCCACAACCCAGTTACTGGGGAATACGATACCCCTTGGTAAGACTGGTTGTCAGACTTTCGGGCTTCTGACGACCCGTAACGACTGTCAAAGATCCACGAATGACAGCCGGGACCAACGGCTTAACGTGCTTTCCGAGGCACGGAGGAATCTCGCTTTGTAAAGATGGTCACCCATCCATTGACCAACCCCGGCAAGCGTAGCTTTACCTGACGGATCGACCCGTGCGGCTGTTATTACTTAGCCACGAGCTCCTCAAGTGTCAATATCTATACAAATAAATAAAATTGAAGTGTCTGTTTGTAATGTCAAAATAACATATTTTTTTTACTAAATGCATATAAACGTAAGTTTATACGGTACTCATAACAAAAAAACTAATTAAAAATTTTGTCTGACTGTAAGGGGTATTGTATTACCCAGTTACTGGTTTGTGGAGGATACACAGGCAGTCGCTCCACGTAAAATACTGGTAGTCAGCTGCATCCGGTTAGACTGGAAGCCGACCCCAACATAGTTGGGAAAAGGCTTAGCAGATTGATTGTCTGTCTGTCTGTACCGGCTAATCTCCAACGAATTGAACAGAAACGGCTGGACTGAATTTGATGGGATTTTCACTGGCAGATAGCTGATGTTATAAGGAGTAACTTGGGCTACTTTTATTTTAGAAAAATAAATAGAATTCCGCGCTAATACTGAAAACCCATGAAATTGTACTTAAACAAAATCCGATTCAAATAGGAAAACCGCGGGCAACCGCTCCTCAATAATGATGACACTGACAGATCTTGAACGCGGTTTATATCTACTGATCGCGTTCAGTTTATTTGGTGAAATTAGCGATTAGACGTTTAGTGATAGTCTGGAGAGAATCAAGTGATCAACATTACAAACAAATACTGTACTTTAGGTTTATAGAGAATGACTATGCTCGAACTTAGCTGCAGCACAGTAAAATGACACTTCTTATCTGTCATTTCGTTAAAAAATGTTCCCATTTGATAGCGAAATGACAGTAAAAATGACATTAGAAGTGTCATTTCGACACCTGATAAGAACAACACTGTATCTATTTTTTGCTAGGTTTACAGTAGAATGAATTACATTTTTTTTTTTGGTTTGTATATCTTCCTACTGCTTTTAAATAAAACACTAAAAATATTATAGGAGACGTTTTATACATATTATTTACGTAGTTAAAAAAAACACGTTTACGTGCGTCATTAATTTATGATATAGACAGAAAACATTGCAAAATGTTCCCATTTCATAGCGAAATGACAGTAAAGATAATTTTTACTGTCATTTCGTCATGTAATATTTATTACATTAGAAGTGTCATTTCATTGTAGCTAATTAAAAGTTAGACCATATGGGT
Source organism: Cosmia trapezina (assembly GCA_905163495.3). Taxonomy (NCBI): domain Eukaryota; kingdom Metazoa; phylum Arthropoda; class Insecta; order Lepidoptera; family Noctuidae; genus Cosmia; species Cosmia trapezina. Next base: position 2,992,837 of record LR991025.1, read on the forward strand.
TCGGAGTTTTAGGGATGTAAGTCATATTTTTGCAACACTAGGAAAAACTTTAATGCTTTAAAAATACAGACAGTACAACTAAAATTATAAATTTCTGTGTACTTTAAAATCATAAGTTGGAGATTTAAAAAAAAAATCTCAAAACTATGTTTTTGCTTTTGTGTTGTGTTCGAGTATTTAATTGGATTGAAATGTTTTGAGTGATTGCTTTCTAAAAATAATCTTACCTACTATGAAATAATATAAGCTATTAGCATTTTTTCTAATTGATTGGGGGATGACAAAGTTATAAAGACAATGCTTAATATTTTGATGAGGTAGCGTAAGTTCAGTCAAAAAAATACTAAAAATGTTTCAAAGACGCATTGTTCATAATTGAGTCTTTCATATTTTGTCACCTCCCAAGACTAACATTAACAAGTTTAATGTACCGCATGTCCTGAGTGTGTGTGTGTGTGTGTGTAGCGCCCCCCTCCCCCGCGCTCAACGGCTCGTCCGCCCCGCCCTCGCCGGCCGGCGACGCCGCAGTGCTAGCTGCTACTACTGAAGAAGCCCGCACCGACTCCCGCAACGAATCCCGCACCGACTCCCGCAACGACATCCGCCCCACACCGGAGCTGCCCGCTAAACAAACCGACGCACCCACGCCGCCCGCCAAGAGAGAAGACAAGTCCCTAACAGCTCCCGTCACCAACAACAACGTAGAAAAAGAAATCAGTGACAAGAAGGTCGAGGAACTATACGATATACCTGTTGGTGAGTATGACGCCCTGGTACTTTTAGCCGCTCGACAACAGACGGTTGACACGATTCTGCAGTACAGCTGTGTTTTTGAATTTCGAACGGTTTATGAAGTCTTTGTACTTTTGATAGTAGATTGTTTTAGCCGCGAAATTTTTGAAGGAAGAATGTCTCCAGCTGTTCTCCGAACTCCGTACAGATTATGGAGTCCTAGTACTTTTAATAAGTAAGTGATGATTCTTAAAGCCCTTCAAATATTGGCCCCGAGATTTAGCAGTAATATAAGACTCTGCGCTGTTTTTTTCCAAACTTTAAATGGTTTTTGAAGTCCTAATACTTTTATTTAGGTGATGTATCTTCAAGATTATTGTCAAACAATCGTATTACTTATGGTGAGTAGAGGGGGAGAAGAACGTATCAGCTAGATGGTACTAATTTTAATGTCGTGGTAGATAGACGCATGGCTATAGCTATTTTAAATACCAACTCAAATCTAAACAATGCAAAATTTTATTTTTTATTTTATCATGCAGAAAAACCCCCACTGTATTTTATAAAAAACATATTTTAAATCACTATGCCACAGCACAAGTAATTCAGAAGTTCAATTCGTTCACTCAGCCACAGAGTAATTCCATTCAGTAGTCCAACACTATTTTATTTTGCAAAAACTTGCACAAACACTGTTATGCTGTACCAGTAGACAAATAGAAAGTCACAATTCTCTCAGGGTCGCCAGTACCGCCGGAGAAGTCAAATAATAACTCGGAAGAAAAGAGACAAGTAGATGTAGAACCAAAGGACGAGAAAGAGAAGGAGAATGACAGTGAGAACAAGAACGACGAGGTTTACGACATACCAATAGGTAAGTGATGGTCTGGAGAAAATATTAACGAAGGAGTGGGGGATACCTAGTTAAAAAACTAATGAAAATATCATCAAATTACTTCGGTTATATTTTCAAAATAAGCTACCAGACCTTATACATGAGGCCTGTTCACACTAGACGAATCCATTTTGAAGATATCGCACATATTGAACACAGATTAAAAATGTTGTTTTTTTTTTTCATATAAAAATGAACTGTATAATTAAGGGAGTAAAGTATAATATGCTTTAAACGACTAGTGTGAATAGGTCTTCTTAAATCTTAATAAATAGCTCTCATCGGTGGGGGATCTAACAGCTCATCGCTTATATCGTAAGTTGTACAATAACAACTTTAATATACAACGTGTAACGTTAAATGCGCAAAAACTCTTAAGGGGTCATTGTACTCATTATTATGAACAACTTTTAGTATGGGACCAAACCTGAAATCGCGAAAAAAAAATCAGCTGTTCAGTACATTTTGACGAATTATGCGAACAGAAATGTACTGAACAGCTGATTTTTTTTTTCGCGATTTCAGCTTTGGTGCCATAGTAAAAGTTGTTCATAATGATGAGTACTATGACACCTTAAGAGGTTTTGCGCATTTAACGTTACACGTTGTATATAAAATTTTATGTATGTGTAAATTGATTATACAACAACTGCGAAGTTGGGTAAATTATGATACAATTTATTCATCGTCGATTTTGTTGTTAAACTTGACATTATTTTGTATTATATTTGGTATGTATAATTTATAACGCTATATATTGTATTTATATTCGTTCACTTTAGGTTTACCGGCTGATAAACGTATGTAAATATTTATATAATATGTACAGCTTATACTTTTAATTTTGTGTGCAAATGATTTCGCTTATTAGTTGTTTTATGCGTGTATTTGTTAACCAATAATACTGCTTTCGATATTTAAATATGTATGCATTATTTATGTTTACCATGGGAAACAATTACATTAAACCACCCAGTTTTTGTATTTCGAACCTTATTCTGACGAAGGCAAAGTTCAAGATTCCAAAATGGCTAGAGTTTATTTCTAAAATGTTCCGACATAATGGCTTTTTAATCGTTTGTGTAATTATGATATACGACACGTTAAATCTCGGTCTAAAAATATATTGTTTTGTAAATAAGACGGAAAAACACAGACAGTAGGTAGCTATAATTATCACTCTTTCGTTTCCAAATTCTGAGACGTGCTTCAAAGTCGCTAAAATTCAGTGACAAAGACGGCTTCACCTCTCTCGCTCACACGGGACCAAATTTTCAAGAATGTTAATAAAAAAATGCTTTTTTGAAAATGTAATCAATAAACCCTTTATTCGCATAATATTAGATTCTCAAAATAGCAGATTCTCAAAATATTAGATTCGCTAAATATTATATTCTCAACATAGCCGAAGTACAATCAAGTACTCAAATCAAATAAAGCTGACTTTGTTGACTTTTTTTTTACGGAAAAAGGTGACTAAGGTCTAAAATTTATTATTGGTAAGTTAATCCTATTTAATTCCATTGTTACCTACTATTAAAGGCCAAGGTATGACATCAATGAAAAATTAATTGTAAAAATATTTTTTCTGCCCAATTAAGCATCATTTCTTCATGTTCACCACCTACAGTCAGCCACAGCATTAGCTGCAACCATTTATGCAAGGGTGGGTAAAAGTCTGACACGCCCTTCCGCTCCACCCAGAGCGGAAGAAGAGAGAGAAGTCATTTGATGATTTCCCATGCCCAAAAAAAGGCTTTCACGCTGAAATTTCGTACACGGGTAGGCCATGATCTGGAATAGGAGATAGGATACTTTTTATCCCGGTATTATGTTCCCGTGGGATAAGTAATTTCCGAAATGCACGCGGGCGAAACCGCTGGCGAAAGCTAGTAATATCATACTTGTCTAAATAAATGAAAATGCATAAACGCACTTCTCGAGTTAAATGTACAATTTCGGCTATTTTGAGAATATAATATTTAGCAAATCTAATATTTTGAGAATCTGCTATTTTGAGAATCTAATATTTTGCGAATAGAGGCAATAAACGAACTAGTAAATAATGTTAATTTAACGGGTACCTAATTTACCTAACTAAAAGGTATCGATATAAAGTTTTCATTAATCAGACAGAGTATTTCAACCACACACCAATTACTCTAATTTCCCATGGTAAACTCCTCAAACTAACCCCAAAAATAAAGTCCCCCTGCACCCTCTGGTCACTGTAGCATGCTCCCACTCCGCAGGGGCCACGCTCGCCGGCCTGCCGCCCGGCACGCTGTACCGCGTGCGCGCCACGTACCGCTACACCCGCGAGGACTCCGACGAGCTGAGCTTCGACGTCGGCGAGATCATACGCGTCGTGGAGTACGACGATCCTGATGAACAGGTAGTTAGTACCTCTTTGATGAACTTTTTTTAAAATTAAGAACGAGTTGGGACGGCTGACATTGCGACATTGGGGACACTGTACACTTAGGGACTTAAATTAAGAACGAGTTGGGACGGCTGACATTGCGACATTAGGGACACTGTACACTTAGGTACTTAAATTAAGAACGAGTTGGGACGGCTGACATTGCGACATTGGGGACACTGTACACTTAGGTACTTAAATTAAGAACGAGTTGGGACGGCTGACATTGCAACCATTGGGTCACGGTACACTTAGGTCCGTATTACAGAAGGAAACTCGAGCATTGATCTTTGTTTAAATCTATTTTAAAACTAGTTTCAACCAATGAAATGGCTTGAATCTAGTTTTAAGTAATGCTTGAGTATTGAGTGACGTTCTGTTGGGATGGCTGACATTGCGACATGGGGACACGATACACTTAGGCACTTAAATTAAGAACGACTTGGGACTACTGACATTCGGTACACTAATACCCGTTTTCACCAACCCTAAGTGACACTTAAATTAATACCTAAATTAAAGTGCGTGTTAACGACTTAAATTAAGAACGAGTTGGGATAACTGACATTGCAACCATGGGGACACGGTACACTATATGTAGGGACTCAAATTAAGAAAGACTAGGGTTTGGTACAGTCAGTCACTCCCCTTGGAAGCACCGGTGCTTCCAAGGGGTTACCACACCGTGACGCTGACTGTACGTTGAAATAGCTAGCCAGATACACGGGCCATGTGGACCGTGAAGGGACAAGTTGGTCCCTATGTCTACAGCTACAACACTATATTTAGTAGGAGGAAATCTTACGGGTTCGCGTCACCGCGTCACTTTACGTCGTATAAAACGCCATAGTTTTAAGGTCTATCCACACTTAACAGGACCGTGCCCGGGACGTGTGGCACACATAAGGCAAGCACTGAAACTCATGAGTGAAACTGAGTTCACATAAAATGTACACACACCGATATCTTTTTGAGCCCCTGATGGAGTCCGTCCCGGACTCGACCCTGATAATGTGCGGATAGACCTTAATTTTTCACTTCTGTCGGCAGTCCCCATGACTGCCAATTTTCTTTTTAATGATTACTAAACATAACGAAGACTCGTTATTTATTTCAATTTCGTTTTTCGATTTAAACTTAATAAAATAAATTAGCAAGCTGAAAAACCTTATCTAAAACAAAACCATCTCTAACTACAGGAGGAAGGTTGGCTGATGGGCATCAAAGAGTCATCCAATGAAAAGGGAATGTTCCCCGCGAACTTCACGCGGCCAATATGAAGTGAACAGAGTCCCCACCGCCAGTCGCCACGCTGCGTACCACGCCGCAGCACGAGACAACACCCAACAGGCCCTATGAGTGATGTGACCTAACTCCATAGCATAGGTACACACAGCAGTACTTCAAGTTACTACAAACTGTCAAATTTTCTCATTCAATTTTGAACTTAACCATCAACATTTTAAGGTTTAAAATCATTTGCAGAAATTTGACAGTTTGACCTGATATGCTGTTGTCTGCACCGTAACAACCGATTTTTACTACGAACTGTCTTCTTACGTATAATTTTGATTTAATAATCATTATTTTTCAAGAAAACTATGTTTATAACTTAGTCTAGTTGTTGAATGTTAATAGATTATATAATTATTTATTATTTTTTGTGTTGTATTACAACGAATTATGATAATCGTAACCGTTTAACAGCGTTTGTATATACAGTGTATGAGTAACTTCGTATCATCATTTAGTCACTCCTCGGTGTAGGGTTAAAATATTATTTAACTTATTAATTATTCCATGTCACATTTTGCAGTAGGAAACATTGCTGAGAATTTAAAGAATCGGTTTCTTTGACAAAATCATAATATCATCTTAAAAATAATTGCGATATGTAATCAAAATTAATAAAATTGCGAACGCGCGTGATGCTTTTTAATTTGAACCTTATGCGAAGGTTATAAGGGTTAAGTTTATGAGTTTATGCTGATGAGTGAAACAAATAATGTATCACGATATATATCGTGATTCACCGTGACAATTACAAGAATCAATTGTGTTTCCTACTCCTCGATTCTTCTCCAATATTTATGACAATAATCTTTGACGATTATTAAATTGTATAATAATTACAATCGAAATTGCTCATGTGTAACAAATAAATATTTTACATTTTAAAGTGACCTTAAATTTTATTAAAAAAATGAAAATTATTGACGAACAATTCGAATAAGTATTTCAAGTTATGAAAAATATGTATTCAGTATTATTTATTTTATTATGTATTTTTTTTAATAATTATTATTCTGGTCCACTTTTTCCTTTGATATAACAATGTCTTCTTGTATTGTGTTTACGAGTTTAAAAATTAACGCTTCCTCGAAATAAGCTAAAGCAAAACAGCTGCTTTACAACTTCTATTAAGAAAATTATGAGATTATACTATTAAGCCTTTGCAGTATTTAAAAGCTGCTTTTTTACCATCACTTCGCCTTCCAATCTCTTATATTATTACATTTCCGACAACGCATTTCATTTCAATTTTTTTGATTGCATTTTCAAAGCGAGGTCTTAACACATAATCATTATAAAGGGTTAAGTTTTAATGTATATCAAATTGATTTTAGTTTTTTTGTTGAATCCATATTATCATTGTTAATATAACATAGGGACTAAATCAATCGAATATTATAGCTTTTGAATAAACAAGTTTTTCTGTTTAAGTAGGTTTACATTTTTTGTTAAATTTAACTGTATTAGAATCAGATATTAACTATAAAATAGTGCTTATGAATAACATCAGAATGGAAGGTTTTCAACTGGAGATGTTTATGAATAAGAAACGAATTTGCTCGATGCCACATATTTAATGAGAAACGCTCAAATTCGTAATTTCAATAAATCAAGTCAATGTCTAGAATACTATTCAAAAAGCTATGAATTGTTTACAAATCAATCTTCAGTTAGAAAATAATATTGAATTTATACCTGACTTTATGTGCCCAGAACAAACATTGATATTAACGACAGTGTCAAATGAGGTGCTTTGAAAGTGTACATAATTTATATATTTTACATTTTAATCCCATATTTTTAGAATAAGACGGTTTGAATTGTGTTCCATTTTGAAAATCAACTTCCCAGAAAGTTTCCTGTTGCCAACATTATAAATAATAGTTCGGCAACACTGACGATTAAAATATTTTATCATTTTAACTTTTGCGAGAAAGGAAACTCGTTAAGCCGTGCTCCTTGCGTGTGGAATTATGAAAAATATGTAAACTAGTTTTATTTAACCAAGTTTATAATGACGGGCCACTTTAACATATTGCCAGCAATTTATAGCTGCTCAAAGAACGTAGCTCCGCCTTTTATCAATCATTAGAACAATCAACTTTTATACAAATTTTTGAAAGACCTTTGACCTTATCAGATTTTAATATCAATTTTAACGAACGACTGAAGTTTTTTGTAGGCAAGTGTTGAAATGTTGCGATATTGTGTAGGAGTACAATCCGACATGTTGAAAGTTGTGGCTTTATCGTCAGTGCCATGCAATGTCCATATGTAATGTTAATTTATAAGTTTGTTAGGACTTGTACAGTTTTTACAAGTGGAAAATAAAATATTTCGAAAATTTTGGTTTTTATTTCACTATTAGTAAGATCCTGAAAATACGACTTGTAACTTTTTGTGACGTGACACCTGATAATCCATGCACACAAAACTATGGTCGAACTTTTTAGCTGCAGTAAACTGACACATCTAATGTCATTTTTACTGTCATTTCGCTATCAAATGGGAACATTTTTTAACGAAATGACAGATAAGAAGTGTCATTTTACTGCAGCTAATTAAAAGTCGGAGCATAAACAGAAAATTGCTACTTCTGAAAAGACCTTACATAGCGCTCGCTATCGAATGCCATCAATAACAGAGCGAAATAAGCAAAAAGTAGTTTTATTTTCAAAAGTCCATAGGCGCTTTTGCTGAAAAGCAAATTAAAAAAACCCCGACTGCAAAAACAACTGAAAAGAGAAAAACAAGCATTATAATCTACTGGGGGGACAAACCAATAACCTGAAATATAGTTTAACTTTTGATTGTCCCCCTTTGCGATACCTACCACTAATATTTTAGAGGCAAAAGTTTGTGGGTGTGTGTTTGTATGTTTGTTACTTCTTCATGCTCAAACGGCTGCACCGATTTGGATGAAATTTGGTATGTAGATAGCTTATACCCTGGATTATTAAGTTCTTATGCTACTTTTTATCTTTGTCTACGCGGGGTGCAGCTAGTAGATTATAATGCTTGTTTTTCAGTTAAATAAATAAAATTCGCGAACGTATCAAACATTTATTTAGAGACATTGATATATAAACTAAAGATACGGTCGTCCGTACATTTGCGTGACGCGTTCGCCATACAGAAAAACTAACGCCATCTATTAGAACTACGATGTCGATCGGCGCAGGCTGCTCGTAGACGTAACCTTGTAAGAGCGGCGTGGTATTTTTTGAGATAAAAAGGAATTAAAAAAATTATGTTTATTGCAGTTTGTTTTATAGATAGTAAAATTTTCATTGGCCTTCAAATAAATCATTTTTTTTTAACTTTTGCCTTTTTGTTATCCTTGACATTTTCTATTTTGGATTCGTAGTGTTTTCTGACATTGTATATCTTTCAATTATTGACTTAATTAAATGTAATTTATGATTAAGTGTCACAGGTTGTTCCATTGAGTGATAGTTTATTTATAATTAAAAAATTCATTGGCTACAACGCACGCCGCTGCAAAGTTATGTCGCACAGCGGTACGGTCTTGTGGGCGTGGCCTCGCGTCGTCTAAGACAATTTACTTGTAGTAGGAAACCAGGAAAGAAAATTGTTTTAAATAATGTTAGAAGTTGATTTATTGAAATATTTTTGACTTACAGGTGATATGAAATGTTACTTTTTTTTTGTTGTGTTTTTTGTCGTAATTCACGCAACCCGTCACGACATAATTTGCCATTTTTGCCTTTAAAATTTACGACCGCACCCGAAGATAGCCGATCGCGGACTAGTACACTTGGGTTTAGGAAAGGACCATTCTCGGACCACGTTCGTGGCGTCATTTTAACATGCCGTCCGCCCAGACCCCAGTCCTTACGCAGTAATATATATGTCAATGTTTAGAGAATTATAATCATTACAACTCGAGTTTGACAAAGTTTTTATTGAATGACTATTTCCTGAAATCATGAGACTTGCTGATTCTAATGATCATAATTCTATAAATAAATATTTGATACGTCCGCGATATTTAGATCAACATACAACTGACCTGTAAGTTGCAAAAAACGTAAGAAAATTTGAATTTCGCGGCCTACCTTAAAGATATTTCTATGCAAAATAAAGATTATTCTATTTATTTCCGAACGAAAGGTTGCAATTGTCAAACGCGATACGTTTCACGAAAGTCGTATTTGACATTCTCGTGAAATCAATAGAAAGTTCTGACTTTTGACATATGAAACGGAACGTTGCTATAAGATTGATTGATGTTCGCAATTTGGACTCTGTAAAAACTGCGGGAATTTCGTGTAAATGAAAAACATGGTGTTTAGTTCGAAATATGTGTTACAAATGTGCCAAAATATAATTCGAGTGTTTCGGTAGCTAACTAGCAATGTTGTTGGCGGACAAAGTAAGAAAAAACGCTATAAAAACATACTCACAGTGAATTTGTTTTTGTTTTCAGTGTTTTTCACAATCATTTAACTATTGCAGGAACTTCAAGTGCAATAGTGTCCTGGAAAATCTTTAAGGTAAGTAATTATTTAAATTATAATCTAAATACTCGGGAATCCTCGCTTAAACGGGTCACGGGCGGGTCTTTATTTTCTTTTATTTATTTTTTGCCGACTTAATTTTTTGTTGTTGTTTATGTTTACCTAAGTACTTTTTTATTACTCGCAGGGGATTCAGACTAAGAAAGTAAGGGAAATGGCAGAGAAGCAATGTTCCATTTTAGTAAGTTTTTTTTGTTTTTTTTTTTATTAATTATTTAAATAAGTAGGTAATGTGGGTAGGACCTTAATACTTTTTACTAACAACTTATTAATACTCACTTCATAGGTAAGTACCTAAACTAACTTAAATATAACTATGTGATACTTCAAGTTATGTTATGATAGCATTATCGGAACTGAGGGGGCGGTAAAGGTAGGGAGCGGTACAGGAGGTAACGGCAATCAACGGGTAGTACTAATTAAAAAAAAAAAATAAACCTCTGGGACCCAAAATTAATCATGATAAAGGTTCTTTGTTTCCTTTTATGGTTTAACCTTCTAAAAACAACAGCTTACCTAAAATTGAATGTGGCTCATTGTTATAAATATTTTTTACAGATCTGTTATTAAGTACATGTGTGCTCTTTAGTAGCTAAGCAATCTTAATTATTGGTACCTATACTATAAAAAATAAAATAGGTAAGTAAATGTAATTCTGAGTCTATATCCAAAGTTAGGCCAGTTATCCTAAAAATCATCTGCAAGGGCTTATAGTAAATAAAAAATGTTTATTCTGCACTAACACAATAACAAGAAAAAACGTAATAAAAATATAGCAAAAAGCCCAGTACCTAACATTGGTCAGCTAAGTTATCACAAAGTAATAAGTAGGTACTTATACATAAATAAATGATGTAATGGAGATTATTTAATTTATTTTTGTATAGTGATAGAACACAGGACTGTTGAGAAAACATTGAGGCATTGACCATTAAAAATGGTTCAGTACAGTATTATTTACTATTAAATGAAAACAAGGGAGAATCAAGGGGTACTAGACAGACCTTGTCCTGTCTGAACGATCCTAGAACCCGAATGCAGTGCCACCTACCGGGTCCAATTGTGTTTTCAAACCATCCAAGAACTCATTGAAATATACACACAAAGGACATTGGGTAATCTTGTATGGGCCCCGTACCCAAAAAAAAATTTGACTGTAGCATTATGAACTATGGCTGCATTTGATGTCCTCATGGAGGAGTTTAATTAATCCTAAGACAGCATGTCTGAATTCAATGGGAGAAAAAAGATATGTGAAGAAGTAAGTTGATTAAATAAACAACCTGCCGTTAGCCCAGCCATTGCGTGGGGCAAAATTATAGTTTATAATTATGTTAATTAAGTATTATAATTTAATTTAATTACTAAACAATAATGAAACCTTAATTTATAACATAATAATTAAAAGTTTATATGGCTTTTTAAACGCTAAGACTCTCCACAATTGCGAGATATGCAGTCTCAGGGAATATTTCCTAGAAGCCGAGGCCTGGTCGCGGTTGACAAGGGCCTCTCCTTAGCGAAAGAGAATGGGGAGGAAAACTAACTTTTTATCACGCTAGGTGGCACATGATCGACTGTCCTTTTTTCATTGATTTGACATAACGAACGATTGTCAAATTGTATGGATTTGTTTATAAAACAATGTACAGTCGTTCAGAGCGCCATCTACAAACAGCTTTGCGTGTGGCTCCCCATTGGTGCAAACCTGCAGTATTTGATACTAACGATCGTAAGGCCCTCCATGGGCCTGATGTAGACTTTTTGGCATCTGTATCATGGCTGCGTTTCGGCGACCTCTTTGAGGAAACCGAAGGTTTTGTCGGTGCGATTATGGATAAAGTTGTCATGACGAATAATTATCGTAAATACATTGTCAACCGTTGACATCTGTCGGGCACGCTACCGTCCCGGTGAATCAATCCGACAAATTGTTTTCGATTGTTTTAGTCTTGCTAACGGCGAGTACTTGCACAGACACAATCTAGTGGCTAAGATTATCCACCAGCAACTTGCCTTGCAGTACAACCTTGTAGAGTCCGAAGTACCGTATTACAGGTATGTGCCCGACCCAGTTCTCGAGAATGGTCACGCCACATTGTACTGGGATCGATCTATCATGACTGACAGGATTGTTGTAGCCAATAAGCCTGTTATTGTTGTGATGGATCGACGAGAGCGCCATGCAATGATTGTTGATATCCTGTCCTCACAAGCCGCGCGGGAAGTGCTGGTAATGCTACAATTAACTTTTGGTCTGGGTAGGCCCTTACCCATTCTCCTTTCATCTAAATCGGTACAACTATTTAGGAGGAGTCAGGTGACAAACACACGTAACATAACATTACACCCCTGAAGGGTTAGCCAGAGGTTGTACCTATATTACATTCACATTCCGCCAGTTATGTTAAGTCATACATGGGACAGGAGGAGGGCCTATTGCCATCAACCAACATCTGAGAACTTACAGATGGAAAAACCCAATAACACTTTGCTCGACCTGGGAATCGAACCCAGGAGCTCATGCTCTGGGCACGCCACAATTGCGGCGATAAGTCCCTCTTTGAAGAGTGGTTGGAGAGGCGCCACGGCGTCCTCACCTTCCGCCTGACGCAGGTCCTCACCGGACACAGTAGTTTCGGGAGGTTCCTGTTCCGCATAAGGCTAGAGGAAACGCCCGGGTGTCACCATTGTGTAGATTGCCCGGAGGACACGGTGGAGCATACACTAGAGGTCTGCCCGGCTTGGGCGGAGCACCGCCGTATCCTGAGGCGATCGGCGGCGGCGATCTCTCGCGTCCGAACTTGGTCCAGGTCATGGTACGGAGTGAGAGTGCATTGGAGGAAAAACGTTTGAGAATGCAAACAGCGCTCTTTCATATGATACCCCACATGCCCTAGCAGCCCCACTTTGAATTTTTAAGACCCCCTTTCAGTCCCTGTAGCAAAAAAAAATTTTTTTATTTCTTTCTCATTTGCAAAATAGTTGGGTAAACGTCATCTAAACCTGTTCCAAACAAGTTGATAGCATTAGTAGTTCTTGAGGTATCCAGCTGTGACAGACAGACAGACAGACTGAGTCGCACCATAAGGGTTCCTTTTTACCATTTTGGTACGCCCTAAAAAGGACCTCATGCTCAGCAGTACTTACCGCAAAAATATTAATTAAACTATATGTAATATTACCTCAGTTCTTCACTTACTTCACATCTACACATTCACAAACTAAGCCAAGTCAAAGTTAGTACCTAGTGTGAGCAGTTGTGCCAACATTATATAGCCAAAGTTGCCCATTCAAACAAGTTGTTGAGTTTTAGCTTCAAACTTTATATCTATGCTGTTAGACTTCACATATTCAATGTGGAATACTTAGTTTGTGTGAAGTCTGGTTTTTATGGAAAATATATGTTAGTACCAAACCTATTCAAGTAAAATAGAGTACCTGGCCAGGAAATTGCCCCTCTGGTATCTGGTATACAGGGTGTAGGTATCAGAAAGGTGTGGTCAAAATCAAGGGTGTGGTACCTACAGATCATCAAACTGAACAACTTTCTCTATGGGACCAACATTGTAATCGCGAAAAAATAGTCGTCCCATACATTTGGTTGGGTCGAGTAGGTATTGAAGTTTTGTATTGGACGACTGATTATTTTTTCGCGATTACAATGTTGGTCTCATGGAGAAAGGGGTTCAATTTGATGATCTGTACCACAATCTTTATTTGGGCATACCTTTCTGATATACCTATACAGGGTACCTATATCAGAAAGGTATGCCCAAATAAAGGGTGTGGTACAGATCATCAAACAGCATACAGCCAGAGGTGCAATTTCCTGGCCAGAATAAGTCCAGGTGGTTCATCCATAAGATACTTTGATTCATCTAAGTCTGCCGGTCTATTCTGTAAAAATCTCCCCGTAAAAACTTAAGTGAAGTGAGATCGATAGTATTAATCCCTAGTATCAGCTAAAATGATAGCTCTACTAGCTCACTTCACCAGAGTTCTCACGAGGAGATTTTTACAGAACAGAGGCCTTAATGCGATTTTTTATACTTACTCGATCATGTTAACGTAAACGTCAGTTTGTACTGTGGCCTTAGTGCGAGTTTTTTATACTTACTCGATCGCGTTTACGTTAACGTTGACGTACTTACGTCAATTTGTATGTAATAATTGTGTTTCCCATTATAGTCACCAGACGGCGCTTATTCAGTTTCAGTGCAAATTGAAGTTTACGTTAACGTGATCGAGTAAGTATAAAAACTCGCACTAAGGCCACTGAAAATTAATAAGCGCCGCCTGGTGACTATCGTGGGAAACACAATTATTCCATACGAATTGACATAAGGTAACGATAACATAAACGCGATCGAGTAAGTAAGTATACAAACTCGCACTAAGCCCACAGACCGACGGATTTTGAGTGAGTTTCTTTAGGTCAGCTCACACGATGACACGACGACGTTACAATACACCAGCGGGGCGCGGAGGAATCGATGTAGCGAAAGCCTCGCAGTTATCGTGCTTTCCCGCAAAAAGATCGTGCTTTCCCGCAAAAAGATAGTGTCCCAAGTAGCACAGATCTGCATTATAAGATATCACATAGGGTCCACATCGGTAACTTCAGCATTTATGAAGAGTTATTAGAGTTCACTCGAACTGCAAAAGCTGGAAATTACGCTTTCGCCTGTTTATTGTCTGTATTAACACCCACGGCAATAACATTGTAATGTTGCGAGCGTTATTATAGGTGTAAAGGTCAGTGTTAATCAGCATTTGGCAATCAATAGTACTGTAAGCTGCAATGTAGCATTTTTGTGGACCTAAAATTAGCTATATTCTGAATTGAAGGCCACAAACGTACCCATAAAATGCTTGCATTTTAAGACAGAACATGTGAACTACTATAATGCAATCAGCTATTCTGTGACCTCAATTATCAATGATATAATGCGTCTTGCTGAACATAATGGAACTTTTACAATGTTAATCAGCTTGTTGTAAGCAATCTTATAATGCTAATGTAATGCAATTAGTTACAGTTATTCAGCTAACAGCTGTTTAATTTGTGCCCAAATCAGAGTTATATCAGCTGAAACAGCGCTGCTAAAGCTCTTATTCAGCAGGCTTGTACAGCTTAAGATTCTATGGTAGACAGTTATTCAGCTGATATAAAGCACTTTTGTGCTACTTGGGGTTTTACGCAATTAGGGTCTAGCTCTAGACTAAAATACTTACTTACCTACACTGGTTTCCATAGGTACAGTCAGCAACAAAAGTCGATTAAAATTTGTGTTTTCTAAATCTTAATTATTGAGAAAAATACTTCATTAAAATCGGAACAGATGTAAATTTTGACGACACGGTTGGCGCAGTGGTTGAGCGATTGACTGCTGCGCAGCATGTCGCGGGTTCGATTCCCGCACGGAACAAATATTTGTACGACCTACAAGTATTTGTTCCGAGTCTGGGTGTTTTTCTATCTATAATATGTATGTTTTAAAAAAAAGAAAATGTATATAAGTAGTTTATCAGCCATCTAGTTACCATAACACAAGCATTAGGTTGCTTAGCTTGGGACAAGATGGCGTTGTGTGAAATGTCCAAAAAGAAAAAAAAAAAAAAAAAAAAAAATTTCTTCACTAATAAATGAAATGCTAAAAAGCAGGTTATCATATCATTTTGTGTTAATTTAGATGATGTCAAAAAGTAGCACTGTTAACTGACTTCTGTTGCTGACCGTACATTATTTATTGACTGCTCAAATCTCACAACTTCTGGCGATCTCTTTTGCCAAAAGAATACCTTGTGATAAATAGTTACAGTTGTACTCAACTAATAAGGCGCGTCGTGAATCTTCGTTCGCGCAGAAAAGAAAGTATGGCCCCGAAGATTAACGCGATTGCTTAAAACTTACAATCAACCTTAGATCACTACTATAAGGTTCATAATACACTGCAGCTGTTAGTTCTATCTCACTCGCAAGTATGGCGGCTGTCTTTCGGCGCGCGCTAAAATGGCGGCAGCTGCGACCAATAGCGTGGAGCGTGCTGATTGGTCAATAGCATTTCCCGCGCTTTGAAAATTCATCTTCTGCGCAGGTACATCGATAAGCCTTATTAGTTGATTACTACTGTACCCAGTTACCCTTATGTGGACAAAGCTTTTTAACACGTCGCTAACTGTTAGAAAGCACTTTATTTACCACACTAAGCTATTTTATTCTATTACCCGTGCTTCGAGCCACACCAGGGGGCCTACTCCCTAAGCACGAAGCCCGTAGTTTCGGACTTCGTTACGGGCGTTTCTTACTCCGTATCACCTACGGATGGATGATTGGTTCGGGGCCCGAACGAAGTATGAATGACAACATGATTTGCCAGTTGTCCCTACTCCCGATGTGTATTTGCCGTCCGAAAAATTTAACTTTTACACTTGTGTTGATGGATCGTAATGTCAGACGGACGGATAAACGGACGGACGGAAAGACGGACGGACTTAGGGAGTAGGACCCCTGATCTAACACTTCTATACAGGGTAACTGGCTCTGGACCCGCCATAGCAAATTCTCATATAGAGGAAGTCGTTAGCTAATTATTACACCTTACTTTCCCTAGCTAAAGTTTTATAGTTTTTTTTTTTTGTAAAAAGCGTACTCACTATCTTATTTTTAGGGTTCCGTACCAAAATGGTAAAAAAGGAACCCTTATGGTGTGACTCAGTCTGTCTGTCTGTCTGTCTGTCTGTCACAGCTGGATATCTCAAGAACTACTAATGCTATCAACTTGAAATTTAGAATAGTTTTAGACGACGTTTACCCAACTATTTTGCAAATAAGAAAGAAGTAAAATATTTATATTTTTTTTAACGGGGTCTGAAAGGGGGTCTTAAAAATTCAAAGTGGGGCTAATAGGGCATGTGGGGTATCATATGAAAGAGCGCTGTTTGCACATTCTCAAACGTTTTTCCTCCAAACAAACATTTTTTTATTTTTTTTTAGTCCGCATAGTTTTCGACTTTTGATGAAAAATGTAAAAAAAATACCGTTATCCCCCCCTTATCTCCGAAGTTTGCAAAGATAAAAATCTGAAATAATTCTATGTGATAGAAGTTTATGTAAAGATTACAGGAAAAATAAAACGATGTCTCTAAATAGCACACTTTTTCAGGATTCGGAACGGAACCCTCGGTGCGCGAGTCCGACTCGCTCTTGACCGGTTTTTTTTAACCCTAGTTTGAGAGAAGTTCCGAGGTATTTTAATCACCAATGTTTATGACTAAAATAATGCAAAAAAAAGTTATGGAAATGGAATGGACAAATCTCAATAAAGCATAAAAATGTACATGTCTCCCGAACTATACAACTTTAGCTAGGAAAAGTAAGGTTCAATAATTTAGTTAATGACCTCCTTTATATGCGAATTTGCTATGGCGGGTCCTGATCTAGTCGCCCTGTATAATATCCTATGTAGATACTCTATTTATGTAACGCAGAGTGCATTAGACACCCAGTAACTTGACGGTAATTACAAATTTCAGCGACGACCCGTAAACCCCTGGTTAAGCCGGGCTGATGACATGTTATTGTGTATTAACTCAGAAATATGTAAGTCAGTCTTGTATGTGACGTGCATTTCGTAATATGTATGCAGATTAATTAGAATAGAATAGAATATAATAATTTATTTGTTAAACATAGGTAATACATAAAAAGATCTTAAAAAAATTAATTAGTGCGCTATGCTTTGCCAATATTGACAATACAAATGATTGAAAACGACTACATGACTGCATGGGTACTATTAAATTACAACGATAAAATTACAATATAATTATTATTTGAGTACTTAATGCATGAACGCGAAATAAATTTTATAATTCAAATGTAGGCAAAGATATGACGTTTGGCGTCAATGAAAATAATGAGGGTAAGTATCTGAAAAAATCTTTTATGGAGAACTACCGTTGACCGCGGCTTCGCCCGCGTGGATGTCGGAAATTATACCACGGGAGCCTACTACCGGGATAAAAAGTATCTGTGTTAATCTAGGTTATAAACTTTCATACAAATCCGTTCAGCCGTTTTTGCGTGATTGAGTAACAAACATCCAAACATCTTCACAAACTTTCGCCTTTTGTGACTATCCGGTGCCCGCGGCTTCGCCCGCGTGGATGTCGGAAATTGTCCCACGGGAACCTACTACCGGGATAAAAAAGTATAATATTAGTCGGATGTAGTAGGATTGTAAAGGCAGGTCAAAATCAATATGCCTAGCCTTTTCCCAACTATGTTGGGGTCGGCTTCCAGTCTAACCGGATGCAGCTGAATACCAGTATTTTACATGGAGCGACTGCCTATCTGACCTCCATAACCCACTTACTGGGTAATACGGTACCCCTTGGTAAGACTAGTTGTCAGACTTTCGGGCTTCTGACGACCCGTAACGACTGTCAAAGATCCACGAATAACAGCCGGGACCAACGGCTTAATGTGCTTTCCGAGGCACGGAGGAATCTCGGTATGTAAAGATGGTCACCCATCCACTGACCAACCCCGGCAAGCGTAGCTTAACCAGACGGATTGACCCGTGCGGCCGTTATTACTGAGCCACGAGCTCCTCTAAATCTATTATTAATAATTAATAATATACAGGGTGGATGACATCGACGCGCAAACGGTTACCACGTATTCAGTACACCATTCTGAGCCCACCTACTTATATAGAAATTTTTCATCGGTTATTAAAACAAAAATCTGCAGTTTCCTACAATAGTGCAATACCTACACGGTCAAAATGTATGGAAGAGCAGATTTTTTTTTCAATAACCGATGAAAAATTTCTATATAAGTAGGTGGGCTCAGAATGGTGTACTGAATACGTGGTAACCGTTTGCGCGTCGATGTCCCTTCCACCCTGTATATAAAAATCAATTGATGTTCGTTTGTCTCGCTAAAACTCGAGAACAGCTTGTCCGATTTAGCTGATTTGGTTTTGAAGTGTTTTTCGTAGTCCAGGGAAGGTTTAATTAAACGGTGAGAAAAATTGGAAATGTTGCCGGAAAATTGGAAAATTCGGGATAACTGAAAGTGGATTTTCTTTGGGAATTTTGAATTACTTATTGAAATTGGGACAGGACAACGTCTGTCGGGTCAGCTAGTAATATCTATAATATTCCGACGAGAGCTTCACTGTGACGTCAGTTCCGGTACCTATATCTTAGAAGATGTAAACTCTGACATTTACATTTGGAATAGGGCGAGTTGAATTGAGGGTAAAACGCAGAGTACCTAGGTAGCTATAGGTAACTATGTAGGTAATGTACAACTACTAGTATTTCTCGAGAATCTTGTACTTATTCGGAAAATGCCTTTGCTGTTATAGCTACATTTTTCATGCAGCAATACCTAAGGTATTACTTACCTTAATAACGTATCTTTCATTCCATTATGTTTTTGTAAAAAACGTAAGTAAGTAGGTACCTATCGATTTTTTCCATCGAAACGAAGTTACTTTGCTTCTCTTCTAGACGATGACTAAAATCGTTTAAATTAAAAAGTTGTGCATACAGCTGACACGTGACACGTGACGTGTGTTGTGTAACACCTGATAAAAGTGGAAGTTCTTCAAAAATACCTAAGAATAATAGAGATTTAGTGTGAGATACAGACTAACTGTCTGTCTTATACATATATATTTCTTCTCTCTCATGTAACGACATGTGCGTAAACGTGACGCGTCCTTGAAATTTCACTCAAAATTCTCGTGCAATGTTATCGAACCGCCCCGCTGAAGTTTCACTTCAAAAAGTTTGCGGAAAGGCAAAAGAAGATAAACAGCGTGGTTGAAGTTCAAACAAAAGAAAACACTACTTACCTTGTCTGTCCTCTGCAGTCCTAACTAAATAAATCCACTCGCTGCTGTGTAGAAATCGTCGCTGAAAAATTCCGAAATGTCAAGCAAATATCAACAGTATTAATAGAATGCTAACTTTCTTTTGTTCACCCCCTGGTCCACCCTCTGTCTAGGTTCTAGGTGGGAAGAGGACATTACCCTGCCTTGGTACGTTGCACTCTTGAAATTACTGCCCACGAATTACCCACGTGTGTCCGTAGCTACGGCGTAGACTGTAGGTAGACGTTCTATCTAACTGCTAAATTTTATCACGTGGTCTTTACTGTGGGAAGAGTCAGTGTAATAAGGTCTGTGAACCTTTGGAGTGCTGACTTTCACTGCCCGAGAAATGTTCATTGCTCAACCTAACTTATTTATGTGACAGTTAGTCGGCGTTTGCACGAGCGTAATAAAATCGCGGCGGGATTTTATCGCGCACTGGATTTTCAACTCTCTGCTTAGCGCCGGGAGTTGAAAATCCAACAGTGTGTTTTTCGTCGCGCTGGGATGCACTCTGTTTTTGTTAGGTTGGATTCTCAACGCTCGGCTCAACAACGGGAGTTGAAAATCCAGTGCGCGATTATAAAATCCCGCCGCGATTTTATTACGCTCGTGGAAACGGGGGTTTAGTCGGCGTTTCCAGGAGCGTAATAAAATCGTGCCGGGATTTTATGGCGCACTGGATTTTCAACTCTCTGCTTAGCGCCGGGAGTTGAAAATCCAACAGTGTGTTTTTCGTCGCGCTGGGATGCACTCTGTTTTTGTTAGGTTGGATTCTCAACGCTCGGCTCAACAACGGGAGTTGAAAATCCAGTGCGCGATTATAAAATCCCGCCGCGATTTTATTACGCTCGTGGAAACGGGGGTTTAGTCGGCGTTTCCAGGAGCGTAATAAAATCGTGCCGGGATTTTATGGCGCACTGGATTTTCAACTCTCTGCTTAGCGCAGGGAGTTGAAAATCCAAAAGTGTGTTTTTCGTCGCTCTGGGATGCACTCTGTTTTTGTTAGGTTGGATTCTCAACGCTCGGTTCAACAACGAGAGTTGAAAATCCAACAGTGTGTTTTTCGTCGCGCTGGGATGCACTCTGTTTTTGTTAGGTTGGATTCTCAACGCTCGGTTCAACAACGAGAGTTGAAAATCCAGTGCGCGATAAAATCTGGCCGCGATTTTATTACGCTCGTGGAAACGGGGGTTTAGTCGAGTCGAAAAAACACACTGTTGGATTTTCAACTCTCGGCGCTAAGCAGAGCGTTGAAAATACAGTGCGCGAAAAAAATTCGCCGCGATATTTTTACGTCTATGCGAACGTTGGCTTAATCGGATATTTACTATTAGATAATATTTAGGAGTCTCTTCAATAAGTATGGGGAAAATAGGTATATTTATTTATTTATTTATTTTATTTTTATCTTTTAGGAGGACTTACAGACAAATAATTAATTACAATATAGGTAACTATTTAGCTAATTACAAGTCCACACATATAGGTAACTTAGTGCAATATATATTATTGGTATACAAACCAAGGGGAGTGATAAAAGATTGAAAAAAAAAAGAAGAATAGTAAACAATTACAGTTTTTAAACAACTACAAAAACTACAGAAAATGAAATTAAGTTACATAGATTTATACTTACTTAGTTTGCTTATGTTCAACACAGATAGGTACCGTTAAGTACCCATATTTTCGTTCTATTGTGTAGGACATTAAATCCCACCAAAAACATTTTCATGTAAAATGTTGCCAAGACGAGACCACATATAGCTCGCACTGACAAAAAGCTATCAGATCTCATGTAGAGCCAAGCTTCTAACTCTACACGCACTAACTCTCCAAGCCCTAACTAACTTCACAAACTCTACACCTTAGTCAAAATATGAGGGTTGGCCGTTTCGTTACTACAAGAACTATTGTATAACAGAAAAGTAATGAACAGTGAATACATTTTTCACCTTGCGCCCATGTGATGGTAGCGAAACGGCCAAGCCACATATTTTGACTAAGGTGTAGAGATTGTGAAGTTAGGGCTTGGAGAGTTAGGGCGTGTAGAGTTAGAAGCTTGTCTCTACATGAGATCTGATAGCTTTTTGTCAGTGCGAGATATATGTGTGGTCTCGTCTTGGCAACATTTTACGTGAAAATGTTTTTGGTGGGATTTCATTTCTTTTTGTAAGTTGCTTATGATATTTATACGAGTATTTTTGTGTTGTTCATTTTTTCTTTCTTTTTTTTGGGGTTAGGTTGATAGGTAGGAGATTAATAAACACTTATCGAAGTATATGTATGCAAGTGTATTAATATTATTCGTAATTAAGTACTTATTATTTGCGGAAGTCTCATACAAATTTCCATCCCCTAGTTTAAGGGGTTGGGGGGTAAAAGTTCCAAGTTTTAGAATTTTTTTGTTGTTTGTGTACTAATACTAGCTTACATACCAAATTTCAGCTTTCTAGGACTTCAGGAAGTACCCTAAGAATTTTTATGATCATCAGTGAGTCAGTGACGAAATCGGGGTATTTTAGATATCAATAAAATCTGAGGGGCAATTCTCGTACCTAAAAACGTTCACAATCTCATGCCAGCGTCAATCAAAATGTCAAAAATGAAGGTAAACGCTATACAATTTCTGTCAGATTGAGTCTTGAGATGATATTGCGAACGTTGTTAAAAATACGAGAATTGCCCCTCTGAAGTATAAGAGCTATGCAATTGAAACTTTATAGGTTTAATAAGTCAACCACTGACATCATATCCCGAAAATTTTGTTTATCTGGTATAATCCAAACCCAAGTTAAGAAGGTTCAAAAATACGACGAAGTGCTTCGAGAAAAGGTAGGTAGTTTTTTTTTTTTTTTTTTTTTTTTTTATAGGTAGTGCCCTTGCGCTTCGCTTGGCTTGTCTGATTCGAGGTACACACGGCTACACATCAAGCTATACATGTCCAGTTTACACTGACCTCTCATTGTAAGAAAATCCTATACAATGCGAGATCAGCTTATACTGGAAATGTATAGCTTGATCTGTAGCCATGTGCGTACAAACATTTATTAAAAACTTTGACGAAAGTACTTAAATACAAATACTTACTTAAATTAATTCATCCGGGATCAAAAGTTATGTACGTTAATACGAATGTATAATTACGAGAATAGGTACCTAACTACTTTTTAGGGTTCCGTACCAAAATGGTAAAAAGGAACCCTTATGGTCTCACTCAGTCTGTCTGCCTGTCTGTCACAGCTGGATATCTCAAGAACTACTAATGCTATCAACTTGAAATTTGGAACAGTTTTTGATGACGTTTACCCAACTATTTTGCTAATAAGAAAGAAGTAAAAATATTTATATATTTTTTTGTAACAGGGACTGAAAGGGGGTCTTAAAAATTCAAAGTGAGGCTACTAGGGCATGTGGGGTATCATATGAAAGAGCGCTGCTTGCACATTCTTTTTTAGGCCGCATAGTTTTCGACTTTTGATGAAAAATGTAAAAAAAATACCGCCCCCCCCCCCCCCCCCATTAACTCCGAAGTTTGCAAAGATAAAAATCTGAAATTATTCTATGTGATAGAAGTTTATGTAAAGATCACAGGAAAAATAAAACGACGTCTCTAAATAGCACACTTTTTCAGAAATCGGAACGGGTCATAATCATAATAATCATAATCATTTATTTATTTGTTTGTCAGAACGTTTGTTTGTCAAAATGAAACCAACTCCGATTGATAATGTGTTACGCAATTAGGGTGCTGTTTAAGTTAGGTACCTATTTATGCCATTACCACTCTCAAGAAGAAGATTGTACATACTTACCTACCTATAATTAAATGACATGCGACTGCGCTCTCTATAAATAATTGTCATTATTAAATATGTTATTTCCAGTTTCGACACGAAATATCTATGATTTTCTTCGCAAAGTGTTCCATAATTGCCTCACTGCCTATGCTCGAGTTGTTGCTCAATTTCGTAAGCACATCGAGCAGTCATCTAGAATACTTAAAAGTACATAAACTTCTAAAACTTTTCCCAAACAAGTTAGCTCAATTTGAGCAATTATTGTGTTTGACTTAGGTATTTTGATAAACTACAACGACAATTATAAGTATCATTAAACGATATGGTCAATTTTACCGGGCCATTTCATGGAACAACCATTTCATGATATGACCGAACACTTCATGAAATGATAAATTGAAAGATCTGGCCACGACAACAAATGAAACAATCGCAGAATCTTTACGAGCATATCCGTATTACAAACATCGTCAGTTTATGAAAAGAGCAAACATTAAAATTGTAACCACACTGTCAGTTATTGTGTCATGGCATAGACATAAAACTACGTTCAAGATCAAGTAAATATTGATACGTTCCATTATAGGTATTAAGTTGGCGTTTCCACGAGCGTAATAAAGTCGCGGCGGGATTTTATCGCGCACTGGATTTTCAACTCTCTGCTTAGCGCCGGGAGTTGAAAATCCAACAGTGTGTTTCGTCGCGCTGGGATGCACTCTGTTTTTGTTAGGTTGGATTCTCAACGCTCGGCTCAACAGCGAGAGTTGAAAATCCAGTGCGCGATAAAATCCCGCCGCGATTTTATTACGCTCCTGGGCCGACTAACACGTATGAACGAAATTAAAAATTCACGTAATAAGTAAAATGTTCAGAGAAATGAACTGAATGTCTATCGGTTCTGGCTTTAGTAAAATCGTTTAGAGAACTTACTCTTTCTCATGTCGGGGCCACACCAACGTCAACGCCAATGTCCATCATCGCCACACCGTAATTATTTCGATAATTATCGCGATAAATTGAGTGGCCGCACTTGAACGCCGCCATCCGAGTTATGCTCGGATTCGTCTACGTTGCATTCCATAGTATAGTCATATTATTCTTCAGCGCAACGAGGAAGTCTTCGGGCCCGTCGCCACGTCAATCGGCAATGTGAGTGCCGTTGTCAAATAAAAATTATATCGATATGTTGTGGCTACACCTACGGCCTACGTCCATCATCATCGTACAAAAAAAAAAAAAACCGGTCAAGAGCGAGTCGGACTCGCGCACCGAGGGTTCCGTTCCGATTTCTGAAAAAGTGTGCTATTTAGAGACATCGTTTTATTTTTCCTGTAATCTTTACATAAACTTCTATCACATAGAATAATTTCAGATTTTTATCTTTGCAAACTTCGGAGATAAGGGGGGGAGGAACGGTATTTTTTTTATATTTTTCATCAAAAGTCGAAAACTATGCGGTCTAAAAAAAAATAAAAAAATGTTTGAGAATGTGCAAACAGCGCTCTTTCATATGATACCCCACGTGCCCACTTTGAATTTTTAAGACTCCCTTTCAGTCCCTGTTACAAAAAATATATAAATATTTTTACTTCTTTCTTATTTGCAAAATAGTTGGGTAAACGTCATCTAAAACTATTCCAAATTTCAAGTTGATAGCATTAGTAGTTCTTGAGATATCCAGCTGTGACAGACAGACAGACAGACAGACAGACAGACTGAGTCACACCACAATGGTTCCTTTTTTACCATTTTTGTACGGAACCCTAAAAACAACCGACTTCAAAAAAAAAAAAAATACTACTACTATAAGTGAAAAATAACTTTAATTTCTGAAGTCGGTGGCAAAAAACGAAAATACAAAACCAAAGGCACCGACTTCCGAAATTAAGGCGCAGATTTCCTGAAAACGATCAAAAAGGTGGTTTTTTAAAGCTGTGTATCTCATAAACCGTAAATAATTTTGACATGTAAAAAAAATATGATATTTTCAAGTCCTTTTCGCATACGGTGATGGAAGCCAAAACGTAATTAAACATACTTTAATGCATCAAAAAAATCTTTAAACATACCTCCTAATAATCTTTAAAAGCTGTTTATCCCTTCATTAGCAATTATAATTATAATTAAAAATATACCATGAAATGTCAAATTCCAAACTGCATCCAGTGATGGATTACTTTTTATTAAATAGTTAATTTCTAATTTTATACGATTTTATTTGCACTTTTACGACATAATTCCGGTGCGTGTGAGAATCTTGTATCTCGTGCGTCAAACTAGACAGCCATAACGCCATTTCACTTACACACCGAGCTAAACCAAGCTTGGAACCTGGGCCTTAAAGTTATTTTTCACTTTGTAGTGGTTTTTTTTGGAAACCGGTTGTTTTTTTTTTGTATTTTTTTTTATTGCACGTGTTTCTATGACAAATAAATATATTTTTGATTATTACATACCTACCTATTATAATCAGTGCTTTGAAAGGATCACAAGCTTTTTTTCTACGTTCACCGAAACCCGAATGTTCGTTTTCGTTTCAAAGTTTGCTGTAAGTAAGTAAATTTTTACTGCGAACAATAATAATTGGTACTTACAGTAAACTTTCCGTGACTTATTTACATAATGGCAGAAGAAAACAATAGTAACAACAACAAACAACTCAATCAAAACAGTTTTAAGCGTAATGAGAAATATAATAGTTTTAAATATTGTTGTTGGCGGACGAGCATTTCCCTCGATTTTTCCAATCAGTTTCAATTTGTAGCTCTGCGAGAGGCAGAATGGTGGACGATAGACGATACGTTAGTCTTGGCTGAGCGAGCGTGAGGAAAACCCGCCTTTCCCGCCAACACTCGCGCGCGCATTCCCGCGCTTTCCGTAATAAATAAACCGCGTAAAATTATTTATTGGATTTTCTCGCCTGTAATTTGAAAGCTGGTTTCATTTGGTCGCAACGCGACGTGCTGTTTTGTTTTGAATTTTAGTGTTGTGATTCAGATTTTTTTTCTAAATACAAGTAAGTTACTTATTTATTTATTTTAAATAATAAATATTAAAAAAAAAACAAATAAATAACTTACTTTATTTATTTGTTTTTTTTTTAATATTTATTATTTTTGTTTGTAACGTTTTACATTTATCTATTTGTGATAATAATTATTTATGTATTTTTGTATATCTGCCCGTGACATCACAGCGGACCCTATCAGAATACCAGCGCTGCGACACTTATTTTAAGAGCCGCAGCATCATGCTGAGATAGGGACCTTTTGGCTTCGTACAGGACTTTCTGTTGTTTATTTTTTTTATATATATATATATACCTATAATTTTGTTTCTCTGCTTTTGTTTTGTATTTTAGTTTTAGTTCTGTGCGAGTCACAATAAATACATTTTCTTTCTTTCTTTCTTTCTATTTATAAGTATGTACTTATTGTTTTTTTTAATAGGTACAAATTGGGTGTACCTAAGCAATAAATTGCATAGCTATAATACAGGGTGTATCAGAAATGTGTGGTATAGTATAGAATAGACCATCAAACTGAACAACTTTCTCCATGAAACCAACATCGTAGTCGAGAAAAAAATATCAGCTGTCCCATACAAACCTTCGGCTGATAATTTTTTCTCGATTACGATGTTGGTCCCATGGAGAAGTTTGTTGGTCTGTACCACACTTTTCTGATGCTGTACCTATAGCTGTATAGGTAAATTTTTCGTCGGTTATTAAAAAAAAAACCGGCCAAGTGCGTGTCGCACCACGCACAATGAAGGGTTCCGTAGTTGAAAAGAATTTATCCCAAAAACAAACTTAACATTTCATTCTCAAAAAAAAAAAAAAAATTATGTGATAAAATTACAAATTAACAATTTTCGGATTTTTTTCTTTACCTACTTGTGCTGTGAGACCTTGCTTCTTGCCAAATTTCATGATTCTAGGTCAACGGAAAGTAAGTAAGTACATACGAGGGCTGCTATTTATGTATCCGGAATAACAAAGTGAAACAAACATTTATCATTTATTACGGTTTTAATGCTTTTCAAAATATTCGCCATGATGATCGATGCACTTTTGCATACGTTGGAACCAATTTTCGTAGCACTTTTTCCATTCGGATTGAGGTATTTCCAGAACTATACTGCATTTGACGCACCCTGATTGTACTTTTGCAACATTTTTTTACAACTATGTTCGTGTAATTATTTGTATATACTCGTCATACTTATGCCCAGAGATGCCTCTATCTCGCGATATGTAACATGACGATCTTGCATTACTAGTTTCCACACAGCATCAATATTTTGAGGTACAAAAAACGATTTAGGGCGACCTTCTTTAAGTTCGTCCGTGAGCACAGACCGCCCACGATTAAACTCACTAAACCAGTGATACACAGTAGTTTTCGATGGTGCTTCGTCCCCAAAAGTCGAATTGAGTTGATCGATGCACTTTTTTTGAGTTACCCCTCAGCGAAAATCATAAAAAATCATATTACGAAAATTTTCACGAGTTAAATCCATGGTGCTGTAGACACGCAATTTTCAAAATGACGCCACAAAGTAAAAACAAATGACAGGCTACATGAAACAAATTGTATTCTTCAGCCAAAGAGTTCTATTTTTAAATGTTATAATTACTTTTATCTACACCCATGCTATAAATCCTCTATAAAAGTTTCTGAAACAGTTAGCTTATTGCCAACATTAAAACAGCCAATGTCATAATAACCATGGTAACCATAATAGCATCCAAACGGATGCTTTAATGTTGTACTGAATTTCATAATGCAACTCGTTTTCAAAAAAAGAACATTGTAACGCACGCGCGTTTCACTACAACAGCGCCAAAATTTTAAAAAAGAACTTATTCGAATTCACGTCGTATACTATGACGCCGGCCGCCATGTTCGATACGAGTATTAGTATTGCAAAAAACAGTTTCAGAACCTTTTATAGAGGATTGATAACATGGATGTAGATAAAGTCTTGTATGCATCTGTACATAATTAGGTATTAAAACACTCATGTGATACTATTACAAAACTACACACATACATACATACATACATACATTACACATTACATTACATTTTTACATTACATTACTATTAATGTGGGTTTATCACACTAGGCGAAGCCGAGTGTGATAAACCCACATTAATGGTGTTTTAATACCCCTTATTATACGTCAGTTGCATAAATAACTATTTTAACATTGTTCTGTAACTGGCCAGTTCCGGATACATAAATAGCAGCCCTCGTACCAGGGGGTCTACTCCCTAAGCACGAAGTCCGTAGTTTTGGCCTTCGTTACGGGCGTTTCCTACTCCGTATCACCTACAGACAGATGATTGGTTCGGGGCCCGAACGAAGTATGAATGGCAGGCAACACGATACGACAGTTGTACCTAATCCCGATGTGTTTTTGCCCGTCCGAAAAAAATAACTTTTACACTTGTTTTGATGGATTGTTATGTCAGACGGACGGACAAACGGACGGACGGCCGTATTGTTTTATTGCGTTGACTTAGAAGCTTGTTTTTTTTTGAATCCGTGGTAACATGCGTCGATGCCCTGGCATGGTTGGGTACAAAGATCCTTTCTTTTAGCCCATCATTTATAGAGCACTAGCTTCTGCCCGCGGCTTTACCCGCGTAGACCGGGATAAAAAGTAGCATACTTATGTGTTAATCCAAGGTACAAGCTATCTACACACCAAATTTCATCCAAATTGGTCCAGCCGTTTGAGCGTTAAGAAGTAATAAACATACAAACACCCACTCACAAACTTTCGCCTTTATAATATATTATTAGTGTGATTTGAAAATTGCTAGCACAGCGCAGACGAAATAAACGCTGACTCTGCTTCGAGCTAGTTAGGGTTCCGTACCAAAATAGTAAAAAGGAACCCATAAGGTGCGACTCAGTCTGTCTGTCTGTCACAGCTGGATATCTCAAGAACTACCAATGCTTGAAATTTGTAACAGTTTTAGATGACGTTTACCCAACTATTTTGCAAATAAGAAAGAAATAAACATACTTTTTAGTAAATAAGAAAGTACTTTACTTTTTGTACCTATTATATATTTTTTTTGCAACAGGGACTGAAAGGGGGTTAAAAATTCAAAGTGGGGTTACTAGGGCATGTGGGGTATCTTAAGAAAGAGCGCTATTTGCACATTCTCAAACATTTTTTTCTTTTTTTTTAGGCCGCATAGTTTTCGACTTGATAAAAAATGTAAAAAAAGTACCCCCCCGTTAGCTCCGAAGTTTGCTTAGAGAAAAATCTGAAATTATTCTATGTGATAGAAGTTTATGTAAGTACCTATAGATTACAGGAAAAATAAAACGATGTCTCTAAATAGCACAGTTTTTCAGAAATCATCATCAAAAATTACATATAAGTACTTAAATGATGGTACGGATACCCTCGGTGTGCGAGTCCGACTCGCTCTTGACCGGTTTTTTTTTATTAGTGTGATAGGTAGTTTGATATTGAAAATTGCTAGCACAGCGCAGTCGAAATAAAAACGCTGACTGTTTCGAGCTAGTTTTATGTTTACTCTTAAATGTAGTAACAGAGCTGATGATCATTTAGAGGCATGAGGAACAGGGTGTAAAGTTCACTCATCCTCTATTGAAAAGGGAGGATCCTCCGACCAGACGGGTGTTGGGTCTGGTGGGCTACTGCCCCACGGTTAATGTCGGGACGTTGTATACAGAGTGGCGATAAGGTTATCACATTAATTGAAACCACGTATTCAGTACATGTTACTGGACCCCTCTGCGTTGAAATATTTCATCGGTTGATAAAAAAAAAATAGATGCTGCATACATTTTGACCCCGTAGGCATTGCATTTTTGTAGGCAACAGCTGATTTTTTTTTAAAGAACTGACGGACAATTTCAACGCTGGGTGATACAGAATCATGAACTGAATATGTGGTTTCTATTATTGTGATGACCTAATCACCACTCTGTATATGCTAATCGCGTGGTAAACTCTAATTGCGCGATGCAGGTTTGCGTGACGTCATGTCATTGATGCGTAGTTCATATGTGGCGATGTAGATGCCGCCACAATCACATCAGGCAAACAAACAATACAATACAACAATATTGCTTCACTGTCTGTGTAGCAGTAACTGCACAATCACATGTCGTTATCTAATAACAGACATTACTCCCGGATGTTCTTAGGGTCCCGCCGGATTTCGGAAGCACGAAATCTCATTGATTTATATGAGCTGACCACAAACGTCCGGAATTTGGAGCTATGGGTGTTCAGGTGCGGAATACTCAGCAAATTCCAGATACATTTCCAGATACTTTGCTTTTTTAGTAGGCAATCATCAACAAGTACATTATGATGTACTATCTTATTACTTTTTTTTTTTTTATTATTAAATTTTTCGGAATCTGGGACAATAGATAGAATTACTGGACACGGGACAAGACGTAAAATTCCGGGACAATCGCGGAAATCCCTGACATCTGGCAACCTTATTGGACCAGATACATTTTGTGCTGTCTAATTAGGAAATCGAATGGTTTGGTGGCTTTCGCTGAGTCATAGAAAATCGGATCAAATGGATAAATTTGCCTGTCGCGGAACTCGCTGAGTCGATAGAAATGGGGTAGTAGACTTTTGAAGTAAAACTTATTCTTATCAAATATTCTATGAGAATATGTTTACATGACGAAAAATTTCAACCAAACCAAATTTTCAATTTTTATCCATGATAACGGGTTGCGCGTCGTTAGTATGTCCCTGACACCATGTATTGAAACTAGACTACTCCAACACCAAACTTAATCATAATTAAAAAACTTTATCACGATTAAGTTATAACATAAGCCCATAAGGTAATAAAAACCCTGTTCTAAAAGCTGTTTTTAGTCAAAGTTTTACCTGACTAAATAAATATTAGAAAACTTTTTTCTAAAAAAACAACCGACTTCCAAAAAAATACTACTTACAAAGTGAAAAATAACTTTAATTTCCCAAGTCGGTGTCTTTGAATCTGTATTTTAATTTTTTGCCACCGACTTCCGAAATTAAAGTTATTTTTCATTTTGTAGTATTTATTTGGAAGACGGTTGTTTTTTTTTTTGCAAAAAAAGTTTTTTATTTTTCACTTTTTAGTGGGTCAGTCTGTAATTTATCTAAGTTACAATAGCCTAATAAATAAAAAATAAAATAAATAAATAAATCTTTATTTTCAGACCAGGAAATCCATACTATGCGAGCAACAATTTGGCACTTATTAATTAAAACACTAATTATATAATAGGGGTTAAAGTATGAAATTGCCGTTGCTAATGTCAACTGGTCATCACCTTTTACAAAATATTTATTTTCCCGATACAAGGACGTTAATTGTTGAGGAGTTCTCCCAGTAAGTAACCAGGTGAACTGGAGCTGATGGTGAAGGCACCATCAGCTCCACTTCAACATAATTATGTATTGTGACGAGCATAAATTGCTTAGCAATAATCAAATCGCTATAGGTGTGCCTATAAAATTTGAAAGTTCCCCTCGATTCGTCTGGAATGCCATCATCAGATCCTGGTTTCCTTATCATGGTACCACCCTTGGTATACCTCCTTTCCAACAAAAAAATAATCTTCAAAATCGGTTCATAAACGACGGAAGTTATCCCCGAACACACATAAAAAAAATATACACTTACGGTCGAATTGAGAAACCTCCTTTTTTTAAGTCGATTAAAAATGTCATTTACCATGTCTAGATATACTATGGCCCTGATAGCTATAAACACCCAGATATTTTGATTATTACGATACCTGTACCAATATGCAAGAAATGTCAAAGTTATCTTTGTTTGCGTTAAAAAATCAAATATTTTAAATAACCTTCGTCAATGACAAAACCTTACCTATACAGGGTGGCCGGAACATTGACGTCCAAAAATAAAATTTCGGTCCCTCGTATCGTGGGGTATTCGAATCACCCCCATGTATGTTCCGCGACTTTTCATAGTTTTCGAGTTATGAATTTTTTTCTGAATGTTTGAAAATTTTCGACCTGACCAACCTAAAAAAATTCTAAAAAAAAAAGTAGAGGGTTTTATCGAGTTTCTTTTTTTGCAACTGAATTTTCATAAGTAGTACTTTTATGCATAAAATAATCAGCTTCGTAACTGTGATGAAAGTTATGAAAATGTTGATCTAAAGTGAAAAATTTACGTTCGGTAAATTATGACTCAAATTTTCAACTTTAAATTAAAAATCTTAACAGGTGACTTCATAATTCCTAAGTAGGCTTCAAGAATGCGCCAGACTCTCAGCTTTCATAATCATAAAAAAATGAAGTACTTAATAGGGCTACTTTGTTTAAAATCGGCCTTCAAAGACAGCGAGGTGGAAAAATTCTTAAAATTACCCATCTGAGTAATTATTTTTTTTTGGCTATTTTCTCGTTCCTAAGGTTAATTAATGATAAGAATACTGAAAACTAACCAACAAATAGTTTCAGAGTTGGGTAAGAAAAGTTTTACGTAAAAAGTGGTTTTGAATAAAACACAGATGATAATGTGAAAAAAGTACTTAATTTATTTTTAACATTTACAAAAGGTTTTCAAAGTGGCCACCACCAGCAGCAATACACATTCTACACCTACGTAAGAAATTGTCTGGCAATCGTCTAAAAGCGTCTCTGTTCTCTCTCACAACACGTTCAGCTTCTGCAATCAACTGCCTCAGCTCTTGTTCACTTGAACAGTCTCGGGCGTATGCTATTTCCTTGTAATAGCCCCAAATAAAGAAATCGATGGGGTTGAGATCAGGTGAGCGTGGAGGCCACCTAATTGGTCCGCTGCGTCCGATCCATCTGTTGGGGTATGTTTCATCTAAGTAATTTCGGACCTGGGTTGCATAGTGACACGGGCGCCGTCATTTTGCAACACCATGGTTCGTCTGAGTTCGAGATTCACATCTGCCAGCAACAATGGAAGTTCATTTTCCAAAAAGTTTTTGTATGTTTCTCCATCAAGTCTGGACGGCAGTTCAAACGGACCAATTAGTTCGCCATTGAGGATACCAGACCACAAGTTAACGCTGAAGCGATGTTGAAATGTCGAAGCTCTCACTTCGAGTGGATTTTCATTCGCCCACGTGTGGTAATTATGAATATTGAATATAATGTGGTTAGTTTTCAGTATTCTTATCATTAATTAACCTTAGGAACGAGAAAATAGCCAAAAAAAAATAATTACTCAGATGGGTAATTTTAAGAATTTTTCCACCTCGCTGTCTTTGAAGGCCGATTTTAAACAAAGTAGCCCTATTAAGTACTTCATTTTTTTTATGATTATGAAAGCTGAGAGTCTGGCGCATTCTTGAAGCCTACTTAGGAATTATGAAGTCACCTGTTAAGATTTTTAATTTAAAGTTGAAAATTTGAGTCATAATTTACCGAACGTAAATTTTTCACTTTAGATCAACATTTTCATAACTTTCATCACAGTTACGAAGCTGATTATTTTATGCATAAAAGTACTACTTATGAAAATTCAGTTGCAAAAAAAGAAACTCGATAAAACCCTCTACTTTTTCTTTTAGAATTTTTTTAGGTTGGTCAGGTCGAAAATTTTCAAACATTCAGAAAAAAATTCATAACTCGAAAACTATGAAAAGTCGCGGAACATACATGGGGGTGATTCGAATACCCCACGATACGAGGGACCGAAATTTTATTTTTGGACGTCAATGTTCCGGCCACCCTGTATAAAATGATTTGTGAACTATCATTATTCATTATCTCCATAAATCTAAATGTCGTTAAAAATAAAAATTAACCTTTTTTTAAAGACTAAACTGCTGACCCCCTAGTATAAGTTACTACATACTTACTTAATTATTTTTATTAATGTTTGTTTTGTCATGTTTCTGAATAGTTTTGTTATTATTTAACACCATTTAGAGTATTTTGAGCTATAGGGTACGTCTTAGACGAAGTATGTTTTTTTTAATTTTGTGTTCCAAACTTTTAGTTTTTTTTTTTAATATGTTAGATACATATTAAAAAAAAAACTAACCCACCCAAATTCTGTTTTTTTTTAATTTTTTTTTTTTCTTAAATTCTGTGACCTCAAAAGTGACCAGATTTAACGTAGACATATCAACTTTAACTAGGGCATTTGTTGGCAATTAACTATCAGAAATTGGGGTAAGTATTAAAAAAAAACCGGTCAAGAGCGAGTCGGACTCGCGCACCGAGAGTTCTGTTCCCACGATTTCTGAAAAAGTTGCTATTTAGAGACATCGTTTTATTTTTCCTGTAATCTTTACATAAAAGTCTATCACATAGAATAATTTCAGAGTTTTCTCTTTGCAAACTTCGGAGTTTGCAAACTTTACAAACTTTGCAAACAAACAACGGTATTTTTTTTACATTTTTCATCAAAAGTCGAAAACTATGCGGATTAAAAAAAAAATGCTTGAGAATGTGCAAACAGCGCTCTTTCATATGATACCCCACATGCCCTAGTAGCCCCACTTTGAATTTTTAAGACCCCCTTTCAGTTCCTGTTGCAACAAAAACATAAATATTTTTATTTCTTTCTTATTTGCAAAATAGTTGGGTAAACGTCATAAAACTGTTCTAAATTTCAAGTTGATAGCATTAGTAGTTCTTGAGATATCCAGCTGTGTGTGACAGACAGAGAGATAGACCGAGTCTCACTGTAAGGGTTCCTTTTTTACCATTTTGGTACGGAACCCTAAAATCAATCAATCTGCCTAGCCTTTTCCCAACTATGTTGGGGTCGGCTTCCAGTCTAAACGGATGCACCTGAATACCAGTATTTTACATGGAGCGACTGCCTATCTGACCTCCACAAGCCATAGTTACTGGGTAATACGATACCCCTTGGAAGCCCGAAAGTCTGACAACCAGTCTTATGTTGTCAGACTTTCAGGCTTCTGACGACCCGTAACGACTGTCAAAGATCCACGAATGACAGCCGGGAGCAACGGCGTCCTTTCCGAGGCACGGAGGAATCTCGGTATGTAAAGATGGTCACCCATACACTGACCAATCCCAGCAAGCGTAGCTTAACCTGAAGGACCCGTGCGGCTGTTATTACTTAGCCACGAGCTCCTCAATAGGCATTTTAATTATGCTAACTAAAACTTTGTTTACAATTATTGTATGCGAACGTGTGACATTCATTAATGATGTGCAAGGCTTATCATTTATTTCACTGATAAGTTTGATAACTTATAGGTCTTTGTTCACCAATCGGACTTTATACAATCTTCAGTTACCTATTGCAGATTTTTTGCAATATTTGCAAGGTTATAAAAGATTTATTTATTCTCATACTCTATACTTCAGAGGATTAAAATTTCTATTAATTATTTAAACTTTTGCAACGTATTCGATAATAAATTGCTTGCATCTTTTGGTCAGTAATATATTATTCATTGTTGCTGTAATACTATTATTTAGTTTTTTTTTCATTTTAAGTTAATTATTTTGCGGAACATTGATAATTTAATTTCAGTACCTACATATTGAAGTGATACTATTATTTAGTTTTTTTTTTCATTTTAAGTTAATTATTTTGCGGAACATTGATAATTTAATTTCAGTACCTACATATTGAAGTGATACTATTATTTAGTTTTTTTTTCATTTTAAGTTAATTATTTTGCGGAACATTGATAATTTAATTTCAGTACCTACATATTGAAGTGAGTAAGTAGAAGTCCTGCTAGCTGGGTAAGCATGTAGACAACATTTAAAACTTTTTTGTTATTTTTTCTAGCTACGTACTACTTGGGTATATCGAATTTGAAACAATACTAAAATGTTTATTCAAACTTTTATTTGTTTGAATAAACATTTTGCACCTACCTACTTATTGTTTTTTCTTGTTTAGTAATTATTATAAAATTTAAAATGTATTTTACTGAATATTTAAAATTATACAAAGAACGACTAAGTACTTACTACATTATTATAATTACCACTCATAAAGGAGAAACACTATTTAACTATTTAAATTAGTAGTAAAATAATGTTCTTGCCTTTTTATTACAAAGATACAAACGGGTGCCTAAAATTTTGTAAATTGTCTTTAAACAAACCTAAATAAATCTACCTACATTGATATTCAAAAGGCTTTGATTACCGAGCTATATCTGCACAAACATTGTTAATTTCAACTTTTGTCATAAATTGGACAGTTGTGCGACAAAGTAGAGTTCTGTCAATTGTTTATTCAATTTCTGAGAGGATTCCGCGTTTTATTTTGTTTCATGGTTTTATTCTGGACTAGCGGCCGAAACTACGGACTTCGTGCTTAGGGAGTAGACCCCCTGCTTCGGGTGCAATGGCGACATGTGAAAACATCGAGATTACTGTTCTTAAGGCGAGTAGTGCGTGGCGTACTACTCGCCTTAAGACCAGTAATGTAACAGTAACTAGCGCCACCTTGAGAAAAAAAATATAAGTCTGAACATGGAACATTTTGAAATTTCCTCTATGTATGTACCTACTCACATTTTTGGTCAGATGTTGTGCAATTGTTTGTAGGTATCAAAAATATCAACACTGTTCAAAACTTCTACCTCATCTGACTAAAAATGTGAGCATACGAAATTTCAAAATGTGAGCTATACCTACGTCGAAATGTTCCAATATCTCCAGACTTATCATTTTTGCACAATGGTGGCGCTAGTTGGCAGCACTACTCGCCTTAAAGGGAAAGTTGCGAGGTTAAAAAAAACATTCTATTGAAGCCAGAAATATCTACCCACTCCGTTTTTAAAGGACAATATAGCACTCAATAAAAACCAAGTAAAGAAACAAATGAATGTGATTAGTTTCAAAGCGCGCACAAAATGAAAGTATTTACTCCCAACCGCGTTGTTATCTAAAACTAATATTGTTTTATCAGTTATCAGATTTATTATTTACCTACTATTAGCTGACCCGACAGACGATATCCTGTCCAAACAGTAATCAACTGGCAACTTTTTCTTCCCGATATGAATCTAATTAGAACTATTACGAACATTTTAAAGCCAAAATTAGCCAAATCGGTCCAGCCGTTCTCAAGTTATGCGCTTACTAACGAACATCCTTTAATTTTTAGGGTTCCGTCCGTACCCAAATGGTAAAAAGGAACCCTTATGGAGCGACTCGGTCTGTGTCTGTCCGTCTGTCATAGCTGGATATCTCAAGAACTAGGTAATAATGCTATCAACTTGATGTTTGGAACAGTTTTAGATGACGTTTGCCCAACTATTTTGCAAATAAGAAAGACGTTTTTTTTTTGCAACAGGACTGAAAGGTGGTCTTAAAAATTCCAAGTGGGGCTACTATGGCATGTGGGGTATCATATGAAAGAGCGCTGTTTGCACATTCTCAAACATTTTTTTTCTTTTAGGCCGCATAGTTTTCGACTTCTGATGAAAAATGTAAAAAAAATACCGCCCCCCCCCCCACCCCCCCTATCTCCGAAGTTTGCAAAGAGAAAAATCTGAAATAATTCTATGTGATGGAAGTTTATGTGAAGATTACAGGAAAAATAAAACGATGTCTCTAAATAGCACACTTTTTCAGAAATCGGAACGGAACCCTCGGTGCGCAAGTCCGACTCGCTCTTGACCGGTTTTTTTATTATTAGTTTATTAAGAAAGTAAATAGATTAGGTAAAAAAAAACTTCAATATACCGCGTCGAGTTAAATAGGTTAACTATGTAAGCATTAATACCTATGCCTATTTGCTATTACTTACTACTTACATATTAGTCTACTCGTAATGAAATAACTCTGGTGACGCGTAGCATGGTAACAATCTTCAATTAAAATTAAAAACCAATTACGTATTCTGGTAAGCACTGTATGGCATTATGTGACGAATTTTGGTATGCCAAAAGCGTTTCACCTATATTACTTACTTGAGTGACTAGCTTCTTGCCCCGACTTCTTTCGCGTGGATACCCGTGGATACCATACTCGTAATATTCCCAATAGATATATTCGTATCTCGTAATTAATTAAATTCAATTCAATTCCTTTTATTTCAGATTAATTACAAGTACACACACAGTTATTGTAATCATCCATACATTCGAATTATACAACGTGTAACGTTTAATGCGCAAAACCTCTTAAGGGGTCATTGTACTCATCATTATGAACAACTTGTAAGTACTATGGGACCAAACCTGAAATCGCGAAAAAAAAATCAGCTGTTCAGTACATTTATGTTCGCATAATTCGTCAAAATGTACTGAACAGCTGATTTTTTTTTTTCGCGATTTCGTGTTTGGTCCCATAATAAAAGTTGTTCATAATGATGAGTACAATGACCCCTTAAGAGGTTTGCGCATTTAACGTTACACGTTGTATAATACGAACATAAGAAACAGTCATAGACACAAAACAATAGAAACAGGATTGAGAGGGCTTGGATCAGGCCCGCACCACTCGCAGATGTAGTTTTGTCCAATGCTGCATGAAGGAGCAATCCACATCCGTTCTCCCTGCAATAAGCTGCAGGACGCTGTTGGGGCTGCCCTGCATGCGGCGCATCAGAGACGCTATTCTTTTGCGCTGTATCGCTTGAAATCCATCCACTTGAGCGTCCGCAAACATACCTGATGGGCCGATCAATGGATAACCTCTTAAGGGGTTATTGTATTCATCATTATAACCAACTTTTACTACGAGACCAAACCGATTGCATCGAGAACAAAAAATCTTGACGATTTATGCGAATACAAAATGTAATACCTAGCTGACTTTTTTTTTTGCTCCATTTGAGGTTTTGTCCCATCTAGTAAACTGTTCATAATGATGAGTAAAATGACCCCTTAATGGGACCCATCAATTACGGGACACCCTGTATACTAAAATAACAGCCACATTTTTATAAAACTCCCTCGACCCCCGTCGCATTTACTTCGTTTTCGCTTAGTGTTCTTTCTGCCTTTTTCTCTTGGCTCGTTAGGGTCGTAGCGTGGTGTTAAATAGTTACATAGAAGTCTTGATGTTCTATTGTAACCGTATGGCTCTGAGACCTGACTTTCCGTGGGTGGTCTATGAATAACTAGTACACCTACACCTACCTACCATAGTTATGCAGTGAGAGTCGCCTGTCCATGTAACCATCTATCAGTAGAAAGAATGCGAAAATGCGTCCATTTAATCTATTTCTATTTTCTCTACATTCCTGAAACAAGTAAGATGTAAATAGTGACTCATACTGCGATCATAGACACAGGTTTGTTCTTTATCGGCACGATCTTATTTATTGATAAGCCGTGTGCCCGATGGGATTTCCCTACAGCAAAAATTACGAACTTCCATACAAAATTTCGTCCCCAGCACCCTAATTATGTAACATAACTAACATATTATCAATCGAAACAGTCAATATCCAACAGAGTAGATCCCAGCACCCTAATTGCGTAACACACTATCAATCGGAACAGTTAACATACAGCAGAGTACATCCCAGAACCTTAATTGCGTAAAACATTATCAGTCGAAACAGTCAACATCCAACAGAGTACATCCCAGCACCCTAATTGCGTAACACACTATCAATCGGAACAGTCAACAGACAGCAGAGTACATCCCAGAACCTTAATTGCGTGAAACGTTATCAATCGGAACAGTCAACATCCAACAGAGTACATCCCAGCACCCTAATTGCGTAACACACTATCAATCGGAACAGTCAACATACAGCAGAGTACATCCCAGAACCTTTATTGCGTAAAACATTCATCAATCGAAACATTCAACATCCAACAGAGTATATACCACTGCACCCTAATTGCGTAACACACTATCAATCGGAACAGTCAACATACAGCAGAGTACATCCCAGAACCTTAACTGTGTGAAACGTTATCAATCGGAACAGTCAACATCCAACGGAGTACATCCCAGCACCCTAATTGCGTACCACACTATCAATCGGGACAGTCAACATACAGCAGAGTACATCCCAGAAACTTAATTGCGTAAAATATTATCAATCGAAACAGTCAACATCCAACAGAGTACATCCCAGCACCCTAATTGCGTAATACACTATCAATCGGAACAGTCAACGTCCAACAGAGTACATCCCAGAACCTTAATTGCGTAAAACATTATCAATCGAAGCAGTCAACATCCAATAGAGTACATCTCAGCACCCTAATTGCATAACACACTATCAATCGAAGCAGTCAACATCAAACAGAGTACATCCCAGCACCCTAATTGCGTAACACACTATCAATCGAAACAGTCAACATCAAACAGAAAACATCCCAGCACCCTAATTGCGTAACACACTATCAATCGGAACAGTCAACATCCAACACAGTACATCCCAGAACCTTAATTGCGTAAAACATTATCAATCGAAGCAGTCAACATCCAACAGAGTACATCCCAGCACCGTAATTGCGTAACACACTATCAATCGGAACAGTCAACATCAAACAGAAAACATCCCAGCACCCTAATTGCGTAACACACTATCAATCGAAGCAGTCAACATCCAACAGAGAACATCCCGGCACCCGAATTGCGTAGCACACTGTCAATCGGAACAGTCAACATCCAACAGAGTACATCCCAGAACCTTAATTGCGTAAAACATTATCAATCGAAGCAGTCAACATCCAACAGAGAACATCCCAGCACCCTAATTGCGTAACACACTATCAATCGGAAAAGTCAACATCCAACATAGAGTAAGTACATCCCAGCGCGTCGAAAAATCAAAGGAAGAACAATCAAACGAAGATTTACAAGAAAACTGAAACGGATAGTAGCGAGACCTCAGACGACTCTTTTGAAGCAACACAACATAGCAGTGACATAGAAAAGAGTTGAGAAAGCAATTTGATGCTGGACCTGAAATAGCCTGTCGGCGACGTTGTTAATAGATGCCCATCCATTGAAAACTATCAACCGTCTCTCCACAATTCCTTTGCCTACTATTATGATGCACATCCGGTACGGCTATGATAACCCTTCCATATCTATGGTCACGGTCTACCATTATCGCGTCCCACGGTCATTATGCAATATTGACCGGATACGGTTGATATGCAATGGTATCTGTAGCCCCATGAAAAAACATGAGGCTCCAGGGGCCAGTGTGAATATTTGGGTTCATGTGAGCAATCGAGTCCGGTCAAACCAAACTGGGGTTGTTGCATTTGCATTAATTCATTCATTCATGTTGGATTTTCAACTCTCACTGCTAAGCAGCAGTGTGATTCTGTAACCATCTCACCGTGAAAACTTGAAGTGAGCGTGGAGTGAGCTGTCAATAGTGTCAATTTCTAGCAAAAACAAACTCACTTCACCTAAGTTTTAACGGTGAGATTTTTACAGAATCGACCGGCTGTGCGCGAAAAATAATCACGGCGTCAAAATCGCCCGTGCGAAATTGGGCTAAGTATCGCCACTAGTGGAGGCTATTTTAGTACATTCCAGCTGTGATGGTGCCCTATTATTCCTTATCTAAAGCTTTTTAATCTTTCATGACCCATTTAACTGCTGGAGACAGATTTAAGGCTCATTAGCAACTGCTGCCAAGTACTTAGAAAGAAGCACCATTTGAGTGATTTTCTGGCATTCTTATCAGTTTGTGTTTTTGGGATTGTTTTTAACCGACTTCAAAAAGGAGGAGGTTCTCAATTCGTCGGTGCATTTGCTCTCGGAAAGTACCATTTGGTGAACTGGAACTGATGACGAAGACCACAGATGGCCATCGGAAATTCTCAATTATCTATATCTAAGTATATCACAGGTTGCGATTCGATTACTTTAATATGGTTTATGCTCGTCAAAATGCATAATGGTGATGGTGACTTCACCATGAGCTCCAGTTCTCCTGGTTCTTACTAGGAGACCTCCTCAACAATTAACGTCCCTGCATCGGGAAAAGCAATATTTTGTAAAACGTAATGAGCAGTTGACATTGGGTTATTGTAACTTACATAAATTACAAACTGACCCACTAAAAAGTGAAAAATAAAAACTTTTTTACAAAAAACAAAACCGACTTCCAAAAAAAACACTACAAAGTGAAAAATAACTATAATTTCGGAAGTCGGGTGCAAAAACCTAAAATACAGATCCAAAGACACCGACTTCCGAAATTAAAGTTATTTTTCACTTTGTAGTGTTTTTTTTGGAAGTCGGTTTTGTTTTTTGTAAAAAAGTTTTTTAATACCATGCAAATGTTCCATAATGAAGTAAATCTATGCCTTTCGCTCTGTGTGCGCATAATCAATAAATTACTTATTCACCTCTCTCTCATTTGTTTGAGTGAAAAAAACATTCAATTGGAAACAAGGATTTGAATATGGAATAGTTGAATGTTTGTTCATTTTATTTTATTTTAGTAAGGCCGCGTTCACACCAAACGTAGGTAATAGACAAGCGCCAAGCGCCGATTGCGAGCTGGCTCACTAATAAATAAATAAAATAAATAAATAAATAAATATCCTTGGACATTTCACACAACGCCATCTAGTCCCAAGCTAAGCAACCTAATGCTTGTGTTATGGTAACGAGATGGCTGATAAACTACTTATATACATTTTTTTTTGTAAATACATACATATTATAGATAGAAAAACACCCAGACTCGGAACAAATACTTGCAGGTCGTACAAACATTTGTTCCGTGCGGGAATCGAACCCGCGACATGCTAATAAAATAACTATGACAAGATAAATATCAATGGAAAAGCAATTAACCGCGTAACGCATGCTCAACTCAAAGGCAGCGGTGAAATCGAATCGCCCAATCTGCCATAGACTTCAGTACCTAATGCAACTAAATTGCTAGATTTATGCAGGGTGCCATAAAGATCGCAGCTCGTGTTTCCGTGCACTATAAGATTCTTAGGAGAAATGCTTTCTTTCGCATAGGACCTGCCAGAGGCCCTTTTTTTTTCTGGATGGAAAATCATCAAATGACTTCTCCCACTCTGGGTGGAGCCACTGGCGTAACTATACCCTTCGAGGCCCGTGGCAAATTCGACGGATGGGCCCCCCCATATAAAAAAGCTGATGAGAGCCAAAAATAATAGTATTTTTAGGGATCCGTACCAAAATGGTAAAAAGGAACCCTTATTGTGCGACTCTGTCTGTCTGTCTGTCACAGCTGGATATCTCAAGATTCAGTGGCGTGCACTCCATACATGCAAATAAGCTCTGCATACCCTGTAGTATCATACATACATGGCCCTCTAAATGATAAATATTTAAATTAAAAAAAAAACATGGTAGGTATTAAATGAATCTAATTTAAAATCCGTCATTTGAATTCCCGTGTTTATAATGCGATTCCGCGCCATCTATTACTTTTTTATGGAATTAACTCGTTGTGCGTTGCAGCGACGAACACGCGCCACCGATTCACCGCGCAAGCAGCGCTCCCGTGTGAGCAAAAGCACTACTACGTCTTGCTTATTTCTCATACATCGAATCCTTTGAATTCTCGTGTAGTACACAGCAAAAGTGTGACTGTGTGCGTTAAAATGTGCGCGCGTGTTGGAGTTTTAGAAGCAGAGCTTACATTGCAAACCGTCCAAATTGAGAAGCCGTAAAAGCACCGCTTATTTGTTGATTGTAGAGGATCAACTTTTTTTAGTCGGATTAATCAATTTATTTGTTCGTATTAGTTCGTAATTGCTATGTTTTTCGCCATTTATTGTTTCAATTGATTTAATATCATTGTTCGGTTGTATTTCTGGGCGGAACTGATTGATTGCCTGAGTGATTATTCAGTAAGTTTATTGTAAAAAACGAAAAATGATACCCCTGAGACCTGTGCTGGCCAAGTGTATTCAAATAAATTAAAATCTGCCGCTTTTTCGACGTTATCTTTTGAGGAAGAAGTTAAATTGATTGCAAAGGGGTCCGTGTGTCCCGGGTACACACGGACCCCTTTGCAATCAATTTAACTTGGTTTGGTTTAACACAAAAAAAGGTAATGCTACTTACTCGTTATTTACATAATAAGTATTATGATAATTGTTACTGGCTAACAGCTAAAGGTTGTGTACACACAAATATATTGTAATTTTTACCTTGCATTTTATTTACAAATCAACATAAAAATTATATATTTGGATCTACTTACATATAA
This sequence comes from Cosmia trapezina, assembly GCA_905163495.3. NCBI lineage: Eukaryota > Metazoa > Arthropoda > Insecta > Lepidoptera > Noctuidae > Cosmia > Cosmia trapezina. The sequence continues at coordinate 3,037,565 of LR991025.1, forward strand.
CGGATGTTCAGATTTAAATAATTTAGATATTTTTGATGGTCGCAAACAAACGCCATGCGAAGCCAATGGCACCGTGTGGTAAGAGTCGGGTATGTAGGTAACTAGGTACTGGGTAGGGTATCTAGTCGGTGGGACTCCGACCGAAAGAAGCTGAAACTGGTACCTACTTAAGTTTTTTGTTTTATTTTAACCGTGCATACCCTGTCTGAAATCTCTGTGCACGCCACTTCTCAAGAACTACTAATGCTATGAACTTGAAATTTGGAACAGTTTTATTTGACGTTTGCCCAACTATTTTACAAATAAGAAAAAAAATTAAATATACAATATGTAACGTTATGTAGAAGATTGGAAGATTTTCAATGATACTACGCAGCAGTTAAAGGTAAAATAAAGATATATTTCACGGACCAAAGGTTTTGAATATAACGGAGCGAGGGAGCACACGCGATGACCGCTAATCGTGTACTGGTTTCTCAACTAATATTAATTAATAAAATTTCGTAAAATCGCTTAGTCGGCGATGGTGTATGGTTTCACCGTACACGTTAAATGCCCAAAACCTCTTACGGGGTCATTGTACTCATCATTATGAACAACTTTTACTATGGGACCAAAAACATGAAATCGCTAAAAAAAATCAGCTGTTCAGTACATACACGTTGTATAATGTTTTTTTTTTTGCAACAGGTACTGAAAGGCAAAAAATAAATGTTTTTTTTTGCCTAGCCATAGTTTTCGACTTTTAATGAAAAATGCTAAAAAAATACCGTTCCCGCCTTATCTCCGAAGTTTGCAAAGAGAAAAATCTGAAATTATTCGATGTGATAGAAGTTTATGTAAATATTACAGGAAAATAAAACGATGTCTCTAAATAGCACACTTTTTCAGAAATCATCAACAAAAATTTAATATAAATGATGGTACGGAACCCTCGGTGCGCGAGTCCAACTCGGTCTTGACCGGATTTTTTTTACTTGTGTATGCAACTAAGTAGAGAGAGTAACTTAAATAAATTAAAGACAAAACTATTTTTTTTTTACTAAATTAAAATAAATAATAATAATAACCCCACCGCAGTATCTTTGTCACGTTGTGGTGGGGCTTGCGCGCTCCGAATTTTAGGTCTGTGCCGGTAGAGTTTACTTTGCCGGAACAGCACCCTAATTGCGTAACACATTATCAATCGGAATCGGTTTCATTTTTACAGTTCAACAACATTCATTGCGCTAATTACCTTATCGAGCAGCCAAATTTTTCGAACATATAAAGCAATGGATTAGCAATTTGTTTCAAAATGATTCAAACTCCGATTGATAATTTGTTACGCAATTAGGGTGCAGGTCTAGGATGAGAAGCCAGACTAAGAGAGATACAAAAAAAACGACAGGGCAGCATGTGGCGAGCTGTTGGGCAGTAGCGATCCCACAGACCCTATCTCCCGGGAGAAGTCTTGTTCCTCACCTCTCGCTTGCCTTTATTGGCCGGCTGGAGTGAACACTGACAAGGATAAGAGCTCCCACTTCTTTCCTGCCTTTATTGGCCGGTTTGAGTGGAGATTTGCAAGAGCAAACGTGCTCGGAGGAAGGAAGTATTCCAGTAAGATGCTGGTAGGGAACTTGACCGTACTTCCGGGATTCAAACTCAAACTCAAACTCAAAGCATTTATTTCAATTAAACCAATTACAGGCACTTTTGAATTGTCAAAGAGTCGGTCAGTAGGTAAGTCAGAAAGGTGAAGCTAGTTGCCCATTCTAAAACGTGATCTACGTTTTAGAATGGGCAACTAGCTTCACCTTATGGAGAAGAACGGGCAAGAAACTCCACGGACACTTTTAAACCAAAATATGGTTACAAAATATTGGTTACATCATTCATGTTGAAATTATACATTTTCCTGATAGCCGTGGGATACCTCTCCACTCCTCATAAGCGCCTCAGGACATGTTGGCCCCTTGCCGCCACGCGACACTTATGTGCTAGCGACCGTTTTCGGGGGCCCATTATTGAGTGTGCAAGTCACACCCTGCCATTTTATCTGTGTATTGTATACAAAACATTAGTGAGGCAGGGGCCATAGCGTTTCCATAGTTATAGGTAACCAGTCCACAGCCACCCAAACATGTTCTGCTATAGTCCTCCACCAACCGGGGACATGTTGCCCCCTTGTCACTACGTCACTATGTACTGGCGACCGTTTCCGGGGGCCCATTATTGAGTGTGCAAGTCATCCCCTTTATTCAATGTATCTGTGTAGATTATACAACATGGGTCAGGCAGGGGACATAGTTCTACCATAGTTCAAGGTACCCAATCCACTATAGCCACCCAAACCCATAGCCCAATATATGTTTCCATGTTTTGCAATAGTCCTGCACCAACCAGGGATAACCATCGGCTGGTGCCTTCTCGTCATTTAAAATTGTCTAAGGGGCCTCTGCGAGTTAGCTTTGGCCCCTCGTACGCCTTCCTAAGGTCCGGGACCCCAGGGTCCCGAGATATGTCAAAGACAAAATACAATATATAAGTAATAATAAATGTTGGGAGTTGGGATTCTCCTCTGACCGGGGGTCCCTTCAGGCTAGGGGCCCGAGGCATTTTGCCGACTTGCCACCCTGTAGTTACGCCACTGGGTGGAGCTGAAGTGCGTCAGACTTATATCTCTTTCGTACAACCCACGACCCCGGCGGCATCGGCCCTATTGGATCTATTGGCCTTTTGTGTGCACTAAATAAATGATTTATCCCTATCTGAGTATCGATATTATTTATTGATTAATTAAAACTTTATGCCCAAGTAAAAAAAAAAAAATCGTACAAAGAAGGACGGCATTTTCTACCAGTCAACCATAGGGTGACGCAGAGAGAATAGGTTTATAAATATTAAGTAAGTATAATTCATACATATTCACACAATAGAGGGATCGAACCTTTATGAATCTTATCCAATAATTTGTTTAAGTAAGTATGTCAAACCTTCCAGTGTATTTATTCCGTTCTAATACCAACAAACTAATACCACTGGTATTTGTTTGAACTTGTATTTATTTTCTATTCCGAACGGATACCAAAGTTGTTGGTATTCATTCGCACATTATTTAAAATTATTTAAAAAGTGGTATCCGTTCGGAATAGAAAATAAATACAAATTCAATCAAATACCAGTGGTATTAGTTTGTTGGTATTAGAACCAATTAGAACGGAATAAATCTTCCAGTTCTTTATTTGTCATTAAGTAGGTACCTATGTATTTTTGTGAATGGTCAATAACAGTGCCTAGATAATAAGTAACTGAGCCAACGATGCAGCACTATTGCAGAACATGGAAACAAACCATTTTAGGCTATGGGTTTTGGGTGCCTGTGGACTGGTTACATAGAACTATGGAAACGATATTATTATTAAATGTCAAGATGTCTATTTTCCGATTTTCTCGAATACTTTTGAAGGCAGCGGAGTGAAGCTTGCTGCATGAAATATGAAGTGTATTAATGTTACCGTCAAGAGCCTGCACGGTTGTACTTGGGTAGCACCTAATGTAAAATGCAAGTGCTTTATTGTAACTGAAGTCTAAGGTTGGGTTATATCGACGTAAGTGAGATTCGAGTAGCTTCGAGAGTCGAATTGGCGAAAATGGTTCTACTACAACACAACTATAAAAATTAAATTAAAAATTTAAAAAACCCCCAACGCAAAAAAGAAAAGAGAACATTTAAAAAGTCAAAAATAATACCTATCGTTGAGCCATCAAATTCGATTGAGTAATACCTATATATATTTTAATTACAGAAATTGATGGATGGCACGATAAGGTTTGCTCATTGAATTGGCGCTATAATTTCGCGGCGGGGTACCGCATATGTACATAGTCAATCAAGTGAAGGGTCTGACTTACTTATGCGGTACCCCGCCGTGACATTATAGCGCCATTTCAATGAGCAAACCTTATCGTGCCATCCATCAATTTCTGTAATTAAAATATATATAGGTATTACTCAATCGAATTTGATGGCTCAACGATAGGTATTATTTTTGACTTTTTAAATGTTCTCTTTTCTTTTTTGCGTTGGGGGTTTTTTAAATTTTAAATTTAATTTTTATTTTAACCTTTTTAAACTTTTTAAACAATTTAACAATACAGAAATGCATTTTTATTACTGCAGAATGTTAAGTTTCTCTGCACATAACATTAACTTATAATGATGCCACCATCGTACTGCAAATAGAATTAAATACTGATAAAAAAACGAATACAAACACTACTATCTGCTATTTTTTTTTTCAAGAGTGTACTAGTGTGCTGGATATCCTGACTGCAACATCAGCTCATCGTGTAGCCACCATTGCATTGTATGTAGAATCAAATACTGATCAAAACGAACCCAAACACGACATATCTGCTATATTATTTTACCAAGAGTATTCTAGTGTGCTGGATATCCTGGCTGCAGCATCAGCTCATCGTGTTGCCACCATTGCATTGTATGTAGAATAAAATTCTGATCAAAACGAATCCAAACACGACATATCTGCTATTACTTTTTCAAGAGTCTTCTAGTGTGCTGGACATCCTGGCTGCAGCATCAGTTCATCGTGTTGCCACCATTGCATTGTATGTAGAATCAAATACTGATGTAAATGAATCCAAACACGACATATCTGCTATTACTTTTTCAAGAGTGTTCTAGTGTGCTGGACATCCTGGCTGCAGCATCAGCTCATCGTGTTGCCACCATTGCATTGTATGTAGAATCAAATACTGATGTAAATGAATCCAAACACGACATTTCTGCTATTAATTTTTCAAGAGTGTATCCAGCACACTAGTGCTGGATATCCTGACTGCAGCATCAGACCAAGAATTCCATAATCTTGCATAGATAGATAGCATACATGGATGTTTCAAATTTTAGGTCACACTAAGGTTTGAAAGTAAAGTAAATACCCATTACGCGTCTAAGATCCCTACCGCAGCTAACAATAGAGCGAATAACTTTGAAACGGCTGAACCGATTTTGATAAAACATGTCTAAGAACCATCGCTGGAAAACCTGCTTTCAAATAAAAAAAACCGCATCCAAATCAGTCCACCCGTTTAAGCGCTACGGTGCCACAGACAGACACACACACACACACACACACACACAAACACACACACACACACATAGCGGTCAAACTTATAACACCCCTCTTTTTGCGTCGGGGGTTAAAAACTCAAATGAATTGAAACTAAAAAGGGTAGTAAACTAGCCCCGTCGCCGTTGGCTCTTGCCCTCATAAAAACGCGTTTAGAAACGCTCTATAAAATTCTACGTCTGTTACTAGGGAAGCATTTACATCTATCTATCTATTATACTGGATGACTTTTATTACCGTCTTGAATAATAGGTGAACGGAGTAGAAGCCTATGGCATACCTAACGTTTAAAAAAATTAAAAATCTAAATTTAAATCTTAAGCAGGTTGATATGATTTGAATTTCGATATTTTTAAACGATTTTTTTTTCAGTTTCTATTTTTAGTTTAGTTTAGTTTTTAGTTTTTTTTATGTTTTTTTTTTATTAGGAAAGGTTTTTCCAAATTTTCTTTTTTCCTAAATCACCTTCTTTGTTCCTAAAGGAACAGCCGAAACATCACGTGTACGAAGTTCACCGGGTCATCTATATAGTCGTACACAAGACAATTATAGATATTATGTGGGATTCGAGGAAATACAAACTTCTACAGCGATTGTTTTCCATCCAATATCCTGCTAATTAGCATCAGATTTCCTTATTTGCCAAACATTTATTTTTGGTTTGGCGACCTCAAATCATAATAATTGATTAATAACCGTGATATGAAAAATTCCTCCGTTCGTTCATCAAACACCAATGTTAAATCTAACACCAATGCATATTATGTCTATCAGCGCGTAAAAAATTTATACGTTCCAATAGCGATGTGTACCAGTACTAATATAATTACGAGGTGAGGTTACGCCCATTGTATGTTTTGTAGTGTATATGTTTTCTTTTGTTATGTATTTTTGTGGTGTACAATAAAGTATATATAAATATAAATAATAAATAAATAAATATAATTACGGGGTGCAATTTTTCGCACCTAATAATACGTCACTATGGCTTCTCGTTGACTTTATTTGACGATTCAATTCATTCACATATCGCGTTTGCCTACTTCCTTATTTGAAGGCCTATTTGCTAACTATAAGTAGGTATTCAAGTTTATAAGATTATGATGATTCTGAAATAACCTATCTCGTTCATTTCCTAAAATCCGAAGTCTGCACAACTTCTAGCGCATTCTTTCCCAACAGTGGCATTGCTTCGACTTTTAACTTGTAACTGTAACTTCTCGGCTTATCATTGCATTGAATTAGTGAACTGATAGCAGCGGCATATGACCTCAACTAATGGGTTTCGAAGAAAATGGAATGTAAATAGGAAGTCAGTAGGAGGAAGTGTAAAAATGGATCTGCACACTTCTTTTCCAAGTCTAAACCATTTTTAATACCTGCCTTTGAGTTGACTCCAGGTTTTTCTCTGCTCGGCCCGTATCTTTATTATCTATCCAAGTGAAAAAAAAAACCGGTCAAGAGCGAGTCGGACTCGGGCACCGAAGGTTCTGTATTTTTTTGTTTATTATTTCTGAAAATCTGTGCTATTTAGAGACTTCGTTTTATTTTCCTGTAATCTTTACATAAACTTCTGACATAGAATAATTTCAGATTTTTCTCTTTGCAAACTTCAGAGATAAGGGGGCGGGGAACGGTATTTTTTTTACATTTTTCATCAAAAGTCGAAAACTATGTGCCCTAAAAAAAAAGAAAAGATATGTTTGAGAATGTGCAAACAGCGCTCTTTTATATATTATGATACCCCACATGCCCTAGTAGCCCTACTTTGAATTTTTAAGATATGTTTGAGAATGTGCAAACAGCGCTCTTTTATATGATACTCCACATGCCCTAGTAGCCCTATTTTGAATTTTTAAGACCTTAAGTCCCTGTTGCAAAAAAATATAAATATTTTTATTTCTTTCTTATTTGCAAAATAGTTGGGTAAACGTCACGTAAAACTGTACCAAATTTCAAATTGATAGCATTAGTAGTTGCTGAGATATCCAGCTGTGACAGACAGACAGACTGAGTCACACCTTAAGGGTTCCCTTTTTACAATTTTGGTACGGAACCCTAACAAAAGCTATGTACTTTCTCATGATCAAGGTAATTCTTGTACAGAGTCCACTCACTTCCACGAGCACATTTCTAAAGGGTAGGTTCCTGCTAAATACACCTCGTTATGTTTTTAATATAACACGCTCCCCAGAGCGCCCCTAATTATGCTAGAGAGCTAAAATGTTATAATATTCTACCTATTATCATGCAATTTTCATTCTTATGATTGTAATATATAAGTGCGGTTATCTTGTACGGAAAATATAACAGTTGATTTACTGTTTCTTGATGAAGTTATATCGCTGATAGCATGTTGTATGTTTCCATTTCATCAGCCAAGCCTATCTTTCACTGAACTAGTTTGTGAAAGCTATATTTTGCGTTTTCAGGTCAAATACAGTGTTAGTGTAGGTGTAAGAAAATAATTATTATCATAATAGATAGGTACGCTCTCCATACAACCGAAATGAAGAAATGCTGAATTTTAAGACTATCTTAATTTACTTTGTAAAAAAACATGCACAACATTCCAGATCCAAGTTATTGCACAGTTCAATTTAAATAAAAACAGACATATTTACATTATGGAAGGAATTATTTTTAAAAATTAATTTAAAAAAAAATTAAATTAATTAATTTAAATTAATTTTAGATGTTTAAAAAAAAATAACAATAAGAAAGAATACACAAAAAAACTAACAAAAATACCAATCAAATAATATTATCACACAAAAAAAACTCATTTTAATATCTTCCTTAAGGTCTCAGTATCGTCTGTGTTGTCACAGATAATAAAGGTGCTGTGTACCTATTTATTTTAGTCACAGATCAATTGAAATAAACTACGTGAATAGTTAACAATGGATCTGGACTTAACAGTCAAGAGACAAGGTCAGACAAAAATATTGCACTTGCAAAAAACAATGTGCCATGTGCAAATATGTGTTCGAACATATTGCTACGAGGTAGGTTTTTGGTCTATCGAGCTGTATGAGATTAAAAGTATTGTTTCTTTTGATGACTTTATACGATGCTGCCATGTTTTAATACTGCTAGACTTTACCATCATTATAATAGAATTTCTCAGTCTACACGGTAGTCAAAACAAGATTCAAGACAATCGCTATCAAAGTTATCAACTTATCAATGTTTATACTATTGATTACAAACCTCTCAACTCCTTCGTTTCCGATTATTGGCATAACCATCAAACTTGGCAGAAGAATTTACCCTCCTTTTCAGTCTTATTTAATTTTGTTACTGCCTACAACATAATTTTAAGTTGACGACTTACAAATTGCACAGGACAGTTCGAAATTGGGAATAATCTTGTTTTAAACAAAGATACCTATATCTCGTTAGTATATTATATCCAGTTAAATCTCCATAACTGAATGATCGTCGGCGTTGGTAACGATAAGCCTTTTGCCCGTCACTGACCTGAAACATTTGGGATGACCTTTAGCTGATGGACGCAGATAATTCGCTGGCATCGTGCCAACTTTTGGGAGCAGCTTAACGGTACCTAAATCCATTGTTTGTTTGTTATTTTTATTTATTTATTTCGGTTGCATTCTGTAATATCAATGAGAGCTAGAAAGTAAATTGATCCTGCACGAGCTGGAACAAAATATTTCACAAGGCCTTTGTTGTTTTTTCATGTTCCAAAAAAACTACACTGGACTGCCCAAACAATCAAATACCATGCCTAAAATATGAAAGGTCAATTTTGCAATCCATTAGTCCTACAGAAAGCAAACAACCCGACTTTTTCCGTACAATCATCTAAATCAAACCCTGGAAAAATTAAATTCGTTGGAAATAGTCCCGAAACGCGGAACAGAGCGAAGCCTTTGACACTTTTAATACACTTCGAGCGTTCGGGCTCCATTTTTCATCAGACACTTTGAAAGGCGAACGCCCTGAAGGTAAACATGACCGTCTGCTTCACGGAAGGTTGACGACATCGTATCGATCACACTTGTTGCTCTACTAGACTTGCCCATTAGAGAATGAAACGCCTAGATATAAAACTGTGGTAATTGCAATACTGGAACTACAAATTGGCGTGGGACTGTGGGAGAATGTTATGTGATTAAAGCGTATGTAGATCAAGATCCAAATATAAACTGTTGAAGCACTCATTCATTATCAACATCTGCCTAGCCTTTTCCCAACTATGTTGGGGTCGGCTTCCAGACTAACCGCATGCAGCTGAAGACTAGTATTTCACATGGAGCAAATGCCTATCTGACCTCCACAGCCCACTTACCGGGTAATACGATACGTTGAACACTCATTATGTAAAGTAATTTTAGAAACAATAAGAGAAAAGAAATAAATATTAGCAGAAAGTAGATAGCTAAACGTATCATGCTTTTCAAGTCAAATGTTTGCTCTAAGTATATTTAATTTACATAGCTTAGCATGATATGAATCCAATTCCAAAGTAATGAGACGACTCGCTTCGAAAGAATATTGTTTTCCTAGTAAGTAGGTACATACGATAATGAATGTATTTATTTTAAAAAAATATAGTGATAATTAACCCAGTCACAGTATACTGTGACGCAGTGAACTTGAACTTACGCTAATCCGTATTATTGTTTAACAATAGTCTCTTTGTTGCATAATATTGTAAAGATAATATTTAATTGACGACACGGTTGGCGCAGAGGTTGAGCAATTGACTGCTGCGCAGCATGTCGCGGGTTCGATTCCCGCACGGAACAAATATTTGTACGACCTACAAGTATTTGTTTCGAGTCTGGGTGTTTTTCTATCTATAATATGTATGTATTTACAAAAAAAAATGTATATAAGTAGTTTATCAGCCATCTCGTTACCATAACACAAGCATTAGGTTGCTTAGCTTGGGACTAGATGGCGTTGTGTGAAATGTCCAAGGATATTTATTTATTTAATTTATTTTCTTCTATACTCGAATAAAGTTTATGTAAGTATTCACTTTCCCGCCGTAAAGGCTTTCCGTTTCATTCCGGTTCTCGACTTCCTCCTTCATATACACACTTCTCTTGTATATCTTCGTCGCTTTTCATACAAGACGGAGTCTATTGTTAGCCTTTGCCAATCTTTCTATTAGGACCCGCAATTTGCGAAGTAATAGACGCTCTGTTCCGAACAATAGGTGCTCTGCTGTATGATCTACTGCTGCAGGAGTTACATCTGCGTTCAATTGTTGAACTTCCCGTAAATTGTTATAATAATCTGTTATCTGCACACTACGCAGGTCACGTGCTTTACCAAGAAGATTGTTTATGCGTTGGTTTTTATAAGTCTGTGCTCTGCAAATAACTCTCTTTTCTTCGCATGACGTTTTGTTCCGACCGTTTAGCCAATAACTTTTTACTTGCGACCCTGCGTTTTAATCCTATGCGTCTAGTCCAATAATGTCATTGATTAAGAAACCACCTCCGTCGAACTACCTACATAGAACGACAATACGCTCTTATTTCTACCTCGGGATTAGATCAGAAAGCCCCAAGGCATTAGAGCTATTGCCGTAAAGTGTTCAATCTAGGGTAATATCGCCATTGTGGGTTAGATCACGTGCGTTACTTACAACTGAGGTCGCTGCCAACCTTGGATTTACAATTCGATGATTTGCATTTAAGGTTGTCGAATTACCACCTATAGATGATCTTGTAGCTGACAGAACCTCCATCTTCCATCTCCATCCATCTGGATTAGGATCTAAGTCGCGCTCACAAAGTTCAAATTTCAGGTAGAAACCACTAGTTTTTCTTTATTAGAAGTTATACTGTTGTAGACTTCTGCAGAAGATAAATTACGGGTGATCCACCTTCAGTTAAGCTCTTAGCCATTTTTTTCCTTTGTTGGACTTACTTTTGAACTGAGGTTTTTCTTGATTGAACGTTGCTGTCACTTATGTTTATGCGGAGGCAGGTAAATTGCTGTAATATGCTCGCCCACTGTAGTGTAGTAACGTTATTCTCTTGGATAGCTCATGTCGTGACGTAGGGACAACATACCTATTAGTTTATTCCCAAAATTAAAGGACCAGCCTTGGTTAGGTTTTTTTTATTTGACGGAGGTATAATGAATACTGGTCACAACGAAAGTTAATTAGTCAGTGAATATTTATTTATTAGTTAATTATTATGAGAATATGTTTGATATAAACATGTTTTGAATCTGCACTCTGCAGGTAGGTACAGGTATTTACCGTACGCTTTATGAAGTAAACAATGCAACTAGGACAACTTACAGTTGCGTTGTTTGTGCGATCATTCCATTGCAATGAACGCAGAGTTTATCAAAATAACGATGCCGCTTAGACTAACAATAGACGATTGATGGTAATAGGAATGAATGAAGGTAAACAAGCAGAGCCATGAAGCAGTCCAGTAATTGATGGTAATAGTAACCTAATGAAGGTAAACATGCAGATCCATGGAGCAGTCCAGTAATTGCAACTTCTTATTAGAAACATCATTAGAAAGATAATTTTTTCCGAGACCTGGGAACCTGTATATTTCCATGGTATATTCGTATCTACAGCTCAAGCAGGTCATCAAGCTTTATTTAAAACGCTGTGTGATATAAACGACTGGTATACCCAGTCGTTTCCTGCACTAATAATTGATTTAAAAGAGTGACCGTGGAGTTTCTTGCACGTTCTTCTTCATAGGAATCTATTACGCTGGAATGCGCAACTAGCCTCATCTTTCAGACTGACCGATTCCTTGACAGTTCAAAAGTGCCTGGAATTGGTTTAATTGAAATAAATGCTTTGAGTTTGATTATTTATTTATTTATAAATTACAAGTTCCTTACATAGGTGTAACAAAGCACACAATTAGACCTCTGGGGTCTGTCTTATCATGCCATGGCCTGAGATTGATCAAGGCGCCATTAACAGCTGTTTAACAGAACTACATCAACTCGACCACAACCCAACTAATTAAGTTATAATCGAGTCGATGCAATGTTCTTTCAGCTTACGCGTTACGTTTTTAATAATATTCAATGAATCTCTAATGTCTACAGGTATTTGGTTTAGTAAATTGGGTATTAATAAGGATGCGGTACGCCTGCCATAAAAGTTACTTTTGCGTGGCACTTGAAACGATTTTGATATTTACAGTGCAGCATTCACAACACAACACTGCACAAGTACTGTAAACACAAAAATCCTCTTTATACGCCATGATAGATGTGCATTTCGCTCGTGTAAGTGTCATCCACAATAGGCTCTGGGGTATTGACTCCCCTTACTATAGCGGCTTCTAGCCTTGTATGGTGTTTGCACCTACACATACGGCCAGTCGTACGTGCCGTATTGTTCGCGGGTTCACTTTGATTGCATAAAGCATATTGATGCACTAATTAATTGTGTTGCCGTCAATTCGGTTTCTATTGTACTTAGTTGTTTGACGGATAGAATGTATAGGATAGAGCTATGATAGCTTTAACATCTCTGTTGTTAGAGAAAAGCTTCTAAAATTCTTCTTAGAAACGGATGTTTCTTGAAAAATCTTTTGTGATTAAACTTCTCAGTCATATTTCGCCAGGTCGTGAGATTTTTATTACTTAAACCGCACGTATTTTGCACGAGTTTCAGGATCTCAGGTACGGAAACCCCTTGGACTAAATCAAACTTCCAGAATTTTCAAATTCGAATGTTTATTGCTCAACACAGTACATATTCATACATTTCTAGATGTCAGGTGAATGTGCAGTCAACTGTGTTGCACCAATTCAGGCATGCAATTTATTCGCAATTTTCCCAACGCCTCTCTTTCAACCAAAGTTAAATTTATTAATTCGCTGACAGACAACGCACAGCCTGAACCGCTGCACTAGGACTAGAAGCATGAAATTTTGCGCAAGAGTTCCTTTTGTAACGAAGGAGCGATTTTTGCCCCTAAAGGTTAATAGGGGAAATTCGTCATTTTTTTCGATGGGTAAATCCCATCGGGGCTTGTATTTAAATAAATTATGTCCTACAGTTGTTTTTTTTGGCAGCAGGGAGGGACTTTTGTCGAAGTAATAACAGCCGCATGGACCAATCCTGATGTATTGGTCCGTGGATGGGTGACCATCTTTTCATACCAAGACCCCTCCGTGTCTCGGAAAGCACGTTAAGTCGTTGGGCCCGGCTGTCATTCGTGGATCTTTGACAGTCGTTATGGGTCGTCAGAAGCCCGAAAGTCTGACATACAGTCTTACAAAGTGGTATCGTATTACTCAGTTACTGGGTTGTGGAAATCAGATAGGCAGTCGCTCCATGTAAAATACTGGTGTTCAGCTGCATTCGTTTAGGCTGGAAGCCGACCCCGACATAGTTGGGAAAAGGCTAGGCAGATGATGATGATTTGCTACCGATTTTTTAGCACTGAAAGTTGATACTATTTTCATAGATAGAATTTGCCAAATTCGCGCTACTCACTTGAACGTGTCTGAACTATTATGTAGGTACCGACAGGTGCTAAACAGCGTTATTTATAAGGTTTTCGTGACTCCATTCAATGAAGGAAAGTCTGGATTTTACTGGTACGTCGGTTCAGGCCAGAAATAGTCTAAACGTAAGTAATTTAAACTAAGAATAGTGAATACCGCGCTCTGAATGTGAAGGGCTTGGAGACCAGCACCCTAATTGTGTAACACAATTTCAATCGCAATCCGACGGTTTTGAATAAAAATCGTAATGTATTGCTGCTCATAGGTTTGAAAAATTGGCTGATCTGTCAAAATGAAAGGCATTACGATCGATTGCTATTTTGTATGTGCGTTACCCAATTACCCCGCTGAATGTGGAGGGCTTTTTCTTCTTTTTTCCAAAAAAAAAACTTGGGTTTTAGCATAGAAAAGCTCCGATCGCACCCTACATGCGTATGATAGGCCCCTCGGACTAAATAAAAAACCCTGTACAGTGCAGTGAAGCATGCGGAAAACTACACCTCGCTCTGTGCATACACGCTCACACGCACACATTTACACCGGACTACAATTAAACTACACCTCACTAAGTGCACACATGTTTACGAACCCCGAAACGTGCGGCCTCACGTCACTGTTGACAGCGCTATGTCTTGGTTTGTTATTTAGTCTGAGATAGGCCCAGTGTTGTTTCTACACCTTTAGACACTCACTTCTTTGTTGCCTTAATTAACACCAAGTGGCCTTAGTGCGAGTTTTCTCGAGTTGACTCGATCACGTTAACGTGAAGTTCAATTTGTACAAGCGCCGCCTGATGACTATAATGTGAAAGACAATTATTCCATGCAAATCCTGGTGAGACAATTATTCCATGCCATAGATTTTTATTTGCTTAATATTTGCTTTTGACATAACTTAATTTAATTATTTAATCCATTGTAATATTTAATTAATTATTATTAACTTTGACATTATTTATTTATTACTGACATTATTTATTAGACATTAATTAATACATATTTAATCAGTTTTTATTTTGAATTGTGTTTTTGTGTTTAATATGGGTCAATGACCTGAAATAAATGAATTTTAATTTTAATTTAATTTAATAGATGTATAAAAAAAGGAGCTCTCCGCGCCACGCATATCGAAAGTGAAGCACCGTACCGATCTATGTGTGCGTGATTTGAGTACCTGCAAAGACGCCGTCGCGTCGCTCGTGATACGTAATGTCGGCCGGTCGGCATACTATGATGTAAATGTGTGCATGAGGCGTGTTTGTACAAACGGTCCCGGCATACTTACTGTACTTCACTTTCGATATGCGTGGTGCGGAGTCCTCCTTTTTTTATAAGTCTATGTTCCATGCAAATAAATTAACACCAGAAATAAGGACAAATTACGTGCTCCATTTCATCGGCTTCATAAGGTTCATAACTCATTTGTTGGTCTTGGTATAACTTTTTATAACAAGTTACATACCTTCTTCTTTGCTAGATTTGCCTTTTAATGCGTTTAAAATTAAAGTAAAATCCAATCTTTGTTTAAAGGCATACTATTCTATCAACGATTACTTAAACGATAAGAATAGCTGTTGGCCGCTGTGATTAACTCAAGACAATGTTTATGTTATGTTCTTTCTCCAGAATCAGCTTACATAATGACAGGTTATATGAGTTAAGTACTAAAATTGTTATTTTATTTGACAAAAATATAATTTAATGTATTGTGTTGCATAAATTATTTTGCATAGGTACTATTGTATAGAATCTAGTTCTTCTAACTGAACAGACAGCTGTGCTGCTGGGGAGTTTGTTCCGCTACTTCTTCTTCCCAGCTAAAGCACTAGGAAGGTTTTGTGGGGACTGTCTTACTGTAATTTCGACGTTCAAAAAGTGCTGATTCTCAGCCTAATTTGAATAAATTACTTTTGATTTTGAATTGGCGTAAGTTAACGTTAGTGTAAATGCGATCGAGTAAGTATAAAAACTCGCATTATGGCCACTGTTCTTGTTTTCACTTTCACAGTCGTTTTCCGACTGTTATAGTTACTACGAGTATCATTACATAATGTTCCACGTGTATCGAGATATATATACTTACTTCTACCTACTATACCCCTTCAGAATCTACAAGCATGATAAATATACATATAGTGTAACGTAGGTAATCACAAATTGAAAAATACATAAAAGTCAAGTACACAGCTAACAAGTAATAAACGACACTATGATGTAACTTCGTTTGAATACGACTGTGAACTTGACTTGGACAATATTTGTTATTGTCGAAGCAGTTGCAAATCATTTACTATGAATTGTAGTGAGTTAATTATAATTGTTGTGCTAGTAAAAAGTATGAAGCATAATGTTTTCTTAATGGAGCTAAGAAAAAAAACAAGATTATAAAAACTTTTAGTTTTTTACCCGAGTACCTACTGAAAAATAACGCTCTAAAAAGTATGAAACAGGAAAATATTCTCTTAGAAAATTAGAAAAAGACAGACAAATTAAAAATCCGGAGTCATACGTAATCTGTTCGATTTATATTTTTATTTATTTATTTTTTTATAATTTATATTTATTTAGAATCTGTTTATTTAATTATTTTTTATTTATATTTATATTGCTAACATGACGTGTGACTACGGATTTTGATGAAATACAAACATGCATAGTCGCGGGCAACAGCTATATGATTTATATAGCACTTTCTTACATGTGGAAACTCTCTCTCTTTCATCTTTTTAACGTGATCCAAAACATATCTTGTATATTGTCTTGTATGATGTGTGAAATTCAACTGAATTTCAGTTTAAATCTGACCGCTGCTGTTTCCCAATGTAATTATACTTTCAGGCACCGATTGTTTTATGAATACAGGCATACAGGGCAATTACGTAACGCCTATCAGTCGTAATCGATTTCATTTTGACAGTACAACTACATTCATTGCGTTATTTACGTTGTCGAGTTCAAGTCGAGTTCGAACATTTATGAAGCAATGGATTAGCAATTTGCTTCAAAATGATATATGATTTCGATTGATAGTATGTTACGTAATCAGGGAGCTGAGAACTCTTTGAAAGCATCTCTCATCAGAGAGTTAATAAAACAGTTTTTGCACATACTTTGCTTTTTCATGAAACTAGAATTTTTAAAACACGTTTTCCTGCAATTACTACGTTTTGAAGTCGAATACACAGCGGGAAAAGTCCTTCCATTGAACTAGGCGCTGATTTATTGGTTTAATTGTACTTATCCTTATAGCTGAGGAGCTCGTGGCTAGGTAATAACAGCCGCACGGGTCGATCCATCAGGTTAAGCTACGCTTGCCGGGGTTGGTCCGTGGATGGGTGACCATCTTTACATACCGAGCTGCTCCGTGCCTCGGAAAGCACGTTAAGCCGTTGGTCCCAGCTGTCAGATTAATAATTTTGTAGAATATAGCTAATGAAACAACTCAAAAAATATAGAATGTTAGAAATAAGTAAATATTTAACTCTAAGTCTTAGCTATAATCTACAAAATTAGTAATCTGTGATTTACCCACAGTAATAAGTTGAATTATTAAATATTGGATTTGTTCGATTTCATTCTTTATTTTATTGATTGCCGTTAAGTTGAATTTTTCTATAACTAAGCGCTTTGCGTATAACAATGCTCTGAAATACAACGACTAAGAGCCGGCAGACCAACTCGCTTCACCTGTGGAGACACCATACTTTGAATAGGAACTAAAACTGACCATTTCTCTTATTGACACCTCTTGACACCTCTAGCTTTTTCCCTATTCCTTTACAGGGGGGCCGGTCGCGCAGCGGGTGGTGCTCGGCGCAGGTGTAGGGTGGGGGTACGACACCAGCCGGCGTGCACTTGAAAAATTCGCCTATTGTCCCCTTTTTCTCTGTATTTTTTAGGCTTTCTCCACAAATAAGCGTCTTGCATACACAACGATTGCTCTGAAATACAACCACTGAGAGCCGGCAGACCAACTCGTTTCACCTGTGGAGACACCATACTTCGAATGGGTACTATAACTGACCATTTCTCTTATCGTTTTTTTTTTCCAACAATGTTGCGCGCATCATAGCTCTGAAATGCAACCACTCAGAGCCGGCAGACCAACTTCCTTCATCTGCGGAGACGCCATACTTTCAATGTGTACCAAAACTGACCATTTCTCTGATCGTCTTGTTTTCGCAACAATGACGCCCCTTGTAAGCGCTATAACTCGAAGTTGCAACCACTCAGAGCAGGCAGACCGACGTCATTTGCATTAGGGGACTACTCTACAACCCATCGAAGTAAATCTAACCGTATCCATGATCGTTATGAAAAATCCTGTCACCTCTCGGTCTATAATGCTATCAACCTGAAATTTGGAACAGTTTTAGATGACGTTTACCAAACTATTTTGCAAATAAGAAAGAAGCAAAAATATTTATATTTTTTTTGTAACCGAGACTGAAAGGGGGGTCTTAAAAATTCGAAGTGGGGCTACTATGGCATATGGGGTATCATATAAAACAGCGCTGTTTGCACATTCTCAAACATTTTTTTATTTTTTTAAGGCCACATAGTTTTCGACTTTTGATGAAAAATTTACAAAACATACCTCCCCCCCCCCCGAATCTCCGAAGTTTGCAAAGATAAAAATCTGAAATTATTCTATGTGATAAAGATTACAGGAAAAATAAAACGATGTCTCTAAATAGCACACTTTTTCAGAAATCGGAACGGAACCCTCGGTGCGCGAGTCCGACTCGCTCTTGACCGGTTTTTTCGGGTAATCTTTCTTATTGTTATTCTTTCCATAATGTGGTTTTTTTTTTGTTCTGCAGAAGTTTCAAGAGGAATTAAGTATATAGTTTGCCCCTACAAAAGTGTAGGGGCAAACTATGATGACTTTGACTGCCGATGACTTTTTTTAACTATAAATATGCTTTATGTATGCATGCTAAAATGCCATCGAACTGATTGCCGTTGAACTTTTTATTACATACAGTATTATTCCGGAGCATCTTTGCCACTAGATCTAGCGTGCGAGTCAGCCTAGCAGCAACTCGCACTGTGTGGACGTATCATACGAGTTACTCGCACTTACGAGTTGGACAGTATCTCGCAGACGAGTCAGTTCAACATTTTTTGTTTTGCGCACTGCGAGTGATGGGGGACTATCACTCGCAAGACGCTAGGCAGCTACTCTCATAATGAAAACAGCCAAGGCAAGCCGAGCTACTGACATGCGAGTACGCAATGCGAGCTGAGGGGCAATTCCCGTATTTTTAACAACGTTCGCAATCTCATCTAAGTCAGAATCTGTCAAAAATTGTGTAGCGTTCACCTGAGGTCAAGGTCAATGACCCTGAGGTCAAGGTCAGTGACCTTAGGAGAATCACGGATCTTGACTTTCGGAAATTAGACCTTGACCTTAAGGTCAATGACCCAGAGGTCAAGGTTAATGACCCTGAGGTCAATGCCCTTGAGGTGTCCCACGGTGTTCCCCCAACCTATTACTCCCACATGCCACCGGGTCCCGAAGGCCTACGTACAGTCTAACCCAACTGATAGTACCGCTTTGAGGAATACGAATACCCAATGATGGGAATACCCCATATTTTTGTCATTTGATTGACGCTGGCATGAGATTCTGACTTGAATTTTAACGTTTTTAGGTAGGTACAAAAATTGAGCTTCAGCTGCCTACTGTCTAGTCGGCAGCTCGCACTGTGTAAATACTAACGTCTGACGTATAATTATTTCTTTTTCGCCCCCACCTTTTTCGTCTCCCAATCACGAACCCACAACCCACGAACCATTCTCAATGGTCAATAATTATCTGCCATCGTGACAAGAATCCAAAATATGACAAAACGTCAAAACACAAAATATCAACAATGGTGAAACTTTGAAAACAAATTGTAACAGAGTATTGATTATGTAAACGTTACCTTTTGAATCACGATTCATACCACACGGGAGTTTAACCGCAGTTTATTCGGAACAGCGTAAAAATTATAATTTTCAATGAGCATTACAAAATTGTAAGGTTTCAAGGACCGAATGAGCCAGAAATGGTGTGAGATCTGTTAGAGGTACGTAAACTTTAGATATGATTGGGTACATAGATTTAGTATATTATATGCTACTATGGCTATTGACACACACAACGGACACACCTAACAATATTCTAGAATTCTATAGGCCAATGAATTTTAGTACTTATATTCACGTGGGTTTAGGTATGTTGTCTAATTTCTAAATTATAGAGATGGCTCGGTTTGAAACCTAGGATCTGAGTCTAGAATGAATACTAAATTAAGTTGAGTAATAGCTGATAACAGGGCCACCAGCCCACTACATTTTTCACAAAACTCAAAAACTGCCAAACCGATTCTCAAACGGTCTTCACCAATGTACGGCGTGATTCATGAGGAAGATTTAGGTATATGATTCATTAAAGTTTTGTGTAAGGATAACACGACACGCTATTAAAGGTGCTATTATGCACAGCTAATGAGATATTTGTTTTCTAATATGGACACTTGATTGACTAAAATTTGTCTAGGAGAAACATCCTCAATGCGTTACAGGATAAACTGCTCAATATGAACCATAGGCGCGTACAGATGAGTCCAATGTCCTCATGAGTTGATGACCGATCTGAAGGAATACGGAAGTTAAAGGATGTCAATCATCCGAAGGAGTCGCCGCAGACACTGAGATGGACGTGTAGGGTCAATATGAACGTGGGTTATCAATTAATTTGCGTGAACAAAGCCTTAAGCCAAACAACATTGACTTACACTGGAATCGTAGGTGCGTTTTAACTAGGGTTTCACCATGCACAAACATTGGTAACCTGGGGGTCTAGGTACTCCCTAAGTCCTTCCGTCCATCCGTCCGTCCGTCTGACATAACGATCCATCAAAATAAGTGTAAAAGTTAATTTTTCGGACGGACAAAAACACAGAGTAGTAACAACTGCCAAATCGTGCTGTCATTCATACTTCGTTCGGGCCCCGAACCAATCATCCATCCGTATAGGTGATACGGAGTAGGAAACGCCCGTAACGAAGGCCGAAACTACGGGCTTCGTGTTTAGGGAGTAGACCCCCTGGAACAGAACAGCCATCAACTACAGTAATATATAGGTTCTAAGGATCGACCAAATATAGTTTTCCGTGCGGAAATCGAAGGATACAACTCTCAGGAGACATGTCAATTGAAAAACGTATGATGTAGGAACGGAGAAGCAATAAATTCCATGAAAACAACTATCTATTACCATGTTCAAGTGTACAGTGAGCCGCAGTCACTATGACCTTGAGCTGACCTAGCGTAGTCAATCTCCCTAGCCTTTTCCCAACTATGTTAAGGTCGGCTTCCTGTCTAACCGGATGCAGCTGAATACCAGTATTTTACATGGAGCGACTGCCTATCTGACCCCCACAACCCAGAAACTGGGTAATACGATACCCCTTGGTAAGACTGGTTGTTTGACTTTCGGGCTCCTAACGGCCCGGAACGACTGTCAAAGATCCCAGGACCAACCATTTTATCATTGATTCTATAGAATCAATGATAAAATGGTTAGAAAACAATAATCTTAAGATAAATCTTGGAAAAACTAATATTATGCATTTTGCCCAAAGATCAGTCATTCCAAATGTTAATGTACACTATTGTGATAATAACACAGACAAAGTTGACACCACAAAATTTCTTGGAGTAACTATAGACAGTAAATTAGATTGGAAAGCACATACGGAAGCCTTAAGCAAAAAAAATAGTAATTCCACATATGCACTGTACAAATTAGCCCCAATATTAAATGTTGATGCGCTGCTAACTGCTTATCATGGCTTGGTGTCCTCTAACTTTTAAGATACGGAGTAATTTTTTGGGGCAATTCAACAAATAAGACTGTAATTTTTAAAACCCAAAAAAGGTGCCTCAGAACTATGTTTGGGCTTCATGTTACTGAGAGCTGCAAACCATTTTTCAAAAAATATAAAATATTGACCCTTCCATCCATGTACATTTTAGAGACCATTATGTTTGCCAAATCGAACACACACCTTTTCCCCCTATTGTCAGAAAATGTAATTAGAAATAGACGCGACAATAGCAAACTGTGCATTCCTAGATCCAGGACAGCTCTAATGCGGAAAAGTGTGTTATGTATGGCGCCCATCCTTTTTAATACGTTGCCAAAATATTGGAGGGAATTTACAACGGAAATGTTAAGAAGAAAGTTAAAAAGCCTTCTTTTAGAAAAGGCATATTACAGCATTGACGAATTTGTGAACGATAAAATAATCTAATTTTGTTTATTGACATATATTTTTTTATTTTTTACTTTGACATTCAATTGACTAATTTTATTATATGTATTATGAGTTGATGACACTGTTTTGTAGGACATTTTAATTTTTATATTGTAATTTGAAGTGTTAATTTTTGAATAATGGATTAATGATTAATAATTATTTGATGTATGTACCTATGTAATAAATAACATACCTATTTATATTTGTACGCCGATGAGGCAAAACATGACAGATATATATATATTTTTTTTAACATCTTGCATGCCATGTGTGTATACTCATGTTTTGGACAAATAAAAAATCTTTATCTTTATCTTTAAACGGCTTAACGTGCTTTATGAGGCACGGAGGAGTCTCTGTATGTAAAGTTGGTCACCTATCCACGGGCCAATCCTGGCAAACGTAGCTTAACCTGATGAATCGACCCGTGCGGCTGTTATTACTTAGCCACGAGCTCCTGTCTGACTGAGCTGACCTAGCGTAGTACAGAGTTTCAATAGAATGAGAGACCAGCTTACCTGGTTTTGTATCACTGACATGCGTCGTACTGTAAGTTAGACCATAAATCTTTTTTACTCCATTCCTAATTCTACTCCTTTTCTCCCAGGATGGAGGTAGGAGTCCAGCTGGTGGGTATAGTCCTGCGCCTGCTCAACTTCCTACTGGCGCCGCTGTTCTGGTTCAGCGCGCGAGACAGCCGGCGACTGCCGCCGGCCACCGACCCCGTTCTGCGCAAGAGTGCTGTGGAGTTGGCTGCTGCTGTTAGAAATGGTGAAGTAAGTGCCACTCTTCGTATTTCCTTCTGGCTGTCGCCTGCAACTTTGTCTTCGTTTCGTCATTTTTTTAGTACGAATATTAAGGATGAAAAGTAGCCTATGTCGTTGATTTTTTTTGTCTTTTCTGGAGTCATCGTTGCTAAAAAATCGAGGTGTTCAAGGAACGGCAAAGGATGATGGGATATTGAGCTAATTTTGGAGATGCGTTAACTAAAAGAATAACAAACTAAATCCGAACCGCAGAAGATTTTCTAAACGATGCTATGATGCATTTAGCCTTATTTTCGGAATCAAAACTACCTATTCAGATTTTCCTGCAGCCTTCAATAATAATTTGCTAGTGTCTTTCATCCATTGCTAAAACCTAATCACTCTATTCCAAGCCCTCTATTTTTATTGCTGCACACACCAATTGACATACTTAAACACATCCTGACAAACGCCCATAAAATGGCAACACTGTAACCACTGCTGCAATTTAATTGCAGTCGCAATTTCCAATTATCAGTAGTTTGACACAGTTGTGCAGTATGGGCAGTCGACGAAGCGCGATGTCACTGGATCCACCCCTATAATGACCAGTTGGTATTAATTGAACTCCCATTTGGACATTCTTAGTAGCGGGTCAGAGCTCGGATTTGTGCCCGGTTACTGGAAAAAAAAAAAAATGAAAAAAAATAAGTTTATTTCAATTACAAAGTGCTTTGACATAAATGTGTTGGAGATCTCCTTTTAAGCAAGAGTTGCTTGTGTTAGAAGACTCCGCTCTTCCACTAGGATTAGCTATAATTGCAATTGAAAACAATAATTATGGCAAACTGAAAAATGAAATAAAAACAAAAACAAAAACTCTAAATGAATAAATGTGTTACAAAGAAAAAGGTAACAAATGCGTGTGTATGTGTGGTGTAAACAAGTAAGTGTGAGTGTATGAGAGTGTGTGGATGTATAGTGGTTGAATTAAAATTCAAAAATCAATTATAGATATAAATTAAATGTCAGTGTAAGTATTAAGATAAGTTTAAATAAATGCTTAAGTTAAGTTTAAGTTTAAGTTAAAAAGACACCCCCTCTATTACATTGAACTTAGAAAATGTTCCACGTCTTATGCTGTCCTCTGTGTCCGAATAAATGCAGCCATAGTGACCTTGACCTTTGCCACCGACGATACCCTGGTAGTGACGAAATTTTGAGTTAGTAAAAAATCCATATCGTGACATCAACACGACGAAGGAGAAAAATAAAAGAACTGGCGAAATGTAGGTGCATGATACTCCCCTACTGACCACCTTTTGGGATACAGACATGATGCTACAAAATGCAAAATATTGAATCATGTTATTTAACTTTTAATAAGCAAATGTTTGCTTCAATTTTTATTTCGGATTCCGCCAATTTTGCTACACCCAATTATATGGGTATTTATTTTCCAGGTTATTCGATATTTATGTCAGTACGATCAATTGGAACCACTGAACCGAATGTTGGAATAACATTGGAGCAAATATTGTAATTGATAAAATAAAGGTTAGGTTAAGTGTTCCTGTATTCCCGTGCGAGTTGTAAATGCACGATATATCGAGCAACATGTCGCTATTATGCATTCTTGACGTCATTCTAAGTTTAAATTATGCTATTGTGCGTTATTAATGTGCTTCTAAAATAAAGTTACGAGTAGGTACGTAAATAGATTGTATTGCAGTCTTTGTTAGATGAATGAATTGGTCCTTAAAGAAGAAGAACTGCTAGGTAAGGCAAAAAATAATTTAATGGAGCTACACCCATCTTTAATCTGTGCACTTTTAATAATGATGTGTTGCAAGTGCGAAAAATCTTTGGCCAATGCTTAGGCGTAGTAGATTATTTGCAGCCGTCTAATCTTACGCAAAAGTCAGACAAACCAAAAGTCTTGTCTGCATAGTCTTTCCAGGCACAAAGTCCTACAAATACATCAAAATAGATTATTTTCTTTGTCGTTGATTTACTGTGTTCTCCGTAACACCTGAGTTGACTACAGATGTTTTGCCTTGAACTGTAGGCGAACAATTCAAGGACTTGTCCTGTATTGCACTTACGATTATTTTGTTTGCTTTCCTGCTGTTACAATTTAGACAATAATATTATGTTAGTAACTGTTGAGTAATGTTTGGAATTGGATGTTGTTATTTATAGTTGAATATCAAATCAAATCTTTATTGGAACAGAATAATAATAACAAATTTATTTTGTACGTAAATAGCTGCTATAGTTAGAAACTGTGTCGCAGCTATTAACGTCCACCTCCAAGAGGGAGACAACAGCGTTCCAGATTACAAACAAATAAAAAATTAAAATTAAAATAGTATTTAAAATATTAAAAATAGAAAGTAAAAATTAAACAAGGAAAAAATTAAAATTAAAATAGTAGGTACAAAATTATTAGTAATAGTAACAAATTAAAAAGTAAGTGTTTAATGTTGTGCATGTGGGAGTGTTGTATGTGAGTGTAGTGCATGTCTGAAGGGTGTAAGTATAGAGTGTGCTTGTGGAACTTCTCCACGAGCACACTCTACGCCACGTGTATTTGGTGTGCATGTCTGGAAGAAAGATCTTTAGGGTTTGACAAACATCTCCAATTCTTCGTATGAGAGAGTATGAAGCCATTGATTTGCATACTTAATATTTACCCTATGCAGCTGTATGAGTGTAAGAGGACATTGACGGAGTGGCTCTTCACGCTAAATTATGATGCCGTGGAAGACATTTTGGCGACTACGGGTTGAATGTCATGCATGCAGACACACACACACATACACACACAGCCATTCATACACACACACATATACACACAAAATATACATTCACAAACGCACATTTATACAAAACACACTAGTTTTCACATACTGCCATAATCACGATTTTCATTTTTCTTTTTTCTTTTTCTCTTTTTAATAGTTTTATAAAAATGTGTAATTTATACCTCACTAGCACAACAAATCAATTGTTAATCAATCAAGGAAGAGCGAGGTTTATCCCATCACAAGTATCTTCGGATTACTTTCTGGGAAACCCCGGCAACTTAATTGTATAGATTTAAGATAATAAACACATTTTTTTTTTTATTGATCAATCAGTCAGATCTAAAACAACGATCAATGATTTATTTTATTAATCAATTATTATCAATTATTTATTCATTTTAACACAAATTGGTTTCACCACTTGGCAATCAGATTACTGATTATAGATTTTGGACAGATTTTTTTGTTAATTCATTCATTGGATTTGGCAGCCTTGTTCCACCCATTGCAGAATATATGTTTCCTCTCTTTTGTGCCATGCTCCCTGGTCAGTGCGAGACTCATCCAAGTCAAGTCTTCCCCGCGATTTTCTGTAGGTCTTTTACCCACCAAACCATTGGTCGCCAACGTTTCTTTAGGTACCCACCAAAGCTTCACCACGCTGTTGGTCGCCAACAATCTGCCTAGCCTTTTCCCAACTATGTTGGGGTCGGCTTCCAGTCTAGCCGGATGCAGCTGAATACCAATATTTTACATGGAGCAACTGCCTATCTGACCTCCACAACCCAGTAACTGGGTAATACGACGATACCCCTAACCCCATGCTGTTGGTCGCCAACGTTACTTCAATATTTTTTTATGAAGTCTTGTCCATACTCTTCATCCTTCAGTCATTTTACGGCACCCATGAGAATAATTAATTATTTCGTCAATCCTTTAGCTTTTTAGGGTTCCGTACCCTTATAGGATCACTTCGTTGTCCGTCCGTCTGTCTGTCAGTCTGTTAAGACCCTTTTTCTCAGGCACGCGTGGAGTCAAATTCAAATTAATATCAAATACGTAAGTCTATGGTCCCTTGGAGTTAAAAAAATCAAGGTTCATATTTCGTTAGATACTCACAAGTAGGTAAAAAAACCTATATGGTGAATCCTGTTGACCTAGAATCATGAAATTTGGCATGAAGCAATGTCTCACCAAGTAAAGGAAAAAGTCCGAAAATAGTTAATTTGTATTTTGTCATATAAAAAAAAATATTTTTTTGGGATTATAATATTAAGGTGATAAATTCTTTTCAAGTACGGAACCCTCCATTGTGCGTGGTCCGACATTCACTTGGTCGTTTTTTTTTCTGATTTCGAACTCTCTTAAACACTAAATATAACGAAAATCCTTATCTCCCTTCAGATAACGAGCGAGCAATTGGTAACGATCTTCATAAACCGCGTCAAGGAAGTGAACCCGTTCCTCAATGCTGTGGTGGAGGAGCGCTACCGGGCCGCCACAGAGGATGCCAAGAGTATTGACAGACAGATCGAGGAGGCTAAGAAGAACGGCTCGTTCGACGAGCTGGTGAAAGATAAACCGCTGTTTGGTGTGCCGTTTACTGTGAAAGAGAGCTGTTCGCTTGCAGGTGAGTGAAAAACCTTTATTTCAGGCCACAGAAGTCCATACAGTAGTGTTAGTAAAGAAAACTCATCTGTGGCGGCATCTACATCGCCACATACGAACTACGCATCAACGACATGACGTCACGCAAACCTGCATCGCGCAATTAGAGTTTACCACGCGATTAGCATATATACAACGTCCCGACATCAACCGTCGGGCAGTGGCCCACCAGACATGACAACCGTCTGGTCGGAGGATCCTCCTTTTCTATGGAGGATGAGTGAACTTTACACCCCGTTCATCATGCCTCTAAACATCAATTCATCATCTTCCTCCCTTATCCGATGTTACGTGGGGTCGGCGCAACACGTTTTCTTCTTCCATTCTCGTGTCAACCGTCACGCAATCATTCACTCCCTTCTCATTCATATCATTCCTCACACAATCCATCCATCTTTTCTTTGGCCTTCCTCTGTCTCTTCATCCGTCAATCTAAGTACTTAAAGAAAACTGAAAACTTATTAGTCCTCCAGACCGAATTTCGGCCATGGCGACCAATCCTGATTTCCGGAATTTCGCGGGCTACCTTTGCAAATCCAGCCTAAGGTAAAAGGTTAAAGGATTTCCAAATGAATTAAAAAAAAACATATCTTTTTATTGAAAAATAGTCAATGGTAATGTGGATTTTATGTTTAAAAGATCGCAGTTCACGACTGACATTTTCTTTTAGGTCGGCTATTATTCCTTGGAGTATTTACGTAAACTTTGTACTTAAGATAACTCCACAGGAAAAAGTCCATGGGAGTTAAATCTGGTGACAGCGGAGGCTGTGCTGTATCAACAAAGCAGGATATAATTTTTTGAGGAAACAGCTCATGAAGTTACTCTAGCAGTGTAGTGAGTGCCTCCGTCTTGCTGAAACCACGTCCGTGAATATAGTTCACACAGGCAGGATGTACATGGTGAATTGATGATGAGAGGCTACTGCCCTTTTGCGTATTGATAAGCGCGGATTGTGACGAACGCTAGCTGCAACTTCGATTGTTGTTTCTTCTGTTCTTGAAGTTCTGCTCGGGCTTGATTTATAGCGGAAAAAGTTTTCGCTTAATCCATCTCATAAACGTCAGATATTGTATTGTGAGAACCAAACTGCCTTCGAGCCGTAACATACGATTCTCCTCTATTCAAAAACTCTCCGATAGCGTACGTACTACGTTCGGTGCGGTGCGCGCCCGACCACTGCGATATCGCAACCAGTGGCGTGCACTCCATACATGCAAATAAGCTCTGCATACCCTGTAGTCCCATACATACATGCCCCTCTAAATGATACATAACTATTTAAATTTAATAAAAAAACATGGTAGGTATTAAATGAATCTAATTTAAAATCCGTCATTTGAATTCCCGTGTTTATAATGCGATTCCGCGCCATCTATTACTTTTTTATGGAACTAACACGTTGGAGCGGCGAACACGCGCCACCGATTCACCGCGCAAGCAGCGCTCCCGTGTGAGCAAAAGCACTACTACGCATTGCTTATTTTTCATACAACGCATCTCGTGAATTATCGTGTAGTACACAGCAAAAGTGTGACTGTGTGCGTGAAAATGTGTGCGCGTGTTGGAGTTTTGGAAGCAGAGCTTACATTGCAAACCGTCCAAATTGAGAAGCCGTAAAAGCACCGCTTATTGGTTGATTGTAGAGGATCAACTTTTTTTAGTCGGATTAATCAATTTATTTGTTCGTATTAGTTCGTAATTGTTATTCGCCATATTTATTGTTTCGATTGATTTAATATCATTGTTTGGTTGTATTTCTGGGCGGAACTGATTGATTGTCTAAGTAATTATTCAGTAAGTTTATTGTAAAAACTAAAAATTATATCCGTGTACCCGTGAGACCTGTGCTGGCCAAGTGTGTTCAAATAAATTAAAATCTGCCGCTTTTTCGACGTTATCTTTTGAGGAAGAAGTTAAATTGATTGTAAAGGGGTCCGTGTGTACGCGGGGTTTGGTTTAACACAAAAAAGGGTAATGCTACTTACTCGTTATTCACATAAAAAGTATTATGATAATTGTTACTGGCTAACAGCTAAAGGTTGTGTACACACACACAAACATATTGTATTGTTTACCTTGCATTTTATTTACAAATCAAAATAAAAATTATATATTTGGATCTACATATAACGGATGTTCAGATTTAAATAATTTAGATATTTTTGGTGGTCGCAAACAAACGCCATGCGAAGCCAATGGCGCCATGTGGTAAGAGTCAGGTATGTAGGTAACTAGGTACCTACTGGTTAGGGTATCTAGTCGGTGGGACTCCGACCGAAAGAAGCTGAAACTGGTACCTACTTAAGTTTTTTATTTTATTTTACCCGTGCATACCCAGTCTGAAATCTCTGTGCACGCCACTGATCGCAACTGACGAATCCGTTCGCACGAACGACAAATCTATTACGCCCCTCCCCCCGCGCTCAATTCAAATGGGTATTTTATTCTTTAAAATCCTAACTCTGCCGTGAGACACGCTTTACTTTAGCCCGATCATTATCCAGAAAGGATGCTAATCATTGTGCTGTAATCAAAGTGATCCTTAGATGAAGTGATATTAACATCAGCCAAATAATCTTTCCAGGCTTATCAAACTCAGTGGGATGCCTAGAGAACGCAGGTCGCCGCGCCGCCACGGACGGTGGTGTGGTGAGCCTGGTGAAGAAGGCGGGTGCCATCCCGCTGCTGGTGTCCAACACTCCTGAGCTGTGCCTGGGCTGGGAGACCACCAACCTGCTGCGAGGCACCACCAACAACCCCTACTGCTTGAATAGGACGCCCGGGGGGTCGTCGGGTGGTGAGGTGAGACAGGTTTTTGATTAATGTGTTTTAGGCGCTTCCCCGAGCGAACTATCTTGAGCGTTCGGTTCTTCTCTGTCCCGCCGCTCTGCCCTCTCTGACCCACTCCCTCCGCACGTGCCTTTTTAAATTAAGTACCTAAAGTATTTTAATAAAATAAGCGTTCTTTTCAAATACAGCAAACGTGAATTATTTAGATTTTTAAATTATTTATCCAAGTTAGAACAAAAAGATCAAGATGCATGCAATCAATAATTTTAGTATTTTTTTTACAAGGAGATTTTAAATGTATTTAAAACACGTAAAGAAATAAAAGGCACAGCCCAAGGTTTTGAAAGGCACAGCCCAAGGTTCAGTATCTGGTCCACTCCACTATCTGGCTTACGTTAATGACCTAGAAAATATTATAACACACTGTTCCCTTTATCAATACGCTGATGACACCTGTGTACTCTCTGCTAACAAAAACCTTAATGTGGCCGCAGAATGTCTGCAAAATGATTTTACTTCTATGACTAAGTGGGCCCATGATAAGGGACTTGTTCTGAATCCGCAAAAAACTAAAGTTATACACGTACATTCAAGTCACATAAATACCTCCCATCCCTTTCAAATCATAGCTCATAGTCATGATTGTCTGCATAAAAACGTACCAGACTGCCACTGGTCGCCCATAGAGCAAGTCCCATATCATACCTATTTGGGATTAATAATTGATAACCGATTCAATTGGAGTTACCAGGTGGAATCTGTCTGCGGCAAGTTACGTGCGATACTCACCAAATTTTCCATTATAAAGCGCAATATACCGTACAGAACCCTCCTTCGAATGTACACAGCTCTTGCTAAGTCCATAATCTCTTATGGACTCACCAGTTATGGACGTACATTTAAAACTTACCTGGATAAAATACATAATCTGCAAACACGTTTGTTGAACCTTGTATTACCAAACTATATAAAAAATAAATACCAAGACAACTACACTGGGTTATTAAACATTGCAAAGTATTACCTGTTCTAGCGCGCGCTGAATATCTATTCCTCATAGAACATTTTGATAACAGTGATATTCAAATTCCAGTTAAGTATGACGTGAATACACGAAAAGCCAAATCATAATATTTTCAAGTGCCACGCAAAAATAACTTTTATGGCAGGCGTACCGCATCCTTCTTAATACCCAATTTACTAAACCAAATACCTGTACACATTGAGACTCAATGAATACTAAAAACGTAAAGCGTAAGCTGAAAGAACATTGCATCGACTCGATTATAACTTAACTAGTTGAGTTGTGGTCGAGTTGATGTAGTGCTGTTAAACAGCTGTTAACAGCGCGTTGATCAGTCTCAGGCCATGGCATGCTAAGACAGACCCCAGAGGGGCAATTCTCGTACCTAAAAACGTTCACAATCTCATGCCAGCGTCAATCAAAATGTCAAAAATGAAGGTAAACGCTATACAATTTCTGTCAGATTGAGTCTTGAGATGATATTGCGAACGTTGTTAAAAATACGAGAATTGCCCCTCTGATGTCTTTTTTTTTTTTTTTTTTATTTATTTTATTATAACATTTTTCAAACAAAACCTTAAGCTAAGAACTATGCCCCGCAAAACCAAAAAATCTAATTGTGTGCTTTGTTACACCTATGTAAGGAACTTGTAATTTATAAAAAAAAAAAAAAAAAATAACAACGTGCAATGTGATAATGATGCCCAACATTAATAGTGTGCAAAGTGCAAATTGTTTAAAAATTTTAAAATAAAAATTAAATTTAAGAACCCCCAAAAAAAAAAAAAAGAAAAGTGAACATTTCAAATGTCAAAACTAATAAGTATCGTTGAGCCATCAAATTCTATTGAGTAGGTAATATACCTATACTTACATAATATATTTTAATTATAGAAATTGATGAATGTTTGCTCATTGAAATTGCAAATTCACAGCCCTTTTCAATGCCACTCATATTTGCGGTCCTACTCGCTAAGTGGCAACTCGTACATTAGCAAACATACGGGTTGCGCAAGAGCATTGATCATTGTCAACAATGATTTAATGTTTGCTGATTTTACGACTTTGTAGATCTCATCATTGTAGTCCGCAGGAATTGTAAGTTTACTGCCTTGAATCAAATAGCGTGGCTTTGACGGCTTTGATGGTATAACTGAAAAATATCACGAATTAAAAGTAAAGTTTCCTTTAGAATAAGTTTTTGCAAAAAGCTCAGACTAATTAAAAAACCCAGACATAGCGCTGCGAACAATACAGTGAAGCATGCGCAAAACTACACCTCGCTCTGTGCATACACGCTCACACGCACACATTAAACCGAACTACAATTAAACTACACCTCATTACGTGCACACATGTTTACGAAACCAGAAACGTGCGGCCTCACGTCACTGTTGACAGCGCTATATGTCTTGATTTTTTATTTAGTCTGAGGCAAAAGGTAGAAAAATGTACCTACTAGTTTGATGCAGCTGTTCAGTTTTCATGTCACTTGATACCATAGACTTATAAAAAAGATGGACTCCGCGCCACGCATATCGAAAGTGAAGCATAGTAAGTATGCCGGACCGTTTGTATAAACACGCCTCGCGCACACATTTACATCATAGTATGCCGACCGGCCGCCATTACGTGACACGAGCGACGCCGTCTTTGCAGGTACTCAAATCACGCACACATAGATCGGTACGGTGCTTCACTTTCGATATGCGCGGCGCGGAGTCTATCTTTTTTTATACGTCTATGCTTGATACATTGATAAAACAAGATTTGGTTGCCATCACGTTTAATAATTGGACGTGATCATTACCTCCAATTATTAAACGTTGCTAATGAGGTCAGTTTTCTCCAGAAACTACTTCGTTTTATTTATTTCTTCCACTTCATTTTCATTGGGGTCAGTAGTGACCGCATGCGACTAATTGCATGATTTTCTTGTTGCGTCTAATTAAACTACCTCGAATGGCTTTACCATGATCCTTAGTTATGTCTAAAATACTGCAGCATTAATTTTGAAATAAATATACAGGGCTATTTTTAAATGATTAGCTAAATTTTCACAGGGTGTTCTACCCATGAATATGAACAACTTTCACTATGGGACCAACTTTGAAATCGCAAAAAAAATATCAGCTGATTCATACATTTTGATCGAGTAGGTATTGAACTTTCGTAGGAAACCGCTGGTTTTTTTTTTCGTGATTTCAAAGTTGGTCCCATAGTGAAAGTTGTTCATATTCATGGGTAGAACACCCTGTGAAAATTTAGCTAGTCATTTAAAAATAGCCCTGTATGTCACCTTTGTACGTATTTTTCTGTTCCTTTCTGTTTGTCTGTTTATTTGTGTGTATACCTATAAATTGTTAAATAAATAAAAATAAATAAATGGTAAAGTTGAGGATTAATGTTAAGTACTAAGTATGTTTGACGAAAACACGATTCCATAAATCTCGATAGAAAAAAAAAACCAAAGTTACCTCCAAACCGAACAATAAACCGCTGGTATTAAAAAAATACTTCAAATTAGATCATGAACCTTTGCATACTAACTGACTGAACTAACTATAAAGCAGGGCTTATGATTTTTATTTTTTTCAAATTACCATTATTTTCGCCGTAAAAAGCAATTATCTAAACTATTGGCCCCCAGCACCACACTCAGTCTCGCTCTCACTCAGTCCGCGAGCAATATCGTGCGAGCGAGATAAAAAGCTGAGGTAGTATGGGCACAGATTAATACAGATGGGACACTCCTCAAAATCATTTAAATAAAAAGCGACTCTTGCTACGACACAATAAAGTGCAATTCAGTTCGCAGAACCCTAATTACCTACAGTTATATTCACCTATACATTGCCTCTCTTTCTATCGCGTAACTCTTATACCTTCGGCGCGCGGCATTTCTAATGAATTAGCCCCGTGGACGGGGTCCGCCGTGTACTTGTAGCTTCATACCTAAACTGCGGAGTGTCCCATCTGTATTAATCGGTGGTATGGGCTAAAGGTCCTATTCTCTGTTCATGGGCTCTTACTCTGTTTGAAAAAACGCTTTTGCCCTGCAACGGGACCTTTCCCGGCAATTTTTGTTAAAACCCAGTCATCTTCACATTGCAGGCAGCTTTGCTGGCGTGTGGCGCGTCTCCCTTCAGCGTGGCGTCCGACATCGCGGGCTCCATCCGCCTGCCCGCCGCCTTCTGCGGCGTGTTCGGCCACAAGCCCACGCCTGGTAAGTGTTCACAATTATTCACGGCCTAACTCCCTCTCATTCGACGACACGGTTGGCGCAGTGGTTGAGCGATTGACTGCTGCGCAGCATGTCGCGGGTTCGATTCCCGCACGGAACAAATATTTGTACGACCTACAAGTATTTGTTTCGAGTCTGGGTGTTTTTCTATCTATAATATGTATGTATTTACAAAAAAAAAATTGTATATAAGTAGTTTATCAGCCATCTCGTTACCATAACACAAGCATTAGGTTGCTTAGCTTGGGACTAGATGGCGTTGTGTGAAATGCCCAAAAATATTTACTTATTTTATTTATATTTATTGTCATTCTCGGCGCTATACTATGCGCTGTAAACGCTTTAAACATCGCGGTAATTGTTCCGTTTTTCAACGCGTTGTTCAACGCGACGAATTGAGTGGCCACACTTGAACGGTCAACGTCAATGCTCATTGAATTCACACCCTTCGTCCATAGGCCATAGAGTATAGTAACTATTAAAAAGGCCATCGGCAATGTGAATGCCGCTGACAAATTATATCCGTAGTGGTGGCTACACCTACGGTCTTCAACGCGATGATCAACGGCAATGTCCGTATAGTGTAGCCCCGGCATCACAGAGACGAGGCCTTGTGTTCCGATGCCGATTATGATCAAACTTCCCATTTTTAGGGTTCCGTACCTCAAAAGGAAAAAACGAAACCCTTATAGAATCACTTCGTTGTCCGTCTGTCCGTCTGTCAGTCTGTCGAGACCGTTTTTCTCTGGAACGAGTGGAGATATCAAGTTGAAATTAATATCAAATACGTAAGACTATGGTCCCTTGGAGCTCTAAAAAAATCAAGCTTTTATGT
The DNA here is from genome assembly GCA_905163495.3 of Cosmia trapezina. Classification (NCBI taxonomy): domain Eukaryota; kingdom Metazoa; phylum Arthropoda; class Insecta; order Lepidoptera; family Noctuidae; genus Cosmia; species Cosmia trapezina. The sequence goes on from LR991025.1 coordinate 3,072,621, forward strand.
CAACGAAGTAAAAAAATACTGCCATTTATGCAACATATTTTAATAATCGCAAGTAAATCAAAACCTTTATGGTACTTCCCATTGACCTAGAATCGTGAAATTGAGCAAGAAGCAAGGTCTTACAGCACCAGTTAAAGTAAAAAGTTCGAAAATTGTTAATTTGTAATTTTACCACATAAAAAAAAAATTTTGCGGGATGTGGGACAATGTTTTGTGTGTTTGGGATAAATTCTTTTCAACTACGGAACCCTTCATTTTGCGTGGTCCGACATGCACTTGGCGAGTTTTTTTTTATCAATATCGTCGTCTCAGCCAACTTCGTTTTCGCCTATATTTATTTTAATGAAACTCTTCCAGGGGTGATCTCAATAGAAGGCCATATCCCGACGCTAAGCGACGAAGCTTTCCCGAAGTTCCTGACCGTGGGCCCCATGACCCGTCGCGCCGAGGACCTCCAGCTACTCATGAACATCATGGCCGGAGCGGATAATAAGCTAAACTTGGATGAACCTGTCGATATGAAGAGTGTGAAGGCGAGTAATAGATGCGGCCACCATTGATAAAAATAATAATAAGTCAGCACCCTAATTGCGTAACACATTATCAATCGGAGCTGGTATCATTTTGACGGTTCAACAACATTCATTGCGTTATTTACGTTGCCGAGCTGACAAATTTTTCGAACATATAAAGCAATAGATTAGCAATTTGTTTCAAAATGAAACCAACTCCGATCGCTAATGTGTTACGCAATTAGGGTGCAGGATATGGAACATTTTGAAATTCCCTATGCTCTCATTTTTAGACGGATGAAGTAGAATTTTTTGTGTCAAAAAAACTCAACACTAAACCTCCTCGGCCTTATTATAAAACAAGGTTTATCTTTAGAGTCAGGTTGAAAGCATCTAAGTAGGTACCTAATAATTTTTGAATTTAGAACTTTACTCCGACAATGTCAAAGTTCTAATTACAAAAACTGACTTTAGACACGAGTCTAAGTTGTTAATTTTGTGTTAAGAACGTTACGATTATCGGAATTAGTTAAAAGCGTCTAATCATTTTTGACTTTAGAACTTTAGTCCGACAATGTCACAAATGTCAAAGTTCTAATTACAAAAACTGTCGTTATACACGAGTCTAAGTTGATAATTTTGTATTAAGAACGTTACGATTATCGGAATTAGTTAAAAGCGTCTAATCATTTTTGAATTTAGAACTTTAGTCCGACAATGTCAAAGTTCTAATTACAAAAACTGTCGTTAGACACGAGTCAAGTTGTTAATTTTGTATTAGGAACGTTACGATTATCGGAATTAAGTTTAAAATACAATAACGGGCTCCAAGGTTTGGGCTTAGATATAACGCCAAAAACGGCCGTTTTTACTAAAAATGTGTGCATAGCAAATGATTTACACGCCTTCGGTGTTTACAAGAAACCACTGAACAACACGGCATTCTTATAAATTGTCACGGTCACAGTCGAAAGCGCACTAGTTCGCGGAGACGGCAATTGTACTATGAACGGCTCATACTGAGCATGTCGCGCGGACACAGATTCGCCCGCTTGCCACTTCTCTTGTTTTTATATTTCTATGGGGCCACGCCTCTATGTTTTCATATTTTTATATTTCTATGGGGCCACGCCTCTATGTTTTCATATTTTATGATGTCCCATTTTCTAATCAATCTGCTTTGTTTTTGCTTCTCTTGTTTTTATATTTCTATGGGCCCACGCCTCTACGTTTTCATATTTTATGATGTCCCATTTTCTAATCAATCTGCTTTGTTTTTGCTTCTCTTGTTTTTATATTTCTATGGGGCCACGCCTCTATATTTTCATATTTTATGATGTCCCATTTTCTAATCAATCTGCTTTGTTTTTGCTTCTCTTGTTTTTATATTTCTATGGGGCCACGCCTCTATATTTTCATATTTTATGATGTCCCATTTTCTAATCAATCTGCTTTGTTTTTGCTTCTCTTGTTTTTATATTTCTATGGGGCCACGCCTCTATGTTTTCATATTTTATGATGTCCCATTTTCTAATAAATCTGCTTTGTTTTTGCAGGTTCTCTACATGTTCGAGGCAACGGATTCGGTGGCCCTGTTAAAAGTAGACCGCTGTATAAGCGATGCTATTCGTAACGCCGTCAAATACTTGGAGGAGTGTGGCTGTACACTTAGTGAGGTAAGACCAAGTTCTTGCGATAATTGCTAATAAGAATTATTTCTCATGCCCGGGCCATATTAACGTCAACGTCAATGTCAACGTCAATGTCAATGTCAACGTCAATTAAATTCGGTCAAATTATCGCGGTAAATGGTGGCTACACCTACGGCTAACGCCTTTCAACGCGATAATCAATGGTATATCCCGTTAATGTGGCCGCGGATTAGGCATTCATTGATGAAATGATAAACTACTGAAAATCATTCCGATCGTTGAGCCATAAAAACAAAAAATTGTTGTGGTACTTGAACTTTCAATGACATAAAAAAAGTAAGATTAAAAACTAAAACCCGACTACTGAAAAATCACGCTATATAAAGTACCTATGAAACAAGAAAATATTCTCATATGAAATTGGAAAAAGACAGACAAATTAAAAATCCGGAGTCACACGTAATCTGTTCGATTTATTGACGTGTGACTCCGGATTTTTCTAATTTCATAGCATCAGATTTTAATAAACCATAATAGCATAACCCTCCTTTTTGCTTCGCTGTAGTCGGGTAAAAAAGAAGTTTTAATTTGACTTCATTCCATATTTCAATCAAATGGCACCTTTATTTTTATTCACTTGGGTAAACTAAACAATCTTACAAAATCATATTTTTTATTCTGTTACAGGAAAAATTCAAAGATTTGGAAGACTCTGTTGAAATATCGGTGTCCGTATTTTTTTCGATGAAGGACATTCCGAATCTTATGCAAGATCCCGCCAATCCGAAAGTAAGTGCCGCGAAACGGAACGGTTCCATTTTTTTTGTAATGTTGCCAGAAAACATACTTTATTTTCCCATCTTCTGGGGTAATTCGGCAAATGATACTTGCCTAATAAAGATTTCCACAGATAACATAATCATTTCTCTAAATATTCTTAAAAAGTTTGAATAAATGTTTTTGTTTATTTTTTCAGCGCGATAAAAGCTTGATTGTTGAACTTATAAAATATATGTTTGGTGGTGGATCACGATCACTGCAAGGACTGAGCTTCTCTCTTATAAACAGAAGTCACTTGTTCATACCGGACTCACGGAGAGGTTACTACAACGGAAAAGCGAATCAACTTCGTGAACACATGCAGGTAAATATGAATGACAAGACTGTACGAAAACCGGAATGCAGATCATTATGCAAAAATTACCAGAGAGTAGTTTTCTAAAGGTTCACATATTTTTCTGATTTCTGCGGTCTCTAAGCTAGCTGTCAAAACGTTTATGTCCTTATGTATAATAAGGTGTTTTTTAATTAATTAGCAAATCTTCACAAACGTGATGTCTATCAGTATCCTAAAGAAGGTTAATATAAAAAAAAGCCCTGACTGCTCAATCTTTGGCGATTAAACAAAAATTACTTAATACTTTCTTGCTTGGTATCTCACACGAAAAACTTAAACTTTACGGCCTATGTATTCTGTTTTCCAGAAAGTCCTAGGTGACAACGGCGTATTTATCTACCCAGTGTTCATCGGTCAGGCTCACCATCACAACCAGGTGTTCATGAAGGCTTCAGGAGTCATGTACACGATGGCCTTTAACATCCTCGGCATGCCGGCCACTACTGTGCCCATGGGGCTTTATAAAGGACTGCCTGTTGGCGTACAGGTAGGATATAAAAAAAACAATAATTTCGAATGAAACGATGCTATGGATGGACTGTGTGAAAAATATGGCTATAAAGAGGGTGACAACAGAGATGACGAGTAGAGAAGTATGGAAGAATAACAAATGTTGCACCGACCCAAATAAATTGGGATACGGACAAGAGAAGATAATGATGCCTGTACTTATGTGCGAGTGAGATGCAAATACCGTTATTTCTAATCTCTGATCCATACTGCTGCAGAATTAAACCTAAAAATTGTATTGATTTAGTTTAACCTAATGTTTGTTTATATTATAAATTCCGGGTCAGTTTTTATCGCAATAAATACGACCTCAGATGTTACAATAATGATTGTGAATATTGTGATAACCTGTGACTGCAAAAGAATTTTAGATTTCTTCACATTCTCCCTTACATAGATAACACAGTGATATTATTGTAACTGTTCTAACGAGTTTTTTTGTTTCAATATTGTGTTTCTATTATTTCAGGTAATAGCAGCGCCAAATCAAGACAGACTATGTTTAGCAGTGGCCAAACAACTGGAAGTCGGCTTCGGGGGCTGGAAACTGCCCCAGTAAAACTATACCTAAGTAAAATATACCAAATACGTTTATAAGTTAAACAAACCACATGTATGGCGTGGTTTATCTTTTTTACCAGAAAAAATAATAAGTATAAGATTGTAATAGAAAATTTCATATTACTTTATTCTATCTATTTTGTATGTAAATGTTTGTGAAAGTAAACTCGATAAAATTCGTCATAAAATATACTTAAATAAATAATCGGGTACTTGACTATTTTTGAAATTGTTATACATAAAAAGCTTTTGAAATATAACATTTTCTATGTTTTTCCCGTTAAACGGAATATGACTCTATGTGTAAAAGGAGTGTTATCTTTACAAACATTTTTTTATTTTTTTTCTACTTGTCAGGGTATTTTTTTATTACTTTTAATAAATAAAATAGTCGAGCACCCAATTTAATTCATGTTGATGTTAATATTGCCTTGCGAGTAGTTGCTTTAATTATTTTTTTTTGTTATATAGTCATTTATATGTCTGGATTTCAATTAAACAGTATTTTAATGTTTTATTTATTGCAAATGAAAACTTTTCGAATTATTGTTATAGCTATCTTCAAATGTTCTAGGTATGTAATGTAATTACATTATAATTTATTTGTAAAAATATTGTACAGTTTTTGTATGTATGCTGGAAATTTTAGATGTTATGCCTACTTAAATACCAAGGATAATATTTGTGGTAATGGATGTTTTATAGTTACTTGGGATGGGTGCTTTATATTATTTTACTCTCAATTTGCATTCCAAAATTTATTAAATTATTGTTTTATAATTAATGCTGTGAATGTAATATTTAGTTGTGAACTATATATTAGATCTATACATGATGTGGCGTAAATAGAGGTCCAACGTTAGGGCGTCGCTACACCATATATTCAGCTATCACATACCACAATTTGAATGATTTTTTTCCTAGGTCTTAATTGACAACTTGCTTTAGTACATTTTTTACAATTAATTCCATGTTATATATAGCACATGCATCTCTCAGTTATAAACAAAAAACGAAATTAAAAAAATAATGTAATTTTTATAAAATACAGCCAAATCAGTAAAGCAAGGTGTCAATTTTTCAAATAATAATATAAAAATATTTTATTCTGAGACTGGAAGAAAATGGTTCAAATTGTGGTAGGTACCTATGTGATAGCTGAATGTACGGTGTATCGACCCCTTAACGTTGGACCACTATTTACGAAACACCCTGTATAATTCTTGTAGATTTATAAGTTGACTATTGTTCGCACGCCCTTGTATTGTAATTGGCTATAGCGAACAAACAAATAAATGAAGTGGTGCGAGGCACGTTGTTTTATTTAATTTGTAGTTTCCTTTGATTTCACCGGAGGGACATGGTCCAATATCTTTCGGAAAGGGCAGAAAGGCCAAGAGGCAATAATTTATTTCATCAGTCAATAATTTACTGGCAACACTGTCAGAAAATTTAGAGTGGCCTGAATAAATCATGGTGAGCCGTAGTCTCATTACTTGCATGTCTATAAATTATAATACCAAACTGTTCTCATACCATCATAGGAGTCAAATAAAAGCAAAGGCAGCAACATCCAGATAAACCAAAATGGCGGTAAACAATGTTTTTGTTTTCTAAGCAGTGCAATTACTATTGGATGTTGCTGTTTTTGCTGCAAAACTATAATTTCAAAGGTTATTTTCTAAGAGATGTTACTGTTTTTGTTATGAACTTATAAAGTCAAACAATGAAGTCGATTTGACATTGATATTATACATTTAAAGTTGCTATAATTGAAAAGATGGATGTTGCTGGCTTTGCTTTTATATAACTCATAGTTTCCTCGTAACGGCCGTCATGAAAATCAGTAATTTTCACCAGTATTAGCAGATCGAAATATTAAAAAAAATTCAAAATACTTTTTTTTAACATTTGCTCTCACCGTACTTAGTCACAAGAAAAAGTGCCTATACTGAGAAGAATGAGCTCACACCATCATTAACTGCGTTTCCATGATAATCAAGTAAAGTCACTGCGTCATTGCGAGTCAGGGGTAAACAAAACTGAAATGCGACTATCTTTAAACGCGGTTGGGCGAATCTAACGATTTAAATCTTTGCCGCTGTCATCATTTTCATGATAGCCGTTTTACGGCGTTAAGTGCGGCCAACGATTTAAATCTTTGCCGCTGTCATCATTTTCATGATAGCCGTTTTACGGCCGTTAAGTGCGGCCACCACTCATACGTAGTATCCCTAAGTAGAGGCTGTCAAGCGAGTCGTGTTCACGACCATTTTGCTGATTTCTTATAATGGCAATACTATTATCTGTCAAACGGATTATCACAACTTCTGTTCTACTAAGCTACAGCATTTTGATACTTTTAGCTCAATTATCTAATTTGTATTAATGGACATATTAAGAAGAATGGAAAAGAAATATTTTTAATGGAAAAATGCACAGATCACACTATTAATGTAGAAAACAAATATAAAGTAGGGACAGGATAACCAAAACGGAGTTGGAACCCTTCAGTGATTTCTCTTATGAAGGCATTGAATTTCTAGATTCTGATTTTAGTTCTAATTGTGACTATTATACAGGGTTATTGGTAAAACACCAGCAACCTCTTAAGGGGTCATTGTACTCATCATTATGAACAACTAACATATAGGATTACTTTTTAGAGGTCGGTCGTAAGTAAAAGACAATTGCGAATAGTAATAGTAATGAATTTATTGCTATGAAACATCGCCTTATATACCATGTAGGGAAACATACAATGTAGTGGTGGTTACATGAAAAATTAAGAGGTGGTAAAGCCAATCGGCGATCAGGTTAGGAAATCGCCGAGTGTGACGTCAGAGAGGCGCCGAGACACTCCGAGTGTGACGTCAGCCACGCGCCGCACCGCGCGCGCGACACGTAAATGATAGCACGGCTTCAACCGTCAGTATTCGATGATCTTCGACGCTGGGATGTTGTCTCGCTCGATACGAACGCCAGAGCAGGCGCGGACGTTAGAGGTGCCGCATGCAGTCGGGGGCCACCCACGCAAGCGGCGCGCGCGCCGCGCGCGCTCCCTGTCGGTCACTCAGTGCGCTGCGCGCTGTGGCGGCGGCCGGACGTGTGATGCGCTCGTATGTTATTAATGACTGTGTAGGTCACTACATTATTCCCCCCTCAGCGAAGCGTACAGGAGGTTTTGATGTCCTGCCGGATTTAGTGACGTAGCTGAAGGTGACAGGTGCCTCATCTGCTTGCTCCTCGTTGCACTGGTATGCGGGCTTCAGTCGATCGATGGATATGTTAGATGTTCTATTCTCCAGCTGAACGGTGAAGTACTTATCTGTGCGATCGATGACGCGATACGGACCGTTATAGGTAGGTGTCAACGGTTTGCGTACAGCGTCGTTGCGTACGTATACATGTGTTGATTTATACAGATCGCCGTGAATGAAAACGGCTGTGCTTTTGTTGGCTTCGCGCTGCACCTGTGCTTTTCTCAATGCTTCGCTAAGATTATTCGTGAAGTGCGATAACGTGTTGCATGTTGTGCTTGATTCACCGTAGAATTCACCTGGCAGGCGTAATGTTCTTCCGAATAATAATTCCGCAGTACTGGCGCCGATGTCTGTCTTGTATGCGGCGCGAAGACCAAGTAATACTGTTGGTAACTCGTACGTCCAGTTCGTTGAATTTAATCTTGCAGTGAGTGATGCTTTTAGTGTGCGGTGCCAGCGTTCCACCAAACCGTTCGACTGGGGATGATACGCCGTAGTTCGGACGTGCTGGATTCCCATGCGATGCATTAACTTTCGGAATAGTTCGGATTCGAACTGTCTGCCTTGGTCTGTTGTTATGGTCGCGGGGCAACCAAATCTTGCAATCCATGTGTCATACAACGTATTTGCGACTTTTTCTGCCGTTATGTCCTCGATTGGTTGAGCTTCTGGCCACTTCGTTGCTCTGTCGATCATCGTAAGTATATAACGACAGTTGTTTGAAGTTGGTAAAGGGCCGACTATGTCAATGTGCAGGTGACTTAAGCGGTCTGCTGGCGTGAAACTGGATACTGGTGCCTTGGTGTGGCGATGAACTTTCGCTCGCTGGCATTGGTCGCAAGCCCTTGCCCAGTCTGTGACATCTTTCTTAATGGTCAACCAGAAATAACGTGTGATAGTTAATCTTCTGGTCGCTCTTACGCCGGGGTGATTTAGGTCGTGTATCGCTTGATAAGCTTGCTTTCTGTATCGTGGCGGTAGGTACGGGCGAGGGTACTTTGTTGACATTTCACATATGACTTGGGTAGTCGAACCGGGCAGTGCTATTCGCTTGAATATGAACCTGTCGCTTTTCATGAGTTGCTTGAGCTCCCCATCTTGTTTTTGTGACTTTGCTAACTCGTCGTAGCTTATCGGTGTTGGACATGAGATTGTGTCCACTCGTGACATGGCGTCTGCGACACAGTTATCCTTGCCCGTTACGTGTTTGATATCGGTAACAAACTGGCTGATGTATTCTAAATATCTGGTGCGCCTCGGAGTTTCATCTTTGTAGTTCGCTCGCAGTGCAGTGGTGAGGGGTTTGTGGTCCGTCAATATGGTGACGTCACGGCCTTCTATCATCCGGCGAAAGTGACGTACTGCCATGTAAATAGACGTGAGCTCCCTGTCATACGTGCTGTATTTCCTTTGGGCGTCGTTGAATTTTTTGGAAAAAAATCCGAGCGGTCTCCAACGGCCTTGACTTTTTTGTTGAAGTACCGCCCCTGCACAGGTGTCGGACGCGTCGGTCATGAGCACGAAAGGTAGTGTTGACGATGGGTATGACAACAATACAGCGCTGGTGATGTCGTGTTTGCATTTTTCAAACGCCTGTATCGCTGTCTCGCTCCAATTAATTTTCGTCTTGTCGTTTTTCTTAGAATTTTTCAGGTAAACATTGAGCTCTTTCTGATACTCGGCGGCATGTGGGATATTCTCACGATAAAAGTTTATCATTCCCAAAAATCGACGTAATTGTTGGACTGTTTCTGGGCGAGGGTATGATTTTATTGCTTCTACCTTCTCGTCAGTTGGCTTAATTCCTTCGGTAGTTATAGTGTATCCCAAAAAGTTGAGTGATTGTTGGCCGAATGTACACTTAGCTACATTTAGTTGTAGCCCATGGTCGTTAAGCCTTCTGAATACTTCTTCTAGTTCTCTTCTGTGCTGTTCTTCTGTTTCAGACGCCACTAAAATATCGTCGACAAATGGGAAAACTGGGAGTCCCCGTAGAACATTGTCTATGTGACGTTGGAAAGTTTGCCCAGCGTTGCGCAAACCGAAGCACATCCTCGGGAATTCGAATAACCCGAATGGTGTGATAACGGCAGTCTTCTGAATGTCCTCTTCGCGAGTTCTCACTTGATAATAGGCCTTCTTCATGTCGATTATGGAGAAGAATTTCTTCCCCAGCAAGTTGTAGGTAAAATCATGCAGCCTTGGGATGGGGTATCTGTCTGGCACGGTAACTGTATTTAATCGACGATAATCTCCACAAACTCTGTACTTGCCATCCTTCTTCAGGACAAGATGTATTGGACTGGCCCAAGGACTCTTCGACGGCCGACAAATACCTTGCTCAATCATGACGTCAAATTCTGCCTTGGCTGCCTTGTACTTGTGCGGTGGCAGAGGGCGTGATTTCGCATATAATGGTGGCCCGGTAGTCTGTATGTGGTGTTCCACCTCGCTGTGACAGAGCTTCAAATTCGGTCGGGTGATGTCTGGGTACTTTGCGAGCAGATCATGGTATGGTTGCTGGTCATCTACCGTGTTGATGCTGGAGTCTGACGTTGACGTTACGCAACCGACAACGGATAGGCCTGTTTCTTTGTCTGTTAACCTTCGTCCGTGAATATCTACCGTAAGTTGGTGCTTATGTAAGAAATCAGCCCCCAATATCGGTCTGGTCACTTCGGCGACGACGAAATTGCAGATATATGGTCGACGTAGTCCGATATTTAACGTCATAGTGCGTTCCCCATATGAGGGTATTCGTGAACCGTTGGCGGCGTAGAGATATTCGGTCGGCGTCACTTTTTCTCTGCGTACCCTCTTGACGGGTAATACTGAGACGTTCGCGCCGGTATCGATGAGAAAATGCAGACCAGTTCCCAGCTCCTTTATGAAAAGGCGGTGTCGGGTTACGTCGTTGACTTCGGCTCCCGACGTGGCCAAAGTCGGGTTTAGTTTTCCTGGCTCGTATTCGTCTTGCTTGCAAAGTTACAGGGCCTCCGACAGCGAAACGCCTCCTTGCCAAACTTGCGGTGGAAATAGCAAATCGACGTGTCACGATTGGCGGACTTGGAACGAGATCTTGAACGGTACCTGCCTCGCTGCGGTCCTCGGTGGTAGTTACGCGATCTGTCAATTTTCAATGCTGCGACCTCTTTCGTTAGTGCCTCGATCATACCGAAAATTCGATCGTTAGGCGATGGTGTCGATGCTTGTGACGCGGTGCTAGCTTGACTGCAGGAACACACGGAATTTACCTCCTTCGTCTGCTCACTCATCTTGTCGGCCATTGCCGCTAGCGAGTCTAATTTTGAAGTTTCGCTGACCGCCAATACAGCTCGCGTTGAAGAGGGTAGGTGGCTCATCCACAACATTCGGAGGGTTTCATCGGGCATCTTGTCACGGGCTAGGTCACGCATGCGCCGCAGCAGCTGGGAAGGACGCTGGTCGCCTAGTTCAACCTCGTTGAGCAATTTTTGTAGTTGCTTGTTCTCTGACTCCTCGTAGACGGATAATAAACGGGTCTTCAGTTCTTCAAATCTACCCGTCCTTGCCGATGATAATATGATGTCGCTAATTTGCTCAACATCCACCTTGTCGAGTTGCGCCACAGCAAGTCCAAACTTCGCTTCTTCGCTGAGTTTTTGGTTCGACACCATGGTTTCAAATTGCGCGAACCATAATCTGGGCTTGTCTCGCCAGAATGGAGGTATCCGAGACTTGACGGAGATCATATCTATATCTTCTTCAGACAGCGTGGTTTGCGGTTTTTCACTTGGGTCGGGCATAACTTCGTCGTATCACGTCGGGGTCACCACTTTAGAGGTCGGTCGTAAGTAAAAGACAATTGCGAATAGTAATAGTAATGAATTTATTGCTATGAAACATCGCCTTATATACCATGTAGGGAAACATACAATGTAGTGGTGGTTACATGAAAAATTAAGAGGTGGTAAAGCCAATCGGCGATCAGGTTAGGAAATCGCCGAGTGTGACGTCAGAGAGGCGCCGAGACACTCCGAGTGTGACGTCAGCCACGCGCCGCACCGCGCGCGCGACACGTAAATGATAGCACGGCTTCAACCGTCAGTATTCGATGATCTTCGACGCTGGGATGTTGTCTCGCTCGATACGAACGCCAGAGCAGGCGCGGACGTTAGAGGTGCCGCATGCAGTCGGGGGCCACCCACGCAAGCGGCGCGCGCGCCGCGCGCGCTCCCTGTCGGTCACTCAGTGCGCTGCGCGCTGTGGCGGCGGCCGGACGTGTGATGCGCTCGTATGTTATTAATGACTGTGTAGGTCACTACAACTTTGTTGTCCATCTGTCTGTCTGTATGTCAAGACTCTTTTTCTCAGGGACGCGTGGAGGTAAAAAGTTGAAATTAATACCAAATACGTCTGTGGTCCCTTGCAGTTCTAAAAAAATCAATCTTCTAAGTCAACGCAATAAAGAAATACGGCCATTTAGCGACCTAATTTGATACTCGCAAGTAAATCAAAACCTATAGAGTACTTCCTGTTCACCTAAAATCATGAAATTTGGCAAGAAGCAAAGTCTTACAGCACAAGTCCAGTTTTTTTTTTTTGGGATAACATTGATATGTTTGCTTTTGGTATAAATTCTTTGCAACAACGGAACCCTTAATTGCGCGTAGTCCGACACGCACTTGGCCGATTTTTTTCGTATTCAGGAAAGAACTGAGTTTTCCTGGTATTCTCGCACATTTGATTGTTTTCAATATAATGGAGTGAGACACTGCCAATTTATCCCGCTAGAAGTCGCATCGTCACTGGTGCTGTTTACCTATCAAACATCATATTTTTTTTAGCGTGAGAGCGCCTACTTTTATATTTGAAACCCTTCAACAGATAGACAGCTGATGGTTACCAGCGATGATGGCGTCATCTAAATTAGCTTTGCCTGTTCCTTCCTATTGTCAGAGTAATAAAACGTAATTTCATTGGTGAAAATCGAATAAATCAGAATATTTCTTTACAATTCCATAATCCGTACTTTTTATCAGATGCTGAAAAGAGTAATATTTAATTATTTAATTCGTTAGCATGTTAAATGCAGCAAACTGTGTTGTTTCAAGGTTATTTCATGTTAGTCATCTCGTTTCTTGCGTCAACAAAAGTATTAACATTTATTTATTTATGTAATGAAATACGCATTGTAGCTTTTTCAAAATAGAAAATGACATCATAATATTGCACAATATTTTGAAAAGTGATCGTTAGAAAAAAAATGGGTAAATTAAAAACATTTATGGCAACATTATATAACGACGTTCTTTCGCGGTGCGTGCGACATGACGCGCCGGTGAATTTTATTATAAATTTGACGTAATTCTTCAGTGCATATCTCGAAAATAAGGTGAACCCTTACTAATAGCGTTACATAAACAGTGTTCTAGTGAGTGCATGTGTAAATAACCTGTAATATTGTGCTTGCAGACTTCACAATGGCCGATCAAGTCGACTCAATGTCAGATGCGGAGCTGCGAACGAAACTAGCCGAGCATGGGTTCCCTATAATGCCTATAACGGCGTCTACAAGGAAGTTGTTGGTGAAAAAGTTGAAATTAGTATTAGATAACAAAAGCAAACCTAGAGCTAGTGTCGATAACAAAGCCGATACAAGGCGGTCGCTCGCACGCTACTCGAGTGGCGAGGAGTCCGATTTGGACACAACTGCGAATGCTAAAGAGAAACGTGGCCGCCGGGCCACGACCGGCGGAGCGATGTTGCCGCCCGCAGCTAACAAAACACGTCGCCCGCCCCCTAAGAAAGGTTCTCCTGCTAAACGGGACTCCGACAAAGGATCCGAGTCTGACGAAGAAAAGCCACCCGTGAGGACACGCGAAGAAGTGGAAACAGTGACAACTCGCACTATTAAACGCACGTACGCGGCGAACGATCCGGACGACTACGAGACGGGCTCTGATAGCGACGTTGACGGCGACAAGAAGACGTCCAGTCCTTTCCGAAGCAATTCTAGGTCTAGCGACTATATCTCGAGCACCTTACCCTCCGTTGATGCTAACATCAGCCCCCCAAAGAAGTCTGTATTCTCACGAGCATCTATCATACCAACTAACTACTCACCTACATATGGCATGACTTCCTCTGATAATCTCAATTCAATTCGCTCACGCTTAGGTTTGACATCGTCATTGGCAGACCGTCCATCTATTGTTCCCACATCTAGCTATAGCTCAAACTATACAACAAGTACTTACCAGCCATCTACTTCTACTATTGACGAGGTAGAATCTCCATATTTAAGTAACTTTACTAGGCGTCTATCTGCACTCAAATCAGATCCAAAACCCACATCTTACCTTGACCGGGACACAAACAATGGTAGCACTGTGCTACCACGTAGATCTTATATCAGTGGAGTCAACCGCACTGATGTAGTGGATTATAAATCTGCTACTGACAAGAAATTTTTAAAGAACAATCTTGTGTCCCTTGCTCTGGTTGTGTTAGTTGCTCTTTTTTTTTTTTGCTTATTTTTCATGTATATAGTTAAGAAAAACGATATAACGTCAGTGGCCGATGATCAGAACAGTGTCATACCAATCTGTCAGCTGAACAAACCCGGTAATAGACCAGGCTTCAACTGTGTGCCTAAAGGACAAGTCGGTTATGCTAAAGAGCTTCTTAAAGTCATACATCCGGAGTTGACAAGTAGGATAGCATCATACAAATGTGGCCAGCCAGGAATTATGCCTTACCTTACTGAGAATGAAATTATTGATATTGCCAGTGCTAAGACTGATGTCGGTCAATGTCGCACAGATCTGAATAACTTAGAAGTTCTTCTAATTAGCAATCCTCGTTGGGGTCTCAGTGTTGTTGAACTGAAAAGCATCTACATTAAGGATGCAGAATACTCTCCTATCAGCTCCACAGATTTGATTGTCCAACAAAGAGCTAAAGGCACTGTTGCTATCACCCTCGCAGATCCATCAACACCTCTTTCTTGTTTATTTATCAATACTTTATACTCTGCCGGATCCAGTCTTATTATTGTTGCCCTCCTCACTTTACTAGGCTTAGGCCTCCAAAGAGCTTACAAGTATTATATGATGTATCAGAAGAGGAAAAGTGAAGAGATCTACTCTATGGTGGAACAAATTATTGATGTGATATCTCAAGAGACTGAGGATAGTGGAGAACCATACATATCTGTGGACCACGTGAGAGACACACTCATCTCGCCGCAAAACAGGGAGAAGATGGCGGCTGTGTGGGATGCTGCTGTGAAGTTCATACAGAGGAATGAAAGCAGAGTGCGCATGGAGGTGCAGTCTGTTGATGGGGAGGACTGCCGCGTGTGGAGATGGATCTCTCCCACCAGCAGCCCGAAGCGTAGCGCCTCATGGCAAGGACAGGCTTTTGAAACCCAGGAAGGCTCCGTCAACAACCTAGTGGTCTCTCCAACACCCTGTCTCAAAATACGACACATGTTCGACAAAAACGACGACAACTCATTATTGAAAGTGAAGATTCAGGATGCTATTTTGGAGAAATGTGACACACATTGCAACATCTTGCACATCGACATCGACAGAACGTCTTGCTGCGTGTATGTGAAGTGCGCGTCGCCGCAGGACGCGGGCGTGGTGTACCGGAGCCTGCACGGCTGGTGGTACGAGGGCCGCCTCATCACCGTCAAGTACCTGCGCTTGGAGCGCTACATGCAGAGGTTCCCCGGCTCCCCGGCCACGGGCCCGTACCTGACGCTGGCGCGTCACGCGCGGCGCGGCGCGTGGGGCGACGACTAGACTGCCGACTACCAAGTGCAGCAGCGCTTCAGGAATGTTATACTTGTGTGTTACAGAAGTTTCAGAACTTTACCTGTAAGCTTCATTTATTTATTGCGAGTAACTTTCATGGATTGTTGTCTGCATCAAGTTTATTTTGTTGCATTTCTTTCTGGTCTAGAAACTGATGGATAGGGTGGATGTAATTGTAAATGCATGCGAATTGACAACCAAATTAATTGGCCTTCATTTTCTAACATTTTCTCATAATAAATGTAAGTACTGCATATTAATTTTTCATTTGTATTTTGTTTTCATTAACCTCATTTTAGTTTTGAAAACATTGATAGGTAACACATAAAAAGATATGTTTTAAAATAGAGTCATGAAATATTTGGTTTGTACAGTCTTGCCTGAATACGTCAATGATTGTAATAATATATTGTACCTGTGTTATATTTTATTATTATAAAAAGTATATCCCAAAAATGGGCTGGGCTGTGCTGTGCCCCATAACATGTACTAAGCTTAAAATCCTTGTACTTGTCAATTAATTTTTTAATACTTAGTCACTGATCTGATTATTTTCCATTTATAGTAACTTAAAGCCTTAGATTGGAAGGAAAAATGTTTTTCAATAGTTTAAGCATTTGAAATTAAATCTGCTCTTTTGAATTGTAAATATTTGACATCACAAGGTTCAAATGTAATTTTTACCATTTGATTTTATGTTACTAAGTTTCAAGGGCTTATATTTGTTACTGAATTTACTGATGTTTTGGAACAGATTGTTTAAAAATGGTAGTCTAAGTAGGACATAAGTTCATAGGATATATCCGACGCATACACACTTTTGATTTATTTTTCTTATAATTTGTAAGTTGTCGATGTGGCGGCAGCACAACGAGAGGAGATGGTGTGTTTTAATTTCGTATAAATTGACATTTTGTTCTTAAGTATTTCTACTAACTTCACTGTTCTTAATATCTAGTTATTTTTATGGATTGATTTTCATTTTTTAATAAATTGATAAGTAAATTATTTGTTTTCATTGACTCTCCCAATGTTACAACTGTTTGGAAATGTTCGAATCATTTTATACATATCCAATGTGTAACTTAAATAACGCACAACCTCTAGAGGGGTCATTGTACTCATCATTATGAACAACTTTTACTATGGGAACAAACCTGAAATCGTAAAAAAATCTGCTGTTCCCGACATTTATGTTCGCATAAGGCCCTGCATGCACTGCCGTGCGTTTTTCTAACGCATAATCTGTGAAGTATGGAATGTCTTTGAAGTGCGCGCACTGCGGTGAGAAAAACGCATGCGTTTTGTTACCGTAGGCCCGCCCAGTGCGGCAGAACTAACGCTACGGCAGTGCGCGCAGGCACTAACTCGTCAAAACGTCCAGTGAACAGTTCTTTTTTCGCGATTTCAGGTTTGGTCCCATGGTAAAAGTTGTTCACACACCTTGTATAACGTCTTAACCTCCTCACTACAGGAACCACTTTTTATGTCAGATTCTATTCATATTCAGGATTTGGGCTGTTTAGGGGTTACTTTAAAACTGAAAAAATACTGAAAAAAATCTATTCCCATAACAAAGGGTTTTTCTTTATGTTCTGCTACTAGGACAGATGCAGGCTACTTATATTTTCAGGACTATATTATGTTCTATATACAGGACAATTACAGCCAACGAGAGTATGCTACTGTATAATAAAAAAAGACAAACCCATAAAATAATCAATGTTTTATTGAAATTTAGACATGTTTATAACTTAGAACTAAACTTTTAACTTCTTTATTTATTTTGAACCAATAATATTTCTATAACATTACTTCATACAGATTTATTTCGAGAGGTTCATAATTTCCAGTCCATAAATCCACAACATCAGGTTGAGACGGTATTTGTCTGTAGTCTGGTTGAGCTGACCTTCGAGGGCAACGAGGAGACCTTCCTCAGCGTAAACCAGAGCCAGTAGCCTGGCGTATTATAGAACTACTCGATAAAGCCGGCGATGGGGCCTCAACAACATCATGGGAGTCTGAATTTATAAAAGAATCACTAGAATCATCCTTCGACGCTCTTGTGTAGTGATTTTCGTGGGTTCAATAAATGTGGGATCTTGGTCATCATCGTCGCTGCTAAAATAACATCAGATTCTTCCAGAAATGCTAAAACGACATCGTCAGAACAGGCTAAAACAAACAGCAAATAAAATATAATTTACATAGTTCCCTTACAGGTACCTATACACAGGACATAGCAATATTAATTTCTAAATTAGTAGCCTGCATAGTTCCTAAATACAGGACATAGAACTTTTATCTCCTATAAAAATAAAATAATGGCGAAATTCGCGTAAATATTGACAAATCAAACCAAATCTACTATTCGAGAACGTAATTTGAATATGTTTTGATAGAAACAGCAACATTTTTATAAGATTCAAAGAGATTGAACTTACCATTGCCCGAGCGTGGCTCGATACGTCTGGATCTGGAAGCCATTTTAGCAGGATTGACCTTCAGTTGAGTTGTCAAATATTTTTCTATACCAAAAACAATTATCAATAGATGTCGCTACGGATTTTTATTTGACGCGACGTGGACGTGGAACTTGCAAGATTTTTTTGTTTTTTATGTTCTGTGGGTAGTACAAGTTCAGTGAGGAGGTTAATATAGACCGTACTACTCACAAGAAAATACCTTGTTACCTGAACATATTAAAAAATAAACTTTTATTAAATGTATAACTTATTGCAATCCATCACATACAATATTCTTATAAAATTAATACTCCAAGGTCTGTGTGAGGGCCTGGTAGCATCGCCACTTGTCGGGCAGGTAGAAGGGTTCGAACACGTGCGGGAAGGGCGCGTCCCAGCCGGTCACGCGGGAGATGGGAGCCTCCAGGTGCAGGAAGCATTCCTCCTGTAAGTAAAAAACAATTTGGTGTAACGAAGGCAGCAATAGCTTAGGTGACGGCTAATACAAACGTCACCGGCCGCATTCGCTGTCAATATGTTTGAAAATGTACTGAGGGCCTAGGCAAATTCCCTTTGCCAGGGCAGAAGTTGAACGGTTCCAGTGTGAGAGAGATACAGAGCGATACACGACCTATAGCACCATCCTTTTTTCTCAACGGATCCATGATGTTTTTTCACGTCCCTGTAAGACTGGTTTCGCACTACGTCGTAGAAATGTCGGTCCGAACATTTGTGTGCGTTACTGCAGCGGAATGTTGTCGCTTTTCAGGATTTCGTCTTGACAGGAATTAGTACCCAATCTCGTGTAAATGTCCCCGAAATTTAGAATTTGTGCGTCCAGCCGATCCAAAGATATTCACGAAAAACAGATTCCGCTGGAGTAACGTTACTGCAGCGGCATGTTTTTTTACCAGTGGTCGTAGCTGAATACAAACTAGCTACTTAGATAGATATAATTTGTGCCTAATTGTGCCCAAAAAATAGAATTTGTGCGTCTTGAGGTTTCAGAGTTATTCAAGATGCCGCTGCGGTAACGTTTAGCAAATTGCTGTATCTCTTAAACGGCATGACATACAACTACGATTTTTTTTACTACGGCGGGTCTTAATTTGTGCTTAATTTGTGCAATTTTATTTTTTCTATAATCGACACCATTGGAAAACTAGAATTTTTTTTTCAAAAACCCTAAAATCGATCCTCGCGCTTCGATGAGAAACCCTACAAACTTACCAATTATGGTGATTTGTACCTTTCATGAACTCAAAGCATCATGTGAAATTCGATGTTTATATTCCAACTCCTTAGAGAGTTATTCCATTTTAATTAAAACCTGGCCATGATATAATGTAACGCTCCAATACATGAGTTATTATTAAGTGACTGATATTATGATTATACTAATAGTTAGTACCCTTATTAAATTGTTTATTCTTAAAGTTTCAGCTGAAAAAACCTTCTAACTACTTAGATATGAGAAAAAAACGATAGGGAAAGAAATCACACGATTAACCGAACAAATTCGAATGACTACATAAAAGCGGGCTCACAGTACATTATGCCCACCTTCTTAAATTGGTAGTATTATAATTGAATTTTGATGGGTACAGGTGCGTACAAATGGTTTAATTAGGTAACTATTTATTTACTTTTACATAAATATGTGACGTAGAGAGTTATCAGAGAGTAGGAAGTGACCTAAGGGCGAGCGCGCACTGCGGTGCGTTTTTGTAACGCATAATCTGTGAAGTATGGAATGTCTTTGAAGTGCGCGCACTGCGGTCATGCGTTTTGTTACTGTAGGCCCCGCCCAGTGCGGCAGAACTAACGTAAACGCACTTCAGTGCGCGCTCGGCCGCTTATTGTCGAGTTTATTACAAACATAATGTTTCGAAAGTTTGATACTTAGTAGATTTTAAAAATATTAATACCTCCATACCGATATTGGTTCGTATGGCCTGATGACGTCACTTGCCTTAAATTATTATGTATGAATATGCACTTTTACCACCATAGACTTATGAAAAAAGGAGGACTCCGCGCCACGCATATCGAAAGTGAAGCACCCGGCTCCCGTTGCCGCGCTTGCGAAATTAAAATTGTCTTACCTACGTTTTTTGCAATTTTCAAGTCAGTAATGGGTTGTATGTTGATCAAAATATGATTCGCGACCGTAACAAGTTTTACAGAATTATAATCATTGAAGTCATCAATACAACTCGCGATCGCTTTTAGCGATAAGACCGCCCATTGTGTCACCCTATGTAAAATTTCAACATTTATATCTGTAATTTTTATGGTGTGCATAATAAAGAGTATTCTATCTATCTATCTATCTACAACTCTATGACCGTAATCCTATTCAATTACTATTTCAAGAAATCTTGACATTTGAGCATTATAGGTACCTACTAACTTAAGGAGTTGTATTATTGATTCTAATGAATAATTTTGTAAATACATATTTGTTACGGTCGCGAATCATATCATAATCTTTATAAGTAAAAACAACAGGTATCATCAATACATCTCTCTAAGTTAGATTTTGTGCAGATTTCTCAAACGAACGAAATCTAACGAATCTGCACGAAATCTAACTTAGAGAGATGTATTTATGATTTTTATGCATAGACTTATAAAAAAAGATGGACTCCGCGCCACGCATATCGAAAGTGAAGCACCGTACCGATCTATGTGTGCATGATTTGAGTACCTGCAAAGACGCCGTCGCTCCTGTCACGTAATGTCGGCTGGTCGGCATACTATGATGTAAAAGTGTTCGCGAGGCGTGTTTGTACAAACGGTCCCGGCATACTTACTGTGCTTCACTTTCGATATGCGTCGCGCGGAGTCCATCTTTTTTTATAAGTCTTTTTTTTATGGTTAAAATTATATAAATACATAACTATGTTTTATTGCCGCGTATCATACTTTGATCAAGATAGAACCTGACACGGACCTGCAAATTGCAAAAAAACTAAAAAAAAAATGAATTTCGTGGGCTACCACTGTGCATCATCCCGGTCTCGCTCCGTTACTATAGTACCGAGGTCGGGCTGAAGTGCGGGTTTCCAACGTATTATATTGCGAAATGATAAAAATTATAAACTTACCTTAAAATCAGAACTAGGTACAAATATTAAAATAACATAATAGTTCCGGAAAACCGCTCTACTCTAACGCACAGAAAATACATGTGTGTCGATCTTCTATATCACTGAACAGTTAATTTATTTCACCATAAGCATAATGTACCACAAAACCAATGCGTATTGTCCAGCCGAAATTACACGCGTCGTAATTATACACACAATTCCTTGAATTACTGGGATAAAGATAATGCGCACACGCTCTCCACACACGAGATTGGAGGCCAATTACTCGTGTCAGACAAAGTTAACACCGAACCGAACTAAAAGTGCGTTTACCATGTACCGTTTACCATGTTTACCGTTTACCATGTTGAATGTTTACAAAAAACCATTCCATACGGCAACTTCGAATGAAGCAACGACAAGCTCTGGGGATTCCCCCCAAGTAATGTTTTATTATCCCGGTCGTTCTGACGGCATAGCCTAAGGTAGAT
Source organism: Cosmia trapezina (assembly GCA_905163495.3). Classification (NCBI taxonomy): domain Eukaryota; kingdom Metazoa; phylum Arthropoda; class Insecta; order Lepidoptera; family Noctuidae; genus Cosmia; species Cosmia trapezina. The sequence goes on from LR991025.1 coordinate 3,094,152, forward strand.
GTATTTTATATATGTATGAGTGTAATAGTTCCGATTGACGAATTGGCTGAGATCTAGACAATATAGAAATCCACTTTCCTCAATTTGATCAATTTGTGAATATTTCTATTAAGTAGGTAACTAAATAATAAAACAAAATTTTACAGAGGTATCAATCATGCTATTTTATTTCAATTCAAAACTAAATCTATGAACGGTATTTTTTCTTTTATTTTTTTGGCAATAAAAATACACTTTCTCGTCAAATAAACCTTTGAGTTGAGTTATAATGTACTACGTACTTACGTAATACCTACGTGTTTTACAAAACAATAAATTATAATATAAGTAACACTTTTGTGCGAGACTGTTTCAAAAAACAAAATGTTGTACTACATATTTAAGAAGGTTGGCACAATGTACTGTGAGCCCGCTTTTATGTAGTCATTCGAATTTGTTCGGTTAATCGCGTGATTTCTTTTCCTATCGTTTTTTTCTTATATCTAAGTAGTTAGAAGGTTTTTTCAGCTGAAACTTTAAGGATAAACAATTTAATAAGGGTACTAATTATTAGTATAATCATAATATCAGTCACTTAATAATAACTCATGTATTGGAGCGTTACATTATATCATGGCCAGATTTTAATTAAAATGGAATAACTCTCTAAGGAGTTGGAATAGAAACATCGAATTTCACATGATGCTTTGAGTTCATGAAAGGTACAAATCACCATAATTGGTAAGTTTGTAGGGTTTCTCATCGAAGCGCGAGGATCGATTTTAGGGTTTTTGAAAAAAAATTTCTAGTTTTCCAATGGTGTCGATTATAGAAAAAATAAAATTGCACAAATTAAGACCCGCCGTAGTAAAAAAAATCGTAGTTGTATGTCATGCCGTTTAAGAGATACAGCAATTTGCTAAACGTTACCGCAGCGGCATCTTGAATAACTCTGAAACCTCAAGACGCACAAATTTTATTTTTTGGGCACAATTAGGCACAAATTATATCTATCTAAGTAGCTAGTTTGTATTCAGCTACGACCACTGGTAAAAAAACATGCCGCTGCAGTAACGTTACTCCAGCGGAATCTGTTTTTCGTGAATATCTTTGAATCGGCTGGACGCACAAATTCTAAATTTCGGGCACATTTACACGAGATTGGGTACTAATTCCTGTCAAGACGAAATCCTGAAAAGCGACAACATTCCGCTGCAGTAACGCACACGAACATTTTGGGATTTGGACACTGCTGGACATTTTGACTCTGAACAGCATTAAACGTACACCCTCGGTGTAACCTCGGTGTGAAGCATATTCACCTAAGATGACTGGTTAACAACTCAGCAGATAAAAATGTGCAATTTTATTGTAACTGCTAAGAATCTGCAATCACCAATCCGTCCGCCAAATAGCCTGCTGATTCATTTCCCCATCATTTAGGAAGTTCAATGTTAATCAGTGGAGGTGGAGGTTTCTAGGTTTATTTCATGATAGTGTTACCTGAATAGTAGCGGCCAGTTCAGCACCAAACCCTGACGTCAGAGGCGCTTCGTGAGCGATCAGACAGCGACCGGTTTTCTTTACGGACTGGAACAAAACATTTATATTTATAACAAAGTAGAACCCTCCTATTTGAAAGCTCGTTTGCTTGTTAGAAACATGAAAATGATCTACTTTTTCTGCTGACGTGCTAAGCAAGATATAGTTCGATTCAAACTTAATGGCGGCTCGGAAGTTAGCTACGAGTGCAGACCGTGCAGGTACAGTCAAGCCGACAATTATTTAGGTTCCATTTAGTTAAGCTCGATTAAGTTTTTTTTCATTTGAGTATTAAGATTTTTTAAAGTTTGAATCGTACTTTAACTGCACTCGCAGCTAACTTCCGAGCCACTAAAGTTTGAATCAAACTATATCTAATCATTGAAGTTTCTAATGGCAATAATAAAATTGGTGTTGTGAAACGGGGGGGTTTTAGTGTTAGGTGTTGGTGGTGGTGGATCCATGATATTTTTCACGTTATAGTACGGCCCCAGGGAAGTAATGGACGCCTGGTTTCTATTTAGCCATCTGTGCTACTTCCAACAACACGTGGATCTGTGTGCCCCAGCCTATTATAAACGTTAGACTACTTACATTACAAACAGTATCCTCATCCCAGGGCAGGATGGACTGCAGGTCGACGACGTCACACTTGACACCTAGCTTCTCTTCTGCCATCTGTGCTACTTCCAGCAACACGTGGATCTGTGTGCCCCAGCCTAGTATAAACGTTAGACTACTTACATTACAAACAGTATCCTCATCCCAGGGCAGGATGGACTGCAGGTCGACGACGTCACACTTGACACCTAGCTTCTCTTCTGCCATCTGTGCTACTTCCAGCAACACGTGGATCTGTGTGCCCCAGCCTATTATAAACGTTAGACTACTTACATTACAAACAGTATCCTCATCCCAGGGCAGGATGGACTGCAGGTCGACGACGTCACACTTGACACCTAGCTTCTCTTCTGCCATCTGTGCTACTTCCAACAACACGTGGACCTGTGTGCCCCAGCCTATTATAAACGTTAGACTACTTACATTACAAACAGTATCCTCATCCCAGGGCAGGATGGACTGCAGGTCGACGACGTCACACTTGACACCTAGCTTCTCTTCTGCCATCTGTGCTACTTCCAGCAACACGTGGACCTGTGTGCCCCAGCCTAGTATAAACGTTAGACTACTTACATTACAAACAGTATCCTCATCCCAGGGCAGGATGGACTGCAGGTCGATGACGTCACACTTGACACCTAGCTTCTCTTCTGCCATCTGTGCTACTTCCAGCAACACATGGATCTGTGTGCCCCAGCCTATTATAAACGTCTACTTACATTACAAACAGTATCCTCATCCTAGGGTAGGATGGACTGCAGGTCGATGACGTCACACTTGACACCTAGTTTCTCTTCAGTCATCTGTGCTACTTCTAAGTCTGGTTCTGTGTGCCCCAGCCTATTATAAACGTCTACTTACATTACAAACAGTATCCTCATCCTAGGGTAGGATGGACTGCAGGTCGATGACGTCACACTTGACACCTAGTTTCTCTTCAGTCATCTGTGCTACTTCTAAGTCTGGTTCTGTGTGCCCCAGCCTACTAAAAACGTCTACTTACATTACAAACAGTATCCTCATCCTAGGATAGGATGGACTGCAGGTCGATGACGTCACACTTGACACCTACTTTCTCTTCAGTCATCTGTGCTACTTCTAAGTCTGGTTCTGTGTGCCCCAGCCTATTATAAACGTCTACTTACATTACAAACAGTATCCTCATCCCAGGGCAGGATGGACTGCAGGTCGATGACGTCACACTTGACACCTAGCTTCTCTTCTGCCATCTGTGCTACTTCCAGCAACACGTGGACCTGTGTGCCCCAGCCTAGTATAAACGTTAGACTACTTACATTACAAACAGTATCCTCATCCCAGGGCAGGATGGACTGCAGGTCGATGACGTCACACTTGACACCTAGCTTCTCTTCTGCCATCTGTGCTACTTCCAGCAACACGTGGATCTGCGTGCCCCAGCCTATTAGTGTCGCAGCGTCACCTGTAACAATTACATTTTTGAGTGCTTGCTTTGTCGTCTTGCTCGTGGCTAAGTAATAACAGGCGCACGGGTCGATCCGTCAGGTTAAGCTACGCTTGCCTGGGTTGGTCCGTGGATGGGTGACCATCTTTACATACCGAGGCTCCTCCGTGCCTCGGAAAGCACGTTAAGCCGTTGGTCCCGGCTGACATTCGTGGATCTTTGACAGCCGTTACGGGTCGTCAGTGTTATAAAATAAAAAAAATAAAAAAACTTTTATTTACAGGCTACATAGGCCCACATTGTGTTAGTGTCTAAATTAACTTAAAACCTATGTTAGTATACCTATACCTATTTAGAACACAAAAAAAAAAAAACTAAGTTGATAATTAGAACACACCACACCACAGATAGTTTCATCAAGCCCCATGTAATACATGAAGCTTGATAAACCTATCCATGGTAGGCCCATCCAGCCTTTCAGCAAACATCCTCAGGATACCTTTGGTTATGATTTGTGAATGTGTCGTCTTGTATTCATAACATTGAGTAAGAAACCATAGCGTAGGATAGTATTGTCTATGTTATAATCTATGGACTTATATGTTCTGTTTTGTCTCTGTCACTTCCTCTTTAGACCGATCACGGTATGTTAGATTTTGCTCTTCTAAATTAATCTAAATCAATCTATTCCAGTTGTATATGTAAAGTTGTATTCAAACTACGTATAGTAAATATACTGAGGTGCATACAGATTCGAATCTATCATTTATTCCAAAATTCCCTATCTGCCGATTCATCTGCACGCAATGCCCACTGCTGCTGTGTCCTACTCCAACAGTTCTGCACAATAGTCATAAGCCCGAAAGTCTGACAACCATTCTTAGCAAGGGGTATCTTATTACCCAGTTACTGTGTTGTGGAAGTCAGATAGGCAGTCGCTCCATGTAAAATACTGGTATTCAGCTGCATCCGGTTAGACTGGAAGCCGACCCCAACATAGTTGCGAAAATGATAGGCAGATGATAGCTATCCGAAATTAGTACTAACTGTACTTCGGAAAATAAGAATCTGTGATGTGGGTTGGTTCGTTTAGGCAGAACTTAAGCTCTAAAGACTGCCTCGTTGGCCTAGAGGTTCGATTGGGGAAGTCAATTGGGTTTTTCTATCTGGAATTTCTTAGATCCCGGATTTGTGCCCGGTTGATGGCAATAGGCTCGCCCCCCATTACATTAGACTTAATCCTTAACTACAGATAGCGCGCGAGTTGAATGCAGAGCTTAGGAATGCGGTAGTGCTGTGACCTAATTATAATTACAATACACTGCAGGCGCGTGAGGTGGGGCATGCGGATAGCGGGGGGAGATGCTCCCGCTCTTTACCTCAGACCCCGACTGCATTCAACTCGCGCGCTATCTGTACCTACCCCCGGTCTCACAGACACCAGTCAAATCAAATCAATTTATTCGCTTTAAGTGTTGGTACAAATTTCGGTCTTAAAATTAATAATTATACAGATACATAACACTTAGTCATAATAATGCGACATGCAAACATTTGGGTATAAATAAGTACATAATTATTATTAAGTCATAAGTACATAGTTCAGTAAAAATTAAAATTATATTGACATTAGTGATATTAATTTATGTATTTTTGTATATCTGCCGTGACATCACAGCGGTCCCTATCAGAATACCAGCGCTGCGACACTTATTTTAAATGTTGCAGCATCATGCTGAGATAGGGACCTTTTGACAGGACTTTGTTTTTTTTAAATATAATTTTGTTTCTTTATTTTTTAGTTTGTTAACTTTTATCATTATGTTTTTAGTTTTAGTTGGTGATGTGCGAGTCACAATAAATACTTTTTCTTTCTTTCTTTCTATAAATTATTTTGGAAAATAACTAAGTGTGCGCATCTTTAAATTTCGTCGTGCGTGTACCTTCTCCCCACCACCCGCAGATCTAATTTTCTAAATGTGTTGGTATTTTTTTTGTTTCTATGAAGACATTTTGATTTATAATAAATAATGTTGTTTTTTTTATGTTTCTTTAATTTTAATATAAATAAAAAACGTAAAATGTTATGTTTTATTTCAATTTACCTCCCTCTATCAAAGTGTTTTTTCTAGATCAATATACCGCCGAAGCGGTCACACAGACCGTGGCACAGTATGTAATTTTGGCTTACCTGTGGCCAGGTTCAGTTTATGTGTTTATTTGATAGCTTTTACTATTTTGGAGGCTTATCAAACACAATGATAATTTTTTTTTGAGTAGTTTTGGCTACATAGCAATTATCGAGAAAACCCCATAGAAACCATAGAAATGCAATATCTTTTTTCAGGTACATCAGTAACGAATAAATTAAATATCTTCTCATTAAGAAAATACAAAACTATTATATTTCCAAAAACTAGATTCGAAACGCGGATAATAAAGACGTTATTCAATGTTTTTAGCAAAAACATAAATATTTTTTGCCGGTTTCTTTTTAAATTACCGCATTTTCTTTTTAATGGAAAATATGTACGACATAATAATACATTTGAATAAAAAATATCAGCTCAAAAGAATAAAGGGGTGATGAGATATATTTTTTTTAAATTTTTGTTTAGGGTTGTCAGTAATGTAATGTTGTCAGTTGTAGAATCTAAGAAGTTTCAGGAGTTTTGTAATGATGTCGCAACAAAATATGTACAAAAATATAGTTGGTACAACATGTCTGTCACCATGCACAAAATTTTAATGCATGGTGCACAAATTATTGATTGTATTCCTATACCTATAGGAATGCTCTCAGAGCAAGCCGGTGAATCACGCAACAAATTTTGGCGCTACGATCGTGAGCATCACACTCGTTAGTTCAGTCGTAAAGCGACCGTCCTTGACTTGATTCACCGAGCTTTAGAGTATTCTGACCCGCTTTTGTCGAGTATGTCAATTGACAAGAGACAAAAAAACAATAACAGGTCTAAAATTCCCGAAAAAGTTCTAAAACTTTTAAAGCCGACTCAGGATTACGTACTCATACACGGCGACCAGTTCTTGGAAAAAACTGTCGATGTATTCGAATGTGATTCCGACGATATCAACATCGTGTTATCGTCAGACGAAGTATTTATCGATTGCGATAATGACGACATCGACAAAATGTAACTTTTTTATTTGTTTTTATTTATCGTTTGGACAACCCTATTTCCATAGAAATTTCTAAAATATTTAGAAACGCTTTTTCTCACCACCCCTTTGAGTTACGTATGTAATTTTTTAGGACGTGATAAACAACAATTATGTACATATTTATAGCAAAGAAAAAAATGCGGTAATGATAGGGGTAAAAAAATAAAATAATAAAAAGTGAAATTCAAAAATGTTCATGTATCTCATTAACAATCAAAGCTACAGCTCCTTAATTTTTTATATGGATAAATATTTTGATATTACGTCGTTTGTGGTATTGGAAAAAACGATGCCATTAATACTTTTGGAGAAAAAAAAAACAATAACTTTTCTTTGAGGTCGTTGAACTTTCACAAAAAAAAATTTTTCTCTGAAATTATAGACAATTTTACAGTGGGAATTTTTACCAATTATTAAGTATCACAAGTTCATTCGAATTAATACATAAAATATACCTGGCCACATCTAAGTCAAAATTGTGGGTAGGTAAATCTGAATAAAATAAGGGGTAGGTAGTTAAGGGTTAAGGGGTAGTCCGCGAAATTGTTTTTTTTTGGGTTTTTGCAATTTGCAGGTCCGTGTCCGGTTGTATCTTGATCAAAATATGATACGCGAAAATAAAACATATAAATTTACATAATTTTAATCATAAAAATCATCAACACATCTCTCTAAGTTAGATTTCGTGCAGATTCTTCGAACGAATGAAATCTAACGAATCTGCAAGAAATCTAACTTGAAGAGATGATTTGATGATTTTTATGGTTAAAATTATGAAAATACATTTCCGCGTATCATATTTTGATCAAGATACGACCTGACACGGACCTGCAAATTGCATAAATGTAAGAAAATTTGAATTTCGCGGGCTACCCAGCGCAATAGCTGGCGAAGTGTGGATGTACTGTTGTTACACCTCCTTTTTTTCGTGGAGAAATGGTCATGCATACTGCACTACCACGGGGAGATATTGCAGCTGCAAAACTTCACGGTGTCCTCCTCTGCCGCTTACGGCGAATCCGTGAACCCGCCGCTGTTGTTACACCTCTAACTAACTCTTCAGGATGTTATGTTACGTAAGCTCTAAAATAAACCTTAAAATATCTACCTTCTCTCAAAACCTGTGCCTTCCCAAGCGGCAGGGTATAGTCTTCCACAGGCACCTCCTCACTGGCTGAACGGTACAAGATCTTGGGCTCCAGGAACAGGCAGGGATCTCTCTCCCTGATGCATGCCAGAAGTAAGCCTTTGGCTGTGATTGGACCGCGAGGTACTACCACCTGGAAAATATGATTATACGTTTGTACTTTTTGTATGAACTTGGACTCTTAGTGCATCAGTCAATTTTAAAGGGCTTTTTAACGATAACGCTCAATATTTTGCTGGTGATCGAAGTCATAAAAGGTGTGCCCTCTGTTCCTCTATAGGAATGATGCAAGAAATATGAAATTCCTCTGTCAATCTGCCTAGCCTTTTCCCAACTATGTTGGGGTCGGCTTCCAGTATAACCGGATGCAGCTGAATACGAGTATTTTACATGGAGCCTATCTGATCTCCACAACCCAGTAACTGGGTAATACGATACCCCTTGGTAAGACTGGTTGTCAGACTTTCAGGCTTCTGACGACCCGTAACGATTGTCACAGATCCACGAATCTCGAAAATCGAAATTTAACGTGCTTTCCGAGGCACGGAGGGGTCTCGGTACGTAAAGATGGTCACCCATCCACTGACCAACCACGGAAAGCGTAGCTTAACCTGATGGATCGACCCGTGCGGCTGTTATTACTTAGCCACGAGCTCCTCAGCAGAATTCGCGTTACATTACACGCTAAATCTATAATCTTCTTAATATATAAAACAAAGTCGGGTTTGTTCGAACATTTATAACTCGAGAACGGCTTAAGAGATTTTCATGGTTTTTGATTTGTTGTATTTTTCTTCGTCCCGAATAGCAGAATAACTATTAAAAATGTAGGAAAAGTAAAAAAAAAATATGAAGAAAATTCATTTTCACAAAACATTTGAACAGGGCTGTAATAGAATGAAAGATTCCCGATCTTTCATTCTATTAGAATTCCAAATTCAAATTTTTATAATCAGTTGTTTTCCCGCCGTTCGATTTATTCAAATTTGACAGGACACCGTCTGGCGGGTCAGCTATGTAGTATTGTAAAATAAAAATCAATTGCCACTTCAGAACGGATGCAGGACAAGGTTAGTATGAAAGAAACTTCTAAACAGTTTATTGTTACAGAGTTAATTTACTAACACTACTGTACTAAATATGTGGAGATTTGATACAAATACAAACGCACTATCCCAATTTATTTGGGGTCGGCGCAACATGTCCCTTTCTTCCATACTTCTCTATTAGTCGTCATCTCGGTAGTGACCCCCTTTCTAGCCATGTCATCTTTCACACAGTCCATCCATCGTTTCTTTGGTTTTCCCCTAGTCCTAAAGCCTCGACATTCATACTCAAAACAATTTTCTTTTTTCAAATTTGTTAGCTCCTATTAATCTTTTTCATATTTTAGACTTTTTTACTTTAACTTTATTCCGGTATTTCACTTTTCAGCAAAAAATCGTAGTTAAATTCTTAAAATATAAATTAAGTTTTCTTACACAATTCAAAATGTTCTCAGCTTGCGCCTTCGGGAACTTCGCGCGTTTACATTGGAATATTCATAGCTAAGACAGGACAAAGTCTGTAGGGTCAGCTAGTATGTATATAAAAGATAGTAGTGTTAGTTACACTATTTATAACTCAAGAACGGCTGAACCCAGTGGCGTAACTACAGGGTGGCAAGTCGGCAAAATGCCACGGGCCCTCAGCCGGAGGGGGCCCCCGGTCAGAGGAGAATCCCAACTCCCAACATTTATTATTACCCATTTAGTAAAAAACCGATGAATTTGCCACGGGCCTTGAACGGTATAGTTACGCCACTGAACCGATTTGGCTGAAAATTGGTGGGGAGGTAGCTTAGAACCAGGAGACGGACATAGGATACTTAAAAAAAAAACGGAATTACCTCGTTTTTCCGTTTTTTTTTTTCAGTTCAGACAGGACAACGTCTGTCGGGCCCGCTTAGTTACAAATATAAGACATGCTCTATAACGGAATGTACGCCTCTGCATACCTTCTTTAGAAGAACAAGCGTTGATTATGTTATGTTTACGTAAGTTGATAAATCCTCGCGCTACAGTAAGGCGAAGCTGCATCACCACAGCCAGGAGTACAGTAAGGAGCTCACCCTGAGGCCCGGCACGTGCGCGAAGAACGCCTCCGGGCTCTGCGAGTGGTACAGGCCGCCGTGGCCCACCGCGCTGCAGGGCGTGCGGATGGTGAGCGCGCCGCAGTCGTACTGTCCCCCCGAGCGGTACCGCGCCTTCGCTGCTTCATTTATTATCTGGAAGGTCAGAACAATTACTATCTTCTACCAGAGCGGCCCGCCCCGGCTTCGCACGGGTAGCCCCATCGCTATCAAACTTCACAGGATCATCTGCTGGGCTAATCTGAAGATTGCCTGAAAATTTCACCAAAAACGCTCCAGGCGTTTTGGAGTCCAAAGGGAACATACAAACACACATCGATTTGTATACAGGGTGTTAAAGTAGTTTAGGTTCAGTATCGATATAGAGAGATGTATTGATGATTTTTACGGTTAAAATTATATAAATACATGTCGGATCCGGTCAATAGTACAGTAGTGGATCTGGTCAATAGTACAGTAGTGGATCTGGTCAATGTACAGTAGTGGATCTGGTCAATGTACAGTAGTGGATCTGGTCAATAGTACAGCAGTGGATCTGGTCAATGTACAGTAGTGGATCTGGTCAATAGTACAGTAGTGGATCTGGTCAATGTACAGTAGTGGATCTGGTCAATAGTACAGTAGTGGATCTGGTCAATAGGACAGTAGTCGATCCGGTCAATAGTACAGTAGTCAGGCAACGAGTCGCAAGCGCGCCACTGGCGACATCACGTGATCTACCCACACCAACAGCGCGCTTCTACAGGGTCGTGATGTTTTGAACTCATGGCGAGGAGGACAGTCTAGTGTCTGATCGCGTCGGGTTTACTGCGCCACGGAACTGTATTCGATACGTTGTGCCCAGTAGTTGTGTTAATTTTAATTTGAACTGATTGTGTTAGATTGTGGTTTTAATAGTCACCGAGTATAGGCACCCAGTGTGTTTTCATAGCACGAAACCCATCTCCTGCCCACATGGTCTTTGAATATAACTGAGTAAATCCTGACGTTCCCGACATACATATATTTTATTGTCGCGTATCATATTTTGATCAAGATACAAGCTGACACGGACCTGGAAATTGCAATAAACCCAAAAAAAATGAATGTCGCGGGCTACCACTGCCCATCCTCCTTAAATGAAGTATTTATACATTATTTGATTTTCATTGAGCCTGTTTTTATTACGTGGTACTATCCTATTAACTACTGCTTGCTCATAAACTGCGCGCTGTTTTTAATCCGAAATGTCCTGGTATTTTCACCTTCTAATCGTGGTTCTCAAAATTTGGCTACCTACCATAGGCTACAGAGACCATTGCATACAAAAGGCTTGACTGTCTACCTAATAAAAATCTTAAATTAATTAATTAATTCATTCATTGACAGACAACGCACAGTCTAAACCGCTGGATCTAGACGCATGTTTTGCACAAGAGTTTTCAAGAATAAAGGAAAGGGTTTTTGAAAATTCATCCCCTAATGGGGTAAAAAGGGGATGAGAGTTTGTATGGAAGTTCTTCGTTTGTGCCGATGGGAGATCCCATCGGGCTTTAGTTTGTAGGCAATAAAAGTTCTGAATTTAAAAAAAAAAGAATGTTAGTTAGATTTTGATGAAACAACAGTCCACAAACTACCTGCAGTTCTTCTCCCTTTAATACATCCAAAGGTTGTCTTTAAAAGGTCGCTTTTAGATACAAGACCGCCTAATGAGTCAGCCTACGTAAAACTTCTTCATTTATATCTGTAGTTCATACGATCAACAACAAAGGTGATCTGTCACACAGGGTATCTTAGTATGGACGCTAGTCTCTCACAAAGGATCATATTTTTGATTTTGTAATGTTATTATTGTAATTAAGAAATTTATTGTAACATTTTCAAACCTATTTCATGTATATGAGTAGCAACAGATGTTAACGGAACGAAGGAGCCTGGATCTCACGACACAGGGATTCCTAGTGTGAGTTCCAGGAAACAGCACAACAAATGTAACTTATTATACAATAAATTATTCTTATTCTTATTATTCTAGTCTCTATTTATAGAATAAACTAAGTGAAACTTTGTGAAGAGAGAATTAAATAAAGATTACTATTACTTCAGTTTTTTAAAATCTTAATTATTGAGCAAGACATTTAATTAAAATCGGAACAGAAGTAAAATTTCAAGATCTTAGACTCTTACATAGGTATTTTAGGAACAATAATAAAATTTAAAAAACTGTAACCCGACTATGGAAAAATAAAATTGATCTAAAAAGTTCAAAATATTTATTTACTTAAACAATAATGACATAGATATATCGAGGGTATTCTGGCAGAACAGAATAAGTGCAAAAATTTAAAAAAAGTAGTTATATACATAGGCATACTTGATTTTTTCTGCTTTCTCTATCTAGCAAAACCGTATAACTGTGGAAGCTTTTACTGCAGTTTTTTTGTCTGTGTAAAGCAGTTATCTAACAACTTTTCCTTCAAACTTAAAAGCAAAAAGTTATATAATCACTTATTAAACAACATGAATAATGAAATACAGTGATAACAAAATAAAAGCATTTACTCTCTTTACTCACTGTTAACATAAAATACTTCTATCGTTTTATTGACAGGCAAAACAGAATAAGTTAGAGTTAGTTATGTTTTGCACGTTACATGTAATAGAATTTTGGTGCTCCACTTCAATAGCAAAAGCAGATAAGACTCACGTAGTCAGTTCTGCTGCTTGCTGCCATGGGATCTAGAGGCAAAAGTCCTCGCTCACGTGTGGGAGTGGCGCGAGGAGGCGAAACGCCGGACAGAGCTACGGCGGGATCTCATGGCGACATGGAGAGTGCGATTGTCGCAACCCAGCGCTGGGCATGCCACCATTGCGGCGATAAGTCCCCTCTTTGAGGAGTGGTTGGAGAGGCGCCACGGCGTCCTCACCTTCCGCCTGACGCAGGTCCTCACCAGACACGGTTGTTTCGGGATAGGGCGGGAAGAAACGCCCGGGTGTCACCATTGTGCAGATCGCCCGGAGGACACGGTGGAGCATACAGTGGAGGTCTGCCCGGCTTGGGCGGAAAACCGCCGTGTTCTCGCGGAAGCGATCGGAGGCGGTGATCTCTCGCGTCCGAACCTGGTCCAGGCCATGGTACGGAGCGAGAGTACATGGGAGGCCGTCACCTCCTCCTGCGAAGCAGTAATGCTCGCGAAGGAGGAGGTGGAACGCGTGAGGGAGAGGCAACTCTCGCCGCCTAACGCCTCTAGTCGCCGCAGGAGACGCCCTGGGCGGTGGAAATCGATAGCCGATTCCTGGGCACCGTAGGCGCGGGCTTGCGGATGGCGAGCAATGGGTAGCTCGCCGTCCACTAAGGACCAGGCCCGGGTCGACGGCGCATAGTGTTCCACGCGCGCTTCAAAGAGATGTCAGCAGAGATGAGTTCCTATAGGGCCGATGCTGCCAGGGTTGCGGGTTGTTCGAAAGAGATACCGTGGCCCTGGCAAAGCCAACTGAACACGGGTGTTTGTGTGAAAAAGTCTGACACGCCCCCCTGCTCCGCCCAGACCGGGAGAAGTCATTTGATGATTTCCCATCCACAAAAAAAAGTCGGATCTGCTTGAAGAAGATAGTCAAGGAGCCATACAAAACAAAAGAGTTTAAAATAAGTTTTATGACTTGAAACATCTGGCTTCTAAGATAATTTATAACGAAGAAAAGGGCAGTGAAGGAGAAGGAGTGAAGGAAAAAAGGAAATAGAGTCAGTGGCTTAAAATTAAGCGACTGAGATTCGTAAAGGGGGAAAAAAGAATTTATTTTAATTATCACATGAGTGAGAATTTTAATTACCTAGACGTTACCGGCAAAAAAGGATAGACTAGAGCTACACGAACAAGAAGAAAGTAGTGTGATGAATTTCCAAGTGAGTTGAAAATGAAGAATAATACCTATATCGGACGCTAAAAAAAAGGATTTATTGTATTTGATTAAAAAGTAATATAAATAATACGGTAGGAATTGGAGCCTTGGTATAAAACTTTGAATACGGTGAATAGTGTTTCTGAAGATGTTGAAAAGGAGAATGTACTGTCTTGCGAGGAAGATGACGTGTAATTTTAGGTAGGTATTCTTTGTTTCATTTGATATTTTTCTATTTTAATTACGATTGTACCTACGCGATAAAGCTGTTTAAACTGATTAAAGCATTATAATTAAAAAAATAATTACTTATTTGTTTTGAAAATACAGTACTTTTCAAAACATTTACAGGTAAAAACGGATAACTTTGTACAATTCTGTATATTGCCGTCTTAAATACAAGGTTATTTCAGTTATTTCATCATGAACTAAGTCACTGTCGTACAATGATACCTTATTAGAATATCAGGTATTAATACTTTGTGTTATTAGGGAATTACAGCTTATTTACAAATTTCTGGTAAAACGAAATAACTGCACTACCTTGACGCGAAGTTATCCTTTTTTCTTCATATTATTGTCAATTATTATATAAATTATTGTATCAATAACTTCTTTGATAACATATCTAACTACAAGTATTAATATCATGTTGTTAATATGCTTCAACATTAAACTACGATCACTCAAATCTTAAAGTGCTTTTTTCTCATTATTACATTTTGTGCACTTATCCAGTTCTGCCAGAATACCCTCGATATACATTATTTGTAATGTGCTCATCAAGACCTTTCTTTTAATACCAAACATGTCATGATTATCTCAATTTAATTTTTTTCGTGTTAAGTCCACCATATTAAATTTAGGGAGAATTTATATAGCCTATGTCATCCGGACCATTATTTCGAATCTACTGATACCTCATTCATCAAAATCGGTTCAGTAATTTAGGCGCTACGGTGGAACACACGTAAATACATACTTATACAGGGCTATTTTTAAATGACTAGCTAAATTTTCACAGGGTGTTCTACCCATGAATATGAACAACTTTCACTATGGGACCAACTTTGAAATCACGAAAAAAAACCAGAGGTTTCCTACAAAAGTTCAATACCTACTCGATCAAAATGTATGAAACAGCTGATATTTTTTTTGCGATTTCAAAGTTGGTCCCATAGTGAAAGTTGTTCATATTCATGGGTAGAACAGCCTGTGAAAATTTTGCTAGTCATTTAAAAATAGCCCTGTATACATAGTATGTAGTCTACTTGTGTATGTATGTATTACATACATACACAAGTAGACTGTTAAAATCATAACCCTTCCTTTTGGTTTTGCCGTAGTCGGGTAAAAAGGAGATAATCAAATCTTTTGTATCAATTTACATGTTGTGTAAAAGTAGCAGTGTTAATCGAATTATGTTGCTAACCGTACGACAAAAAAACAAAACTTTTATAAATTTTTCTATGTAAGTACCTATATGAACCCTCAACTAACAACCGAAGTATTTTGTTTAATG
Organism: Cosmia trapezina; assembly: GCA_905163495.3. NCBI lineage: Eukaryota > Metazoa > Arthropoda > Insecta > Lepidoptera > Noctuidae > Cosmia > Cosmia trapezina. Next base: position 3,109,579 of record LR991025.1, read on the forward strand.
CTATTATATCTAACACAATTAACATTGTATTCTATGTCTCCTTTCCTTTCTTAGTATAAGAGTGAAGGGCATTGTCAATCATGCTTTTCTCTAGGAACATTATGTTACAAACAAAGTTGTTTACAAATAGTAGGTACCTACCTAAACTATGACGTCAGTGTAAAACAACAGCACACGAGCACATGTTGTTCACATGATATAATATCCTTATGATGTCGCAGTCAAGTAGCTTAGTTAGCCTTTTGGAAAAAAAACCGGACAAGTGCGTGTCGGACTACGCACAATGAAGGGTTCCGTACTTGGGATGAATTTATCCCAAGAACAATCTTAACATTATAGTTGAAAAACATGTTCTCCCATACATTCCAACTGTAAATGTAAGTTTGTAATCACAAAATTGAGAGATTTACCGTGTTATTTTATGACTACAGAGTTCTTATAGGTTTTCCTGTAATCTACAGGTATAGCTCTGCGCGTCCAATATAACAATGCGTTCAGGGAGCTGTTGGGCCTGCCGCGCTGGTGCAGTGCGTCGGGCATGTTCGCGGACGCACACGATGCGCCGCGGCGCTCGGTAGGTTGCGCGCCAGCACTAACAGCATCCTGGCTGTTATTGCGGATAGGCTGGATACGCGTTACGTCCAGCACTGGGTTCATACCCACATTAGGAGACGAGTATGTAATTTTATTTTTATTTTTTAATTGTTTTAATCTACTAACACTAGTTTCATAAGTTTTACTGTACTAACAGTCTATGGATTCTGTTTGAGTCTGAAATAAAAAGTTTTTATTTTATTTATTTTTATTTATTTATAGCGCTGTTTTCTGTATTTTTTTCAAAATTTTAGGCTCAGTAGTTTCGGAGCTATGGGGAATGGTAATTTTTCGTCTATTTTCTTAAATAACTTTAAAATGATAAAATAAATATAATTTAAGACCCTCACAGTAAGCCCTTTCATTTGATATGTCACACGCTTGCAAAACTTTTTTTTAATTTCCTTATTTGCCCCCTAAGTGACCCTCATATTCAAAATTCATTTATTTACTTTACCCGTCCGTGTTTGGGTCATAGAAATTTATATGTGTACCAAACAACTTAATCGGTCCATTAGATTCGGAGCAAATTGTCTGTGACAGACAGATAGACAGACACACGAGTGATCCTATAAGATAAGGGTTCCGTTTTTTCCTTTTGAGGTACGGAACCCTAAAAAGAAAAATTAAATGTAGAAGAGAAATGAAAGTAGCACTCGGTTGGTCACGGTTCTAACCTAACCCATTTGGTCGGGGTGCGCTGGCTTAGTTACCGCGACCAATGGGGACGAAATCGCAAAGCTATGAACAGGTGGCGCTGTTGTCCCTCGACTCATAACATCGCACTGTCATTTTTATCTCTCAATGTTTTTCGGGTTTTAAATAATTATAACTTAAACTAGCATGTGTTTTTTGTTAATACAACGACCAATGTATTCAACGTGGACAGTGCCTCAGTTAAAAGCTGAACTAAAGAACTGAGGAGGTTCACTAAGAGGCCGAAAAGCGGATCTGGTGAGCAGATATTTACAGCATATTTTCTTGTTAATAATTGAAGAAAATAACCCAATTTTAAAATAGCAACATGTCGTTCATTAATTATCGTAGTAATTACAAACTTTTACGTACTTACACAGTAGTTTTATAACATATTCAATGTTTCATGAGCTACGAACTTAGCCTAGAAATTAAATCTGAATTTTAATTAATTCTGTTACAGGGGGCCTACTCCCTAAGCACGAAGTCCGTAGTTTCGGCCTTCGGTACAGGGGTTTCCTACTCCGTATCACCTACGGATGGATGATTGGTTCGGGGCCCGAACGAAGTATGAATGACAACACGATTTGACAATTGTCCGTAATCCCGATGTGTTATTGCACGTCCGAAAAATTTAACTTTTACACTAGTTTTGATGGATCGTTAATTCAGACGGACGGATAAACGGACGGACGGATGAACGGGCGAACTTAGGGAGTAGGCTCCCAGAATCGAATCATTTGATCGTAATTTGAACTGTGGGATACCTCAGCAGCATGAAATTGCTGATACCAAGATGGATATGAACATATCCTCGAATTTTCGGAAGCTGTAAAATTGCGTAATCGCCCATTCGCATATTTTTTTAATCGTAAGTCTTTAGAAAATGAATGATTTACATTATTATTACAACAGATTACGCGCAAACGCAGCATTTTTATGTCAGATGCTATCCAAAGTTTTTTGTAAACAAGTTTTGTATGTAATTTGACAGCTAATGTGAGTCAAGCGACACCTCGCGGAAAAAGTTGTCACTTTTCTTCCCCATTCGTCTCATGCGTGGTCGCAGTTCAATCTTACCTATAATTGAATATCATTCAGGCCGCTAGTTGAAAGGCGCCGTTACCTTCACATCTTCCCACAGCTTTCTTCCGTTCACTCCCGCCGTGCCCAAATGGGCACACCTTCAAATCTTCCCTCAACTTTTTAACCGACTTCCAAAAGGAGGAGGTTCTCAATTCGTCGGAACCTTTTTTTTATATATGTTCCCCGATTACTCGAAAATGGCTGGACCGATTTGGATTTTTCTTTTTTTGTTCGAAAGGGTATACTCCCCAAGTGGTCCCATGATCATCAAGTCAGGATCTGACGATGGGATCCCATGGAAATCGAGGGAAACCCTCAAATTTTATGGGCACACCTATACCGATTTCGGTATTTTTTATAGTAACTCGTGAATTTGCTCTCGGAAAGTACCATTCGGTGAACTGGAACTGATGATGAAGACCACAGAGGGCCATCGTAAATACTCAATTATATCTATGTATATCACAGGTTGCGATTCGATTACTTTAATATGGTTTATGCTCGTCAAAATGCATAATGGTAATGACTTCACCATGAGCTCCAGTTCTCCTGGTTCTTACTAGGAGAACTCCTCAACAATTAACGTCCCTGCATCGGGAAAAGCAATATTTTGTAAAACGTGATGAGCAGTTGACATTGGGTTATTGTAACTTAGATAAATTACAAACTGAACCACTAAAAAGTGAAAAATAAAAACTTAAAAAAAAAAAAACCGACTTCCAAAAAAAACACTACAAAGTGAAAAATAACTTTAATTTCGGAAGTCGGTGGCAAAAAACTTAAATACACCGACTTCCGAAATTAAAGTTATTTTTCACTTTGTAGTGCTTTTTTTGGAAGTCGGTTTTTTTTTTGTTAAAAAGTTTTTATTTTTTTTATTAACATGGCAATGTCCATTTGGGCACGGCGGGCGTTAACACTTTCACAAACCTGATCAAATGCTGGGAATATGTAGTCAGCAAACTGTATTTCAGCTATAGCCGTGGCGCCGGCTGTGGCCAGTCCAATGCCGAACCCAGCGATGCCTTGCTCGCAAAGTGGTGTGTTGAACACGCGGTCCTTGCCGTATTTCTCCTGGAATCACAATGAAAAAATAGTGTCAGTTGTGTCAAGCTCGTGGCTAAGTTACTAAAAGGCGCACAGGTCGATCGATCTGGTTAAGCTACGCTTGCCGGGGTTGGTCCGTGGATGGGATCTTTACATAACGAGGCCCTTCCGTGCCTCGGAAAGCACGTTAAGCCGATGGTCCCTGCTGTCATTCGTCGATCTTTGACAGTCGTCAGAATCCCGAACGTCTGACAACCACTCTTACCAAGGGGTATCGTATTACCCAGTAACTGGGTTATGGAGGTCAGATATGCAGTCGCTCCATGTAAAATACTGGTATTCAGCTGCATCCGAAAAAGAAGAATTCATCCGGTTAGACTGGAAGCCGACCACAAGGCTTCCAGTCTAACCGGATGAATTCTGAAATTAAAGTTATTTTTCACTTTGTAGTGTTTTCTTTGGAAGTCGATTGTTTTTATTTTTGTCAGTAGGTAGGTATCTAAAACAGTTTTTATTTTTCACTTTTTAGTTGCGGTACCTACCTAACCTAAATTAAATTCGAATAGGTACAGTTGTTTTATCTCACGAAGGCGGGCGAGCCATACTTGTATGTGTAAATGTTACATGCACATTGTCTTTGTGTGCGTAAGCTCGGGAGCGCGCTACCTATGCAAATGCAATAAGTTATGCAAAGACATAGGTACCTACATAAAAAAATATATATATACAGGGTGTAAGGGACAGCCCTCCGCAAACTGATAGGGTGAATTCAGTACATCATACTAAGATGATCGGTACATAATTTTTTTTCAGGAACGTTATGCAAATCCAATAAACCTGATTTGTTTGTGTTTTTGTGCACAAATCGGAGCGTCTATTACTGGTTGGGAGGGGTAGGTAATAGGTATGCGATGAGTTCGATGAACTCTGTAGCTAGACAGAAAGTGAACAGCTGATTTCACGTCATTAGTTAGAGTATTTCTACATCCATTGCTGGTTTTTTTGTTTTCAATTTTGTTTTTTGCTATTTTTTTTTTACATAAATGGAGTGCTGCGAACACACAATGTAATTTTACATTGAAATAAAGAAAATGTAACTGAAAAAAATATTTAAAAAATAAAAATTTTCCAGAGAAAATTTCCAGTGGAATATGATTCAAAATGAGGAGCTGAATGCACCCTGTTAGTTTGCGGAGGGCTGTCCCTTACACACTGTATATACCTACGCTTCGACTTGAGAACCTCCTCCATTTGTTTCGTCCGTTAAAAACTCAAGTACTTACTTGTAACCCTAGTGCACATCTGAACACTCCTCCAAAAGCCACATCTTCACCAAACACTACTGCTGTTGGGTCGGTCTTGAGTGTGAGGTCCATCGCATTGTTGATAGCCTGCATCATGTTCATCTTGGTGGTCTCTCCTGAAAGATTGGCAATGTTCAAATTAATTATAATGGGCATCAAGCAACACTTAGAGCAGTGATGGCCCAGTGGCAACGGCCCCGACTTACGAGTTGTACGGTTGTGTGTTCGAACCTAGGCCAGCTTTACTTGTTGTAAATAATATCATCACCACTGCTCTCAAAACGGGGAAGGAAAACACAGTGAGGAAACCAAAAGTTCGAAGACATGTAACATCTACCAACCCGCACTGCCCGTGTGGCGGATGACAGCCCACTCCCTCTCACCGAGAGGAGGCCTGTGTCCCAGCAGTGGGAACATTATAGGCTGATTATGTATTGTAACCAACACTTGATGAGGCTCTGATTAGGCAGCTGGATTTACTGCCCTGTTGATGACGTGGTCACAAGCGCTACTGCTGAGCGTGAGTCCTGGGTATGATTCCCTTCCATATTCCATTAGGAATTTTTTAGTAACAGCCCAAAGTTTGGAAGTTGGCAGTGTGATACCCCTCCTGTGCCTCGGAAAGCTTGTTAAGCCGTTGGCCCTGTGCCTGATCTTTCTCGTGTTGGATTGCCGTCCCATCGGACTATGAGAGTGAGGGAAGAGAGGATGCACCTGTGTCTACACACTTGTGCACTATAATACTATTACATTATTATGTTGCTTGTAGAATAATCTGACAAAAAATCACAATGATTGCACGTAAATTAGCATGGTTTTTAATTGTTAAAAGAAAATTTTAGAGGTATCTTCGTGATTTTTTTGTATTATATCAAATTATTACTGAATTATGTTTTCAACACACTATCTAACTAGCATATATCGTGAAGAATATCATATATTTTTCTGATTTTGTTTACTGCAGTAGGTAGGTCTTAAAGTTTTAGGCATTATAAATCTTGCGTTTAGATCCCCTTAAATAATATAGCATTTTACATATTGACAGATATGCACTACTTATGTGACTTATTATAATTTATAGCATTTTAATGATTTTTATTGGGTTATAAAATAATGTCAATACATTGGTGATACTACTGATTTCAATCACTGCTATCTTGACTTTATCTTGTTGCTATGCAATTAAAATGGATTGGTAGAATGTGAGTAAGTAATGTATTTAAAATGTTGTTCATTTTGATCAAGAAGATGCTATGTACCTTTTGTATTCAATAATTGCTATTGCATACGAATAATTCCTTACCTTCCACGGGTTTTTCATTGTCAGGATAGTAAATAAAATGAGAAGAAAGTCTCTTTGTACAATCATTCACATTTTTAACTAATTTCACAAACAAACCGCTCTTTTTCGTTACTAAACTGGCCATTTTAACGTTTATGGCGACGTGCGTAGTGCTCCCAGTGGAAACGATAAATAAATTAGGTAATACATCTTATCTACAATTGTAATTAGTTGTGCTTTGATTAAAATTCGTTGATAAGAGGTCGAATGACGAAAGGCGTAACATTCTTGTTTTCATTACAACTTGACGTTGGTGATCGATGATAATGTTTTTGTTACGTGTATTTCTTTCCATTTTAAACCTTGTTCGTAGCGAATAAGGTTTATATATGCAAAATAAAATAAAGTATCTTTTAAATATAATTGAAAACATAACCTATCAAAAGAAACTCTCTGACAGTTGTTGTCTTGTCATTGGTCAAGTCACTGTCACTTAGGGAATATGGGTGCGTTCTGAATTGCGCTGGCTGTAATTGATTTGAGCGTGCTCATACCCGTTCCCGCGTTCCATATTAGCGTGAGAGCGATAACGATATCCCGTGAAATCGTCATAGATGACATCATGACATGCGCCATCTTGCGTTAACGGACCATGCCTTAATAATATAATAATATCACCGTGAGCGCTGTAAAAAATAACAGTTATGCTGTTTTGTTTTGAGTCTCATCCAATAGTATCACAGAGTACTTTTATATAGTTTATATATATTAGTATATTAGGTCCATGCGCCATGGTCTCATCATCATTGTCAGTGTCACATACGGACGCGTTCGTATTGCCGCATAAATCGGCACCATTGCCATAGAGAAAAATAGAATAGAATAGATTCTTATTTTTCAAGTAGGTTAATTTTTAACCGACTTCCAAAAGGAGGAGGTTCTCAATTCGTCGGAATATTTTTTTTATTTTTTTTTTATTTTTTTTTTTTATGTATGTTCCCCGATTACTCGAAAATGGCTAGACCGATTTGGATTTTTCTTTTTTTGTTCGAAAGGGTATACTTCCCAAGTGGTCCCATGATCATCAAATCAGGATCTGATGATGGGATCCCATGGAAATCGATGGAAACCCTCAAATTTTATGGGCACACCTATATCGATTTCGGTATTTTTTATAGTAACTCGTGCATTTACTCTCGGAAAGTACCATTCGGTGAACTGGAACTGATGATGAAGACCACAGAGGGCCATCGGAAATACTCAATTATATCTAAGTATATAACAGGTTGCGATTCGATTACTTTAATATGGTTTATGCTCGTCAAAATAATGGTAATGGTGACTTCACCATGAGCTCCATTTCTCCTGGTTCTTACTAGGAGAACTCCTCAACAATTAACGTCCCTGCATCGGGAAAAGCAACATTTTGTAAAACGTGATGAGCAGTTGACATTGGGTTATTGTAACTTAGATAAATAACAAACTGAACCACTAAAAAGTGAAAAATAAAAACTTTTTTACAAAAACAAAAACCGACTTCCAAAAAAAAACACTACAAAGTGAAAAATAACTTTAATTTCGGAAGTCGGTGGCAAAAAACTAAAATACAGATCCAAAGACACCGACTTCCGAAATTAAAGTTATTTTTCACTTTGTAGTGTTTTTTTTTGGAAGTCGGTTTTTGTTTTTGTAAAAAAGTTTTTTATGGATTTTGTTTGAATTTGATAAACTCCGTCGTTATCGGTCATGACTTCTCCGTAGTTAAATAAGCTGAAAAATCTCAAATCTAATTATGATTTATATTAGGATTTAAACGATTCGTCATCCACTTGGCGTAAATGCGAGCCGTGGATATTGTTAAATTCAAAGTAGGTACAGACGCCAGCACATCAAGGTAATAGAAACTGTCAATCTTTATTAGATTTTCATCTACAGGGTGTCCCGTAAATAATGGATAATCTCTTAAGGGGTCATCGTACTCATCATTATGAACAACTTTTACTATGGGACCAAACCTGGAATCGCGAAAAAAAAATCAGCTGCTCCCTACATTTTGACGAGTTTGATGTAGATAAATGTACTGGTCAGCTAATTTTTTTTCGCAATTTCAGGTTTGGTCCCATAGTAAAAGTTGTTCATAATGATGAGTACAACGTCCCCTTAAGAGATTATCCATTATTTACGGGACACCCTGTATAACACTAACGCATTAATGTGTGTGTTTCGGGTGGCTTGACCTGCTGGCGTCTGTTTGACTTAACTAATGTGTTGTTACAATTTTGTAGGCAATGACGTATTTTATAGGTTACTAGCTCTTGCTCGCGGCTTCGCCTGCGTGGATGTCGGAAAATATCCCATGGGAACGTTCATGTGGAAAACATAGGGCCGTCCGATATAACTGTGTAAACTCAAATCGCTACGATATATCGTTACCGTGTACAGTAGGCATAAAGCTAGGTAGGTACCAGTCGGCATGATTTTTTCCGACATCTTCAACAGTCGTCGTCATATTTCAGCCAATTTACACAAAACCATAATGAATTACACTGAATCACTCCATTCATTGGAGAAAACCGTATGAAAATCCGTTCGGTACTTTTTGACATTATCGCATTCAAACAGACAGACTTACGTGGGGGGGAGATTGTTAATTACTTAAAATTTATTATGCCAGTCACGCTCTAATAACAAATAACTTTTGTCCGAGTGTCCACTCGTTCAAATAATTTCCTCGTAAAAACGTCGAATGAAATAAAGACTAAATGTTACCTCAAGATTCGAACTATGTTTCTTCCAATCCCTTAGATCTGTTAAAAAGTGGTAGGTACACAAACATTTGTCAACCCCTGTTGAACCCCTGTTGAATATTTCTTTATTTCCTACCAAAAGCATAAATTTGAATTTTCATATCCCTAACTTAAGAAATGCTTGGTTTCCCATACAAACTTTCATCCCTATATCACCCCTTGTAGGATTATGTTTTAAGACATATGTTTTAAGACAAAAAGTAGCCCATGTCCTTTCCCAGGATGCTATATTTTATCGACATCCGTGCAGTTTTGTAAATTTTAAAATCAAGTAAAAGTCTGACACGCCCTTCCGCTCCACTTAGAGCGGGAGCATTTCCCACCCCAAAAAAAAAAAAAAGGGTATGATTTTTCAAAAACGCTGAACCGCATATTTCTTAATTTCCTACCAATAGCATAAATTTGTTATCCCTTACTTAAGAAATACTGGGTTTCCCTTACAAACTTTCATACCCTATATCACCACCCGTAGTATTATTTTTGAAAAAAAATAGTATCCTATGTCCTTCCCCAGGAAGCTATAAAGCCTTGCCAAATTTTGTCGAAATCCGTGCAGTTTTGTAAATTTTAAAATCAACCCCTATTTTACTATATTTTACCCCCTTAGGGGATGATGATGAGGGTGGGAAATCATCAAATAACTTCTCCGGCTCTGAGTGGAGCGGAAGGGCGTGTCAGACTTTTACTGACTAAAACCCACCCGTGTTCCTTCAGTTGCCTATGCCCCAGGGCCGCGGTATCTTCTTAAAACAACCCGTGACCCCAAAATTTTCACATCCCTAACTTAAGAAATACTGAGTTTCCCATACAAACTTTCATCCCCTATATCACCCCCTGTAGGATTATTTTTGAAAAAAAAAAAAATAACCTATGTCCGTTCCCAGGATACCATCTATAGCCTTGCCAAATTTTATCGAAATCCATTCAGTGGTTTAGGCGTGAAAAGGTAACAGACAGACAAACAGACAGACAGACAGACAGTTACTTTCGAATTTATAATATTAAGTATGGATGGATACATCATTGTTTGTACCTAGGTAGACAAGTTTACAGGCAATGTTTATTACTTAATTGCTGCATCCACCGTGTTGAAATTTTTCTAGTCTTCACGTCAGATTTCAACAGTTAAGTAGGCAACTGATGTAATCGTTTTTGCTTAGACCATTTTATCAATCGTCGTATTATTAAACTGCTCAGCAGTTTAGAACACTACTTGTGTGTATAGTAAAAATCGAATTATTATCTAGATAAATCTGCTTGTAGTATAAGAAGGCGATGCACGCACGATGCAGATTGGTTGTGGTTAAATAACGCGTTGCGATATTTAAAAAACCCGTTTCGACGCGTTCATAAAATAATAAAATTAAAACATTTCAACCGCAATAATTATGTTTATTGTCTTGCATGTTGCATAAATATTTATTTTGTTTATTTTACATCGCAGTCATTGATTGCGAGAACCGGTTCAATTTACTGTGATGACATTTCATTTTTTGTTTAACTTTTATACCTACAGGAAAAGTTTTTTTCACAGGATGTTCTACCCATGATTATGAACAACTTTCACTATGGGACCAAATCTGAAATCACGAAAACAAAATTAGCTGTTTCATATTAATGTACCTATAGCCTATAATGTGTACCTAGGTACTCGACCATAATTATTGGTCAAGTAGGTAACTTTTGTATGAAACAGGTGTTTTTTTTCACGATTTCAAAGATATTATTTAATAGTTCGATAATTTATACCTACTACTGCGACAAAATGCGACAGCCTTCTTAATTATTAAGGCGCTACCAAAATAAATTGGAGGATTTTTGGTAACCATTTATTTCACTATTGCAGCATGTATGGATTTAATTTTTGGATATATCGTCGCTAATCTAACTAAGTGACGTAACTGATTTGAAGTAAATTTTACTGGGCAAGCTATTTTTCTTTTTTTTTTTGTAAACTGTAGATATATCGGTCCTTTCTCCCCATAATCCATCCAAAGGTTGTCTGTAAAAGATCGCTCTTAGCGATAAGACCGCCCATTTTGTCACCCTATGTAAAATTTCAACATTTATATCTGTAATTTTTATGGTGTGCATAATAAAGAGTTTTCTATCTATCTATTTATCTATCTATCGGTCTCGATTTTTGCATTATCATGGAGACCGTAAGGCATAGGTACAGATTCGTCGATTAGACAGATCGATTCGACTTGGAAAATGTATCAAATTACTATAGTTAGGTCGGCTATCGCTTGGTCCAAAATGTCAGATACGCCAGTTAGTTAAATTAGCGACGATATGTTTTTGACTATTTGATTAATACTTTGACTGAAGGAAAACACAATGGGTTAAACTCGATAGAATTTAATTCCGAAAATACCTCTACTTTTTTATGTTTTTTTCTGTAGTAATTTCTTTGCAAAATTGCATTCAAAATGTGCGTATTAGATAATTGAAAACTTTGGCTGAACAGAATTTTGATAGCTATAGCTTAATTTATTTTTAAACAATTTTTATTTGATTTGGCGCTTTTATTTTGGTTCCAGCGCATTGTTGCGCTCTCTTTTTTTCGCATGTGGAAGTAATTGACTCTGTCACTTTCTTATTCCCACACAGTTTGCTTTTTACATATCGCCTTAATAACAATAACCGCCGTTATCGTAAACTTCATAATAAGTAGGTACTCATGAAGTTTACGATAAAGGCGGTTATTTCTCAATAGTATTGCAGAGAAAGGCCATTATCGTTAATTGCAATAAAATTAACAGATCGGTACCTGTCAGTAAATCGTACCTACTTTAAGATGTTATCACAACACAAGGGCAATCAGTGCTGACATTTTCCTCAACCTACAACATAGTAAAAGTTGCCTACCTCCTTTGGTTTTTAGCAAAGATTATTGTGAAACTAGCTTTTGCCCGCGGCTTCGCTCGCGTTAATTTAGAATTTGACAATCAATTCGGGTTGTACTCTGCATCTAATCCATACTATCCATACTATCCATCCATACTAATATTATAAATTCGAAAGTAACTCTGTCTGTCTGTCTGTTACCTTTTCACGCCTAAACCACTGAACGGATTTCGATAAAATTTGGCAAGGCTATAGATGGCATCCTGGGGACGGACATAGGCTACTTTTTTTCTCGAAAATAATCCTACAGGGGGTGATATAGGGGATGAAAGTTTGTATGGGAAACCCAGCATTTCTTAAGTTAGGAATATGAAAATTCAAATCTATGTTTTTGGTAGGAAATTAAGAAATATGCTACTAAGCGTTTTTGAAAAATCATTCCCTAAGGGGGTAAAATAGGGGTTGATTTTAAAATTCACCAAACTGCACGGATTTTGATAAAATTTAGCAAGGCTATAAATAGCATCATGGGGAAGAACACAGGCTACTTTTGTCTTAAAAATAATCATACAGGGGGTGATATAGGGGATGAAAGTTTGTATGGGAAAACCAGCATTTAAAGGTAGGGATATGAAAATTTTTATTTATGCTTTTTTGAAAAATGAGGGTACAATAGGGGTTGATTTTGAAATTCACAAATAATATTAAAATGTTTGTGTATCTCTTTTTAAGAGATTCGCACGGACATAAAAATATCGCGGCGGGATTTTATCGAACACTGGATTTAAACATGACGATGATTGTTGAAGATGTCGGAAAAAGTCATGCTGACTGGGATCTTTAAGGCCACCATACACGGCAATGATATATATCGTAGCGATTTGAGTTTGCATAGTTATATCGGACGGCCTTATGTTTTCCATATGAACGTTCCCATGGGATATTTTCCGACATTTACGCGGGCGAAGCCGCGGGCAAAAGCTAGTATTACCTATAATTCAATAATGATTCGAAAGACACGTGGCGCCATCTATTATCATAAGAACGTTATTGTTGTTTTCCTCGGGAACAATACTTTTTTTCGGGATGAAAATGAAAGGTACCCTTTGTACTTTTCTACACCTGACAACGTAGGTACATGAAAAATTTCAGGATGATCGGTTCAGTGGTTTAGGCGTGAAAAGGTAACAAACCAACAAACAAACTTACTTTGGCATTTATAATATTAAGTTAGGACTTAAAATCCCTTACCCTTTGTACTTTTCTACACCTGACAGCGTAAATAAATATATATAAATATTTAAATATGAAAAATTTCAGGATGATCGGTTCAGTGGTTTAGGCGTGAAAAGGTAACAAACAAACTTACTTTCGCATTTATAATATTAAGTTAGGACTTAAAATCCCTCATGGATCTGACTTCAGCCATCAAGGCATCAAGTAGGTGCCACTTTATTTGATGTAAGGTCAGATCCAGAGCTTACTACATCACAGGTTTTTGATTCCAACACCGTTTTGCAATAATCTGAACATCTCTTACAATCCATATTCGGTTCGAGTCGATTCCAAGATTCCAATTAATGTTATAAATGCGAAAGTGAGTTTGTTTGATATGCTTTCACACTAAAACGGCTGAACGGATTTGGATGAAATTTGACACATGAGTGGACCATGACTTGGAGAAGGAGATAGGTATCTTGGATTATTCGATACCTACTTGCGAATGTAAGTCTATCTGTCTGCTACCTTTTCACGCCTAACGGCTGCACACAGGTACCTAGACCATGACCAGGCTTAAGAGGACATAGTATACCTGCTATTTATCCCGGTAGTACGTTCTCGTAGGATAATTTCTGACGTCCATGCGGGTGAAGCCAAAGCAAAAGTTAGCATTCACATAAAATATCGATAACAACCTACATAATAGACAACCTACATAATTAATCATGATTTGTTTACCTTGGTAACCATGCAGAACCAGTTATTCAATACCTGCATATCTGCATTTTTGTAAAACAATGCGTTTTCCTCAACAATTCTTACTATCGCACGCAACATTACTTATGTTTCCATCAAGTGAAATTATTTCTAGGGCAACACGTATTTACACTCGGCTAAATATCAAGCTATACGACGACACGGTTGGCGAAGTGGTTGAGCGATTGACTGCTGCGCAGCATGTCGCGGGTTCGATTCCAGCACGGAACAAATATTTGTACAACCTACAAGTATTTGTTTCGAGTCTGGGTGTTTTTCTATATATAATATGTATGTATTTACAAAAAAAAAATGTATATAAGTAGTTTATCAGCCATCTCGTTACCATAACACAAGCATTAGCGTTGCTTAGCTTGGGACTAGATGGCGTTGTGTGAAATGTCCAAGGATATTTATTTATTTATTTATTTATACATTTCCCGTATAAGCTGGGCTCTCATTGTACGGTAATCCTATACAATGCGAGATCATCAGCTTATACTGGAAATGTATAGCTTGATAATTATGTATCCGTATGTACCTACTTAGGTGTCGGGGAACTTATGTTATCTTGCTGTGCCCGCCTGTAGGTTAAATATTAGGAGAAACATAACCAGCTACGGGCGGAGATAAGCTCTTAGTAGATCATCATAAATCATCATAGCCTTTTCCCAACTATTTTGGGGGTCGGCTTCCAGTCTAACCGAATGCAGCTGAATATTTGCGTAATATTTGTATTTACATTTTTACTTGTGATAGGTAGGTACTGTTTTTTACTTAAAATACTGTCTACCTTCTCAAATATTTTTTATTGTTTACTAGCTGCGCCTGACCTGGATAAAAAGTAGCCTTTGTGTTAATCTAGGGTATAAGCTATCTACATAATAAATTTCACCTACTACGCTTTGGTATGGGCAACTAGCTCCATCTTTCTGACTGACTGACCGACCCCTTGACAATTCAAAAGTGCCTGTAATTGGTTTATTTGAAATAAATGCTTTGTTTTTTTTGAGTTTTGATTCAATTCGGTCCAGCCGTTTGAGCGTGAAGAAGTAACAAACATACAAACACACACACACACTCACAAACTTTCGCCTTTAGAATATTAGTGTGATATGCTCTCTTCTATCTGTGAAAACTTTGAATTGGCCTTATTTTTATTACTCTTAATCGTGCAGAAATGTTTAGCTGTACTTACCTAAGTTTTTCAAAAACTGTAAAATCAATAAATAAATACCAGTATTTTACATGGAGCGACTGCCTATCTGACCACTACAAGCCAGTTACTGGGTAATACGATACCCCTTGGTAAGACTGGTTGTCAGACTTTCGGGCTTCTGACGACTATCAAAGATCCGCGGATGACAGCCGGGACCTAGCGTGCTTTCCGAGGCATGGAGAGGTCTTGGTATGTAAAGATGATCACCCATCCACGGACCAACCATGGCGAGCGCAGCTTAGCCTAGCCCCTAGCCATGGGCTCTTAGTAGGTCTACCTATGCAAAACATTCGTATGGTCTCGATCCTAAGGCCCAAGGCCCGAATGCAAGAATGGTGCTCATGTGTTGAATGGCAATTCGATCAGTTCTGGGACCAGGCATAAGAAGCCTGAGCACCTGCCATCAATCTCTTCACCAGCCTTGGTTGACTGGTAGAGAATGCCAAAGGCATTAAGTCCAGCTTTGTACCTTTTTAGAGTTCCGTACCAAAATAGTAAAAAGGAACCCTTATGGTGTCACTCAGTCTGTCTGTCTGTCTGTCTGTCTGTCACAGCTGGATATCTCAAGAACTACTAATGCTATCAACTTGAAAGGAACAGTTTTTGATGACGTATGCACAACTATTTCACAATTAAGAAATAAATTAAAATATATATGTTTTTTTTTTCAATAGCGACTGAAAGGGGGTTTAAAAAAAATCGAAGTGAGGCTACTGGGGATGTGGAGTATTATATGAATGTTTGCACATTCTTAAACATTTTTTTTAATTTTTTTACGCCGCATAGTTTTCGACGTTTGATGAAAAATGTTTAAAAAAATAGCGTTCCCCCCTTTATCTCCGAACAGAGAAAAACTTGAAATTATTCTATGTGATAGAAGTTTATATATAGATTACAGGAAAAATAAAACGATATCTATAAATAGCACAGTTTTTCAGAAATCATCAAACAAAAATTACATATAAAATGACGGTACGGAACCCTTGATGTGCGAGTTCGACTCGCTCTTGACCGGTTTTTTTGATTAGGGTTCTGTACCTCAAAAGGATAAAACAGAACCCTTATAGGATCACCACTTATAGGATCACTTCGTTGTCCGTCTGTCTGTTTTTCTGTCTGTAAGGGCGAGCGCGCATTGCGGTGCGTTTTTCTACCGCATAATCTGTGAAGTATGGAATGTCTTTGAAGTGCGCGCACTGCGGTCATGCGTTTTGTTACTGTAGGCCCCGCCCAGTGCGGCAGAACTACCGGAAACGCACCGCAGTGCGCGCTCGCTCTTAAGACCCTTTTTCTCAGGAAAGCGTAGAGTAGAGGTATCAAGTTGAAATTAATATCAAATACGTAAAGCTATGGTTCTTTGGAGTTCTTCAAAAATCAAGCTTCTAAGTCAACGCTATAAAAAATACGACCATATAACCGACATAATTTTGATACTCGCAAGTAAATCAAAATCTAACCTTTAACCTAGAATAATAAAGGCAAGAGGCAAGGTTTCACAGCACAAATAAAGGAAAAAGTCCGAAAATTGTTAATTTGTAATTTTAGGTAAGTATCACATAAAATTATTATTTTTTGGATTACTATGGTTTGCTTGTTTTGGGATAAATTCTTTTCAATTACGGAACCCTGCTTTGTGCGTGGTCCAATACGCACTTGGCCGGTTTTTTTTAGTGCGAAAAGTTTAAGTAAATAAGTAAATCTGAAGTTTATGGCAACCGTTAATTGCAGACCAGTCTTCTTATTAATTAACAGGCAAAACATATACACTACTTCAACAAAAAAAGAGATAAAAGGGAAAATAATTTATCATTTATAAATAAATAATTTTATTGCAATGTCATTTATACCAACAAGCCAAGTCCGTTAACTTTTACAGTAAGAAACGGTTTACACAAAGGCCAACTGACAACTTAGTAATTAAATATTTATTATATAACGAAAAAATAAGCCATTCGCTTAGAAATAGAGCTAACAAAGACAAACTAGTTCAAGAATAACCGACATGCCATTCACACAAACAAACATACATACATGTAGGAATAAGTACACACACACACGTGAACAAAACTTGCCACAGAGTAAACGACACACGTTTGGTAAGTCCAGATATTTTTAGATCTTAATGTTCTGGAGTTTTTAAAATGGTACGCGTTTTTAGGGTTCCGTACCTCAAAAAGAAAAAACGGAACCCTTATAGGATCACTTCGTTGTCCGTCTATCTGTCTATCTGTCAAGACCCTTTTTCTCAGGAACGCGTGGAGGTTTCAAGTTGAAATTAATATCAAATACGTAAGTCTATGGTCCCATGGAGTTCTAAAAAAATCAAGCTCCTAAGTCAACGCAATAAAAAAATACGGCCATTTATGCGACTTAATTTGATGCTCGCAAGTAAATCAAAACCTATAGGGTACTTCCCGTTGACCTAGAATCATGAAATTTGGCAAGAAGCAAGGTCTCACAGCGTAAGTAAAGGAAAAAGTCTGAAAATTGATTATGATTTGTAGTTTTATCACACAAAAAAAATAGTTTTTAGTTTTCTTTTTCAGGCAAAATGTGGGTGTACTACAGGTACACCTCTGCCCAACCCTTCGAGGAAACAAGGCGTGATGTTATGTTTAAGAATAGCTTTTTGCGAATACAAACTTAAATATGCAGTTGAAGAATAATTTTCAACTACGGAACCCTTCATATTGCGTGGTCCGACTCGCTCTTGACCGGTTTTTTTTTCTGGGATATGTGCTGTCGTAGGATCGTTATTTTTATGGACTGCTAAAGTGATAACATCCGTTGGGACTTTATTATCCTAGATGTGTTGGTAACAGAAACTTGACTCCAGTAATTAAAATTCTAGTTTGTACTTGAAGTGGCTATGTTAAGGGGACGCGCTAAGGTAGCCCGCGAAGTTCAAATTTTCTTACGTTTTTTGCAATTTGCAAGTCAGTGTCAGGTTGTATGTTGATTAAAATATGATTCGCCGTAGCTAATATGGCTTTGTAGAATTATAATCATTAGAATCAGCAATAGAACTCCATAAGTTAGAATTAACCTCAAATCTCATGATTTCACGAAATAGTCATTCAGTAGGGTAATATGAACATAGAGCGTTGTATTGATGTTTTTATGAATAAAATCTATTATATAATGAATATTTGATACGGTCGCGAATCATATTTAGATCAACATACAACCTAATACTGACTTGCAAATTGCAAAAACCGGCCAAGTGCGTGTTGGACTACGCACAATGAAGGGTTCCGTAGTTGGGATGAAATTGTCTCAAGAACAAACTTAACATTATAGTTGAAAAACATGTTCTCCCATACATTCCAACAGTAAATGTAAGTTTGTACTCACAATGTTGAGAGATTTACAACTTCTTATAGGTTTTCATGAATTTCATGTAATCTACGGGTAGGTATACACCACTATTTTTTAATTAATACAAAAAAAAAATGGGGCTCTATCCGTACCCGTTACTGATCATATTTGTGTAGTCAAAAGTAAAAAAAACGAAATATCAAAATTGTCCACGAAAATTTGTCATAATTGGTAAGTTCATGATTATGATACGATAATAGCTGTTGGAGGCGGGGCAAGTTCGAGCGAGAGCACGCGAATGCGACAGCGAGAATATAAATACAACTATGAATAGCCTGTACAATATTTCCATACATTGAGTGACATTTCGGGATATCAACAAACGCCAATAACTTTGCTGTTTATGAATATTATTTATTGAGACTTTACATATATAATAACAAGACCTTCTCTAATAAGCCCTTTAAGTATTTGTACTAATTAAAAAATAGTGGTGTAGAACTATTTTCTGTATTTTTTTCAAAATTTTAAAAATGGAAACGGTTAAATGTTATTAAATACTTTGCTTTTAACTTTTAACAAAATTCTGATCTATGATCCCAATATATACAACGTGTAATGCTAAATGCGCAAAACCTCTTAAGGGGTCATTGTACTCATCATTATGAACAACTTTTACTATGGGACCAAACCTGAAATCGCGAAAAAAAAATCAGCTGTTCAGTACATTTATGTTCGCGTAATTCGTCAAAATGTACTGAACAGCTGATTTTTTTTCGCGATTTCAGGTTTGGTCCCAGAGTAAAAGTTGTTCATAATGATGAGTATAATGACCCCTTAAGAGGTTTTGCGCATTTAACGTTACACGTTGTATATACAGGGTGACTTTGGAAACATGCGACAAAATTTAAGGGGGTGTTCTACGCATCAATATGAACAACTTTTACTATGTGAACAATTTCGAATTCGCAAAAAAAAATCCGACCTTTTACAAAAGGGTCCAATACCTTTAAGTATAAATAGTATAGTATAGTAGTATATGGGAAGGTATTTTTTTTTTTGCGAATTCGATGTTGGTCCCTTAGTAAAAGTTGTTCATATTGATGCGTAGAACACCCCCTTAAATTTTGTCGCATGTTTTCAAAGTCACCCTGTATATATATATGTAACTAGCTTTTACCCGCGGCTTCGCCCGCGTGGATATCGGAAAATACCCCATGGGAACGTACTTCCGGGAAATCCATCCTTATTCCTTGTCTACATTGTCTACATTATAAAGGGAACCTCTGTGCAAAATTTCAGCTTTCTAGCTTCAAGTGTTTGGGCTGGGCATTGATGAGTCAGTCAGTCAGTCAAGACTTCTCTTTTTATTTATATGGATAGACTAGCTTTTGCCCGCGGCTTCGCCCGCGTGGATGTCGGAAAATATCCCATGGGAACGTTCATGTGGAAAACATAGGGCATATTTCTCTGGGTTCTGGGTTTCCCACAAAAACTTTCATCCCCTATATCACGCCCTGTAGAATTAATTTTTAAGACAAAAAGTAGCCTATGTCCTTCCCCAGGATGCTATATAAAGCCTTGCCAAATCCCTAACTTAAGAAATACCGGGTTTCCCTTACAAACTTTCATCCCCTATATCACCCCCTGTAGTATTGTTTTTGAAAGTATCCTATGTCCTTTCCCAGGATGCTATATAAAGCCTTGCCAAATTTTGTCGAAATCCGTGCAGTTTTGTAAATTTTAAAATCAACCCCTATTTTACGCCCTCAGGGGATGATTTTCAAAAACGCTGAACCGCATATTTCTTTATTTCCTATCAAAAGCATAATTTTAATTTTCACATCCCTAACTTAAGAAATACTGAGTTTCCCATACAATCTTCATCCCCTATATCACCCCCAGTAGGACTATTTTTGAAAAAAAAGTAGCCTATGTCCGTCCCCAGGATACCATCTATAGCCTTGCCAAATTTTATCGAAATCCGTTCCGTGGTTCTGGGTTTCCCATACAAACTTTCATCCCCTATATATCCCCTGTAGGATTATTTTTTTAAATAAAAGTGTCCTATATCCGTCCCCAGGATACCATCTGTTGGGGTTATCTCGTCGTTAACGGATACTCCGGTAGTTGTTGTAGGTAGTTAGTTAGTTCTCACCAAAACCACGTTTATGTTGGATAGTTTATTTGTGGAAACAGTTTAGTTTAGTTATCTGAGCCGCACTTGATGTTGTGTTATTAGGTAATGATCGATCCGCACATTGGCGCGTGACGGAGATTCAGTTACGACTAAAGTTATTATAATAAGTAGGTATAAATTAGGTACGCTTAATCAACTAAACGTACTTTTCTTGTATGAGCATTCTTGGCTCGTACACCATCTATAGCCTTGCCAAATTTTATTGAAATCCGTTGAGTGGTTCTGGGTTTCCCATAAAAACTTTCATCCCCTATATCACCCCCTGTAGGATTATTTTTAAGACAAAAAGTAGCCTATGTCCTTCCCCAGGATGCTATATAAAGCCTTGCCAAATTTTGTCGAAATCCGTGCAGTTTTGTAAATTTTAAAATCAACCCCTATTTTACGCCCTCAGGGGATGATTTTCAAAAACGCTGAACCGCATATTTCTTTATTTCCTATCAAAAGCATAATTTTAATTTTCACATCCCTAACTTAAGAAATACTGAGTTTCCCATACAATCTTCATCCCCTATATCACCCCCTGTAGGACTATTTTTGAAAAAAAAGTAGCCTATGTCCGTCCCCAGGATACCATCTATAGCCTTGCCAAATTTTATCGAAATCCGTTCCGTGGTTCTGGGTTTCCCATACAAACTTTCATCCCCTATATCACCCCCTGTAGGATTATTTTTTTAAATAAAAGTGTCCTATATCCGTCCCCAGGATACCATCTGTTGGGGTTATCTCGTCGTTAACGGATACTCCGGTAGTTGTTGTAGGTAGTTAGTTAGTTCTCACCAAAACCACGTTTATGTTGGATAGTTTATTTGTGGAAACAGTTTAGTTTAGTTATCTGAGCCGCACTTGATGTTGTGTTATTAGGTAATGATCGATCCGCACATTGGCGCGTGACGGAGATTCAGTTACGACTAAAGTTATTATAATAAGTAGGTATAAATTAGGTACGCTTAATCAACTAAACGTACTTTTGCTGTATGAGCATTCTTGGCTCGTACACCATCTATAGCCTTGCCAAATTTTATTGAAATCCGTTGAGTGGTTCTGGGTTTCCCATAAAAACTTTCATCCCCTATATCACCCCCTGTAGGATTATTTTTAAGACAAAAAGTAGCCTATGTCCTTCCCCAGGATGCTATATAAAGCCTTGCCAAATTTTATCGAAATCCGTGCAGTTTTGTAAATTTTAAAATCAACCCGTATTTTACCCCATTAGGGGATGATTTTTCAAAAACGCTGAACCGCATATTTCTTAATTTCCTACCAAATCCCTAACTTAAGAAATACCGGGTTTCCCTTACAAACTTTCATCCCCTATATCACCCCCTGTAGTATTGTTTTTGAAAGTATCCTATGTCCTTTCCCAGGATGCTATATAAAGCCTTGCCAAATTTTGTCGAAATCCGTGCAGTTTTGTACATTTTAACATCGACCCCTATTTTACCACCTTGGGGGATGATTTTTCAAAAACGCTGAACCGCATATTTCTTTATTTCCTATCAAAAGCATACATTTTAATTTTCACATCCCTAACTTAAGAAATACTGAGTTTCCCATACAAACTTTCATCCCTTATATCACCCCCTGTAGGATTATTATTGAAAAAAATAGTATCCTATGTCCTTCTCCAGGATGCTATATAAAGTCTTGACAAATTTTATCCAAATCCGTGCAGTTTTGTAAATTTTAAAATCATTCCCTATTTTACCCCCATTAGGGATGATTTTTCAAAAACACTGAACCGCATATTTTTTTATTTCCTATCAAAAGCATACATTTTAATTTTCACATCCCTAACTTAAGAAATACTGAGTTTCCCATACAAACTTTCATCCCCTATATCACCCCCTGTATTTTTGAAAAAAAAAGTAGCCTATGTCCGTCCCCAGGATACCATCTATAGCCTTGCCAAATTTTATCGAAATCCGTTCAGTGGTTTAGGCGTGAAAAGGTAACAGACAGACAGACAGACAGACAGACAGACAGACAGACAGACAGAGTTACT